>CM074860.1:73542500-74167500 GCA_037501455.1 Lantana camara
ACACGTGAGTCATATCTGATTTACAAATATACTACACTAAGGATATTCAAAGTTAATATACTTATCTAAGTTCAAAAGTGTAGTAATACTATTCGTCACTATGGTAATTTACGGGGCGTTACAATAATAGTCAATCGTGTATTATTCAAAGATTGTCTGTGATATGAGAAAAATCCCAAAGCAGATTGAATCGGCTTTCTAGGGCACTATTCCCAACACGGTAGACTTGGACTCTTAGTCACCTAAGATATTTGTTTGCGTGAGGCAACTCTGATGCTTTTCTTAGCTGAAAATGAGGAACAAACGTGAGCGCAAAGGCCAAAACAGGGGAATATGGGGGTTGGACCCATTTTGAAACTCCGACACTCAAGTCAGCTCAAGCTCTGAGTCTATAATGCTAAAGAAAGATAGGACTCAGAATGCGAAGGAAAGCTTACTAGGACTCAGAATGCGAAGGAAAGCTTACCCTTATTAGTGTTGGAGATGGGTTTAAATAGTGAGGAGAAGGGCTTAGTGCGTGCAGGTACACCATCAGAAAGGTGTGGATCTTGTCTCCTGAGAGAGGGAGGCCAACTGTGGCCGGAACAGTACTTTTACGGCTAAAGCACTGTTCCCCTGCTCTTGCAGAAATGCCTGACACCGTATTTAGTGTGGCCGCAGTGGGCGGTACTAGCATTTAATGCATTTGTACTGTAGCGTGTGGGTCGGCCTATAGCCTGGCTCGAGGGACCACGGTCGGGGGCCTCCCTGGGTCATGTCTCACCCAACGTGGCTAGTACAATTGCCTTTCCTCAAAAGGAGTCGAGTGCTGGCTCGATAAGAGAAAGGTAACTGGGTCGGATACGAGTGTTGACCTGTCAATTCCTCCAATGTGGTAAGGACACGTGGTGCCTAGTCATAGCTCCCGGTTTTACCCTTATCATCTCCCTCTCCCCCTCCCCCCCCCTCCAAAGGGTGGAGTGGCACATCCGTGTGGCAGTGGACCTTGAGAAGGGCACTTGACTGCTTGGGAAGGAGGGGGGGCTAGGCGAGTTGAGCCACTCCTACCTAGCTGGGTCGTGCTGTAAGCTGTCGAGCCAGATAAGTCGAGCCAGGTGCTTGCTGTGCTGGCATCGACCCTGGGGGTCGATGCTAGGGTGGTGGCCTGCTGAGTGTAGAATTCGTATGGATTTAAGCGTTGATTGGAGTATATTTTTGTCTCATTTGATGCGTTTATGTGTTTATTTTGCTCCATTTAGGTGTTTTAGAAGTTGAAGATAAGAAACGACGAAACGAGGTGAATTCACGCATTTTTGGAGAAAAAAATAGTAACTCTCGTTACCCCTTGGACGTACATGTTTGGTAACCCCTGTTAAAGGACTCAGGAGCATGACTTTTAATGAAGTATGGGAGTAATGCCCGTTACTCCCTGGCAGTACAACTCTGGTAACGTCCGTTACCAGAGGCAGTAGGAGGAGCCGTTACCCCTGGGCAGAAGGAAAGTGGTAACGCCCGTTACCACTTATAAAAGTGTGAATGCGATTTCAGACTTGTAACGGGCGTTAATGATATGTGTGCATGGAATGGTAACGCCCGTTACCAGTGTCGGCGAGCAGAATTTGGGTAACTATTTAAGTTTGTATTGGAGTCTTTTTGAGGAGAGGATTCTTTCGGTTGGTAACCTAGTTTTTGAGAGAAGAGACACATAGCTTTTGGAATAGTTGTTTAGAGGACTTCGAGAAGACGAAAGGATCGAGTTCTTAAACAATTTTCATTTCTTTGGTTTTATTTATTGCTTTAATTATCAAACTAATTCCTCTAAGTTTTGTTTCAATTAGTTTTCATGTTAGATTCGTTTTTCCAGAGTTCTTGAATGTTTAGGTTTTCGTTTATGAGACTTTGTTTTAAATTGATGAACATAACTTTATTCAATGCAATTTACTTTATTTTTATGAGTTTTGAGTTAGTTATGAGTAGCTAAACCCCTAGGGCTAGGGGAGTGATGATGAATGCATGATAAGGGACCAAGGTGGTGCCGCTTCTACATCTGAAGTTGAGGTGGGATAAAAGAAGAAGAAGAAGAAGAAGACAGGGGCCCAGAAATGCACCACATACTACTATCAATTCAGATCCCAAGTGACCAAGTCAGAGAGGAAGCTGGCGGAGAAAAGGTTGACCGGGTGGAAAGACCTGGACTTAAATTGTGACGTTATAGTCCCCAAGGTGGATGAACACATGGGAGCTCCTCCGGAGGGATGTATCACAATTTTGCTACAGGCCATAGAGTATGGGTTTGGACTCCCGCTCTCTCCGTTCCAGATTGTGTAACATCCCGCTCGTCCGATGTATATGGTACGCCACGTTTCAACTTTATTATGTGTTTAATTCTGTGATTTTATGTTTTGCGTGGCCCTATTTTGTACTCTTTTAGAGTTTAGGGGCCTGTTTGTAATTTTCTCTTTTTAGGGGTTTTTCGATCACTGCTCGTTCGATTGAGATTTTGACCTCTTTGACCCCTTTAACGAGTTCGGGACATCGAAACGAGTCTGTAGACTCTGAGTTTGTCCAATTCTGACATCATTAACCCCTTCTTCCGATTGTTTTCGGGTACGAGGACCCGAGATATAATACTCGGATCCTCATTTAGCGTGCCACTTCAGCTCTCTCTCTCCCACCCGACTCTCTCTCGTTCCCCAGGTGAAACACACGCACTTGAGGTGTGAAAATACACACTAATCCAAACTCGGCCAATACTCGACGGAATTCGACGAATGAATAGTCCATTTCGAAGAGCTCGACGACGCGGTCAGAACCGTACCAAGGTCGTGGCCCGACGACAACAGGAGACGGGCCTTTTTTCCATTTTTCAGGTGCGGCTGGAGGAGGTGGCGGAACCACCACTTCGTCGGCGATTTTCGGTGGGTTCCCGCAGCCTTTCTTCGACACTCGCCCCAGGGTCTGAAAGAAGACTTCCCGGCAGTCCTTTCCACGAGTGGCGCACGCGCCGGCCGAAGTTCACACCACGGTAGCACGGTACTGTAGCGGCGTCTCCCGCCGTGTTCCGGTGACTTTTCCCGACGACTCTAGGTGGTTCCCACCTTTTCCGACCCCCCGAGCTCGTTTCCGACATTGTTTTGAGCGATTGTTTTAAATGCAAATTAATTGCCATATGCTTGAATTGTCGATCGAAATGAATTCCAATGTATATGAAAACATGTATAAAATGTAATTTGATATATACGGATGTTTTGAGTTGCAATTTGAATCCCGACATGTAAAATTTGAGCTATTTGTCTAACTTTAAGGGGTGTATGTGTAATTTTCATGAAAATGTAAATTTGTATGACTTGAATTAATTAAACCTTGTCACTTGGTAAATAAATATGCTAATCACGATTATGTTAAAGAAATTATTATGTCTAACCTTGAAACTTTGAATTAAGGTTTAATCACGTAAATTGGAATTTAATCTATTATGTAATATATATGAATTTGTTATGCATCGAAAAATTATATGAGACCTTAAATGATTATATGACTTAGTTGGAATTTTCTTGTGGCCTCGTGGATTTAAATGAATTCGTAGCATGCTATTATATCAATTCTGTTTCTTGCGAATTTTTGATATGCGTGAATTACATGAGTTATGAAATTGACTATATGCTCGTTTTATGTTTTGGAATTTATTTGGTTTGTCTTTTGTTCTTATTTTGGAGACGAGACCTAAAGGAGGCTAAAGAGTATTTAGCGCGCCTTGGGTTCCGGGAAGCACAACTTGAGCTCAGGAATTCGGATTCGAATTCCGTCAGCTTCGTTGAACTCATATCGATGATTCGGGTTCAATAAACCTAGCCTCATATTATTCTAATATCAGTTAGACCTCCGAAATTTAACCGAAACAATCTTCGTGTGCCATTTTAAACCTTTGCTCACTCTTTTAACCATAACTTATGATATATTTGACCAAATTAATTAAACCTTTTCCCCACATACTCCTCTATCATCCATAAACCCCTCATTTCGTTCCAACCTTGGAGAGAAGAGAAAATAGCTGCCAAAAACCAAGATACAAGAGGAGGCCATTTTATACTATTCACCATTCAACCTTTTGAGCTCAAATCCCCATCAAATCCTTCCATTTTCGAAAGGTAAGCTTGGATATCGTTTTCTCCTTCTCTTCTTTGTTTGGATTCCTTATTTTCTCTTTTTGGTGGTGAATTGATCAAGATATGAATATTTTTATGAATAGTAAGGGTTTTGCTAATTTTGAAGTTATAGCTTGATCTCTTAGAGTTTTGTTGGGGTTTTTGTATCCTAAGTGAGATTTTGACATCCTAATATAAGTGTATGGTCTGATTTTTCATGAGAATCTAAGAATCATTGGGTTTCAATTTGGGTTTTTTGAAGTTTTTGGCATGAACTTGAAGATATATATCTCTTGTATTCCTTTACTTGAATCTTGATGTGTAGCTTGAATTTTGACATGGAATGAGTGAATATATGACATATTATGAACTTACTATGTTCTATCTTGATTTTAGCATGAATTTGAATGAGTTTGGATTGAGTTTTTGGCTTGGAAATCGGTTTTTCCCCAGTTGTCGCGAGGGGTCGCGGCCGCGATCGTTTTTAGTTCATTTTGGGTAGTGGCCGCGACCCATTTTTGGCCTTGTTTCGAATTGTGCAGCCTTGTACGCTTCAGGTCACGACCGCGACCTCCCCCACGTTGTTTTGGGGTAACGGCCACGACCATTTTTGGGCCAACTTTCGAGTTGTTGGTCGCGACCGCGACCATTTCGTGTGGAAAATGGGTAGCGGCCACGACCACCCCTGCATGCTTGTGTGATTATTTTCTTCATTTTGCATGCGGTTGCTTGCTTTATATGGTTCGTTTATGACTCGTTTATGATGTTAACATGTTATATAATGTGTTAAAATTTATATTATAAATTTATAGTTCGTTTTATGCACTCATTTATGAAATATGACCTAATATGCAAAAATGTGACCTTGTATGATTTAAATATGAATTCATTTCATGTCATTTGCATCATTTACACGCATACACGCATATGCATTTGCCGAGCGTTTTACATGGTACATTTTGAGTCTAAGTGTATCCGTTCTTGTTTGTTTGTGTAGTTGATCCTCCCATTGAAGACGAGGTTGTCCCCTAGGCGTCCGGTTTGCTTTCTTTTGTCACCACTACGCGTTTGGAGGTGAGGTTTTATTCTTTTAGATATATCGAACTAAAACCCTAATTGTTTTTAGTCCCGCATGCGAGTTATGTATACTATATGTTAAACACGTGTATGGTATGTACTTTGAGGACTTGTTCCATTTGTTATAAGCTTTTGAAAACAATTTGTATAAGTATATAAACTATTTTATGTTTGATTTCAAACCATTTGATTAGCGTGAGTGTGTAAGCGAGCTTTGGTTTTGAAAGATAAGCTTTGTTGGAAATATGATTTGGGCCCTGGAGAGTGGCATGGTATCTCGGGACGGCCGAGGGGTCGCCAGGCTCTTCCATCAACACTTTCCTTTGAGAGTCTCGCCTAACCTTAGGAGGTTGAGCAAGGGCGGTTCTCTTGAGCCGGTGGAATCAACTGCCGAAGGTTTCAAGGAAGTAATTAACCTTGTTTCGTGTGAATTTGACTGATAGTTAGGGCCGTCAACCCTTCTATCACCCGGAGAAAGGATGGTTTATGAATTTTGCTTTGATTATGTCTTTGTTTGTGGGAGCTGGAGGTATAACTCGTACTCACCGAGTTGTGTGAATTCGTATGATTTATGAAACGGGAATGGATTCTTAGATACCTAAAATTGGTGATTTGGCCTATGGCTCTTAACTCTTTTAAATATATATATATATATATATATATATATATATATATATATATATATTATCACGGGAAATATTTTAGCTTGCAAAAACCATCCCCGGTTTATGGATCCTTTTATGATTTTGATTAAATGCTTTGCTCTATACATATTATGTGTGTGTGTGTAGCCCCTCACTAGTCACTAGGACTAACCCTCGTTGTTTCTTTTTCCTTTTTCCCCTTCTTTGAGTTGCAGGTACTGTGGGAGTCGAGCTAGGCCGCAAGTTTGTCTTCGAGTCTTACTTATTTCTTAGCTCGAGTCGTCATCATTGCATTCGTAGTGGTTTATGTTTATACTTGTTAAATTATATATTCTGAATACTTTGATATCTGAAATATTTTGGCCCGGGTAGGGCATTGTAAATTTGTAGTTGGAAATATTTTTCCCTTGTATCTATATGATAAGTATATATGTGATCTTGGGAAATTTAGTATGAATTGCTTTTGTCACTTCCACTATATTTTATTTATTGGTATGCACTCTGTTAAGGGTTAGGCCGCTTAGCTAGAGAGTGAGTTTTGTTTGTCTCCCGTTCGCTATTGTTCGATGCGTGTACGGATTTTCCATTCCACTACACGTGTTGGGCTCTAGTGCGGGGGATGTGGTGCCCTACGCTCGGGGTGCTACAGTGAGTTTCATGACACTCGTACTCGAGGCTTCCATTCCCTAACCAATCTCGTGGTGAGGTCCGGGTTGATCCTTTCAAAGTGGAGACTGTACTCGGGAGTAACCCAACGGCCCAATGCCGTTTCGGGGCTCCTTTGTACCAATCTTCGGGGCCCACCAAAGTGCAAAGTCTTAGATCCCGCTAAAGACAGACAGACAAACATAATTCATGCACAACGTACTTATCATATCTTACGTACATAACACACATACTGACCTCAAAATCATATTAAAACCGAGATTAAGCATACATAGGCTCATATATAGCGTTTATACTTTCAAACATAAAACAAAACCATCAAGGTACATACTTCGCACATATTTACGTATACATAAGGCTTATAAGTCGCATGCATTTGAAAACGGGCACGTTGCAATAGGGTATAACTATATCCTAACCTCACCTGGTACCAAACAAAGCCAAAAATGAAGCAAATAGTCCACCCCGGAACCTGAACGACTCACTTGCCACCACCCCGGGTGCACCTGAACAGCTGAGCACACAAAACACAGGACTCAGACTCAAACAACCACCACAGAGATGCACGACAATGTTTATGAATGTACGAAACAAAATTCATACGATGCACGTTCACAAAACAAACAAATTCTATTCACGTATCACATTTCATACAAAATGCACGTATTACAAGATCAAATGAATCATTTAATGTTATGCAACAATTTCATTTAAATCCACAAAGTCACAGGTCAAATTTCAACTAAGTCATAGAATGCACAAACGAAAGATAACTAAATTATTTAACCATTCAAGGTTTCATATAATTCTTACAATGTATAACCAATTCATATATCACATAATAGATTCAATTTCAATGCAACTAATTAAACCTTAATTGTAAAGTTTCGAGTTTAGGCATAATAATTCATTTTTACATAGTCAAGATTAGCATATTTATTTATCAAATGAAAATTTTTTATTAATTCAAATCATACAAATTTACATATTTAGAAAATTACACATATACCCCTTCTAAGCTAAACAATTAGCACAATTCAACATATCGGGATTCAATTTGCAAATTACAACGTCCATACATATCACCTTTCATATATTACACGATTTCATATACATTGGAATTCATATTGATCGACAATTACAACAATAAACAATTTATTGCATTTAAAAAATTTTAATTCAAATATTCAAATTACACAAAATAATTCACAACAAATCAACCGGATATCCGATTGATGAACGAAAAGTGGCGTAGGACTCACCACGATGAAAGTGTTGTCCGAAGGGCTTGGAATGCCGCCGTCGGAACCTTCCGGACCGCCACCTGCCGCCGCCGGACCACCGCCTCCGATGGTCAAAAAATTCCCCATGAACGGCGAATCGTACGACTCAGCATGCTCGACAGAAGCCCTCAATCAATTTTTGGAAATACGGAAACCACCGGATTTAGATAAGGAAAAACCAATCCGATTTAACAATTAAATCTCGAAAGCCAGAAAATGAAATTAAATCCAAACCATTTGACGAAAATGAAATCCGAGCATACCATTGGAAAGGTCATTGAGTACTTCGAAAGCCCCATAACAATAGCTAGGAAAAGTAGCCGGAAAGAATGCCGACGTTGAGCCGCCGCATGCCACCAAACGGCCAAATTTTGAGTCATGCGAATGGGGTAAGAAAGATCTCATTGTGCTGAACAACTTTCGTGAAGGGTCCGTCGCCAAAAGATTATAGGAAAAGGCCCCCGATATCCGTCGAAAATCCCGATGCCGGTATAATTATTGGAACCACCACCTACGACCATTATTTGCTCAAACTGATGCCGAAAATGGAAACAGAGGGCCGAAAAACATAAGGAACCACCGAAGTTCGTCCAAAATACTCGCCGCAACGATGAGTTCGCTGTTGCTACATAAGGAGCTGCCAACGGCGCGTGCACCGCCACCGCAGCTCCAACGGCCGCGCCTCCAACGCGGAAGTGAGCGCCGCTGCGAGACGTGTTCAGACGTACTAACACCACCGCCTGAAACGACAGGAATCCACCGAAGAAGTCGCCGGCCGCCACCACCCGCCTGACATGTCTAAACATTAGCGATATCTTCGGCAAACTTAGAATTGGCTAACGATGTCAGAATTGGGCAAACTTAGAGTATAGGGACTCATTTCGATGCCCCGAATACAAAAAAGGGGTCCAAGAGATCGAAACCTCAATCGAAAGAGAATTGATCGAAAGACCCCTAAAAAGAGAAAATTACAAACAAGCCCCTAAACTCTTAAAGAGTTGAAAATAGGGCTACGCAAAGCATAAAATCACAAAATTAAACACACAGGAAAGTCGACACATGGTGTACCTCGTACGCCGGAAGAGCGGGATGTTACAATATCGTTTCCGCTTCCGCATCGATCACCCAGCCCTTGCTTGAAAGTTAAGTGATGCTCTGGTCCTTGGAGCCTCTCATCCTATTCGCGAATTTGGACAGGGCATCCGCTCGCGTGTTCTCCTCTCGGGGCACTTGTTGCAGCTTAAATTCCTTGAATTCGGATGCCAGAGATTTGACTTTGGCGAGGTACTTGATCATTGAATCTTCTCGTACCTCATAAGAGCCTTCCACTTGGCTGGAAACAAGCTGTGAGTCCGTGATCACTAAGATTCCCTCAATCCCATGGTCTTTCACGATTTTGAGGCCTACGATAAATGCCTCGTACTTTGCTTTATTGTTAGTAGTTGGGAAGTCCAAGGAGATGGCAAAAACAAGCTCCTGACCCTCAGTGCTTATCAGGGATATCCCTAGCCATCGACCGACATGGTCGATAGCACCAAGCACCGGGTCTGCTTATTTGGGTCATCTTTCTCAATAAGGAAATCTGTAAGAATTTAGGCTTGATAAGCGGCTTTTGGTTAGTAGCTTATGTCAAACTGGCTCAACTCTATTGCCCACTTTACTATCCTTCCTGTAGCATTCGGCTTCTCTAGGATTTGGCGTAAACCTTGGTCTGTGAGGACAACAATTGAATGGGACTAGAAGTAGGGCCTTAGCTTCCTGGAGGTGTGGACGAGCACCAGAGCAAACTTCTCAATTTCCAAGTAGCGTGTCTCCGCACCATGCAGTATCTTACTCACATAGTAAACTGGCATATGTTTTCTTTCACGCAGGGCGACCAGCACTGAGCTGACTGCCTCTTCGGTAACGGCCAGATACACATACATAGTTTCCCCTGTAATTGGTTTAGCTAACAAGGGAGGGAAGGCAAGATACTCTTTAAGCCTTTCAAAGGCCTCATCACATTCCTCAGTCCATTCAAATTTCTTAATATTGCAAAGAATTTTAAAGAATGGAAGATTTTTCTCAGAAGAGCGAGAGATGAACCTGTTTAAGGAGATGATCCGACCCACTAGACACTGGACGTCTCTTATCGTGTGGGGCCTGTTGATGGTTTTGAGCGCTAGGATCTTCTCGGGGTTGGCTTCGATATCCCTTTGGCTGACAATATAGCAGAGGAACTTTTTCCATTCCACGCGGAATGAGCATTTGTTGGGGTTCAGTTTCATCCTATATTTACGCAGTAGGTTGAAGGTCCGACCCAAATCCTCTAGGTGCATCTCTACCTTCTCGCTCGTGATGATCATGTCGTCAACATATATGTAGCACCCCAATACATGAGGATGCCACACCCCCGCACTATAGGCCGATTCACATTCGAAAGGAAATGTCCGTACATGAACCAACCTATAGCGAACGGGTAATAATGTAAGTAAAATGACAGGCTAAAAGGAAATTCATTTATACATGCGATAGAATCAAACGGAAGCATGCTATACTATCGATCATTTATCAAGTAATGTAAACTTGTATTTTACATATCAATACATTATCATCTCCTAAATATATAACAAGTAACCTTAACAATAATTTCTTTGAAACGGTAAATAAATAAATGCACCATATGGCTTGAATGCAAGGACTTGACTTAGCTCGATTCCCGCCTAGAATGTACCTGCAAGAACACGACATGTATATCGATTTTATAAATACCCCCATCACTCCAATAATTCCCATCACTCCGGATACACCCCATCACTCCAATACACCCAATCACTCCGTTAACCTCCATCACTCCCATAACTCCTTTACTCCAAACCCTCCATCACTCCAATATCTACATCACTCCAATATCTACATCACTCCAATCACGATAACATGTTAATCACGATGATGGTGGGTTTGCAAGGCCCTATCCATCCATGCTACGCACGTCAGGAATATGGTTCCTACGTGCGGGATTCCTTCCTCCACCTATTGGTGGGTTCAGGGGTCATCCCGATGCTACGCACGTCAAGAGTATGAATCTCACGTGCGGGATTCCTTCCTCCACCTATTGGTGGATTCAGGGGTCATCCCGGTTTTGGCATTAATCACATTTCAAGCATTGCTTTGCATGAACATGATACCTATCAAACTACATGCATTGCTTTGCATGAGCTTGACTTGATTGTTATCCATTGCACGACTCGATCTGGTATGCGCATTGCTTTGCACGATCAAGACCTGCTTGCTATATACTTGAGAACGTGGAAATGATTAGTAATAAACAGGTATTCCTATACCTATTTGGTCCTAACTTCATAAGACGAGAAATCGTGTGAAGAACAATGTAGCATAATACAATCATATTATTGCATGATATTAATCATATAATATCATATTTAGGTCATTTGGATAATTAAAGAAGGAATTGGAATTGTTACCTTTGTGCAGAATGTTTCTGCACTTCCAGGGGTATGGGAACGGCCGTTCCAGGTTTTAGTGTAAAATGGGAAGGGCCGTTCCCCAGTCCCGAAGTCGCTCCCGAAGATGGGAACGGCCGTTCCCATCCATGCGACAAAGTGGGAACGGTCGTTCCCCTCCTCGCCGCCTGCATAATTATTCAAATAATGGGAACGGCCGTTCCCCAAATACAAAGGGGACGGGAAGGGCCGTTCCCGTTACGCAGAAGATACAGAACATAGCAGCAGAAACAGGGGAAGCTCGAACCTATACCAAATTCTTCCCAAATACTTATAATTCACATCCATATGTTATGGTTTATGAGAGAAAACACATATATATGTTTAAGGTACACTAAAGTGTAATATAAACACTCAAATCATGCTTAACCACCCAAGATCATCATCATCTCCTCTACCATAAATTCATCATATAATTCCATATTTCTTAAGATTCATGCAAGGAATTTGAGATCAAGACTCCTAAACATGCTCCTAACATTAAATCATCAAGTTTGCTAGCTTAACCACTAACCCTAGCTTCACATAGAGTTATCAAGAAATCTCATATATCTTCATCTTTACCTTGAAAGAGAATAGAAGGAGAAGAAGATGAAGATGGATGCTTGAGCTTAAATCATGGATTTCCCTAACAAATTCTAGCTTGAAGATGATGATTTCCCAATTTCTTCCTCCTTGGGTGAAAGAACCGAGAGAGAGAGCCATGGAGAAGAATGATTGTATGATATGATCAACATGAAGCTTGTGGAAGAGAGATATATGATATACCGATATATTTGGGAAAATATGTAATATTTATGATGTAATCCTCCAACTCCATAAGTCATGCAATTGAGTATATCAAGTTTGGAAAATGATCAATTAGGTCCAAAAGATTGGCATGCAATTCGGTCCTTTATTTCAATTAAATGAGCAATTAAGGACAATTATGAAATTAAATTATGTTTGACAATTAATTCATATAACAATGAGTCCAATTTATGCCGTAATGCTGAAATTGATAATTATTTCACATGACCATATTGAAACATAAGTTACACAATTTATTATAAACGTAGGAATTTAATAAACAAATGAATTAAAATAACGTACCTGAAAAGCCGGAAATTGGGGCGTTACAATATACCTCCATTGTCTTTCCAATTTCATATTTAAAAACTTGGTTCACAAGCCTCTGATAGGTGGCGCCAGCATTCTTTAATCCGAACGGCATGACCTCAAAGCAGTATATGCCTTTGACCATGATGAACACAGTCTTCTTCTTATCCTCTTGGGTCATGAATATCTGATAGTAGCCCTGAAAGGCGTCCATCATACTTAGAAGCTCGCAACCGGCCATTGAATCGACCAGTTGGTCAATCCGCAGCAGAGGGTAAGGGTCATTCTGGCACGCCTTGTTCAGACCTGTGAAGTCGTTGCATATTCGCCATTTCCCTCCTGTTTTTGCCACCAAGACTACATCATACAGCCAATCGACGTACTTGGCGGGTGTGATATATCCAGCATCAACAAGTTTGTTGACTTCCTGCTCGATTATCTCATTATGCTCGTCACTTTGCACCCTCAATCTTTGCTTGATAGGTCAAAAACTTGGGTCAACGTTCAAGTGAAGCTCAATGACCTTTGGGTCGACCCCCACCAAATCTGAAGCCTTCCAAGCGAACACATCCGTGTTTTCACGCAAGAATTGAATGAGCATACATTGTTGTTTACCTTTCAGATTAGCTCCGATGTTGGTTGTTTTCTCTTCATCGTCGGGCACCAGCTGAATCGGAACAATGGCGTCTGCGGCAGCGATCTTTCCATCGTCTAATTTTCTCTTCTTTTTGGCAATGGTGGAGGTCATTTGCTTAGAGCACATTTCCCCTGTCGGGTCGTCTGGGTCGGCTAACTCCGTATCGAGGAAGTCATCAACATTTAGCAAAGGGACTATGGTCTTGTTAGGAAGTTTACCTTCTCCATGGAGATGGAGTAGCATTCCCAAGACTCTGGAATGTTGCAATGGGCTTCCCTGATCCCATGCAGAGTTGGCAACTTTATGGTCTGGTGATATATGGAGATTACCACGCAGAAGCTTATCAAGGAAGGGCGCCCGACAGTAATGTTGTAAGCAGAGGGGCCCTCGACCACCAAATATTCAATCGTCTGAGTGGCTCTTTTTGGCAGCTTTCCCATGGAGGTGACGAGCTTGACTCGTCCCTTATAATAGACCTCCAACCCACCGAAACCTGTCAAGGGTGTTTCGATTGGCTCATAGTTAAGCTTATCATGAATATTCATTTTGCGTAAAGTCGACTAAAAGATAATGTTGGCTGAGCTTCCACTATCAATAAGGGTTTTATGTACAGCATTGTTCGCAACGTCTAGCGTGACTACCAGCGGACAACTCGGCATTCCGCCGTTCCGTGGCATCACTAGTACAAAATTCCTATCACTAAAGGAGACCTCTTGCTCCATCCACTCCTTGCCCGGCTCGATGTGCATCACCTCCCTTGGGCCATAGAGCTCTCGACCCATCTCTCGTCGAGATCGCTTACGAGCGGTTTTTGAATCTTCTCCTGCTGGGTCCCCTGCTATCATGAATATTTCATTGGTAGGTAGGTAGGTTGTGGGGGTTCCCTTCTTCAGGCTTCTCTAGGGGCAGCTTGCGCCCCCTCTTGGGAGGTGGGGAGTCTCTTGGGTCGAAAGCTTCGCGGGCCCGCTCATCCAACTTCTTGACAAAATCCATCAGGTGGCCCTCTTGTATCAACCGCTCGACCTCTTCGCGCAAGGCAATGCACTTAGAAGTGTAGTGCCCAAACTGCATGTCGTAGGCACAGCGCTTGCCCGACTACTTGTCCTTCTTGGTTTCTTTCAACTTCTTAGGCTTTTTGAGCAGCCCCCTATCCATGACTTCATAGATTTCTTCAATGGGGCAGACCAGGGGAATGTAGGCCTCCTTTCCCCGTTTCCTGAGGGCATCTCCCTCTTGAGCCTTTGCTCCATCCGGATGGAGAGCCTAGGAGGTTCCGACCTAGGCAGGTCGGATATGGGGTGTCGATCGACGGCTTGCTCGTATGTCCACCTCTCTTTTCGAAGTGCTTGCGCTTGGGTGGTTAACCTGACTTCCTCCAAACGCATGAAACTACTGGTGATGGCCATGACCTCCTCCATGTTCTCCGGGAACTGAAGGATGAGCTCGTCATCGTAGTCCCTGTGTCGGATGGCCTTGTGGAGTGTCTGGGTCAGCACGTCGATCCCAGGGTGTTCCACTTTGACAAATGCCTCGTTGAAATGGGCGAAAAAGCTTCTCAAGGTCTCCCCCTCCTCCTGGAGGATATTATAAAGGTACGTTGACGGGAGCTTAACTCCCGCCACAGAGGAGAAATAGGCCTTAAACTTCTCGGTCAGGTGAGCATAATTTCCGATGCTATGTGGGGCCAATCTTTCGAACCAGTCTTGGGTTGGACCCTCAAGCGTGGTTTCGAAGATCTTGGCCCAGATGAGGTTGTTGTGGCCGTAGAGGCTAACTTGAGCCTCAAACTTCGAACAATGTTTCACGGGATCGGTGTTCCCGTGATAAATGGGCAGATTGGTGGGGACTTTATCCACCACCTTTGCATCAATAATGGCGTCGCAAAAGGGGGATTTTGCCTCCCTCTCGCTATGATATACCCTTCCCCAACGATGGGGAGGGTGATCTTCTTGGTTAGCGAGCATCCGGGCTTCAAGGGCTTGCCCACGGGGAACATGGGTGGACACTTCCTCTTGAGGATCAAAGTATTCCGACCCATGGCCTCGATCGGGAAGGTACTGCTGCTGCTGCTGTTGTTGTTGTTGTTGTTGCTAGCCTCTCCTAGGGAGCTGATTCCTGAGGTCATCGGGGCCGACCCAGTGTCCCCGATTTGCAGCAAGTAGGCATCGGGATGGACCCTTGCCCCCAAGCGGTCGAACACTGGGACATTACTTGGAACAGGCACGTTCCTGTTCATCTCGCTCGTCGTTCCCGCGATATGGCGGGCCCCTCTATCTTCCTCCCTCATGTTTCTACAAATCTGTGAGGGTCGCTCTTCCTCCAGAACTTGCCTTCTTCTTACGGGCTCTCGTCGGAGGGGAGGGTTATCATTGTCGTCAAAACCCTCCTCCGCATGAGCACCAGGATGGACCTGGTGTTGGACCCCCGGAGTTTGGGCTATGTAAATGGTCTGAAGCTGAATATAAGGGTTTTGGGCGTAAGGAAGAGGTAGATATCCCCAAAAGCTAGGTTGGTTGGTGGGTTGTTAGACAGCGTATGGCTTCTGGACAGAGGGTCCCTGAACGGTAGGATAGGTAACATTTTGCGGGGTGAGTGCGAGGGGACTTCCCCGAGGTGGAGCCGACATGTTAAGCTCCCTATTCTCCCTTGCCTCCGGTAGGGCCTCGGCGCAGCACTGTTCCATGTAGGCGGTCAAGTCCGCCTCTGAGAGCACCACCCTGGCTGGTGCGTTAGGACCAGCTTCTGCGGTCACTATGCCCACTGCGGGGGGGCGATATCTTCCTCCCAGGGTGTTGAGGTCCGGGAAGATCTCTTCACCATTTTCCCCATAAACACGTCGGCCATGACGAGTTTACACCATTGTAAAGGATGTACTAAAGGTTTTTCCAAAAACTGGAAAGGGATTAGGCTTTTAATTCAGAGTTTCCCACAGACGGCGCCAAGATGATGGTGTCAAAATCTGGCTATGTACGGAACGACAGATTTAGACTCCCAATCACCTAAAATATTTGTTTGCGTGAGGCAACTCTGATCCTTTCCTTAGCTAAAAATGAGGAATAAACGTGAGCTCAAAGGCCAAAATAGGGGAATGTGGGGGTTGGACCTGTTTTGGCACTCCGACGCTCAAGTTAACTTAAGCTCCGGGTCGATAATGCAAAAGAAAGATAGGACTCAGAACGCGATGGAAAGCATACCCTTATTAGTGTTGGAGATGGGTTTATATAGTGAGGAGAATGGCTTAGTGTGTGCAGGTACAACATCAGAAAGGTGTGGATCTTTTCTCTTGAGAGAGGGATACCAACTGTGGCCAGGAACAGTGTTTTTACGGCTAAAGCACTGTTCCCTTGCTCTTGCAAAAATATCTGACACCTTACTTGGTGTGGCCGCAATTAATGCGGGCAGCAGTGGGTGGTACTAGCATTTAATGCACTTGTACTGTAGCGTGTGGGTCGTCCTATAGCCTGGCTCGAGGGACCACTGTCGGGGGCCTCCCTGGGTGGAGTCTCACCCAACGTGGCAAGTACAATTGCCTTTCCTCAAAAGGAGCCAAGTGTTGTCTCGATAAGAGAAAGGTGATTGGGTCGGATGCAACTGTTGACCTGTCAATTCCTCCAATGTGGTAAGGACACGTGGTGCCTAGTCATCGCTCCCGATTTTTCCCTTATCAAACATGGTACCGGATCTTCTACTCCATTTTGGTGCTTCATCTCGTACTTCACCGACTGGATGCGTGACACGTGTAAGATTTTGCCAGATTTTCTAACACAAAGAATTATGATATTATCAATAAAAGGAAAAGAAAATATTTATATATCTAATATTTAAAAAAAAAAAGCAAAATTTATATATTCAATAAATTAAAAAAAGAAGTCCTACTTTTTATTGGGATTATTTTATAATATTCAAGATAAAAATATTAAATTATATAGGGTCGTTTTTTTAAATTTTCATTTTTAAATAATACTTTTTTTTTTAAGTGAAAAATATTAATATTAAATATATTTTATAATATTCAAACTGAAAAATATTTTATAATGTTCAAAGTAAAAATATTAAATTGATATTCAAATATTAAATATATTTTATAATTCAAACGTTTGATAATATACTTTAAAGTAGGACTTGTTTCTAAATACTATAAAAAGTAGGATTTTTTTTTTAATTTACTGGACATATAAATTTTGATTTTTTTTTAATATTAGATATATAAATATTTTCTTTTCTTTTTATTGATAATACCATAATTTTCTGTGTTAGAAAATTTGGCAAAATCTTACACATGTCACGCATCTAGTCGGTGGTGATGGTGCAAGAACTTAAAAGGTTGCTTTAACACCAAACACTTTAAGATTTTTTTAGGAAAGGGAAGACCATCACAGGCGTTTGAGCCTCAGGAACTCGGTTTCCTTTTGAGCGTGGGTTCTTCCAGCTAGGATAACACCAAGAGTGCAAGGGCGATAAAGATGCAGCTGGGGTGAGTGTAACGCAGACTTGGGAAGAAGAAAATGGAGGAAGTTGTGCCCACTTTTTTAGAGTGCAGTGTATTGTCAAGAAGATGACTTGAGGAAGAAAGCATAGGTTTCTTCCTATTTATATGTTAGGGGTGAGGGTGCTTTGGGTATTTTGACCAAGTGGTCCCAAACCTGTGTTGCCCTAACACGTGGCAATCTGTGACGGTATGAAAGTGATGGCTCTGAGAGTGGGCAGTGTGTTAGGTACGAGGTGCGCACTGCCACTGTGTCAGAGGTTGTTGGCGAGAGTCGTGCGCTGGGAGGCTCAAGATCTATCATGCAGGCGTACGGATGCCTCTTTTGGGGCAGATCTTACCCGAGCAAGGGTAACGGTCGAAGGGGTGCACGAGAGGGTTTCCTCTGGCAGATGACCCACGAGCGTCAAATACTCGAGCGTAAGAGAGGGAGGAGCCCTCGTGGAGTGTTTCCCTAGGAAGGGTGGATTAGAGGGACCGTAGCACGAGCGTCGGGTTTGACAGCCTGAACCACCTGCTCGAATAGTGGACCGAGGCGCATGGGCCTGGATTAGTCAACAAGTGAATGGGCTGGGTTGTTCCGCGAGCCCGGTAATGCGAGCGTCCAAGCTCTAGGTCTGTAGATGATGACACATGGACGGCATTGATCCGAGTGTGATTTTGGGCCTCATCATTTTGCCCCCCAAATTCTGTAGTTACGCTTGAGCGTACTGTAGAATTTTGATCTCTAAGCCCTGACTTTGAATTTTCGAGGGTCAATCTTTTGGAGGGATGTAACTGTTTGTCTTCAGTAACGGACATCCCCTGACACAGCCATAAATGAAGTCCCATCTGTTGGAAAACACGAATCAGAAAGCAGCGGAATTTAAAAAATTTTCCAACAAAAGGATCTTGGACTCGCAATCGTGTAACCAAATTCGTAGAGATAGAAAACTTACTTTTCTTTTATTCTTTCTTGAAGCGTTTCAAGCCACCCAAGAACGCTCTTCTCGCGGCTTGACAACCCGTCCCACGAAAGTCTCTTTCTACTTCAGAATCCATTGTCGGGATAACAATCCACACCAACCTAGATTCAAATCATGTTAGGGAAGTTCTTAACAATATAACATAAAGAAAGAAACATGAAGCGAGAAAGGCATGATTGAAACTCCCTTTGAAAACCAGTTTTGCGAAAGTAGAAATCTGCCAGCCATAAAACCCTCGTGAAAAAACTCATCTTTCAGGATATGGACGAACGGTTTTCGCCATCTTCTTTGGTTCGATTTTTTCACTCGTTTTCTGTTGGGTTCAGAATCGTTTCATCATCCCTTCTGATCGTTTTGCTTAATCCCCACTTTTGGTAAAGCTCGAATCTTCAAAACTTCTAACTTGAAGTCTCTAGAGATAGTCCACCAACTTGGCTACAATCTAACTAGTAAGGATGCTAGTTCTCTAGTTAGTGTTTAGGCTTAACCTAGGGTTTTATTTAATCTTGGAGAAAGGAAGGTGTTCAACACATGAACCAAGAATTGTCAATTAGCTCTAAAGGGGAGCATGAGCTCCCCTATATATAGGAAAGGGGAGGGGCGGCCGAACCTAGTCCTAATGGACAAAGGATTTGGTCCCTCTCTCTCCTATTACTTGATCATCAAGTATTTTCCAACTTTGACTTTGAATTCTAATTCTAGTCAACTTTTAAGAGAGCTAAAAATATCCAAACTATTTTTGGATAATTTTATACTTTATTTATTATAAAATAAATAACTTATTTTTATCTAATTAATTAATTCATAATTAATTAACTAGATTATTTTCTCCAAAATTAGACTTTCCTTTTAATTCAAAATTAAACCAAAGTCTATTAAATAATTAACTAAATTAATCATTTAATATATATATAAATTCACGTGTGTGACACGTGTCACAAGGACACGTGTCACTCACGTGTGGCTTCACACGTGTGGAACCCTCTAGGCTCGATTAACTCGTTTAATCATTTTCAAGCCTCAACTCATGTAACCAAGTTGTTGTGTGTGACCCTCTAGGTTCTCAATTCAATTAGCAGTGACCCTAATTAATTAATTCACTAATTAATTAATCAGTCCACAGATCAAACGACCATAGTCTAGCAACAGGTGTTTAACCCCTAGCTGAATTGGAATGTTCAGATTCAACAGAACCTTTAAGTCATTGATTCATGTGAGATACAATCCTCCTACTTACTATCTCTCAACCAAGATCTAGGGCAAGGGAATAATCAGAACCCTAATAATCCGGTCTTAAAGCTAAGTGCATTTCATATCCATTTGATCTCAATCCAAGAAACCCTTTTCTTGATGTCTTGATCTACTGCCTTGGCCAAGGACTCCATATGGCATATGAATGACTTACACAATAAGAGATCACCTTGCATATGCAAGTGTAGGTCCTTTCTTGATTCTCATTCACTTTCATGAGTCACTTGTGCAGCCCCAGCATAAGCCTTGAATCAGTTGTCTAAGGCGACACCCTTTAAAGCTTATACCAAAGACTACAGAATTAACTCATAAAGTAACATGGAACCTCAAGTCTAAGGATCAATTAATCACATCAATGACTCGTGAGATATTTCCTAATCTGGAAGTTTCCAGTTCCTGAAATAGAAACTTCCTTTCCCATTTAGGAATGTTCTCACACGGGGCACCTCAGTGAACTTACTTATTAAAGTAAGCACCCTCATGTATCACGCACGTATCAACTATACACTTTGCACCTACATGAAACAAGGTGGTCCTTCTTAAGGGCGTGATCCCACAAGCAAGCCTTAGAGGAGTCAGGTTGACACTCCCACTGTCTGTAGGACTCATCGGCTTGGAGTATTTTACTAATCATGACTTATGTGATATAGGGCTCGTTTCATGAACCATTTCACCTAAATGGTAGAGTCCTAAAGTCATCAGGATTAGGGGAGTTCTCATACATGCGCACGTAATGGAAACACACAAAACACGTATTGGCATATAAAGAAGTGTTTGCCTATGATCAATCGTATATTATTCAAAGATTGTCTGTGATACAAGAAAAGTCCCAAAGCAGATTACGTCGAATCGGCTTTCTAGGGCACTATTCCTAACAATCTCCCACTTGCCCGTAAAAGTCATTTAGGTACTCTAAGTCCCATCTTCTCAAGATGCACTTAGAGACCCTATTGACTTTGGGCGTTTCCAAAGTGGATCTGCTATATTCTCTGCTGATGTGACCCTCTTGTTTACACATCTCTTAGGAAACACCTTTTCCTTATAAAGTGATTCGTAATCACGTGTTCAGTCTCTTGGTGAGGTCTTGGTTCTCTTACTTGAGCAACCATCCTTTTTATCATACAATATGATCAAGGAGTTGTTTTCATGCTAGGAACTTCATCTAACAAGTTAGATGGAGTTTCTTACCCAAACACTTAACTTAGTATTATATAATACGACTAAGTTCTCAACTACGATAGTTGAGTTTTGCAATGTCCATCCTTGGAACCCCTTTCCAACACATTGCATTACCATTCTGGTAGAAGTTGTATCCTTTCAATGATTTCATAATCATTTATGTTTGATGAACGGTTACATCAAATATCCTTCTAACAACAAGATCTTTTGGGCTCTGTAAACTAATACATATCCTCATTTCTTCTCAAGTACTCTGAGGACATCCTTTACAGAGATCTAATGACCTTCTCTAAGGTCATATTAGATTCGGCCTACTACGCTTAGTGTTGCGCCATATCTAATTTAGTACATAACTTTTCATACATTATGCACCCTTTCACTTAAAGGGATTTTGGACATTCTAACTTTCTCAAAGTTATCTTAGGACACATACTCTTCAAAAGAGATGTTCCATTGTCCATACTAAACTCCTTTTAGTACCGTGGTTATGTACTCATTTTGTGATAATCCTTTTATTCTCTTAGATCTATCTTCTATAGATCTGAATGTCGAGAATATAGGATAATCACTAAGATCTTTCATGTCAAATTGTTTCTTAAACAAGAATTGGTAACTTTCACGTCGTCCTTGATATTCCTAATGAGAAGGATGTCGTTTTCTAAAGAACCAAAAATTGACTCTTACATCACTAACTTTCCTACGTACACTTTGAGACTTATTCGACTTCCATCTGTGTCAAACGATTTGACTATCCTATGGAATCGAATTGCCTAATCCTAGAAGCCTTCATCAATCCACAGATTGACTTTAGGGATTTGCATACCTTATGCATACTCCCACTGAATATGAGATTTATAGAAATACCTTATTTCAGTCTCTTTCAATCTCATATTGAACAAGATAGTTCTCATATTCATTTATCATATCTCATAGTCAGAATATGAGGATATGGTAAACACAGCCCAAATGGACTTTTGCATTTCAACCGTCAAGAAGGTTGTAATGCTTTCCATTTACTCGAAGCTCTAGGAGCTTGATCCTATCAGGTGGATCAACCAAGGTCAAAACTCGGTTTAAGTATATGGAATCCATATTGGATTTCAAGGCTTGCTTACACTACTCAGATTCCAAATCTGACAGTGTCTCCTCTTCAAGTAATTCCTTGGCTATCTAGGAACGCGTTCTAAACGCATCTTAAGAGAAGGGTTTCACACGTGTACATACTCTAAAATTTGGCTAAGTTTCATCAGATGGGCTCGTTTCTTCTATATGTGGCGTGGATATTTATTCTCAAATTTCTTTGAGGTCTGCTTGCTTGTCTTTCTTCTTCTATAGGAACGATTCCTTAAGAAAGATACATTCCTTGAGACAAACAACCTTTGTCTAAGGGAATCGCAGAAATGATATCCAATATTGTTTGTATAAACTTGAACTCATTTCAAGCCTATCTCCCACTATCCTCTTTACTTAAGAGGATTCCACTAAATTCTTGGACAAGAATAATTAGGGAATTTAGTGTGCCACATTGCATAGTGCATCTAAAGGACTGATTTTGGAAGGTGCAAAATTCAAAAATCTCTAACTGCATATTCTGGGAGTTTATTCCTAGAATGATTATAAGTCAGTAAAGCTTGCTATGGAATGGACCATATCCTATAAGGTTTCATTCCCTCATTCGGAAACACTAAGGTGTTCTCGAATTAGTTTACTGAGAGATAATCCTATTATTTCTAAGATGACTAAGGAATTAGTTGATAAGATATTGGCTATCTCGATCATATCGATTTGCCTATAACTTATGACTACTTCGGTTCCTAACCTCCTTTTGAAATTCTAAGAATTTCATATAAGTTTCGAATTTGTACTTTAACAAGTACATTCATTCATAATGATTAAACTGACGATTGTATCTAATGCTTACATTAAGCATCTTACACTCATCAGCATGAATCGAAATCCACTATAATTTTGGAACGTTCCATGTTCCACCTAAACAATGTTCCGGGAACGTTTTCCCTTTGAGATAGGATTCACAGGAAGTCAACTCTACAGGTTCATTTTCATAGAATGATCCTAAGGTGTCTGACTTGCTAATCCTTTTATATCTCAACGTTCCAAAGTAATTCGAAGCTTTGTCATCTCACTGACTTTTGTTATCTCGTTGTATGTTCAGAACATTAGTGCCTTGAGTCTTTGCACAACGGATTATGCTGAATTGACTCAAGACTAGTGAATTCTATTCCTAGTAGAATTACTAAACGAGGTAACATTTCAGAGTACTCATACTCTTCGCAGTTCCCTTTCAAAGTCCTTATTTGCTACCATAGAAGCAAACGTCCTATTTGATCTCTAGTGTCTTTTGGGCGCACCCCTTACATGCCCCTCCACTGGGCTCTTAAGGGTTTCTTCTTCTTTAGGCCTTCAAGCCTTTAACTTAGGGAGTTTTAGAAGAAGAATTAACCATCTCAACCTTTTAGCACAATTTCAGCAAAACTTTTCTGTGCCTTTCTGCGATTCTCTGCAATTTTCGGCGAGCTCTTCTTCGTCTTTAGGTAACCTTCTGAAAACTTTGATACTAACCCTAGATTTAGGTTGTGTTCGAGCGTCTTTGACAAAAATTTCTTCCTGCAACTTTCCACACCAGACCCTTCCTCCCCTCCACCAATTTCTTTGCCAAGGATCCTCTGAATCATCTGAAACAAGACCAACAATCGCGGACAATATGCTAGATGCTTTGGTGAGGGAGATTGATGAGATGTCCGTGGGGAGTTCTTCCCCTTACGACGAAATTCCTACAGCTATCCCAATAGCAAGGGCCCCAGAGGAAGTAGGCGATGAGGAATTGGGGGCGGCTGTTCAAGGAATGAATGAACGCAACCCAGGGGGTGTAGACCAGTTGTTTGAGGAGATGGATTTTTCCCTAAGGATGCAGCAGCAAGGGGAAAGGGTATCCCCCTTGCTTAACAGAGTTGTAAGGCCACAGGATCATCAGGTAACTGTGGTGGTCGCAGCTCCTGAAGGTGAAGCCGGACCATCCGAACGTTAGGCTGAGGGCGAACCCCCCCGTAAACGTCGCCGCCAGGGGAAGGAGCCTTTGATGCAAGTGAGGGTAAATAACCCTCACCAAACTGATAGGACCCCAGATGAAATACAGAGCATACTGACACCAGGGATCTAGAAGAATTGAGGGCTAAGGTATACTGGGATGAGACAGTGTTCCCCATTCGCCTACCTATGGAGGGGGAGAGGGCCAACAGTCCGCCACCAGGGATGATGACCGTCTATCTCGATTCCGTGCTGGCCGATGGTTTAAGGTTTCCCATTCCACCCGTTGTTGCCAATATTTGTAACTACCTCACCCTTAGCCCATCTCAAATTCTCCCAAACGACATAGCCCTAATAAATACTTTTGTGATCCTGATGAGGGTCACGGGCCATGAGCCTTCGATAGATAACTTCAACAGTCTAATCCAGGTGACCCGTTTGCCGTGCTCGTCTCTGACAGATCGGTTTTATTATGCCCAAACTAAATCTGGATTTAAGATGATTGACTCGCCCTCGACCTCATACGGCGAGAACTGGAAGGAGAAATATTTCTTCGTGGGGGCGCCCCGGGGGGATTTTTAGAGCTCACCGAGGGTGGATAGTTCATGGAGAGGGGCCCTTGGTTAGGAATAGATCTGAAAATAGGATCTTTGAGCGTTGGGTGAAGAATTTGGCCCTCGTGATGAAAAACGAGAGGAAGTGGATAAAGGCCAAAGAATTAATGAAGGATGAGGAAGTATTGTTCCGCTATGGGCTAGTTTATCCTCCGGAGATGGTGCTCAATCCTCCCGTTCGGACCATGTTCCGTGATGGTTAAATTCTAGGAACTAACATCTCTAACATTTAGACTAACATTAACACTTCATCCTTCGCCTTGTACAAATATTCCTTCAATATTTTGCTGATGCTCGTTTAATTTACCAATTCGCAGGTGTAGACATACTCATGGACGGAATTAACGCAGAAAGTATTGCTCAGATGATGCGCGCTCACCAGGTGGGCGCCAATCAGCAGCAACAACAACAACAACAGCCTCCCCAACCCTCAAATGCTCCGAGGGGGAGAGGTGCCTGTCGCGGTACGGGACGAGATGACGACGGAAGGGGCGCTCGCCCGGAGTGGGGAGAATGTTGCCGTGGCGAAGGCCACATTGAAGACCTGACGCTCGAGGTCGCCCACGAGGCTACTCCGCCAGCGGCTCCCGAGGGACCTATAGCACTGAGTTCCGGCAGCTCCCGCAACCGCTCGGGTACGGCAGTCTAGATACACGAAGAGTTACGCGCGGAGCGCTCGAGGAAGAGGAAGAGATTTCCTGACTCTGTTCCCATCATCGGTAAGGGGAAAGAAGTGGTTGTTGGCCCTCGTGGCGAGGGTGGTGATACCTCATCGTCAGAAGATAAGGACTTCTGGAAGATCGGATGCGAGGGGGATGGTCGCTATAAACGCCCGAGGAAGATTGGCCCGGTCCTTTTGAGGAAGAGCGCAGCCACCAGCAACCTGGTCGTGGGGATTGTCAGTAAGCTTTAATTCTCCGGTGATCATGACAAATTAAATGAGCATGACGCTGCACGGGTGGCGGATGATGCTTGCCACGCTCTCTTGACGGTGAGACTTCAAATTCCTTTGCGAAGTTCCAATCCTTTTCGTTTTTACCTCTGATAGTAACTGTTGCCCTTGGCCTTTCAGGAAATGATCCCGAGGCTGAAAAACTTACAGGGACGAGCGCAGGCCTACTCTGAACACAAGGCCAAGTATAAGAGGCTGCTGCGGATTTCTGACCCTCGTCAACTGCAGGTGGACTATAATAATGTCTGCGCTCAGCTAACCGCGTCTGAGCTTGAACAGGGGAAGTTGAGGGAGTCCCTGAAGGCATCCGACGATGTTTATTTGGCATTGGACAAGTGTCACAAAAAGCTCAAGGAGGAGCGTGACCAACTGAGGGTTGCCAATGGGGAGCTTGGCGAGCAATTGGTCGAGAGTATGCGGCAGAACGAGGTAGCTAAGAAGAATCTTGCTGATTTGCAGGAGAAGGTAGCTGGTCTGGAGTCGAAGGTTGTATGGGAGGCAGTGTTGAGATTCGTGCGCTCCAAAGCATTCGCTTTTGCGGCCAACCTCCACTGTTTTGATAATGCCCGGAGATTCTTCTGGAAGGAGGTGGGCCAAATAGTGAAATTGGGAATGGCACCTGAGAGCGCTCGGACTGATGAGCGCCTGCGCATGGACTTAGATGAAAATTTGGAGCCAATTGTCCGCACTGGGGACCCATCAGACAGCTTGACAGAGCCAGAGTACGATGAGCTGGTGATGATGGTTCAGAGAGACTTCATGGCCGCCAACCCCATAACCCCGAGCCCCTTCGGATAGAAGACGATGGTATCACCGTCAATGCTCAAGATGGCGAGGATCCCGGCGATGCTCAAACTTCTAACGCCGATGTGCTGGCCTCAGTTCCCCTCTCAACTGCCCCTCCAGAGCCTGAGAGCCAAGCCCAGTGATGCTTCTCATGTGCCCTTCCCCCCCCCCCCCAAATTCTACTCTGTTTACTTCCTCTCTTGTTAAGAACATTTAATTTCTGTATTTGATCACCGTACTTTTGGCGGTGCGCTCGAACTTGCTGTCTATTTTGCTTGTGATAAAGTTTCCGCCAATGAAGCTTGATTTCTTTCAATGTTAATGCTGAACTTTATCTGTCTATTCTTGTTTTTGTTGATGTTTGAATGTCTGCATTGGTAATGTACAAGCACGAGGGTGTTTCCTTTCAGGGTACCCTGGCTATCTTCCATCATAGATTTTAAGATTAGGACTTAGAAATACTCGAACATTTATGAGGAGAATATATGGGCACGTGGGTGTTCCTTACGAGGGTACCCTGGCCGTATTCCGCATCTAGACTCAAAATTTGGACTCAGGAGTATGTGAAAACTCGTGAGAGGAATCTAGGGGCGCGAGGGCATTCCTTTGAGGGTACCCTGGCCATGTTCATAATGAGGCTCGAACTTGAACTTAGAAATTCACTAAGGATTTAGCTAAGTATTGGCCTTAAACGTGTGATGCACATTTCGAATCTGAGCGTCCCAGTAGCTTGAGTGAACTTAGAAATCAACTGTAGGATTTGCTAAGTAAGGGATTAAAGCAAGCGTGGCAGTAACATTAGCTTTGTACTTAGGTATCCGTAAGAGGATTAGCCCTGCATTAGCTATTTACGAGCGTACTCATACCTAAGAGGATGAGGGTCATTGGGGGTTTACGAGCGCGAACTGGGGTGATCGGCACCTAGTTGGTGCAAATTAAGCATTTAGCATCCCACCTTTTCGACACGCTCATTCTTAGGGTTTACGTGCTTTCGAGCGTCAAACTATTCGGTGTGGAGTGTTCTCGACACACAGATAGCATTGACTTAGAAACAGATTGGGTGTTCATCAAGTCGTTCGACGCAATTGAACACTCAAGTTATAAATTAAGAAAAAAGCAAGTAAATGGAAAATCATAATTGGTAAAATGCTTACTGTTATGCTTGCAATTAATAATAACGACTGTCATGCTTTCTGTCAAAAGAAAGTACAAAGTGCCACGAGCGGGCAATAACAAAGGTTGACGTTTACACGTAGAACCGTCTAAGGTTACATGCATTCCACGGTCCAGGGAGACGCTCGCCTTGCAAAGTCTCTAGCAAGTAGGTATTGTTCGCGCATACCTGAATGACTTTGAAGGGGCCTTCCCAATTGGGGTCCAACTTACCTACATGTTTGGAGACTTCAACTCTTTTGAGGACCAAGTCCCCTAGTTGGAAGGTCCTTTCTTTGACACGTTTGTTATATTGATGGGCTACGGTCGCTTTGTATTTGAGGATACGAGCCCAAGCAGCGTTTCTTCTCTCATCTAGAAAATCCAATTCGAGCGTCCGATTAGCCTCGTTGGTTGCAGGCTCGAAATAGGCAAAGCGTGCGGACTCTTGAGCAACTTCCACAGGTATCATGGCCTCGGAACCATACACGAGGGAATAGGGGGTTTCTCCCGTTGCCGCTCGTAGGGTAGTACGGTATGCCCAAAGGGCTCCTTGAAGTTCTTCTGCCCATTCACCCTTTTTACTCTAGAGCATTGTTTTCAGATGCTGAAGTATGGTTCGGTTGGTCACCTCAGCTTGACCGTTGACCTAAGGGTGGCCCACGGAAGTGAACCGTTGCTCAATCCCCAGTTCGTAGCACTAATCTCGCGTGTCAGCGGCGATGAATTGGGAACCGTTATCTAAGATGAGCACCCTCGGGATGCCATATCTGCAGATGATGTTCTTCCAAATGAAGTCCCTCACCACTTTGAACGTTATCTTTGCGACCGCTTCAGCTTCGGCCCACTTGGTGAAATAGTCCACAGCGAGGATTACAAATTTCTTTTGTCTGACCGCCATTAGAAGGGGCCCCACTATATCGATGCCCCACTGGTCGAAGGGCCATGAAACATCAATAGGGATCATTTGGGTTGCCGACAGTTGAGGGGTGTTGGAATGAAACTGGCACTTAAGGCATTTCTTGTAGTAGCTGATGGCATCATGCAGTCGCGAGGGCCAGTAAAACCCACTCCTTAATACTTTCTTAGCCAGAATTCGACCGCCAGAGTGACTCCCACAACTTCCGTTGTGCACATGTTCTAACACTTCCTTAGCTTACGAGGGTCTCAGGCACCTTAATGGTAGACCCTCGAAACATCACTTGAACAATCGACCATCGCTGTTAAGAGAGAAGCGAGGGGCCTTACTCCTAACCTTCCGTGCTTCCACTTTATCGCTCGGGCAGGTTCCATCCCTCAGGAACCTAATGATGTCATCGAGCCAACAAGGCTCAAAGGGATCGATCATGCTCACTTCACTCGAGGGTCCAGCTCGCGAATCAGTGGCTTCTCCGTTCTGAGGAATGTAACTGAACGCTTGCAGGAATCTTCCAGAGCGGATGCAAACTTGGAAAGAGCATCCGCACGCTCGTTTTCTATTCTCGGGATCTGCAACAAATGGAACTCTTTGAATTTGGAGATCACTTCCTTAGCACTCGCCAGGTACTGTACCATAGTGGCTTCTCGAGCCTCATAAGTGCCATCAATTTGGCTTGCAATCAACTGGGAGTCAACATATGCAGTGACCCGGGCGGCGCCATTCTGAAGGGCTATCCTAAGCCCTTGGATTAGAGCCTCATATTCTACCTCATTGTTGGTGACTTGGAACGCTAGTTTGATTGCATAATCTACTTCAACGCCTTGAGGGTCTCTGAGGGTCACCCCGGCTCCCCCCCTTGTGAGGTCGAGGAGCCATCTGTGTGCAAAAGCCATAGCCCCTCTTCCACCGAGGGTACAGTATCCAGGTTGAAGCGCTCCACTAATAGGTCTGCCACTGCTTGAGCCTGCATCGCTGTGCGAGGCTCGAAAGTGATGTCGAATTGGCTGAGTTCAATTGACCATTTGATTAATCTTTCTGAGACGTCCGGTTTCGCAAGCACCTGTTTGAGGGGTTGGTCTGTGAGCACTGTGACGGAGTGAGCTTGGAAATATGGTCTTAACCTCCGGGAGGCATTAACGAGCGCAAAGGAAATTTTCTCTATCTCCATATATCTTTTCTCCGCTCCCTGCAAGGTCTTGCTTAAGTAATACACCGGCAGATGCTTTCGCTCGCAAACAGCTACGAGGAATGCGCTCATGGCTTCTGAGGAGACGGAAAGGTAAATGAACAGGTTTTCCCCTGGGTTGGGCTTGGTCAGCAGTGGGGCGCTAGAGAGATAAGCCTTCATGTCATGCAAGGCTTTCTCACATTCTTCGCTCCAAGTGAAGTTACGAGCGTTGCGCAAGATTTTGAAGAAAGGCAAGTTCCTGTCTGCCGAGCCGGAAATGAATCTATTTAACGAAATGATCTTTCCCACTAGCACCTGGACCTCTCTCACATTTCGAGGGGAGGGAATATCTAGGATCGCTTTAATCTTCTCCGGATTGGCCTCTATGCCTCGCTGGCTGACCATGGACCCCAAGAACTTACCCCTCCCCCCCCCCCGGAACGCCAAATGTGCACTTGGAAGGGTTCAGTTTCATACCTTAATGACGAAGGATACCGAATGCCTGCCTGAGATCCTCCAGATGGGAATACTGGCACTCGCTCTTGACAATCATGTCATCCACATATACCTCCATGGACTTTCCAATTTCGCGCTCGAACATTCTATTGACGAGGCGTTGATAGGTTGCCCCCACGTTCTTGAGTCCAAACGGCATAACCTTGAAACAATAGACACCCACATGGACCACGAACGAGGTTTTTGGGCAATCCTCGGGTGCCATGAAGATCTGATAATACCCTTGGAAGGCATCCATCATACTCATAAGCTCACATCCAGCAGTCGAATCCACCAATTGGTCGATCCTCGGCAGAGGGTACGGATCCTTTGGGCATACCTTGTTGAGGTCTATGAAGTCATTGCATATGTGCCATTTATTAGTGCTCTTGGGCACGAGAACAACGTTACAGAGCCATTCCGGGTATAAGATCTCTTCAATGTATTGAGCCTCGAGGAGCTTATTGACTTCCTCCTCAATTAGGGATGGCAACGAGCCGAGCCGAGCCGAGCCTTGGCCTTTTTTCAAGGCTCGGGCTCGGCTCGATCAAGGCTCGAACATGGCTCGGCTCGGCTCGAGGCTCGGCCGTTAATATTATTTTTATTTAAAAAATTAGTTTTTTTAATAATTTAATATATTTTTATATATAATAATATATATTAAATGAATATATATAATAAATATATTATTTTTTTATTCATTTTGTATTAAATTTAATGAATATATATATATAATATTATATATTAATAAAATATTTATATACATAAAAATTAAAAATATTATTTTTTTAATTAAATATATGGCTCGCGAGCCACGAGCCAAGAAATAAAGGGTTGGAGTTCGGGCTCGGCTCGGCTCGTGTAGCTCACGAGCCGGCTCGGCTCGTTGCCATCCCTATCCTCAATGACTTGCCTTCGAAAACCATGGACGTCCCTCTTCTTCTGTTTGATGGGTTTGAAGGTTGGATCCATGTTGAGCCTGTGGACGATGACGCTCGGATCTATTCTAGTGAGATCGAAAGCCTTCCAGGCGAATACGTCGAGGATTTCTCGGAGAAAATCGATTATCATGATCTGAGAGGGTCCGTCGAGGTTTGAGCCAATCTGGGTGGTCTTATCTGGATTCTCGGGTTCCAATTCAATGGTCAGGAACTTCTCAATGGGCTCAATGCGAATTTCGGAGCCTTGAGCTCCCGTTTTTTTCCCAGTAAGCCTATCATTATTCGCATCCGAGGGCCTGTCACCTTCGTCGGAGGAGGAGGATACTTCCACGGCCCCAGGTGGGCCTTCTTCCGTAGGCTGGGACTCGTTCGAGGTCTTCTTTTTGTTTTTCTTCTTGTAGAGTTTGGCCCTCTTACGCTCGGGACCATCCTCATCTAATTTGGGAAGTCGACTGACTTTTTGGTGGATCCTGCTTGGATGGTCTGTTTGGGCTTATGGCTTCGAAGGGAAAGGATGTAGCATTCCCAAGCCTCTTTAACATTGCACAGTACCTCGCCCGTTCCCTCAGGGGTGGGGAATTTAACTTTCTGATGATAAGTTGAAATTACTGCTTTGAAATCAACGAGGGTCGGACGTCCAATGATGATGTTGTATGGGAGGTCCACCTCTACCACTGCATAAAGGACGCTCAAAGTCTTTCGCTGTGGGGCGCGACCAAAAAAGGTGGCCAAGCGAATTTGTCCACGAGGGATGATCTCGGAACCCCTAAAGCCGGCAAGGGCTGTTCTGAGGGGTTCGAGGGGAATGTTTGTGATATTTATTTTTTGAAACGTGGAGTAGGGGAGAATGTTCACTGAGCTTCCACTATCGATCAAGACCCTCTTTACAACATGATTATGAACGTCTAAGCTAACCACCATGGGGCAGTCAGAGGTTTCACCGACCCCATGGGGTGTTACAATGTGCTCTAGGTCCTTTTTTGTGAACCTACAATGTCATTCTCCTTCGAGCACGGAGTGCTGTTGACCGAAAGCACCCGGCTTGGGCTGGGAAGGTCTCTGATCATAGCTTCGAACATGGCGACGTCGGGACGCATTTGAATCTCCTCCCGAGGGTCCTCCAGCAATCATGTGAATAACTGCAAAGGGTTGGTTCTCCACTTCGGCGGCCTTCTCTTTGCCGCGGTCGCTTGTCCCCGAGTGATGCCGACGGGGGCTCCTTGAGCGTGAACGGCTTCTTCCCCTGGCCCTCGCTCGCTCAGCACAATGCTCATCATATCTCTTCAATATTTTCACGAACTCCTTGAGATGTCCCCCAGCGATAAGCCTCTGGATCTCACTCTCAAGCTGGCGGCATTCATTTGTGTCGTGCCATTTCTGTTTGTGGAAGGCACAGTATTTTCCCAAGCGCTTTTGAGCCTCGGTTCCCCTCATCTTGGACGGTCTCTTGAATAATTTTTTGTCCGTCATGGAATAGACCTCAGCAAAGGACCTATTGAGAGGGATATGCTCGAACCTGCGGGGAGGAGGAGAGTTCCTTCGAGCTGGAGGGGGACTACGGCGGCGGTTCTTGTGGGCTTCCCCCTTGTCCTGTTGAATCCTATCAGCCCGTGGGGCACTGGCAAGCTTCTGGGCCCTCGCAATGTACATGTCTTCGAGGGTGAAGTAGGAATCCGCAATGTCTCTCAATTCTATCAAGGAGCGGGGCTTCTTTTTGGCCACTTCCTCAGCAATTCCTCGCTGAATAGTTCTTTGAGTTGATGGCTCCAAACAAGATGTGACTCACGAAATCCATCGAGGGTCTTTCCACCAATAAGACCTCTTTGTTGAATCTGCCCATGAAGGACCTAAGAGTCTCGTTCGGTCCTTGCACGAGGCTGTAAAGGGCCGTGGTGGCAGGAACTGGTGCCTTCAAAGAGTTGAAGTGGCTCAAGAAAGCTTCGGTCAAATCGTTATACCCTCGAATTAAGCAAGGGGGGAGTTTCTTGTACCATTCCTGAGGTGACAAAAACCTTGGCCCAATAATGGCCCAATAATGGCTGGGATGCTCGTACAAGTGCACAAAGTGATCTAGATGCTCGGCCGGATCGGTTGTTCCATCGTACCGGTTGACGGACGTGGGGATTTTGCCTTTCCCTGTGCGGGTCATCAAGACTTCGTTGATGAGGGGCGAACCGCCTGTAGGGGAGTTGTTCTCCATGTTTTCTTCATTAACAGGTGGCAGAGCACCCCTGTTGTAGCACCCTAACCCCAAGGCGCCACATCCCCCGCACTGTAGCCTCGATCCACTCATGAAATGGTCAGTTCATACATAAACCAAGACCACAGCGAACGGGTGACAATAAAAATGATGAGCTAGGCGGGACACTCTCCCCAACATAATCAAACAAACATGAACAGAAAAGCGGAAGCAATAAAGTCATTCATATATATAGGTACCATATTTATTACATAGATACGTATAGGTACCAATTAACTATCAATACATTATCATTTCTACAAAAAGGGTAACTACTTAAGTATCCAAAATATGTCGATCGTGGACATAACATGATATCCGACAAAATATATACATGAAAGGAACAACACTAGACCCGTGATGATGGAAAAACTTGTATGGTTTGAAACAAGCTCCAAGGCAACGGTATAAGAAGTTTGAGTCGGTTATCCTGCAGTAGGTATACACGAAGGGTGCTGCTGACCATTGCGTATTTATTTAAAAATTCTCTTGTAGCACCCTAACCCCCAGGGTACCACATCCCCCGCACTATAGCCTCGATCCATGTATGAAATGGAAAGTCCATACATAAACCAAAACTATAGCGAACGGGTGACAATAAAAATGACGAGCTAGGCGGGACACTCTCCCCAACAACACCAAAGCAAACATGATAATGAAAGCGGAAGCAATAAGATCATTCATATGTATAGGTACCATATTTATCGAATAGATACTTATAGATACCAATTTAACTATCAATACATTATCATCTCTTGATAATACATGTATTCAAGTATCCAAAACGTGACAATAATTATCATAACACGAAAGTAGCATAAGACTATACAAAAAGGGTATGAAACTAGACCCGTGGAAATGCAAGACTCGAACAACTCCCGCCTAGCACGACCACGCTCAAAGGGTACCTGAAAAGTGAAGTATCAGTCTACCGAAGACTGAGTGAGGGGCAATAAATAAATATATATAACACACATCACATGCAAGGTGTAGCCTCGGGTGAAGACTTTGGAAATGAAAGGAATATATAATTCAAGAAACTTAATCTTTGCCCGAGATTACAACCAATCACTTTAACATTTTAGCTTAACCATTTCATGAACATGTGACCCCGGGAGTAGGGGCGAATCTCCAACCATAACACCAAACGTGACAATACGTGCTTGCTTTATCAATTCAATACATGATCATGCAATTTCATTTAGTGCTCATATAGACAATTTCATGCTTGAAATCATGCGATAACCCGAGGATAACCCGACATGCCGGATTAATCCCCAGTCTCCTTCTTCCTCCGGGGTGATAGCGAGTTTGCAAGGCTCGACTATCCACGACATGGTGTGTGTAGAGGACATGACCCTCTAGACACGGAACTCCTTCCACCACTAATCTCCTAGTGGCTTCGGGGGTGATCCCAACAATGTGAGGATAATTCAGGAGTTACCCGTCAGCCCTTGCTTTCCCGGTTGGCTCAAGAATTACCCTCGGGCCCACGTGCAATCATGTACTCGCCAAACATGCTTGAAATCATGATATTCAATACTTTCTTGCTTGGGAATGTTCATGGTTTGAAAATCATTTATAAGTATAATACGTTTTGGCCGAAAACTAGCATATAAGGGTTATAGGGTTCGTTTTACCAAAACAAAACCTCACCTTTCTTGCAAAATACAATAAATAAGCGTTCTAAGGAGCTTGCTCCCCGTCCACGCCCTCGTGACCTGTGCAAATACGATGTACATTCGTGAGACATGACCTAGAATGACCAAAATATGACGAACGGCGGAAATGTGTCGAGACGACCATGAAAATGCAATGTGGTATCATAACATTTCGTTTCACATCATATTAACACATATTATAGCAATTCGGGGTCAAAGAAGTCGTTGGATCAAGGGGCTAATTTCGTAATTTTGTGCAGAAAGTTTTGTTCTGTCAGCCCCTTGGGAACGGCCGTTCCAGGCTTCTTTTGTAATTGGGAACGGTCGTTCCCGTTGCCCAGAAAAACGCGGCAACGTTTTTAATTTTAAAAGCGCGCCTAGCCGGGAACGGCCCTTCCGGCTCCAAGGCCAAAATGGGAACGGCCGTTCCCGTGGTCGGCCGCCTATTTCCATTTGAAAGGTGGGAACGCCAGTTCCCACAAAGCCTTGAGGCTGGGAACGGTCGTTCCCAGTTTCTGTAAATGGAAAACAGAGCAAAAACAGAGCATGCTCTCGGGGAAGAAGCATCAAAGCAACAAAATTTCATTTTTGATCCCAAAATGCTATAATCTCTGAAATTATGATGTAAACCACTTCAATACATGATAATACAACACTTGGACACCTAAAACCATGAAATATCATCACATATTCATGCTCCATGCTCATGATCAAACTTGATCATTTTTGCCAAATATCCAAGAATTTCAAGCTAGAAATCATGCAATAATTCAAGTTATCATCTTATAATCAGGCTTAACACAACTAATAATTTAACTAGCATAATAAACTCAAACCCTAGCTATCCCATGAATGATCAAGAATCATGGATTCATGCCAACCAACCTTGAAGATGAAAGAAATGAAGAAAGTGGATGATGATGATGATGATGATCTCTCCAAGCTTGGCTAACTTCTTGAAATCTTGATGATTGATAGAAAATTATCTTCTTCCCTTTTTCTTCTTAGTACCGAGAGTGAGAGGAAGCAAATGTGTTTGGCAAATTTTTGGGATAAAATTGATCAAGGAAGCTTGAGGAAGCTTATACCGTTATATCCATTCTTGGTTTTTGTGAATTAAGTTAATTGCCAATAAATCCTTCAAGAATTCAATCTATGCAATTGAGTAGATGAGGTTTTAAAATATGATCAATTTGGTCCTAAAAGTTCATGCAATTAAGTCCCCAAAGTTTTAGAAATAAATATTTAGGAACGAATTGGTAATTTGAAATACTCTCGGTATCAATTTCATGCAACAAATATTTTCGTGTCATGGAATAATATTTGCAATGATATGAATTTAAAGAATTAATATAAATAATGTTTCATGAATTTTGTAAAAATATGAATGCCACGTAAGAATATATTATGAAATTAAAAGAAATAAAATAAACCTACGCTCAAAACGCACACGTGGCGTGCTTACCTATTCATCCGGAAACCGGGGCGTTACACCTGTTGTCCAAAATCCCAGATCTGGTAGCTGTCACCATGATGCGAGTTGTTGGTGTTACTGTTCACTAGCTCAAATGGGAAGAATCTGAAGAAGATGAAGATGCAGATGATGGTTTCCCACATACGGCGCCAAAAATGATGGTGCAGGAACTTAGAAGGTTTCTTTAACACCAAACACTTTAAGATTTGTTTAGGAAAGGGAAGACCGTCACAGGCTTTTGAGCCTCAGGAACTGGATTTCCTTTTGAGCGTGGGTTCTTCCAGCTAGGATAACACCAAGATTGCAAGGGCGATAAAGATGCAGCTGAGGTGAGTGTAACGCAGAGCTTGGGAAGAAGAAAATGGAGGAAGTTGTGCCCAGTTTTTTAGAGTGCAGTGTATTGTCAAGAAGATGACTTGAGGAAGAAAGCATGGGTTTCTTCCTATTTATATGCTAGGGGTGAGAGTGTTTTGGGTATTTTGACCAAGTGGTCCCAAACCTATGTTGCCCTAACACATGGCAATCTGTGACGGTATGAAAGTAATGGCTCTGAGAGTGGGCGGCGTGTCAGGTACGAGGTGCGCACTGCCACTGTGTCAGAGGTTGTTGGCGAGAGTCGTGCGCTGGGAGGCTCAAGATCTATCATGTAGGCGTACGGATGCCTCTTTTGGGGCAGATCTTACCCGAGCAAGGGTGACGGTCGAAGGGATGCACGAGAGGGTTTCCTCTGGCAGATGACCCACGAGCGTCAAATACTCGAGCGTAAGAGAGGGAGGAGCCCTCGTGGAGTGTTTCCCTAGGAAGGGTGGATTTGAGGGACCGTAGCACGAGCGTCGGGTTTGACAGCCTGAACCACCCGCTCGAATAGTGGACCGAGGCGCATGGGCTTGGATTAGTCAACAAGTGAATGGGCTGGGTTGTTCCGCGAGCCCGGTAATGCGAGCGTCCAAGCTCTAGGTCTGTAGATGATGACACGTGGACGGCGTTGATCCGAGTGTGATTTTGGGCCTCATCAGGTGGAGTATGAGATGAAGCACCAAAATGAAGTAGAAGATCCTGTGCCATCAAATATATATATATATATATATATCGAGGTTTTTTTTTTTTTTTTTTTCATCATTTTATGTACTTTAGTAATTTAGTTCAAATAAAGGGTTCCACTTGATAAAATTGTTTTAAATCTAAATTGAAATTTCGGGCATGGCCCAAATGAAGTGTAAAAAAATGGCCATTTAGCGTCTGCATGGACAAAGTTGCCGAAAAAGGTAGTCACATGACCAAGACGTGACCTTTTTTTGTTCAGAGACGGTGAATAGTTCTTAAATTGTGTTTTTGCGGGACATGTGTAGGTTTTGAAAAAGGTGTTCCTAGAACTCAAATTCATCAATTGTGCCGAATGAACTGTACAATTATCTATCTCTCTCTCTCTCTCTCTCTCTCTATATATATATATATATATAAAAGGAGAGGCGAGGAGGAAGATAATTTCTCTTAATTTTTCTTTACTGAAAAGTGTAATACTATATTATAATTTCCTCATGGGCACTTAATATTAATCTTCAACAATAGTCAAGACCCTATAGTTGGCTCCCTAGCTAGCTCGATCAATACATTTTTTTCCTTTAAATTCCCACTTCCTCTAAATGCAAAAAATACAAAAACTTAGCTTGCTATATCATAATATTTACTTAGGAAGAATATAACAAGTTGATTTGAATTTGAGAACTTTGAATGCAAGCATATAAATATATGCCCTTCCTTTAATTTGTTTGCTTTCTGTCTTTCTTGTCTCCTTGTCTTTCTTTAGAGATCTCTCTCTCTCCCCTTTATTTTCCTCTTTTAAGGAGGCACCTGATTCTCTTAAATCACCAGAGATGTATATGTAAAGATTTGAATATTGATATATTCCTCAGTGCTGCGGCCTTCCAAGAGTGAATTCCAAGTTAGGTTTAATCTTCTTAGGGCTACTCTCTGATACACTTGAAGAGCTTGCTTCTGATATTCTGTCATAAGTTGGACAGTTTGCTTCCATTTCCTTCTGCATGCATGTATACATATATTATGTGTGTGTAAATCATGCTTAATCTACAATTTTTATGTGTTTTCGCACGTGCATGTAAGAATATTTTTTTTTTCTTTGAAACAATTTTCCTACTGATATTGAGGCAATATTCTTAAAGAATTTCCCCTTCCTTTATATGGTGAATTATGACGAATATATATTGTCATTGAAATAATTGTTTCTTGTCGAGTACTATGTACGAGGTAAAATAGTAGCTATAAAGTGGAAGGTTTAGTGCATTGCACTCGTGTTGGGCTCTTTTGTAAAAGCTACAAAAAAGAAATTTTACCATTTTCTAGAAAGAAAGCTAGCTCTAAAGATAAAATTATCATTTACTAGGAAGATCTTTCATTGCTTTTACAAAACTTTTCCTTTTCTCTCATATACTCTTAGACTTCGCCTCAGTTCCCTTTAACTTTACTTATCAAAGGCTTTATAATTTTTTTTATTCTATATCTCATATAATTAATTTCGAGTCGGACAATAAATAAAACTTTTCAGTAGTCTTTTCTAAAAGAAATCTCGAACTCCTGACCTCTTCGCGAATCAAGTAAAATCCGTCTCTTGTATTCTTCTCAGTTACCACTAAACCAAGTCTTTAGTTCTTTATCATTTTATTGAACAATATTTATTTTTCTATATGTATAAATATGTGATTTCAAGAGTGGGTTCAAAAGTTTGTTCAAAAGTGGGGATTTTGAAAAAGAGAAGCAAGGGCAGTTTAGTAATTTCAAGAGTGGGTTCAAAAGTTTACCTCAATGGATTGCATGTTCCCTTTACAAGAATCCATGGGTCTCCCATGCAACCAAGCTTCCCTGCTACGAAATCAGGCCATTTTGACAGAATATTTCCAATCAGTACTGAAATTAAAGCCAAAGCCATGCAAGAAAGAGAAAAAAAAAATTTAAAGCAAGACTAAGAAAGAAACCCATCTTTTTAGTGTCTTATATAAAGATTATCTCAACTTTTTTGCTACAAATAAAGTGAAAATTCCACCCATGTGACAGCCCATTATTAATTAACCATAAAAGTAAACTAAAATAAAAATAAATGACTTTAATTCATAAAGGGTTTATAGTGACAAAAGCCTTTGGTGCCAAGATTTCTACATTTGGGCCCATTTGAATAACCTTTTCCGAACCCACAAAATCCAAGAGATTTAGATATGTCTATTTTTAGGTTCGATACTTATTTTCCTGTTTTTTAAGTTCGAACTAGTATGTCGTCTAGCAATTATAGATCCTAAAGTTTGGTCTAATTTAAAATAATTCTCTTTCATTTTAAAAATTAAAGAATTCTCTAAAGTATATGTATATATATTCATTCTTGATCGTAATATAATGCTAAAAGAAGAGGAAAATATTTCTAAGTTTATATTTGTTTATTATTTCAAGGGTAAATTACAGTCAAGACTCCAACAATTAATCTATGTATGTACAATATTAGAATTTTCAAAATTACAAAAAACCCATCGAAGACGATATCACCCTTTTCTTACAAAAATTTTTATATAAATTTATTTCCTATGTATAATATTCTTGCAAGCTAGTATTAATTAGGTCTTATGAAGAAATTATAGCTACATACTTTCGTAGATGAAAAAATAATTCTTGTTTTTAAGTCAAAGTAGGCATGGTCTTACACTAATAATGTAAGTCCCTCACCACAATATTATTAAATACCATTCAAAGTCTAGCTCCGATTTAATTATAACTTAGATCCCCTTTTCCTTAAATTCTCCACCCACCAAAAATGTGATAATTGGGAACTAATTTATTTCAGTTTTATGTTTCTACACTAAGATTGCCTAAAGAGTTATGAAGTTAGCTAGGGTTTCAAAGAATTTCCAGAGATATTGGTACAGCATTAACTAATGCGGAAGCACTTGAACTATATAGACTAAGATTCATGCGTCAAGTTCTTGTAAATATTAATTAATTGTTCAGAGTAGTTATATATGTTGCATTTTAATTCCTAAATTTTGGCAATATATAGTCTACTATTTTTTTTCAAAGATTTTAAATTTGGTTATTTTTCAGATCATATCATAAACTTTTGGCTATATGACACTTTTAATTAAAGGCATCTGATGTGTATGTAAAAATAAAAAAATTACATGATTAAATTAATTATTGAAATTTAATGGGTAACATTTATTAAATTTATTATTGTAAAACTATTTTTTATAATAAACTTGTATAATTAAAAATATACAAATAAAAATGTAAATTTCATATAAAGAGAGCTATGAGAGCACAGAGGAAAGATGAGAAAGAAGGGGAAAAAAAGTGAAAAATAGAGGAGAAGAAAAAAAAAAAATAGAGGAAATAGATAAAAATAAATCAATGTGGTGGAACAGATAGGTCATAGATTCGAGTTTCATTGGAGTAATTAGGGAGTAGTAAATTATCCTCCTAAAAAAATACAGGTGGTTGAAGAAGGAATAAAATTGACAAACAAAAATAAAGGCAAGCTCAAAACAATTATTTTAAAAGTATGAGGTTTTATAAAAGAGTATAGATTAGCGTGAAAATGATTATCAATAGGTCGTTATCTAAGATAATTATGTATTTACACCTAACATATGATTGAATTAAGGACAAAAAGTGTGACAATAATCCCCCAAAAAATAAGATAATTATGTGCCACACATGTTTATCCTAGCTAATCATAGATTATAATGCCAATTATGCCTATATATTATCTCTAATCATTTTTCTAAGAGAATTGTTACGATGTCTCAACTACTCCCAATAAGATTTAAACTCCTAACTTTTTTGTTTATAGGTATAAATGTTTACCACTAATTTATCTGCATTATCTATTATATATCTCTAATTTCTTGAATTTCACACAAATTAAACAAGTAGTCCCCTCTCTCTCTTGGTTGGTCAAAACTCTAAATTCTTCCAACAATAATAATAGAGAGGCATGTATATAAGACTATGGACAAAATAATAGTATGAATATCCAACTAACACTGAAGAGTAGAAATCAATAATAAGCATGGATTTAATTACCTGGAGGAATTGCTCCACAACCCATATTGGTTATCGTTGTCATCATTAATATTCATATTAATTTGTCTTCTCTGAGAATGCTTCTCTAAATTCTGAATATCAAACAGAAAATCATCCGAATTATCCCCTGACGACCCGTTTTCGAACACATCGGATTGCCCTACATTTTCAAAAAAAAACATATAATAAATAATTAAGCCACCATTAAAAGAAATTAAATTTCTTACAATACATTGAGGAAACAATATTTTACCCTATAAAACATTTTAAATTAATGTCTCTGTTTCATATAGTCACGTCCATCTATTTTTTGGTCGGAAAAAATACAACTGAAAGAAATTAGTGTGGAAGGAGATGACAGTTTGAATCCGAGTGAATAGTCCAGGTAAGTACCTAAAATATTTTATAATTCAAGTAATAAATTGTAAACTTGGGGAGCCAACTTTTTTTTCTCTATTATGTTACTGAAAAAATGTAGAAAATTTACGATGCATACGACACGATATAAATACAGTAATATTATTTTTATCTTGAAATTTCTCACATTATTGAAATTTAATATGAATATTTGACACACACATATTTTGAAAAATGCCTGATTCCAGAACATGACAAAAATGAAATCAATTAATTGAAAAAATATAAATTAGCTTGAAGAAAATAGTATAGAACCTGAAGTAGCTACAGCTCTGTCAGTTGACTTCACAGTTCGATACATCTGCCAACAAAAAAAAAAAAAAATTTAATTATTAATTATTATAAAATAAACAAAAACATGAAAATATAGGACTGATAAAAGATGTGAAAGTACATTTTGATGAGTAAATAAGAAAACAGCTTTTTTCCATCCATGTGCATACATAATTACATATATTTATACACACAAAATATGCTTATACGATTCCGAGGTTAACCATGGTTCGTCAAACGTGGTTTTCCCCAAGCCCCAATGCATGCAGATATCATTGTGTCATGATAGTGTTCTTGTACTTTCTCTCCTCTTTCTAGCCACTTGCCTCACGATAAATGCGTAATTTCTTTCGACATATTATATATAATAATAAATGTATGTAAGAAGAAATCTGTTCAACACTGTGCGCAATTGTCTTCAACTTCTTGTGCTTTGTCTCTTTCTATTTCCTGATTTTCTACGTATATATTTACTCTCTCTCAATCTCTCTCTCCAAGCAAAAAAGCTGGCAGAACAGAACCCTTCAGATCTAGTACGAAAAAAACAAATGCTGAGGATTTTGGAATACCCCATGACAGAAGAAACTAGGAAGAAGAAGAAAAAGAAGAAAAGAAAGAAAAATAAAATAGAGCATTGGAGTTTGAACTTTTTTAGATGTTTTAATTCCTTCCAAATATTTCTCCCAAAGACAACATTATATATTATCTATTGGCCCACCTTCAAAATCTTTGTTACAAAAGATACATACTCATGTGTGTATATATATATATATATAACTTTGTATTTATTTCCTTTCAAAGGATAAGATATGAAGAGGATCAGAGGAATGGTTTACCTGTAAATGGGACTTAACATGTGCTAATGTGAGATCTTTCACATCCATGAGCTCAAGAACTGACTTGGGTGTGGCTCCTAAATCACTTTATAAATTAGTACAAGATAATTCTAGCAATAAAGTATAGAGCTCACAGACCAATTTAGGAATCTTCTTTTTCCACATTAATTTAAACAAATAAAGATGAAAACCAACAAGAATGGAAAATGGGGCCTCATCTTAATTTGTACTACGAATAAATCCAATAAAATTAATTTAAACCAAAAAAATTATAACCAAGGAATTGAAAAAAGAAAAAAAAAAGGGGAGCTTAATTAATTACTTTCATGTCCTCCCAAGAGCTCAACGGCATGAACAAACCGAGAATGAAGCGTGGTAGTCCACCGCATCCGTGGCGCCCTCATGCTCCTCTTGGCCGGAAACCGCCCCACGAAACGCCGGTAATAGTTAGGAGCTGAGTTATTCACGGCGGCGTTGGCAGAGATTAAGGATGTCGGATTATCCAAGATGTTGTAGTGGTGTTGAGGTTGAGCAGAAAATATTGGGAAATTAGGCAATACATTTGCAGGAGAAGGGTTTTGATACAGTGGGATTCCCCTGATGGGCCGCAACAGGTTGAGTTGTTGCTCTAATTGGTTGCTGGGATGATGGTGAAAAATGGGGTCTGAATTAACAACCCTAATTGTGGGATTACTGTTAATATTATTGTTACTATTTTTGCAGAATAGGCCGAAATGATGCTCCATTGGATGATGGATTTCTTCGTTCGAGGGTTTGCTGCTGCAGTTTGGAGGGCTGATTTGCAGTGAGAGGTCAGGTTGTGCTGGGAATAGCTCCATATATATGATATGTGTATGTATATATATATATGAGGAAATTACAGAAAACCCTTTTTCTTGGTTTTTTGCTGAGAATCCTTATATGTGTATGAAGTATGTGTTATGGTGTGGTTGAATGCTAGGTAGTGCAGCTAGCTAGTGTGGATTCTTGTTCTTGTTGTTTTGGTGTTTGTGGGTAGGGTTTTGATTAGAGGACTGAAATTTCTTCTAGGATTTTGAGGGGGGGTTTGATGAGAGCTGAGAGGAGTAGTTGCAGAGAGATTTGGGAGAGAGAGAGAGAGAGAAGAGGAGGAGAGAGGAGTGACACAAGGTGTGGTGAATGGTGGTTTCTTGAACTATATGTGGGAAAATGACACATTTGAAGAGGCTATTCGGAGAAGGAATTGATTAAGGGTTTGTTTGGCTGGCCCCCAAAAAGTTTGATCCCGATTCAATTAAATTCACTGCGGCTAAAAAGGTAATTAATAGTGAAATAAGGAAGAGAGTAATTATATCAAGACTTTTTATTGTTCTTTACACTTGATTTTGTTTTTATTAAGCCGCAAATAATTTTGGTTTGAATTTTTTTTTTTTCTATTGAGTTCGTAAAATAATGTCGGGGAATTCCCGAAAACTCCCCAAATGATAAGCCCAATTCCTTTTAGCTCCCCATTTTCAAAAATGATGTATTAAAACTCAAGAATAACGTATCTAAAACCTCAAATGATGTATTTGAAATACAAGGAAAAAATCATGTATCTAAATCCCAGAATCATGTATCCAAATCCCAGAATTGCGTATCTAAATCCTAGAATCTCGTATCTAAAACCCCAAATGACGTATTTGAAAATGGGGAGCTAAAAGGAAGTTTTCAAACCCATGGGGAGTTTTAAGGAATTGCCCCAAATAATGTTATATTTTTGTAAATGGGCAATATGATAATTATACTGAAATCGAACTAATTAAAGTTATATAACAATTTATGCATTTAATAATTATTGTAAATAAATATATATACAACTGAAAAATATTATACTTCCATAAATAGAATATATGGTTAAATTTTTATTTTTATTATTTTAATGAATGATTAATTGGTCACAAAGAACTGTTTGTTTGGTAATTAATGACTTAACTATCAAATATCTTCATAATATAATAATATAATAACTCTTTTTTTATATCAATATATATATATATATATGTATGTTCTTAACTTCTTATTATCTCAATTACCAAATATCAATATACATCACATATATAACCGAGTATTTTAGCAGATATTGCACAATTAAGCTTTAGAATCACTGGATTGAGGAACGAAAAGGTAAATTTGATAGGATGGTTCTTTCCCTTTTACTCTTTTCCTTGTTTTCCCCAATTAGTACCCTTTGGCAGAGAAAAAAAGGAAATTTTAGTGTAAGCTTTTAACGTGTGCATTTTTCTCTCAACAACGCATACTTACCTTTAGTACACTAACCAAATGGGTTATGGTTTGGTACCACAATCTTTAAACCCTAACATAAGCTTCAATTATAGTTTTTTTTTTGTTACTTTTATGATTAATTAGCATAAGACCCTACACAAGTTTTTATGTCCCTAATGTCTATCTAATCCGTAGCAAAGTCCAGGTTTAAATCGAGAGGGACCGCGTTAGATTAAATTTTAGGAGGGCCGAAAATATAAAAGAATTATAATTTTTCAAGATATTTTTCATTTCTGTAATTAGATAAATTAACTAATGATTACATTTTTAGCTTAGACGGTGATAAGAGCTAGCTAATTAACTAGTCGATGGGTCTACCTAGGCTAACACATTATATTAGAAATTAGAAAATATCATTTGAAATCTTCTACTCTATTATTGAGACGTTTGATACGTGTTAAAACCTACAAATTATAAAGGAGAAACATAACTTTTAACAAAAAGAAAAAAAAAATATGAAAGAAAACCATCCTCAATATTCTCTCACATAACAATTCAATCTTCTTCTAATAAAAATCCTTAAATTCTCAATTCAGAAATCTCACTTGAATGATCTTCAATTGCAATCCAATCTTCTTCTAACGAAGATCCACAAATTCCCAATACAAAATTCTCATCTCTCGATCAAAACTCTCACAGATGTTTGACTAAGGATTGATATTAAACGCAAAAATAAGGAATGAAAATAATAAGAAGAAATTGTTATTAAGTAATTTTTCAATATTTCCAATCAGACTGGCACCATTCACTCGAAAATAATAATTTAATTAATAATATTCGGTAGAGGTAGAGTACGAATTTTCAAGTAAATAACTTTTAATATTAAAACTAACCTTAAATTTGCTACGAAAATAGTGGAGTTTTTTGCTCAAGAATTCTTCAATTTTCAACCGCAATTTTCAACCTATCGTTGTTTCGTCTAAATTTCTGAAGTTTCAATTTGTTGTCATTGATGGGTCGGAATCTAAGGTGTTAAGACTCCTATCACTTTACTATTTGTTTGATGTGGGGAAACAGGAGATATAACTCACTTGAAACTCGCTGGAAAATATGGAGGTTCAACCTGCTAGGACAAACACAAAAAACAAACAAGTCAGAAAGCCAAGCTGGGGGAACTGGGGTGATTCCCAGTTTTGGCTCTCCGACGCTCAAGTCAGGCAGTAATTTGAAAAGGATGAAGTAGAAACAGAGTTCTCGTAATGAACGTTGCTTACCGTGGGAGAGATGAAGTCTCTTATTTATAGTTGTGGGTCAGGGACCCTTTGGTAATTGTCAACATGTGATCCTGGCCTAGTGTTGCCCTAACACGTGGCGTGGTGAGGAGAAACCTAGGAGGAATCTCCTGCCAAAGCTGGTGAAAAGTTGGTGGTGGGCAATAGTGGCAGGTGCACGGGTGTGTACTATGTGTCAGAGAGCCGTTTTGGGTTGGTAACGAGGACGAGACGCACGCTCGTGTTTATCATGAGCCTTGGAGGCTCGCAGATCCGAGGGGGACCTGGGCCAGGGCTGTGAGATGAGGGGAGTTTTGGTCCTCTGTCTGTCCTTGTGGGAATGTTTCTCCGAGGGGAGTATATGAGGGACACAACATTCCACGCTCGGGAATTAACTCCTGGTGAATTGGGATACATTTGGGAGCAAGGGTGACGCTCGTCTGAGAGCAACTTTCGTGGGGGCCTGAGCGTCACGTGTCTCGTGATGACGACGCCACGTGTTAAAACGTGGGCCAAGCGTGTTTCCGTCGCATCAGTCGTTTTGTCTAAATTTTTTAATTTTCAAATTCTTCTGAATTCATCTGAATTTTCAATTTTTCGTTGTTAATTTAAATATTAAGAATCTTTTCTTTTTTTGTTTGTGCCAATAATACGAAATCGTTTCGATGAAGAGTTACATAATCTTTTTGATGAAGAATAAGACTCTGGTAATGTGTTTTCTAGTGTTTTTAGATATGACGTATTTTTTCTTCCGTTCAGTACTATATTTCTTCATTAGTAAAATCTATAAATTTTGATATATATTGCACATCCACTATGTGGAGTACGAGACGAAACACAATAATAGAGTAGGAAACCCGAATGAGAAACTATATTATGTAATAGATGAGGGTTTACTTAGGAAAATTATATATCGGTCCCTAAACTATGCCTTTTCTCAAATTCAGTCCTTATATAGTTTATAACCTCTACTAATGTAGTATATGGCTTTTTTTTTTCCCCTACGTTTCTAGATTAATTAAGGTATTCGCCGTAATTTGATTAGCTAGCTTCCTTGTTGAATTATAATCATGGAATTATGGTTTGTGCAAATGTAGATGTTCTTCCCAAAATAGAAAAACTTAGGCATGCACATTTGAAAAATAAAAACTTTCGTATATGTCGAAGTCGAAATAACATATTATTTGGCATCTCCCGATAAAATTAAGTAATTACAAGGCTAGTAATTTATCATTCTTAAATGAAGTTTTTAAGTTTGAGTTCATAAGCAACGGTATGGAGAAGTTAAATATTTGTTAAGCGTTGCAATCAAATTATAGTTATAAACTATGAATGTATACTTTTAATTATTTAGCAATCATTTTACTTCAATCAATATTAATGCTTAATCTAGACGTAAGCGAACAAACTTAGTCCAACATGATATGGCATAATCTATAATCCGCCGTTTATTCATTGTTCATTTAATATCAAGACAGAAAACAATATTTCTAAATTTTACATGTAGCTAATTACTCTTAACTCACCCTCTAAATTTTAAAAGATAATATTTCTACTTGATAGATTAAATTTTACATTTTAATAGTTGGACACGATTCGAACTCATAATTGAATATTAAAAAAAATAAGTAACTCAAAAGTAATTCGTAAGGATTATGCTGTTTTCCAAAAAAAAACAACTCCACTTCAAAACGAACTTTTATTTCCAGACATATAATGATTTATTAATTTTTTTGGTATACTAACCGTCTAACCAATCAATTCAATATTTTTGGTACATTTCATTTTCTGATAATAAAATAAGAATGTATCTTAAAATTAAAACCATGCAATTTAATGTCCTATTTCATTAGAAGTCGATTTTGTCCGTCAGCATATAAATTTTGGCGGACAAAATCAATTTTTGATAAAAAAAAAATATACACTAAATTGTCAAGAAATACAATCCTATTTGAAATGTATCAAGAATGATGAATCGGTGGAGTTGATATACCAAATATATAATTTCTTATTCACTTTTGCAATTCTTGCTCCCCCACTCAATATTTTCCAAAAGCATTTCTACAAAAGTTCTCGGCATAAATGACAACCTTAATTCGCAAATATATTTATCTAATATCCGCATTTTACTGTATTTATATCTTAATCATTTGTTAATTTAATAAGAAACAATATAATACCTCTAAACTCACCTTTTCAAAATAAAGGGTAAATAGTTAAGGTTACAAAGAAGAAAGTATATATATTATCTTTTGGAATAATATTGTTTCACAAACAAAGTAGGCAACTAAAGTATTTTCTTTGAATCGACGGTGTGGATCGAGTTTCACAAAGACGCCATGCAATGCTACTGTCTTTTTCAATATTGCGAAGCAGTCCTTTTAAATTATCAACTTTTCGACCTAAGAACTTTTCTAATCCAACCGTGAAATAAATGTCCTTAAATTTCGCGCTGCCTAAAGTTAATATCATTTCTCTGCTTTACTTATCAACACCTTTTTGCTTTTCTGTATTACCGTTTTTTACTTAATTAAACACAATAAAAATAATTTAATCAAATATCCTATGGGTTTGCTTGTGATGGTATCGAAATCTGATTATGTATGGAACGGCAGACTTGAACTCCCAATCACCCAAGATATTTGTTTGCGTGAGGCAACTTTGATGCTTTCCTGAACTGAAAGGGAGGAACGAACGTGAGCTCAAAGACCAAAACAGGGGAATGTGGGGGTTGGATCCGTTTTGGCACTCCGACGCTCAAGTCAGCTAAAGCCTCTGGGTAGATAATGCGAAGGGAATTAGGACTCAGAATGTAAAGGAAAGCTTACCCTTATGAGTGATGGAGATGGGCTTATATAGCTAGGAGAAGGTCTGGGGTGTGCGCAAGTACACCATCAGAAAGGTGTGGATCTTATCTGCTGAGAGAGGGAGACCAACTGTGGCCAGAACAGTGCTTTACGGCTAAAGCACTGTTCACCTGCTCTTGAAGAGATGCCTGACACCGTACTAGGTGCGGCCACAATTAAAGCGTCCTGCGGTGATGGTACCAGCATTTAATGCACTTGTACTGTAACGTGTGGGTCGGTCTCTCGCCTGGCTCGAGGAACCGCGGTCGAGGACCTTCCTGGGTCGAATCTCGCCCAACACGGAGAGTACAGTTGTCTTTCCACAAAAGAGGCTAAGTGTTGGCTCGATAGGAGGGAGATGACTGGGTCGAATGCAAATGCTGACCTGTCTCGGCTCTCCCAATGTGGTAAGGACACGTGGTGCCTAGTTATAGCTCCCTATTTTCCCCTTATCATCTCCCCCCCAAGGTCGAGTGGCACATTTATGTGGCAAGGGACCTTGAGAGAGGCGCTTGACTGCTTGGGAAAGAATGGGGGCTAGGAGGGTTGAGTCGCCAGAGCCTCAGCTGGGTCGCGCCAAATGCTATCAAGCCAGATGAATCGAGCCAGACGCTTATCGTTATCGACATCGACCCCCGGGGTCGACGGCAGCGGGGTGACCTCACGTGCTCGTGGGCTCCAGATTTCACTTGGGAGGGAAACTCTAGGTTTCGCTACGTCATAGTAATGATTGCTCTTTTTGAATTTTGGGCGCTGGGCACGGTTTCTGAGAGGCTGTTACTTGCAGGCGCAGTTGGGGTAACGGGCTATGTTTTTTCCAACACCAGTTGTTTAATTGACGTATGGGGGCATTAATTCTGACTTGATTGAATTCAGCTATAAAAGGGGGACTTAGACTGTTTTTTCCCCTTTTCACGCTATCTGCTAGAGAAACCCTACATCTTCAAGAGACTCAAGCATTTAAGGCATTCAAGAGCAACCGGTTTTCAGAGAATTTCCAAAGCAAAAACCCTAGAGGTACGTCCTTTGCACTTAAGATCTCCCCTCTTCTTCCTTTCTGCAAACCCATTCCCAAAATCCAATGGCCCCTAAGAAGTCTGCCGCCACACGCTTTAGGAGCCAACCCAAAGCTTCGCGCCAGTAGGAGTATGGGACAAGAGATGAAAAGTCTGGCCCGGAGGTGTCGATGGAGATTATTGGGATAAAGCACCCTGGAAAGGCTAGGTGGGAAGATCCCAATGCGGAGATGTACATCCCAGAGGTAGCTAAGAGGTTACTGGGCCGGTTTTAGAAGATATGATTGAGAGCGACCACTCGGTGGAGGTTGGTTTTGTTTCCCCCAACGCGGTAGAGGAAGCGGGAGTGGACAGTGAAGCGGTGGTGGATGTGGCTGCCGAGATAGAGGAAATATCTCTGGGGAAGGAGTCCCGGGACCAAGGCGGTGCCGCCTCCACATCTAAGAACATAGTGGGGAAGAAGAAGAAAGGCACAAAGAGAAAGAAAAAAAAGGCCCAGAAGTGCACCAAATATTATCACGAGTTCAGGTCCCAAGTGACCGAGTCAGAAAGGAAATTGGCAGAGAAGAGGCTGACCGGGTGGAAAGACCTGCACTTAAATTGCGACGTCATAGTCCCAAAGGAGGATGAACACATGGGAGCCCCTTCGGAGGGATGTATCGCAATTTCATTACAGGCTATAGAGTATGGGTTTCGACTCCCCCTCTCTCCGTTCCAAATCGCACTGTACAATCATCTGCAATCAGCCCGATCCAGTTACTCCCCAATGGTCAAGCTACAATGACAGCGTTCAGATTGCTGATGAAGTTGCTTGGGTAAGTGGAGTGTGTGGAGCACTTTGCGGAGTTGTTTGTTGTCTTGGACGATGCAGCCGCTTTCCCCAATAGGAGGGGGTTCGTAAAGCTTCAATCACGCTCGGGTAACAAAATCTTTGACACCGACAGGAGCTCTTACAGCAAAGATTGAAAACAGAAGTATGTATTCGTACGATTCGCGGATGGCTGGAATGGTTTGGATCACACGGCATGGAACGATGTCGTACAAGTCCGCCTGGATCGGGGTCCTGTGCTTTGGCCCAATACTCTATTGGCCGCTTTGAGGGGTGTACACTCGTTGGACATTGGCATCTTTACGAGTTCGCACTTATTAGTGAACACCGAGTTGGTTCCAGGTATGGTGAGGCACATAGACTTCAGCATGGGTAACTACGTTATCAACTCACTTATGCCAAGCATGTTCCCCCCTCTCCTTGAATTTGTTATTCTTTTGACCCTACTTGATAAGGTTCTGATGTATCTTCACTTGCAACTTCTAAAATTTTTCCTCTCTACGTACCTTATAGAATCAATCATGGTTGTCGCGAGAGGGAAAGCTGCCAATAGGCTCTTCAAGAAGAAGGAGGCTGAGGAAGCCAAGAAAGTGCAGCAGGGCGAGATGGAGGGCCCCGATCGTACGACCGAGGAGATTGCTCAAGATGATGGTCTTACTGAAGAGCATACCAAGGCCAAGATAGCCGCGGTAGAGAAAGCGACATGGGTGAAATGGATCGACCCCATCAACACCCAGGGGGGACCTGTAGACACGCTCGAGGAGCTACCTAGGTCCCAACTGAAGGGAAGCCAACTCCTCCCATAACAAAAGGAGAAAACACTAAGCCCCAGTCGAAAAGGGAAAGACAGCTATAATAGTGGGGTCGGTGGACTCAGACTCAGAGACTACCTCTGGGTCGTTCCCAACGGATGTCCCAAGAGGGACCAGAACTAATAAAAGGAAGGCATCGGAGGGGATCGGGGGTGAGGTCCCTCCAAAGACCGCAAAGACCACCCCTTTGTTGGTGAAACGACCCAGAGGATGGAAGCCCCCCACCTTCCAGGCCGGTAGCTCCCCCGGATTCAAGATGTTGCGTGGGGACTACGAGCAGATTGCCAATGTCCCAAACTTCCATGCTCCCAAATATCCTTTCAACGTTCCGGACCTCAAAGAGGATGGGTCGGAACGAAGAATCGCGATGGGGGACATCAACCAAGGCACCCTGGGGGCAATCTATCATGCCCTGCAAACTGGCACTGACCACCAGGAGTTGGCTAAGGAGGATGATGCAGCCCAATCCTACAACAAAGTTGCCCTCCTGTGCTAAGTATGACTCTGTTCCGGATGTCCTTTCGCCTCTCTTCATTACTACTTCCTGTGTGTATTTAAACTTTCTTCCTTTTCTTTCAGTTGATCGTGAGGGAGTATCATTCACAGGCGTGCCTGGAGTTAGCGCAACAAGCTCGCCGCAGGCTGCTATCGGAAAGGGGCTAAGTGTTGGGCGCTAACAGCTGGAAGGATAAATTAGCCAAGCTCAAGAAGGAGATGGAGGATATGAAGACCCTCTACATGGGTAACGTGGCAAGGCTGAATCAGGAGGTCGAGAGTTCGACCCGGGAGAAGTCTCTGATGGAGGCAGAGTTGGTCAGTCTCCGAGCTGAAAAAGAGAGGTTGGAGACCGTGCTGGCCACGACCCAGAGCCTGCTCGAGGTGTCTGAGCAAGAGAGAGAGCAGGCATATAAGAAAGGAGAGTAGGACGGGTGGCGCAAGGGATACGTCGACGGACAGAAGAATGGGACGAAGATGGCCTTCTAGAATCTTGATAAGATGATGCCCCAGATCAAGAATAGTGCAGTGCTTAAGTTCCTCAAGTTCGAAGTTTTCTACACCATTTTTGGCGCACTGGGTGCAACAGATATTCAGTTGGGCTTCACGAAGTGCTTATCCCAAGTCCATCTCCACCATCCCCTTCCACGAGAGTTGCATGAAAACGGAGGGAAGTTAAATGTGTCACTCCCTATCACCTCCAAAATGCTTTCGGAGTATTTCATGGAGAAGTGGGATGGTCCTACTGAGGAAGAAGGAGGGGATGACGAGAAAGAGGATGAGGAGGAGCTTGACTGGAGCAAAAAGCCTTATGGCTGGACAGCAGAGTGGGCCGAGGCAAAGTTCTTTAAACGCCCTGAGTCGGAACTGGCGCTTCCCGTGCCGGTGAACCTTGAGAAAGTTAAAGAGGACTTTCTGCTTGCCTTCAAACCTTAAAGTAGCGGGTCGAGCTCCTCTTTAAACCCAGGGGGTGGAAGTGGTACTCCTGCTCTGGCAGTCACCCCTTTGGCGTGTCTTCCCCCAGCTCCTGCTTCTGTTGAAGGGAATGGTGCTGCAACAGCCGCTAATCCGACCCAGAACATTTCGATCCAGTGCCCCCGCGAGTTCGACTGATGCCAACACTCCTGCTGGCACCGGAAACCCTCCTGCTCCAACTTCCTGATTCTAAGTTTTAACTGTAAATATTTTGACTAGCTTCTTGTGACCTTCTTTTGCATTTGTAACTCATTAGGGTTTGACCACAGTTTTTAATAGAACAACCCTTTTTCAGAATCATGTATGCTTCTTTGGGTTTTTGAATTTGCATTACTTATCTGATTGTCGCGTCCTTGCTATTTTGCTAAATGCGAAATTTTTAGTGGAATTACCGTAAGGTCTGGTTCGAGGTGAATTATGAACTCATCCATCAAGCAGACTTGGAATCCCTTAGGATTAACCTCTGGCTTTCATGGGGCTTCCTGGGGATTGGGGGGGGAGGGGAGGGGTGGGGAACTACACCCGGCCCCCAAAGCATTGATTGTATATCGAATGCATATTTGAGAAGTAACTCCAGAACACTTAAAGATTGAAACAAGTAAAAGACATCCCGATGGACTGAAAACTGGTTTTATTGATGTGAACGAGTCAAGTACAGAACACTTACAACCAAACGCAACTTTAAACATAAAACTTCTTAAGGTTGTGGGCATTCCAAGATTTGGGAATGGCATTCCCGTTTATGTCTTCTAGGTGATAGGCTTTGTTTCGCCCTATTTCTGTGACACGGAACGGACCCTCCCAGTTCGGTTGTAACTTGCCCACATGCCTGGTTACTTCAATCTTTTTGAGGACTAATTCGCCTATCTGGAAGGCGCAGATTTAATGCCCTTGTTGTAGCTTCGAGCCACTGTGGCTCGATATTGTTGCATGCGTTGAAAACCCTTCTGTCGGACTTCTTCAATTGTATCGAGCTCATGTGCTTGGTCTTCGGCATTCCTGGCAAGCTGATAGTTGGACACTCTGGCTGTTTGATGGAGCAGCTCCCCTGGAATGATGGCCTCTGACCCATAGACCATCAAGAATGGTGTTAGCCCCGTTATGGTTCTCGGGGTGGTGCAATAGGCCCATAAGATCCCATCAAGTTCATCGGCCCAGACTCCTTTCTTAGCCTCAAGCCTTGTCTGGAGGTTTTGTATGATAACGCGATTGATAACTTCGACTTGGCCGTTTGCTTGAGGATAACCAACTGATGCAAAACGCTGACTGATGCCCATGTCCTAACAGTATGACCTGGTGCTGGCGCTTTGGAATTGCGTTCCATTGTCACAGATCAGGACCCTTGGGACTCCGAACCTGCAGATGATATTCCGCCAGAGGAAATTCTGGATGACCTTGTCTATGATTTTTGCGGCTGGTTGGGCTTCGACCCACTTGGAGAAGTACTCCACTGCGATAATCATGTATTACCTCTGACCGGTTGCAAGCGGGAGTGGGCCCACTATATCAATCCCCCATTGGTCGAAGGGCCAACAAATATCGACCGGGACCATCACCACGGGGTGTTGGTGCAGAATGTTGGTATGTTTTTGACAATTTAAACATTTACAGGCATATTCCTTAGCATATTCGTTAAGGGTGGGCCAGTAGAACCCACTTCTAGAAACCTTCTTGCCTAAGGATCGACCGCCCGTATGGTTCCCGTACTGCCCGCTATGGATTTCCTCGAGAACGTCCTGGGCTTGGGATGGGCGGAGACACCTCTTCGTGGGCCCCATGTATGCCCTCTTGTACAACCTTCCTTCTGAGTCAAGAGAATAACTTGCTGCCTTGTATCTGAGGTGCCTTGCTGCATTTTTATCGGCTGGTAGAACCTCATATTTGAGGTACAGGATGATTTCATCGAGCCAACAGGGTTTAGTTGGGTCGATTGAACACACAGTTTCTGCTTCTCCATCAATCACTCTATCTTTGCTTGAAAGGTAAGTGATGTTCTGGTCCTTGAAGCCTCTCATCCCATTTACGAATTTGGCAGGGCATCCGTTCGCGTGTTCTCTTCCCGGGGCACCTGTTGCAGCTTGAACTCTTTGAACCCAGATGCCAAAGATTTGACTTTGGCAAGCTACTTGACCATTAATTCTTCTCGCACTTCATCGGAGCCTTCAATCTGACTCTATACTAGCTACGAGTCCGTGATCACTGAGATTCTCTCAATCCCATGGTCTTTGGCAATTTTGAGGCTTGCAATAAGTGCCTCGTACTCTGCTTCATTGTTGGTAGCTGGGAAGTCTAAGGAGATGGTGAAATCAAGCTCTTGACCCTCTGTACTTATCAAGGATATCCCTACGCCCCCTCCTTGAGAGGTTGAGGAGCCGTCGATCGACATGGTCTACAGCACCGAGCACTGGGTCTGCTTGTTTGGGTAGTCTTTCTCAATGAGGAAGTCTACAAGGATCTGGGCTTGGTACGTAGCTCTTGGCTGGTAACTGATGTCAAACTAGCTCAACTCTATCGCCCACTTTACTATCCATACTGCAGCATCCGGCATCTCCAGGACTTGTCGCAAGCTTTGGTCTGTGAGAACCACAATTGAATGGGACTGGAAGTAGGGCCTTAGCTTTCTGGAGGTGTGCACTAGCGCCAGAGCGAATTTCTCGATTTCGAAGTAGCGAGCCGTGCCATGAAATATCTTGCTCATATTGTAAACTGGCATATGTTTTCTTTCGCGCAAGGTGACCAACACTGAGCTGACTGCCTCTTTAATAACTGCCAGATACACGTACATGGTTTCCCTTGCAATTGGTTTAGCTAACAAGGGAGGGGAGAGAAGATAATCTTTGAGCCTTTCAAAGGACTCATCACATTCCTCAGTCCATTCGAATTTCTTAATATTACGAAAATTTTTAAAGAATTGAAGGTTTTTCTCAGAAGAGCGAGAGATGAACCTGTTCAAAGAGATGATCCGACCCACTAGACACTGGACGTCTCTGATCGTGTGGGGCCTATTGATGCTTTTCAGCACTAAGATCTACTCTGGGTTGGCTTCGATCCCCCTTTGGCTGACAATATAGCCGAGGAACTTCCCCCCTCCACGCCGAATGAGCATTTATTGGGGTTCAGCTTCATCCTGTATTTACGCAGTAGGTTGAAAGTCCGACCCAGATGTTAGGAATAGTGCCCTAGAAAGCCGATTATATATCTGCTTTGTACTTTTCCTTATTGTGATCACAGACAATCTTTGAATAAAATAACGAATTGAGGCAACACTTTATATGCTCTTGTTTGGTATGCGTTTACTTTAGTTGTGCATGTATGAGTACTCCCCTAATCCTGATGACTTTAGGACTCTACCATTTAGGTGAAATGGTTCATGAAACGAGACCTATATCACATAAGTCATGATTAGTAAAATACTCCAGCCCATGAGTCCTACAGACAGTGGGAGTGTCAACCTAACTCCTCTAAGGCTTGCTTGTGGGATCACGCCCTTAAGAAGGACCACCTTGTTTCATGGAGGTGCAAAGTGTATAGTTGATACGTGCGTGATACATGAGGGTGCTTATTTCCATAAGTAAATTCACTGAGGTGCCCCGTGTGAGAAGATTCCTAAATGGGAAAGGAAGTTTCTATTTCAGGAAATGGAAACTTCCAGATTAGGAAATATCTCACGAGTCATTGATGTGATTAATTGATCCTTAGACTTGAGGTTCCATGTCACTTTATGAGTTAACTCTGTAGTCTTAGGTATAAGCTTTAAAGGGTGTCGCCTTAGACAACTGATTCAAGGCTTATGCTGGGGCTGCACAAGTGACTCATGAAAGTGAATGAGAATCAAGAAAGGACCTACACTTGCATTTGCAAGGTGATCTCTTATTGTGTAAGTCATTCATATGCCATATGGAGTCCTTGGCCAAGGCAGTAGATCAAGACATCAAGAAAAGGGTTTCTTGGATTGAGATCAAATGGATATGAAATGCACTTAGCTTTAAGACCAGATTATTAGGGTTCTGATTATTCCCTTACCCTAGATCTTGGTTGAGAGATAGTAAGTAGGAGGATTGTATCTCACATGAATCAATGACTTAAAGGTTCTGTCGAATCGAGACATTCCAATTCAGCTAGGGGTTAAACACCTATTGCTAGACTATAGTCGTTTAATCTGTGGACTGATTAATTAATTAGTGAATTAATTAATTAGGGTCACTGCTAATTGAATTGAGAACCTAGAGGGTCACACACAACAACTTGGTTACATGAGTTAAGGTTTTAAAATGATTAAACGAGTTGATCATGCCGAGAGGGTTCCACACGTGTGAATCACACGTGTGGGTCACGTGAGTGGCACGTGTCCTTGGGACACGTGTCTCACACGTGTATATATATTATATGTATTAAATAATTAATGTGTTAATTATTTAATAGACTTTGGTTTAATTTTGAATTAAAAAGAAAGTCTTATTTTGGAGAAAAATAATCTATTTAATTAATTACGAATTAATTAATTAGATAAATAAGTTATTTATTTATTAATAAATAAAGTATAATATTATCTAAAAGGGGTTTGGATATTTTAGCTCTCTTAAAAGTTGATTTGAATTAGAATTTAAAAAATCAAAGTTTGGAATTACTTGATGATCAAGTAATAAGAAAGAGGGACCAAATCCTTAGTCCAATAGGACGAGGTTTGGCCGCCCCTCCCTTTCCTATATATAGGGGAGCTCGAGCTCCCCTTAGAGGGTAGTTGATGATTTCTTTTGGTTCGTGTGTTGAACACCATCCTTTCTCCAAGATCAAATAAACCCTAGGTTAAGCCTAAACATTAACTAGAGAACTAGCATCCTTACTAGTTAGATTGTAGTCAAGTTGGTGGACTATCTCTAGAGAGCTTCCAGTTAGAAGTTTTTAAAGATTCGAGCTTTACGAAGGAGAGGGGATCAAGCCGCGAGAAAAGCGTTCTTGGGTGGCTTGAAACGCTTCAAGAAAGATTATTGAAAAGTAAGTTTCTAATCTCTACGAATTCGGATTCATGATTGCGAGTTTCGATCCTTTTTGTTGGAAAATTTTTAAATTTTCGCTGCTTTCTGATTCCTGTTTTCCAACACCAGATCCTCCAGGTGTATCTCTACCTTCTCGTTTTTGATGATCATGTCGTCAACATATACTTCCATTGTTTTCCCAATTTCATCTTCAAAAACTTTGTTCACCAACCTCTGATAGGTGGCACCAGCATTCTTTAATCCAAATGGCATGACCTCAAAATAGTATATACCCTTGACTACGATGAACGCAGTCTTTTTCTTATCCTCTTGAGCCATGAATATCTGGTAGTAGCCCTGGAAGGCATCCATCATGCTTAAGAGCTCGTAGCCTACGGTTGAGTCGACCAGTTGGTCAATTCGTGGAAGAGGATAAGGATCTTTGGGGCATACTTTGTTTAAATCCGTGAAGTCGTTATACATTCGCCATTTTCCACCTGTCTTGGCGACCAAAACAATGTTACAGAGCCAATCAACATACTTGGCTGGTGTGATATACCCAGCATCTAGGAGCTTGTTGACTTCCTGCTCGATTATTTCGTTGCGCTAGTTGCTCTGCATTCTTAACCTATGCTTGATGGGTCGAAAACTTGGGTCGACATTTAAGTGATGTTCAATGACTTTTGGATCGACCCCTACCAAGTCCGAGGCTTTCCACGCAAACACATCCATGTTTTCTCACAAGAATTGAATGACCATACACAGTTGCTTACCTTTCATGTTGGCTCCATTGTTGGTTGTTTCCTCCTCATCGTCGGGCACCAGTTGAATGGGAACAATGGCACCCGCGGCAACGATCTTTCCATCATCCAATTTTCTCTTTTTCCTGGCGACGGTGAAAGTTATTTGTTTGGAGCACATTTCCGCTGTCGGGTCATCTGCGTCGACCAACTCCGTATCCAAGAAGTCATCAACATTCAGCAAAGGGACTACAGTCTTATTGGGAAGTTTACCTTCTCCATGGAGATGGAGTAGCATTCCCAAGATTCTAGAATGTTGCAACAGACTTCCCCGATCCCGTGCGAAGTTGGTAGCTTTACGGTTTGGTGATATGTGAAAATTACCACTCGGAAACTTGTTAAAGCAGGGCGTCCCACAATGATGTTGGAAGCAAAGGGCCCCTCGACCACTAAGTATTCAATCGTCTGAGTGGTCCTTTTTGGCAGCTTTCCCATGGAGGTGATGAGCTTGACTCGTCCCTTGGACTAGACTCTCGACCCGCTGACACCTGTCAAGGGTGTTTTGATTGGCTCATAGTCAAGCTTATCATGAATATTCATTTTGCACAAAAGTCGAGTAAAAGATAATGTTGGCTGAGTTTCCACTATGAATGAGGGTTTTATGTATAGCGTGGTTCGCAATGTCTAGTGTGATTACTAGCGGACAACTCGGCATTCCGCCGTCCCGCGGCATCATTGGTACAAAATCTCTATCAGTAAAGGAGACCTCTTGCTCCAGCAACTCCTTGTCTGGCTCGACATGCATCACTTCCCTCTGCCCATAGAGCTCTCGACCCACCTGTCGCTGCGACCTCTTGCGAGTGGTTTTTGAATCTCCTCCTACTGGGCCCCCTGATATCACGAATATCTTATTGGTAGGCAAATTGTGGGGTTCCCCTCTTCAGGCTTCTCGAGGGGCGGTTTACGCCCCCTCCTAGGAGGTAGGGAGTCTCTTAGGTCGAACGTTTGGCGGGCTCGCTCGTCCAGCTTCTTGACGAATTCCATCAGGTGGCCCCCCTTGGATCAACCTCTCAACCTTTTTGTGCAAGGCAATGCACTCACAAGTCTAGTGCCCAAATTATATGTGGTAAGCACAGTGCTTCCTCGACTCCTTGGCCTTCTCGGTCTCTTTCAGCTGCTTGGGCTTTTTGAGCAGTCCCTTATCCATGACTTCATAGATTTCCTCGATGGGGCAAACCAAAGAGTGTAGGCCTTCTTGGCTCCACTGCCTGAAGGCATCTCTCTTTTGAGCCTTTGCTCCATTCGACTGGAGAGCCTGGGAGGCTCCGACCTAGGTGGGTCGAACCTGGGGTGTCGATCGGAAACCTGCTCATACGCCCGCTTATCGTTCCTCTGGGCCTGCGCTTGAGTGGTTGATTTCACTTCTTCCAAGCGCATGAAATAGCTTGCGATGGCCATGACCTCCTCCATGTTCTGTGGAGATTGGAGGATGAGCTCGTCAGCACACTCTCTATGTCGGATGGCCTTGTGGAGGGTTTGAGTCAACACATCAATCCCAAGATGCTCCACCTTGACAAAGGCCTCATTGAAATAAGCAAAGAAGCTCCTCAATGTCTCACCCTCCTCTTGGATGATTTTGTAGAGGTAGGTCGACGGGAGCTTGACTCCCGCCATCGAGGAGAAATGGGCTTTGAACTTTTCGGCCAAGTCAGCGTAGTTTCTGATGCTGTGTGGGGCCAATCTTTTGAACCAGTCTTGGGATGGACCCTCGAGCGTGGTTTCGAAGATTTTGGCCCAGATCAGGTTGTTGTAGCCGTAGAGGCTGACTTAAGCCTCAAACTTCGAACAATGTTTCACGGGGATCAGTGTTCCTATGATAAGTGGGCAGATTGGTGGGGACCTTATCCACCACCTTAGCGTCAATGATGGCATCGCAAAAGGGGGACCTCGCCTCCCCTTCACTGCGGTACACCCTCGCCTGACGCTGGGGAGGATGATCTTCTTGGTCCACGGGTAGCTGGGCTCACGGGCTTGTCCACGCGGGACATAGGAGGACACCTCCTCCTGTGGATCGAAATATTCTGGCCCATGAACTGGGTCGGGGAGATATTACTGCTACTGTTGTTGTTGTTGTTGTTGCTGTTGCTGTTGTTGTTGTTGTTGCTGCTGGCCTCTTCTGAGAAGTTGGTTTCGGAAATCGTCAAGGCCGACCCAGTGTCCTCGGTTCGCCCGCAGGTAGGCGTCGGGATGGATCCTAGCCCCCAGGCGGTCGAACACCGGGATATTTCTTGGAACAGGCACCTCCCTGTTCATCTCGCTTTCCATGTCGACGATATGCCGGGTCCCCCCGTCGTCTTCCCTCATGTTTCTTCAAATCTGCGAGGGCCGCTCTTCCTCTAAAACCTGTCTTCTTCTCACGGGCTCTGTAACACCCCAGCTTTCGGCAATTCAGGTATGAACGACACGTGTGCGTTTGAGAGTTGTAATTTAATTATTAATTGTCCATTTCTCTAATTTTCCATAGCATATCATAATTTTATAAAATTGTATTCTTGTTATTTTATTGAAAATTCATATCATATCATATTTTTCGGATTTATCGAACGTGATTGCAACGTGAACTATTTTCCCGAATGTGATCTATTTCCTTTATGTCCTTAATTGTTCATTTGCATGAATGTGAGACCTAATTGAATTGGACTTAATTGATCATGGGAAATGGGATTTGGACTCAATTGCATAACTTATCTTTTCAAGGGATTTAATTGCAAAATTGGCCAATTCTTTTCTCTCCTTCATAGAACATCACGTACCATTTCATTTCTTTCTTCATACAAACCTTTCTTTCTTGTTCTTGCTTCCCATTTCAACCGAACCAAAAACCCTTGCTTGGAGTTGGGAGATTTCATTACTTGAGCTTCATTTTTGTGGGTTTTGGGATCATACAAGCATCATCAACATCATATCTCCATCTTATCTCTCATTTCTTGCATTTAAGGTAATTATGGTGATTGAATGAATTCTTGAAATATATGGTATATCTAGGGCTTGGTTATACATTGAATGAATTGTGTATTGAGTGTTGGAAAATTATTTGTGAACTTTAAGCTCAAGTTTGATGCATATACCTTGAGTTTTATGAGCTTGAACCATGTTGGAGAAAATGGGTTTCAAATGATTGAATATTGATGATCTAACATGGAGTTAAGTGTTTTTATGAATTGTTATTGATCAAAATGCATGTTAGCATATTTATTACATCCAATATTTGCAATTAAACTTGGCTTGAAGCCATTTTTTTGAATGATTGTTGTTGCTTTGCCATAGTTGCTCTGTTTTCTGCTCTGCATATTTTGCTCACGTATTCTGGGAACGGCCATTCCCAGCTCCAGTTCAAAATTGGAACGGCCGTTCCCATGATACTGAGACTCAGGCCAGCGAGACTGGGAACGGCCGTTCCCACTTTGGCCTGTGAGCCGGAACGGCCCTTCCCAGCCAGAACGCATTTCCCTTTTTAAAAACGCTGGCGCGTTTTCTTCAGCCATGGGAACGGCCCTTCCCATTTTCAAGGGAAGGCCGGAACGGCCGTTCCCACTGCGATTGTAGAACAAAAGCTACTGCATAAAATTAATTTTTCAACACCATCCTCCAATTAATTATTTGATCCCTAATTGACATTATATGATTGATTACATGTTGAAACACAATATTTTCAAGGTGCATTGTATTTTTCCCGTCGTTTCGTCGCATTTTGCCGTTCGTCATATTTGGTACATTTTGAGTCGTGTTTCACGGACAATTGTCTTTCTTGCACAGACCAGCTTCCTGGTGACGAGGAGCAGGCCCCGTGAGCTGTCTCCTTGGATATTTTTGGGTCGTTCAGGTGAGGTTTAATTTTAGATACATAGGACCCGTACAACCCTATGTGATATTTTAAGCCAAAAACCTATAATTATACTTATAGTTTTCAAATGAGATTGGTTTTCAAATGTTTTATCGAACTATTGAAAAGAATTGATTGATTGATTGATTGATTGGGCGAGTATTGTATTGCACTGTGGGCCCGAGGGTAGTGATTCGAGCCAACCGGGAAAGCATGGGCTGACGGGTAACTCGATAGCTATCCTCACCAAATTGGGATGACCCCTGAACCCCCTAGGAGATTAGGGTGGGAAAGGAGTTCCGGGCTTAGGGATTCATGTACCCTCTGCCCAGATTGATTGGATGGTGGGGCCTTGCAATCCCACCATCACCCGGAGGAAGAAGGCGTTATTGAAACTGCTAATTGTGCACAATAATGAATTGCTTGATCACCTAATCACCTAATAATGGATTGATTGATTGATTGATTGCACACAGTCGGTGTAAGGTTGGAGAATTGCCCCACTCGCCGGGCCACTATTGATTGAATTGAAATTGATTGAATTGAAATCGGAATAGTTGTAATCTCGGGCGATAGTATCTCTTTTAACTCTTAAATTGTATTGTTTTCCTAAATTATTACCCGAGGTTATAGCTTGCATGTATGTGCGCTTATATTTATTTATACCCCTCGCTCAGTCTGTGTTGGACTGACACCTCAACTTTTCAGTGTTTTGCAGGGCGTGCTAGGCGGGAATTTAGAGTCATTTGGTCTTTAAATTTGGGTCTAGCACACTTCATTTCACATTTTGTTATGTATAGATATTTGGGATATTTTGTATCAAGCCCTGGTATCTATTTTGTTGGAAGATGATAATGTATTGATAGTGTAAACGTTGGTACCTATAAGTAAATAAATAAATATGGTACCTATACGTATCTATTGAATGTTATTGCTTCCGCTTTATATACTCTGTATTGCATATTGGTTGGTTTTAAATTGAGGGTACCCGCCTAGCCTTGAGTCATTTTATTGTCTCCCGTTCGCTGTAGCTTTGATTCATGTATGGATTGTCCGTTTCATATGTGGATTGGGGCTATAGTGCGGGGGATGTGGTGCCTGGCGTTCCGGGTGCTACATCCTACGGTGGTATCAGAGCTCGGTTGCAAAATCGGGTCTCTAGTGTCGAGTTTTGTGAGTCTAGGTCGCACGGCATAGGAACTAATTGTTAATTTGAGAGTCTTGCATTGTTAATTGATACTTGAACCTATCTCACTTACTTGAAATTGGTGGATTGATGGAATTTCTGAATTTATGTGCAATTTATGAATTATTTGCACACATTGGCATTGACTAATCGAACATGCATAATAGTGACTTGATTTCAGGATGGCTCGTGATAGACATCACCGTGATCGATCTCCTGGACATCGACATCATCGATATCATCGCAGGGAGAGATCACCACCTCCTCCTCCACCTCCTCAGGCCCAGCCACAGGATTTTATGAATGCAGTGGTGGGTCTTATTGACCAGAGAGTCCGGGATCATGTTCCTCCAGCACCACCAGTTCCACCACCACAGCCAGTGGCACAGATTTCAGCTGTCTTTAGGGAGTTCCAGAACCAGCATCCTCCCAAGTTTTATAAGGGTAACGATATTCAGGCGGAGCAGTGGCTCAGGGAGATCGAGAGGGTTTGGGAGCTCATCCCGTGTGAGTCCAGGGAGAAGGCCCGTTGTACACTTTCTTTGATTCAGGGTGAGGCCTATTCCTGGTGGGAGAGTGCCCGGATAGTGTTAGATGCTGCAGGCGAGGAAGTGAATTGGGAAGTGTTTGTTAGAGAGTTTCAGAACAAGTTCATTCCTCCATCTTCTCGCACTAGAAGATTGAAGGAATTTACAGAGTTGAAGCAAGGAAGCCGGTCAGTTTCAGAGTATATCGCTGAGTATGAGAGATTGTCCCGCTATGCTCCTAATATAGCGAGTGATGATTTCCATAAGGCGATGCAGTTTGTTCAGGGCCTTAGACCGGATATTCAGGCAGCGATTGAGGCGGTCAACACGAGCACGTGGGCAAAGGCTACCAAGAAGGCTCTATTGGTTGAGGATTCTGTGAATGCGAGGCGGTCTTCTTACCGTTCAGGCTCAGGTTCAGGCTCAGGTTCAGGCTCGGGATTCAGAGGTTCAGGACCAGGGTTCAGAGGTGCCGGATCAGGGTATAAGGGTTCTGGCTCAGGTTCTGCTTCAGGCAAGAGGCCGACGGTATATTCATCTCCACCATCAGCTCCACAGGGCCCAGGGAAGAAGCCCCGACCAGCAGGACCAGTGATTAGAGCTCCAGCTGCTCCAGTTGCTCCAGCTTTGCCACCACCACCCGAGAGACCTTATTGTACCTTCTGTGGACAGAGGACACACGTCTATGATAACTGCAGGAGGCGTTTGGGTTTATGCTTACTTTGTGGGAGCGATGAGCATTTGGTAGATGGCTGTCCGGATCGCAGGATACCACCACCGGGAGCACCGAGACCACTGATTAGGGCTCGGGCTTATGCTTTGGACGGAGAGCAGCCGGATGCCGATGTGGATCCAGCCGCGGTAGTCGAAGGTACCATTTGCATACATGGCACGAACATTCATACGTTGTTTGATCCGGGAGCTACTCACTCCTTTCTTTCGAGTGCTATATCTGTTTCTTTGTCTTTGCCTGTTTCTCGTTCTTCTGCATGTTATGTGGTTAGCACTCCTTTTGGTGGTAGTATAGAATCTGATCGGGTGTTCAGTGAGGTTCCGGTGAGCATCGAGGGTCGGGTTTTCTTGTCAGATTTCATTGAGCTGCCGATGACTTGCTATGGATCTATTCTGGGTATGGATTGGTTGTACCGACATTCTGCCACCGTTGATTGTAGAGCGAAGAAGGTTCAGTTGGGATCAGATTTGGTAGTAGGTTGGAGTTCCAAGACTATACCACTACTTTCTTTTTCTGAAGCTTATAAGTTGGTTCGAGAGGGAGCCACGGGTTTCATTGCTTATATCCTTAACAAACCCAAGGATCAGAGTAAGCTGGAAGAGACGGAAGTAGTGAAGGAATTTCCCGAGGTTTTTCCCGAGGAATTGGATTCTTTACCTCCAGAACGGGAAATTGAGTTTGTGATCAACTTGTACCCTAACGCAGAGCCGTACTCCAAGACTCCGTATCGTATGGCTCCAGCCGAGTTGAAAGAGTTGAAGACTCAACTTGATGCGTTGTTGGAGATTGGGTATATCAGACCGAGTTCTTCTCCTTGGGGTGCACCGGTTTTGTTTGTAAAGAAGAAGGACGGGACCTTGAGAATGTGCATAGACTATAGGGAGTTGAACCAGATGACGATCAAGAACAAGTATCCTCTTCCACACATCGAGGAGTTGTTTGACATACTTCAGGGATCGAAAGTTTATTCGAAATTGGATTTGAGACAAGGTTACTACCAGCTGCGTATCCGATCAGGGGATATTCCTAAGACGGGATTTAACACTCGGTATGGGCATTATGAGTTTGTGGTGATGCCGTTTGGATTGACTAATGCCCCAGCAGCTTTTATGGATATGATGCACAGGATTTTCAGGCCTTTTCTGGATAAGTTCGTGGTTATTTTTATTGATGATATCCTGGTTTTCTCGAAGTCTGCCGAGGAGCATGCAAGACACCTTCAGTTGGTATTGAGGACTTTGAAGGAGCATCAGTTGTTTGCCAAATTCAGCAAGTGTGAGTTCTGGATTGACAGGGTGTCATTCTTGGGTCACGTGATTTCGGGCAATGGTTTGGAAGTCGATCCTTCCAAGATTGAATCAGTGTTGAAGTGGGAGAAACCTGGGAATGCCTCTGAGATTAGGAGTTTCTTGGGATTGGCAGGTTACTACCGGAGGTTTGTGAAAGATTTCTCCAAGTTAGCAGCTCCTTTAACCCGGTTGACGAAGAAGAATGTGAAATTCGATTGGAATGAAGATTGTGAGAAGAGTTTCACTTTCTTGAAGGAGAAGTTAGTGTCTGCTCCAGTGTTAGCCCTTCCGGAAGGTTCTGAAGGATATGCTGTTTATACAGATGCTTCTAAGGAAGGCTTGGGATGTGTGTTGACTCAGAAGGGTAAAGTAATTGCTTATGCATCAAGGAAGCTAAAAGAGCATGAGAAGAATTATCCGACACATGATCTTGAGCTTGCTGCCGTAGTCTTTGCACTTGGAAAGTGGAGACATTATTTGTACGGGGTGTCCTTCGAGATTTTTACCGACCACAAAAGCCTCCAGTATTTATTCACTCAGAAGGATTGGAATATGAGGCAACGGCGTTGGATGGAAAGGTTGGAAGATTATGATTGCACGATCAAGTACCATCCCGGCAAAGCCAACGTGGTCGCCGATGCACTTAGTAGGAAGGCTAGTGTGTCGAGCTTGGAAGTGGGTGAAAGTAGTGGAATCGAGCCAATTGTTTTAAAGGCTCGAGTTTCTAATATTTCGGTCCAGCCAGAGTTGAAGCACAGGTTGTTTGAGGCTCAGAGTACAGATTTGGAAGTTCAGAAATTGGTAGCTAAGGCAAGAGCTGATCCAGAGTGTCCATTCGGGTTCGATGAAACCGGTCTTCTTCGTTTCAAGAACCGAGTGGTTGTACCCGAAGAGTTGAAACGGGTATTGCTCGAGGAAGCTCACAGATCGGCTTATTCTATCCACCCCGGAGGAAACAAGATGTATAAGGACTTAAGGCAATATTATTGGTGGCGTGGATTGAAGAAAGATGTGGCCGAGTTTGTGAAGCACTGTCTCACTTGTCAGAAAGTGAAAGCCGAGCATCAGAAACCGGGAGGTCTTCTTCAGCCGTTACCTATTCCTGAGTGGAAGTGGGAACAGGTGACGATGGATTTCGTGTCCGGATTACCTAAGGTGAAAGGTGGATTTGATGGGATTTGGGTGATTGTGGACCGTTTGACGAAGTCTGCACACTTTCTGCCGGTTCGGATGTCGTATAAGATTCGCAAGCTAGCCGAGCTTTATAACCGGGAGATTGTTAGACTTCACGGGATTCCGGTCAGTATCGTTTCAGACAGAGATCCACGGTTCACTTCGAGGTTGTGGCGTGAATTGCAAGAGGTTTTGGGTACGAAGCTCCAGTTTAGTACAGCTTTTCATCCTCAGACGGATGGTCAGTCCGAGAGATTAATAAGGTATCTCGAGGATTTACTTCGAGCTTGTTCCTTGGATTTTCAGTCTTCCTGGCATGATCAGCTACCTTTAATTGAGTTTGCGTACAACAACAGTTTTCAGGCTTCGATTGGAATGGCACCGTATGAGCTACTGTATGGTCGGAAGTGTCGTTCTCCGTTGTTCTTTGATTTGGAAGAGTGGAAGTGGACTAAGCAGGAAGGTGTTAAGAAAGGTGAGAAATTGGAAAAACCTTCCAAGGCGGTTGAAGCTATGATTGAGAAAGTCCAATTAATAAAACAACGGATGAAATCAGCTCAGGACAGACAGAAGAGCTACGCCGATCGTCGCAGAAGGGATCTCGAGTTTGAGGTTGGAGACCGGGTATTCTTGAAAGCGTCTCCACGTAAAGGATTTGCTCGGATTGGGAAAGGAGGTAAACTCAAACCTCGTTATTTAGGTCCTTATGAGATTTTGGAAAGAATTGGAGAAGTTGCTTACAGATTGGACCTACCACCGAGCCTCACGGGGATTCATAACGTATTTCACGTGTCTCAGCTGAGGAAATACTACCCCGATGAAACCGAGATCATTCCTGTTGAAGAAGTGGAATTGGAACCGAGTCTTACTTTTGTTCAGAAACCGGTTAAGATATTGGATAAGAAGTTTCATGAATTAAGAAACCGGAGGATTTCCATGGTTAAAGTTCTTTGGAGAAGTGATAAGACCGAAGAAGCCACGTGGGAGACCGAAGACAAAATGAGACGGTTCCATCCAGAGTTGTTCCCTTCCGATCAGTGAATCTGGGGACCAGATTCTTATAAGGAGGGAGGATTGTAACGCCCCAGCTTTCGGCAATTCAGGTATGAACGACACGTGTGCGTTTGAGAGTTGTAATTTAATTATTAATTGTCCATTTCTCTAATTTTCCATAGCATATCATAATTTTATAAAATTGTATTCTTGTTATTTTATTGAAAATTCATATCATATCATATTTTTCGGATTTATCGAACGTGATTGCAACGTGAACTATTTTCCCGAATGTGATCTATTTCCTTTATGTCCTTAATTGTTCATTTGCATGAATGTGAGACCTAATTGAATTGGACTTAATTGATCATGGGAAATGGGATTTGGACTCAATTGCATAACTTATCTTTTCAAGGGATTTAATTGCAAAATTGGCCAATTCTTTTCTCTCCTTCATAGAACATCACGTACCATTTCATTTCTTTCTTCATACAAACCTTTCTTTCTTGTTCTTGCTTCCCATTTCAACCGAACCAAAAACCCTTGCTTGGAGTTGGGAGATTTCATTACTTGAGCTTCATTTTTGTGGGTTTTGGGATCATACAAGCATCATCAACATCATATCTCCATCTTATCTCTCATTTCTTGCATTTAAGGTAATTATGGTGATTGAATGAATTCTTGAAATATATGGTATATCTAGGGCTTGGTTATACATTGAATGAATTGTGTATTGAGTGTTGGAAAATTATTTGTGAACTTTAAGCTCAAGTTTGATGCATATACCTTGAGTTTTATGAGCTTGAACCATGTTGGAGAAAATGGGTTTCAAATGATTGAATATTGATGATCTAACATGGAGTTAAGTGTTTTTATGAATTGTTATTGATCAAAATGCATGTTAGCATATTTATTACATCCAATATTTGCAATTAAACTTGGCTTGAAGCCATTTTTTTGAATGATTGTTGTTGCTTTGCCATAGTTGCTCTGTTTTCTGCTCTGCATATTTTGCTCACGTATTCTGGGAACGGCCATTCCCAGCTCCAGTTCAAAATTGGAACGGCCGTTCCCATGATACTGAGACTCAGGCCAGCGAGACTGGGAACGGCCGTTCCCACTTTGGCCTGTGAGCCGGAACGGCCCTTCCCAGCCAGAACGCATTTCCCTTTTTAAAAACGCTGGCGCGTTTTCTTCAGCCATGGGAACGGCCCTTCCCATTTTCAAGGGAAGGCCGGAACGGCCGTTCCCACTGCGATTGTAGAACAAAAGCTACTGCATAAAATTAATTTTTCAACACCATCCTCCAATTAATTATTTGATCCCTAATTGACATTATATGATTGATTACATGTTGAAACACAATATTTTCAAGGTGCATTGTATTTTTCCCGTCGTTTCGTCGCATTTTGCCGTTCGTCATATTTGGTACATTTTGAGTCGTGTTTCACGGGCAATTGTCTTTCTTGCACAGACCAGCTTCCTGGTGACGAGGAGCAGGCCCCGTGAGCTGTCTCCTTGGATATTTTTGGGTCGTTCAGGTGAGGTTTAATTTTAGATACATAGGACCCGTACAACCCTATGTGATATTTTAAGCCAAAAACCTATAATTATACTTATAGTTTTCAAATGAGATTGGTTTTCAAATATTTTATCGAACTATTGAAAAGAATTGATTGATTGATTGATTGATTGGGCGAGTATTGTATTGCACTGTGGGCCCGAGGGTAGTGATTCGAGCCAACCGGGAAAGCATGGGCTGACGGGTAACTCGATAGCTATCCTCACCAAATTGGGATGACCCCTGAACCCCCTAGGAGATTAGGGTGGGAAAGGAGTTCCGGGCTTAGGGATTCATGTACCCTCTGCCCAGATTGATTGGATGGTGGGGCCTTGCAATCCCACCATCACCCGGAGGAAGAAGGCGTTATTGAAACTGCTAATTGTGCACAATAATGAATTGCTTGATCACCTAATCACCTAATAATGGATTGATTGATTGATTGATTGTACACAGTCGGTGTAAGGTTGGAGAATTGCCCCACTCGCCGGGCCACTATTGATTGAATTGAAATTGATTGAATTGAAATCGGAATAGTTGTAATCTCGGGCGATAGTATCTCTTTTAACTCTTAAATTGTATTGTTTTCCTAAATTATTACCCGAGGTTATAGCTTGCATGTATGTGCGCTTATATTTATTTATACCCCTCGCTCAGTCTGTGTTGGACTGACACCTCAACTTTTCAGTGTTTTGCAGGGCGTGCTAGGCGGGAATTTAGAGTCATTTGGTCTTTAAATTTGGGTCTAGCACACTTCATTTCACATTTTGTTATGTATAGATATTTGGGATATTTTGTATCAAGCCCTGGTATCTATTTTGTTGGAAGATGATAATGTATTGATAGTGTAAACGTTGGTACCTATAAGTAAATAAATAAATATGGTACCTATACGTATCTATTGAATGTTATTGCTTCCGCTTTATATACTCTGTATTGCATATTGGTTGGTTTTAAATTGAGGGTACCCGCCTAGCCTTGAGTCATTTTATTGTCTCCCGTTCGCTGTAGCTTTGATTCATGTATGGATTGTCCGTTTCATATGTGGATTGGGGCTATAGTGCGGGGGATGTGGTGCCTGGCGTTCCGGGTGCTACAGGCTCCCGCCGGAGGGGAGGGTTATCATTGTCATCAAAGCCCTCCTCCGCATGAGCACCAAGTTAGACCTGGTGCTAGACCCCAGGGGCTGGGGCGATGTAAATGGTTTGGGGCTGAACGTATGGGTTTTGGGCATAAGGAAGAGGTGGATATCCCCAGAATCTAGGCTGGTTGGTGGGCTGTTGGATAGTGTATGGCATCGAGACAGAGGGCCCCTGAACGGTAGGATACGTAATATTTTACGGAGTTAGTGCGAGGGGACTTCCTCGTGGAGGAGCCGGCATGTTAGGTTTCCTGTTCTCCCTGGCTGCTGCTTAGGCCTCCGCCCGGCATTGCTCCATGTAGGTGGTCAGGTCCGCCTCTAAGAGCACCACCCTAGGAGGTGGGCTGGGAACAGCTTCTGCGGCCACTATGCCCACCGCAGGGGGACGATAGCTTCCTCCCGGAGGGTTGAGGTCCGAGAAGATCTCTTCCCCATTTTCCCCGTAAATGCGTCGGCCATGACGGGTTTGCACCATTGTTGAGGATGTACTAAAGGTTTTTCCGAAAACTGAAAAGGGATTAAGTTTTTAGTTCAGAGTTTCCCACAGACGGCGCCAGGATGATGGTGCCGAAATCTGGCTATGTACAGAACGACAAACTTGGACTCCCAATCACCCAAGATATTTGTTTGCGTGAGGCAACTCTGATGCTTTCCTGAACTTAAAGAGAGGAACGAACGTGAGCTTTAAGGCCAAAACAAGGAAATGTGGGGGTTGGACCAGTTTTGGCACTCCGACGCTCAAGTCAGCTAAAGCTCTGGGTCGATAATGCAAAAGGAATTATGACTCATAATGTAAAGGAAAGCTTACCCTTATGAGTGATGGAGATGGGCTTATATAGCAAGGAGAAGACCTGGGATGCGCGCAAGTACACCATCAGAAAGGTGTGGATCTTGTCTGCTGAGAGAAGGAGACCAGTTGTGCCCAGAACAGTGCTTTACGACTAAAGCACTGTTCACTCTTGAAGAGATGCCTGACACCGTACTAGGTGCAGCTTCAATTAATGCGTCCTGCGATGATGGTACCAGCATTTAATGCACTTGTACTGTAGCGTGTGGGTCGGTCTCTCACCTGGCTCGAGGATCCGCGATCGAGGACCTTCCTGGGTCGAATCTTGCCCAACGCGGCGAGTACAGTTGCCTTTCCACAAAAGAGGCTAAGTGCTGGCTCGATAAGAGGGAGATGACTGGGTCGAATGCAAATGCTGACCTATCTCAGCTCTCCCAATGTGGTAAGGACACGTGACACCTAGTCATAGCTTCCGATTTTCCCCTTATCAGCTTGCAAATTAATCTATTTTTAGAGAAATAAAACCGATTAAAGGAAAATTTGCGATTGTTTTGGGGAAAAAAGGTTAAAAAAAATATGCAAATGGAGTTAGCATATTAAAATTTTTTATTAAATTTAAATAATTTTTATTTATTTACGAAAATAATTTATATTTGAAAGTAAAAAGATGTGTCATACTCTAATAGCAATTTTCAGTTAACATATGCAATGTTTAGTTGGCTTTCATTCCAACACATTTTGATAGTTACTTACTGGAGTTAACTAATTAGTTTTTTCCTATATCCCATTCTAATATAAGATAATCAGGGTTACGGCTGTAAATGGATATATCGGATATCTGTCTTTATTCGACTTCATTTACAGAGGATATTATCCGAATCCGTCTCAAGAGGATATTATCCGTATCCGATTATAGACATCCGAATTATAACGGATAAGGATATGGTAATAAGACATTCGATCCGTTTCATTATTCGTTAGATATATCCTTCATCCGATTTATCTGTAATCCGAATCCGATAAATAATATATCACATTAAAATATATACCCACCACTATGTATGTATGATAGATTATTAGTATTAAGTATATTTTTTGGCACATTTATTAAAGAAAAACCTTAGGTTTTATTGGTAACTATATAATTGCTTCAACATTTATATAGAGATAATATAAGTAACATATATTATGTTATTAATAAAAGTATTATATTTCAAATTAATTATATGATAAAATTTATAATTTCACCATATTTATACATTCACTAAAAAATAAAAATGATATATATATATGAGGAAATTGCTGTTTTAGTCCTGTAAATTAGCAACTTTTTAATTTTGGTCCCAGCCATTAGGGATTTCACAATTTCAGTCCCGTATTGTCTTATTTTTTGCAAATTTCGTCCCACCGTCAATTGTAAATAAAAATAATTATAGTATAACCCTTATGAAATTTGTTTATTCTCACGTAAGCCCCTAAAAATTAATATATTAATCATTTTACATTTAAAACAAAATTATATATTTATTCATATAAATTTTTTTTAACTATACTAATCTATTATGTATACATATTTTTATCAACATTACAAATAAATAAATAAAATTTTTAATTTACAAAAAGAAAACAATAGTAAAAAATATAAAATATATCCATATGATTATTTTTTTAAAAAAATTTATAATGAAAACATTATATAATAATATTTTTGTATGTTTTTCTAAATTTATGGGTTGGTTGGGGGGTGGGATGTGTAGGGAAGATGATATTTTTGTATGTTTTTCTAAATTTATGGGTTTAATGTATATGTATGTAATATTTGTGGGGATTAATTGAAAATAAAATATTTGTAGAGGGGGAAAATGATAATAACTTTAACGGAATATGCCATTTGAGACGGAATATTTAACGGAATATGCTTGGTGGGACGAAATTTACAAAAAATCAGACAATACGGGACTGAAATTGCGAAATCCCTAATGGTTGGGACCAAAATTAAAAAGTGGGTAATTTACGGGACTAAAACAGCAATTTCCTCTATATATATATATATATATATATATATATAGTTATTATTTATATATTCAAAGTTATATAATTATTAAATAATTTATTTATAAATGATTAGTTGATAATCTGATTAAAAATTCGAAATTATATAGTTACATAATTTATGTCAAAATGAATAGTTGAAAATCGATCCGATTAAAATCCGAATTCGTTCGAATCCGCCTTGTATCCATATAAAAAGGATATTATCCGAATTCAATTTAAAAGGATATTATCCGTATCCGTCCGAATCATAAACGGATAAGGATATGGTAATCATACATCCGATCCGTTTACACCCTTAATCAGGGTTACAAAAACTCAAATTTGAAACTTTAGTTAAGTTAGTACCATCCCAACCACTAAATTATTTACTTAAGTAATATTAATTAATTATTAATGTACCTTTATATAATTGTGAAGAAAATCTTTGATTTAGTTTCTTACTTGTACGCAATTATATATTTACTTTACATCATATAATGATGATTCAAAAATATGTGTATTTCTGTTGCACATATATACTTCTACACAATTGTTATCTTATCTTGCTGTGCTATATCTAATTCAAGAAAAAATATATGCAGTTATATTTATACAGCGTCTGTATAAGCATACCTGTATTGTGTATCATGTGTGCATACATACGCCTTAAAAGGATTTAAAAAAACCTCTAGTAAGCCATCCATTAAAATTTGCAGGTACAATTTCAACTGTCCTGTGAAGTACATAAACGTTTGTTTTGTATGGGTATATATTATAAATATTTCTTTTTTTATTCCAATTTACAAAGCGTATAAATTCATTAAAGTGTGGTTGATAAAATTAAGTAATACCACTAATAAATAGATATTAAGAATGGCAAGAAAGTATGTACAATATATATATCTGTGCTGAGGGATTTCAAAAAGAAGTATTAACATTAATTGTAAATAATGAATTTTCGCTTGCTTCCATACATTCACAGCTTCAGTATTGTTTGCCCCAGACAATTATTTTGTTTCCTTTTCATTTTTTTCGGCGTAATTGACCTATTTATTGCATTTGTTGAGACCCCGTCGTCCACATATATATATATATATATATATATATATATATATATATATAGAGGGAATATTCTATTCTATGAACCCAAGCAAATTGTAATATATATTTAATATTCTTGTTATTTTTTGGGTCCAAATATTGATTATTCTTGTATCAGACCCATATAATGATGTACCAAAAAAACAAAGGATACATATTCTTAAAAAAAAAAACATATAATGAAGTTATGAATTAATGAATTCTCTCACCAAAAATAAAAATAAGATAAATTAATTAAGGATTTTTTACATCTATGTCCCTTACAAGATTACATAATTACACCTCACATCCATTTAAATGAAAATATTATAAACTCTACGGATGAATTACGAAATTACATATAAACTCAGTTTTTTAGAGTTTATTGTTTAGGTAAATTAATGGACGTACAAACCGACCTTTATACTTTTTATTTAAAATTTTAAGACCTAAATTAAAATATTTTTAAAAAATTAATTTAACATTAAAATCACTTTAAAATTTAATTTAATTTGAATATTTAACAAATAAATATTTTTTTTAGGATTTTTTAAATTTATTTTTAAAATAAATTGAAGGTAAAATTATCAATTTACTCATAAAATTAACTGACCTAAAAAAATAAAATATTTATAATTTTTAAAACTCTTAAGAGTGGTATTTATAATATTTTCATCTAAACAAATATGAGTTTGTGATTATGCAATCTGATAAAGAGTATAAATGTAAAAAAAACCATTAATTAATGTTAATTATGCATCTCACATATAAATGGCAACAATATACATATATATAATATATGATGTGACATGTGTTCATAAAAACACTCAATAAATAAATAAATAAAAATAAACCTAATAAATTAGTCCCATTTTCTCCATTATATTATTGTAGTAACATCAAGAGTTCAAAATTTATTAATTGAGGGTCAAACTTTAAGAGTCATTAATTGAGAAATCGATTATATCATGGTATGCTAATACAAAACTTTAAGAGATATAAAATTAGAGATTGGATTATATCATAAAATTGTCATATGGCAGGGTATGTATTTATAGAATTTGAATTGGAATTTTCTTAAAATTTTGAACAAAGTTCTAACTACCAATTTGACTAAATTTCTAACTACCGTATTGTTAGTTAGTCTAGATCTCAAACTCTAAATTATAATTTTATTAGTTATTTTCTGTCAATACTTCTTTCAATTATAATCTTATTAGATATCAATTTCGTGTTAATTATATGTCATTACTAGAATATCTAATAAGTAAGGTCTCCATTAAATCTAATTTAAGACTAAAAGACATGACGCGATAAATATAAGGTTCGAAGAGAACTCTAATCTCTTTTATGTTCCTTCCCTAAAACATCAAACTTTAAATAAATTTAAAAATATAACTTTTGTTGAATGCTTTAAACATGTCTTATATCATCAATTAAATAAATTCATTTTCTCAACAATTAGCAGTATTATGTGTTGACTTTAGTATTTTAGGAATCAATATCACATCCCTTATATTATGGGATTTTATATCCTATGATTTGGGATCTCTTTTCTATTTATGCAATCTCAGTTGTATGAGTCCTGTAATTCAATTCAAGAGTTCTAATGGAAAACAATCTTCTACTTATCTTCTATTCGTTTCTTTATTTTTTAACATGGTATCAGAGTCACATGATCTTTAGGATCTATGATTGGTATCATCATCACCAAAACCACCGAACATGTAACAATGGGCAATGAGGCAGAGACCTCACCATCGGCGTTGTCCGAGGTGACAACCATCTTATCCCAACAAATAGACCAACTCTTGCAACAACAGAAGCCACAACCATCTTAATCAAATTCTAATGGTCCAGCAACTATAGACATAAAATTAAACAATGATAATTATGTCTTATGGGCAAGGATGCTCCAGATTGCCATTGGTGCGCGTGGGCACCTCAGTCACCTAACCGGCGGCCCAGCACCACCGGTAGAGACGGATGCCACATATCAAACTTGGAAACAAAGGGACCTACAAGTTTTCAGTTAGATCACACAGGCTATCAAACCAAACTTGGTAACCCAATTCATTCATTACCCTACCACACGAGATCAATCGAACGGATTGCCAACAACATCCCAATCCGGGGAGGATAGTTTACAAATCTTCGATCTAATGACCAAAGCAGATTAGATCAGACTAGAACAAACCATGCTTGAGGAATACTTCAGTATTAGTAAGAGCATCTGGGCTGAAATCGATAGGCGGTGTAGCACCCCGTACGGTGGGTCACCACATCCCCCGCGCCAAAGCCCAATCCACGTACGAGATGGAAAGCCCGTACGTAAACCAAGCAGAGGCGAACGGGAGAGAGACAGACTCACACCTAAGCTAGGTGGGACGTAGACCCTGACTTCAAAATCAAACAACAAAACAAGTCCGAAAGCGGAAGCATTCAAACCCAGTTAAATCATGCAAGAACGGTTGATGAGTTCAACTAGCGTAGATACTTAATCCCGAATTCAAACATAAAACATAAATAATAAATCAACGGGTTCAATCTATCCCTAGAAGCCTGTCCTAAATTCATATCATAACATACATTCATTCGTACATATTTATTCGAATTATAATATGCATATGCAAAACACTCAAACATGTACAAAAGACATGATAGACTCGAGGGACTCGACTCATGCCTCCTAGCTCAAACTCCGAAGCTGAACCTGCAAACTAAAAACGTTGGGGAGGGAGAGGATCAGTCAAAGAGGGGCTACCACACACACCTGTATATATATATATATATAAGAGCACAACACGTTTAAATCATAATGTTCATGAACCCAGGGCAAAACGTTTGCCCGTGATATACAAATAGGGCTTACTTAGCAAATGAAACAAAAGAATAATTAACTTATACGAATCACATCATACATTTCATATCTTAACTTACCTAAAGCACCCGGAACGCAAGGTAGCCACATCCCCCGCACTATAGTTCAATCCACATATGGAATGGACGGTCCATAAATTAATCAAACCTATAGTGAACAGGAGACAATAAAAAAAAAACAATCTAGCTAGGCGGGACTAACCCTCAATTAATTACCAACATGCATAACAATTAAAACGAAAGCATAGTAATAAACATTCATTCCAATTCATCTACCTTATACAAGTTCATTCCATCCTATTCATATATATACACAATATCAATTATCCAAAACAAGTCATAAGTAGTAGAAATGCATCAATAATGTACATGAAAATGAGAATGACAAGTGCTAAACCCAAAATGAAAGACTCAAATCCCGCCTAGCACGCAACCCTGCAAGACCTGAAAATGTGAGGTGTCAGTCTATGAAAGACTGAGTGAGGGGTTTATAAATATAAACGCAATTACCATGCAAGCCATAATCTCGGGTAAGATTTTATAAAGGAAGCAATATAGGTTCAATAACAAAGTAGTTCTCGCCCGAGATTACAACTATCCAATTTACAATTCAATCAGTTCAGTTCAATCAATCAGTGGCCTGGCGAGCGAGGGCAAATCTCCAACCTTTCTCCAACTGTGTACAATAATTCAGTTATTAATTGATTAAGTGATCAAGCAATCAATTACAGTGCACAATTACGAGCAGTTTCAGTAACCCCTTTTCCCTCTGGTGATGGTGGGATTGCAAGGCCCCACCACCCAGTCAGTGTGAGCATAGGGTTCACGAGTCCCTATGCCCGGAACTCCTTCCTCCACTAATCTCCTAGCGGGTTCAGGGGTCATCCCAAAAGTTGTGAGGATAGTGCAAGAGTTACCCGTCAGCCCATGCTTTCCCGGTTAGCTCAACACACTACCCTCGGGCCCACAGTGCAGTATAGTATACTCGCCCAAACAGTCAATTCAGTACAGTGACAGTAGTTCAGTACAGTGACAGTAGTTCAGTACAGTAGCAGTAGTTCAACTGTAAATCATTTGAGGTTTATGGAAAACTATAGATATATGTATACATTTTGGCCGAAATCCACATAAGGGTTGTACAGGTTCTATATAACTAGAAATTAAACCTCACCTGACAAGCGACGGAACAAGACAAGGATATAAGATAGTGTGTAATCGATCAAAGATCTCCGCCCTGGAGAAGAACTGGATAAGAAAGGAAATAACGTGAATTCGTGAGATGAGACTCAATATGGGACCAAGTATGACGCATGGTAATGCTCATGTAACACCTTAATAACCAAACCAATTAGCAATCAAGTGACACTTAAATATGTATGAGAACCAATTAACATCTAAGAGCTGAAATTAATCTCAAGGAGTCATGTATTCACATCATTCAAACATTTTAAGTTCAATTCATATAGGGCATGGAGTCACACAATCATGTTTGAGCAATTAAGTACCAAGAAGCGTCACATAGGAGCATAATTATCAATTAATCAAGCATATACTTCATATAATTCATGTACGGGAGCCAAGAGAGTGAAAGGAATGCAAGAAGAAAGGTTTTGATGAAGTTTGGTAAAAACCGACAATTTTCGAAAATGCACATTCTGTAGAAAAATTGGAATATCTTGAGTTCTAAATGTTGGAATTGAGTATTGTTTATTGTATATAAAACTAGACACATAGACCTTTCCAAGGATATATGGCTCGTATTCTGGTTCAAAACGAGGAGAAAATGGCGTACGCTCAAAGTTAGATGATTGCAGATTTCCGGTAAAGTGGCGACACCAAATTAAAATTGTTATATCTCTCAAACTAGAAACGATAATGAGGTGATTCCAATTGGAGAGTGTTCTAGACTTCAAGAGGTTTCTAACGGTTCAAATCATTTCAAATCATGTTCATATTTTATCTTATTAACGAATCTATCCCCGTTTCACGAACCTTAGCATAACATACATACGTATAGCTCGGCGGGTACGAGCAACAATAACCAACCTTGTTCTCATATCATATCATAATGAAAACAAAACATAAAACGTACATACTTTACATACCTCATTCACTCCAATGATGGAAGGGTATATACCCCCTAGCCATCCATATAGGTGAGGGGAGCACACAACTTAAACCCTCTGGACTCCATCCCCCACCAACCTCCTGGTGTGTTCAGGGGTAATCCAATATTTGGAGCTACATCCAAGATCAACCTGACGGCTCAATTTCGTCCCGGGCATAGTAGCATGTAGACTACCGGGCACAAACATACCATTCATACCATACCATATCAGAGCATATCATATTTAACCCGCTACGTAACATATCGTATCGTATTAAACATAACATATCTTACCTTGCAACAACTATACTTAACATACCTCGGTGTCAAATCCATAACATATCTCTTGCTCGTAGCTCTCGGCTCATAAAAGACACATGGTTTGAAGCATAGTTTAACGTTGCAAAACTTAACAAACCAAACCAAATCATAACAAGCGTACATAGGCTTGTAAATAACATATCATACTTGTAAGCTTATAACAAAGTCACTAAAATACATACCACGCACGTATTTACTTATACTTAGGCTTATAAACCACATGCATTCGAAAAAGAGCACATAAGGTAGGGTCATAACTATAATCCTAACCTCACCTTACACCGATGAAGGCAAAAACACGACGATTGATCCACCCCAGAATCAACTCGGCTAATGAAACACCACCCTGGGTGCACCCGAACAAACTGAAGACAAAACACGGGACTTAGACTCAAGAATGAACCATATTGACGCACGACGTATGCTTATGCACATAAGAGACGTAATCACGTATATATAACTCATTTTCACATCAATTACATGCAAAGAGAGACATCACACATCTCCACATAAACATTCATAACTATAAATCATGCTAAGAATACATTCAAGTAACATGTGTATGCAATTGATGCAAATGAGATGACATGCGGTACACATAACACATCTTAAAACTTAATAACATACCATAAAACTATTAATCACATCATGTTACATTAATTCATATTCATTTAAGTGCATAAAACAAGTTAGGATCAAATTCGGAGAGTGAAAAGAGCACACAAAATAAACCGCGAAACAAAACATACGCATAGTCCAAAAATATGGGTCACGGGGTGACCCCTTTTCTTCACACCTTCAGCTATGAAAGTGGTTGAAGTCAGGTGCCTAAAATGCACAAGGAACACCGGAGTAACTCCTTTCTAGTGTAAAGGTTGCCATAGGGGTGAATCATTGCAGCAACTAAAACTTCAACAAACCATGGCCATTCACGACCATGTCTCAAGATGTGAAGGGGGAGTCACCCCAACAACAAGAAAAGTTCAACTCCAGCCATTTTAAGGGTTGAACGGTGAAGAAAGGCTACAACAAGTCGCAATAAAGGCATAGGCAATAAATCAGCCACAAATGCACCAAAAATCATGTTCTAATGCATGAAAATGATCCCTAAAACTTGATTAAACACTTAGGCACAATCTTAGAGCATAGATTATAGTATTTAAAAGGTTGACATGGAAGCACAATCAAGCTCCTTTAATGAAGTTTCAAGCTATAAGCAACCAACAACAAGAATTTCAACAAATATGCAACAAGGGAGCTCAAACGAACAACATACGTCAATCTTAGATCATATAATTCAAGAATGAAGTCATTGGAGCATAAAACAAGTTAGAATCATGATTGAGGTGGGATAAAAACATAAAACAAGCATACGAAACAAAACAAAATGAAACATCACACCTAGAATGTAGCACCCGGAACGCTAGGTAGCCACATCCCCCGCACTATAGATCAATCCACATATGGAACGAGCACCCATACATGAATCAAGCCTATAGCGAAAGGGAGACAATAATAAGAAACAACTCTCTAGCTAGGCGGGACTAACCCTCAATTACATACCAACATGCATACGATAAAACGGAAGCATAGTAAGATACATTCATTTTCGATTCCAAAGCAATATTTCTATAATTTACAACTCCAAACTTTTCAAGTATAAGTCATAATATACATAGATACCAAAAACAATTCACCAGAACAAGGAATATATCAATAATGTACATGGAAAAAGGAAAATGATAAATGTTAGACCCAAAAGCAACAAAACTCGACTCAACCCCGCCTAGCACTCGACCTGCAAGACCTGAAAATGTGAGGTGTCAGTCTATGAAAGACTGAGTGAGGGGTTTAATGGATATAAGCGCAATTACCATGCAAGCTATAATCTCGGGTAAGATTTTATAAAGGAAGCAATATAGGTTCAATAACAAAGTAGTTCTCGCCCGAGATTACAACTATCCAATTTACAATTCAATAAGTTCAGTTCAATCAATCAGTGGCCTGGCGAGTGAGGGCAAATCTCCAACCTTTCTCCGACAGTACTGTACAATAATTCGGTTTTCAGTGAGTAAGTGATCAAGTAATCAATTTCAGTGCACAATTAGCAATTTCAATAACTCCTTCTTCCTCCGGGTGATAGGGGATTGCAAGGCCCCGCCATCCAATCAGTGTGAGCATAGGGTTCATGATTCCCTATGCCCGGAACTCCTTCCTCCACTAATCTCCTAGTGGATTCAGGGGTCATCCCAACAATGTGAGGATAGTGCAAGAGTTACCCGTCAGCCCAAGTTTTCCCGGTTAGCTCAATATACTTCCCTCGGGCCCATAGTGAACAATATACTTGCCAAAATAGTCAATCATTTCAGTAACAGTGGTTCGGTACAGTAGCAGTAGTTCAGTGGTAAAACATTTGAGTTTTCTGGAAAACTATAGATATAAGTATACATTTTGGTCCAAAACTCACATAGGGCTATATGGTTCTATATATCTAGAAGTAACCTCACCTTTACCAACCAAAAGAAGTAAGGAAACACCCTACGGAACGTGCTCCTCGTCTCCGGGAATGAGATCTGTGTAACAAAGACAATTGTACGTGAGACTCGACTCGTATGAACCATTTAAGACGAATGACATGTTCAAATAATGCGATATCATAAGTTGACACTTAAAACACATAATCATTCCCTTCAAGTAGCATTTGAATCCATATGAGTTCATTTTGGACACCAAGATTCATACATGAAATAACTTTGAACAATAATGACACATTAAAGTACAACTCGTAAAATATCCCATGAAAAATCATAAAATCTCATAACACATAAGATTACACATTATATGACATATCAATGAAGTGTACATGCCGAAAACAAGCCAAGAAAACCATGCAAGAAAAGTTACAAAAATGAATTTTCATGCAGATTGGTGCAGGGTCGCTGTAACACCCCGGAGTGAAGGGTATCACATCCCCCGCACCATAGCCTGATATGTGTAACGAAATGGAACTCCGCACACGCACCAAACTACAGCGAACGGGTGACAAACAAAACTCACCCCTAAGCTAGGCGGTCTAGACCCTATACAGAGTGCGCAAAAATAGCACATCAAATCAAATGCGGAAGCTACCAGGATCACAACATGCATATACCATCACATATACTAAGAGTATAGTAGAACAATTAATACATATCTTGCCCAAGCTGGGCCAAATTAAAACATACTTAACTCTCAAGATACAAAACATAACTTATACATATCTATACATAGTACCAAAGCGGGAAAGTAAAGATGCACATGCAAAGACTCTACTACAACTCGAACAACTCCAAAAGTAAAAGACCGCCGCCTAGCTCGGACTCTCCAACAGGGCACTTGCAACTCAAAAGCAAAAAGGGGGGAAAAGAAACAACGAAGAGGGGTCAGTCCTAAAGACTGGTGAGGGGCTAACACACGCACACGTACGTATAAGTAAGAGCATAGCATAATCAAATAGTAAAGTGTTCATGAACCGGGCGTGGTTTTTGCATTCTAAAACGTTTTAACCCGTGATACTATATATAAGAAGAAAGTTTAAGGCCAAGGCTAAAATCCAACAAGTTTTAGAAATTCGAAATCCACTCCCGATTCACAAACCATAAACGGAAGCGAAGACATAAGCATAACAACTCGGCGAGTACGAGTTCTAACCCACTTACTCCATAAGCAAAGACAAAGTGAAAACAAAGGAAAAGACATAAGTCAATCCAACCTTTCTCCGTTTGGGGAAGAGAGAGGCCCCTCTCAACCCCCACACTTACTATAAAGAGTTGGAGTCGGGGGACCCTACCCGCTCCTGACGGGGTTACCATCTATGTAAGAGACCCGCTTTTCCCTCGACCTCCCGAGGATGAGCTAAGCCTCACATTGGTGGAGTCGTGTTGATGAGAGAGCCCGACAACCCCATGGCTGACCCGAGATCACATACCACTCCTCCGGGGCTCAAAACTTATCACACTTATACACACGCACACACACATGAACATATCTTTCAAAGTCCCAAAGCTCGCTAAACAAAAGTCGCACCAACCCTTTTCGAAAACAAACAAACAAAACATAGCATATATACATATAAAAGCATTTTCAAAGGATCTGATAACAAATGGGCCAATTCCCACAAAATACGTATGAAACATATATCTATACATATATATATAAATCGCATGCGGACTTAAAATACAAGTAGGGTTGTAGGTCTTAATAACTAAAAGGAAAGAAAACCTCACCTTGTCGACCAAACCGAACAAAAGGAACCGAAAGACACCTAAAGAACCACCTCTTCAACCACGAGACGAACCTAAGAGCAAAACAAGGACAAGAGACACACTTAGACTCAATATGAACCAATTAGACGCTCGGCAAATGCATATAGATGCAAATGATGCATAAGGAATGAGATGAGGTAACACTTAGGTCATATTATGTCATATTAGATCATACCGGTTCATAAGTCACACATTCCACGTTAAACAAATCCATAAAATTGATTCAAGACATTTGACGTATAATATAACACGTTGCTATAAAATCTAAGTCACAAATAATTAAAAAGAAGACATTAAAGAGCATGAAACGAAGCACGGAAGTCATGCACGCAAGGTCGAATTATTTAATACAAACTTAATAAAACCATTTATAAATTAAAAACCATATTATAGCATACATTACAATACATATTTAGTACATAGTATATATATATACACATATATACACACATTCACGTACCAAACATGTATATAATATAGTTATATATACATAAATATATCAAATAAACGCACACACAAACTGCACAAACACAAAACACACGAACACACACAAGGAATGGGGGTTAACACTCCCAAGAGGAACGGGAGTAACCCCCGTTAACAGAAACAACAGCACAACCTGAGGGAGTAACGGGCGTTACTCCCTCCCCGCTTCAACAAGGTAACGGGCGTTACCTCGCCCTTCTTCTCCAAACCGAGAGCAGCCATGGCTGCTCTCCCCTGTACCTCCAAGCTCAGCAACACAACAGCAAGAAAGGAAGGAAAAAGGCAGCAAAACAGCAACTTAAACGCAACAAACACCCCACAAAACAACACACAAGTTCAAAGCAAGAGCAAGGGAAGAAATTCAGTCATAAAGGTTCAATATCTCCAACTTCTTATAATGGTGGAATCCTATTTTCATCATATAATTCAAATTCAAGTTTATGAATATATAAAGGAAGTTAAAGTGATCATATTTCATGCATCAAGCTTCAAGAAAACTGAATTTATGGCCATGAATTCAAGAAATGAGATCAAACCTAACTATTCATGTAAATGGTCATGACATGCCCAAAACTCCATTAAATTCAGCAAAAGGGGGCTTAAAAGAAAGATAAGAAGGTGGAAAACAAGAATATGTGCTTACCTCTTCATTTTGATGAAGATCGGATGTCGAATGAGCTTGAAATCGAATTTGGTGAATAGTGACTGCCCTCTTTTCTTCGCTCTCTCTTTAGGTCACGGTTTCCAGCCGCTTTCCCTATCTTGGATGCTGATTTTCGAAATGAGGCTTAGGTAAGGTTAAAGAGGGTTAAGTTAGTGTTACATAGGCTCAAGAATGAGTTAATTTGGTCAAGTATTGAGGGAGATATGACTATTTTAGTGAAGGGTGGCAGATTTGCTTGAGAAGCTCGTTACGGGCGAAATTCGAACAATCAAACGGGTTTAGAAAAATACAATGCCAAGTTCGCTAGCTTCCATTCTTTGTTACAAGTCCTTCGCCACTTCCGAAATTCAAATTCGAATTCCCGATCTCAAGATATAAATTCTGGAACACGAGGCATGCTAAAACTAGTTAGGCCCTCATGTCCCTAACAAATAAAGTATGGTGCGTTACCATATCAAACAAGTCCAAAAATATAAAACGAGCATATAAATGAATTTATTACACACATATTTCATGCATATCAAATTTTCACAAAAATTGGAAACGAATCGGAACTCAAACGGATCTAAAACGAGTTAAAAAGGTTAAAGACGTTCAAATATTCACAAATAATTCTTAGCAAATAATTTCATATAAATCAAGAATTATCAAATAATAAAGTAATTAATGCATAAATAAATAATTTAAATACGCATTTAGCTCACGCGTGAAGGCGTACCTGTACGGTCGAAAAATCGGGATGTTGCAGTCACGGCCGTGACCCATTTCCTTCATGAAATGGTAGCGGCCGCTACCCCTATTTTTTTGGCCGAATTTCCTCCAATTTTTCAAAAACTCGGAACATGGCAAAAAATGGGTAGTGGGCGCGACATAAAATACACATAATTCAGGTCGCGGGCGCGACCTGAAATCTTGCCAGAAATGTGAGTGGGTTGCGGGCGCGACCGTTTTTACTCTATTTTCGGTCGCGGCCGCGACCTGCTATGCAGCAACAACAAAACAGGGGAAACTAACCAAAACCCCAAAAACCAACAACAAATGCAGTTCCAATCCATAGCAATTACTCAACCACCTCAAGTACACATTATACTTCACTTATACATCATATAAACCATGAAATATACATTAAGGCATCAAGAATCAATCATGAAAACCCCATATAATCTCCATGATGCCAACTTTCAAATAATTCAACTTTCCATGCAAGATTCCAATTCTAATGATCCTAAGCATGCTTCTAACCATAATTGAATCAAGAAACATCACTTAATCATCAAACCCTATATCATCAAAGATTCATGAATTCAATAAATTTCTCATACTACCTTAAAATGAAAGAAAGATGGGATGAAATGATGGTGTGGTGATGTTGATGATCCAATTTGTGAAATTTTCCTTGTTGAATCCTTAGCTTGAATTAGAAGATAGATCTTCCCTTCCTTCCTTGGTGTTTTGATCGATATGAGTGTGTGTATGTGTGTGAGATTCTTGTATATCTTGGAATAAAATGGAATGAAATGGAAGAAATAGATGATATACTCAAAGTCTTGCAAGAATATGTATGACTCATCACATTTTGCACATAAGTCCTCAAATTATTTGAATTTATTCAATCAAGTATCATTCTATGGAATATGATCAAGTATAGCTCCAATTCATTTAATGCAATTAAGTCCATAAATTTACACAAAGGATCAATTATAAACATATAGTGCGATTAGGTCACATATAGCAATTAGTTCATATAATTCACGTTAATGAAAATCTTACGAATGCATGAAGGTGTAATACATATAATATGATGAAAGTTATAAATGAATGAATGAAATAATTAAATTAAGCTCCCAACTCCCGAAGACCCGTTCGTGGCGTGCTTACCTGAACTTCTGAAAATTGGCGCGTTACATAGACGCACAAGAAGGGGAGTCACGGGGGTGACTCCTTATATGTGCAAAGTGGGCCATGCAAGTCAGAGGATTAAACCTCCAAAATCCATGACCATACACGGCCATGGCTCCATTTCTTGAGGAGGGGAGTCACGGGGGTGACTCCCCATAGGCCTCCAAACCTCAAATTCTCAGCATTAACATCGGCCATGGAGGAAAAAATGAAAGCAAGAACGCAGCAGGGCAAAAACAATAAACAATTCCACAATTCACCAAAATTTTCAACTCTTGTGCATAAAATGATCCTTAGACCTTAAATAAACACTTAGACACATTTAAAAGCATGAAATCTAGTGTATAATAAGTTTCCATTGAAGCTCATTCAAGGTACATTAATGGTGATTGAAGAAATACACAACCAACACTCCAAATTCTACCATGAAAGCAACAAGGAAGCTCAAAGGAATAACATATATGAATCTTGGAGCAAATGATTCAATAATGAAGGAAAGATAGCAAATTTTCATATACAAGCACTATTTATCATCTTCCTCAAGATTATGGAATCAAGCAAGAAAAATGGGATTCAATCGGATAGAAACGAAGCATACGAAAAGATGAGTTCAATGCTTACCTTGGATCGTTGATCGGACGGTAATTGAATCAAACTTGAGCTCTCAAGGTTGAGGTAGGAAAACCCTTCTTTCTTCCTTGTCTCTCCTTTGGATCTTTTAGAAGGAACATGAGGGAGAGAATAGGGTGGTTTAGTTCTTAAGGCCAAGAAAACCGGTTCGGTTCGGTTCAATCAGTTAGAATTTAAATCGGTAGGGAGTTCAAATAGCTTCAGAAAAATGTAAGGCTTGTTCCGTTGGACCCGAATCGTCAAAACAAATCCAACGGTAAATTCGAAATTTGAATCTGAATCCCTGAGCTCAGGTTAGCCGAAGAACGGCGCAAAAACCCTAATAGCGATTAGGTCCCCAATCTTCATTTAAATGGACTTTGGAGTTCAATCACATAATAATTAAGTTCTTAGGACAACAATTAACTTGAAATAAAATTTATATTGACACGTAGGGCATGCGACATCACATATTTGCAATTAAAACAATTAAATTACTTAATTAAACTCACCCTTGAATTGCCGAAAAGACGAGGCGTCACATGTCACACATCCATTAGAATCAAGTTGTAATTTGTTAAAAAACAATAGTTGGGGATGCAAATGTCGACTTTTTATAGTTTAGGATGAAAACTCCGAAAATCGCGATAGTACAGGATGTTAAAAATATTTATCACTTTCTTAAATAAAGATGATAATATCCTTTATTAATTTCTTGAATAAATAAAGTTGGATGATGTCATATTTATTTGATAAATAAATAATGTCATTTTCCAATTAATAATTAATTAATAATTAATTATTTATTGGATTTCTTTATTCCGGATTGGACTTTATAATTAATTCATAATTAATCAAAACCCAAAATTAATTATACCATATAATTAATTAAAACACTAACACATGTGTGACACATGTCACAAGTGTGATACTTCTCCACACGTGCCATTCATGTGTGGCCCATTCGGCTACAATCAGCCGGTTCGATCAATTCAATTAATCGATCGAGCCTATACCCTCGTGATTGGGCTTTTGTGTATGACCCTCTAGGTTCATTATTTGATTAACAGTGAATCTAAGTAATTAATACCTTATTAAATAATTATCTCACCGATCACACAACCACAGTCTAGCAACAGGTGTGTGACCCCTATCCGAATAATGAATTACTCGAAAGAACCTTTCAGTCAATGATAACTCGTGAAACACGATCCTCCTACTAATTCTATCTCTCGATTAATATCTAAGGCACGGGAATAAATAGAACCCTAATAATATTAATCTTAAAGCTAAGTTCATTTCATATCCATTTGACCTCGATCCAAGAAACTCCTTTTCTTGATCTCAATCTAACTGCTTTGGCCAAGGACTACAATACTGAATACGTACAACTTATGCAATAAGAGATCTTCTCGCTCTAGGCAAGTGTAGGTCCTTTGTTGATTTTCACATGCCTTCACATGTCACTTTTGCAATCCCGACATAAGCCATAATTCAAACGTCTCGAGCAACACCCTTTTAGACCTATATCTAAGATTGCATAGTTAACTCACATAAGACAATTATGAAATCTCAAGTCTAAGCATTAATAGAACATGTCATTGATTTGTGAGATATTTCCTAAATTGGAAGTTTCTATTTCTAGAAATGGAAACTTCCTTTCTCATTTAGGAATGTTCCCACGCGGGGCATGTAACGCCCCAGTTTCCAGCCGTTCAGGTACGCGCGCCACGCGTGTAAGTTTTCGAGAGTTAGGATTTATTTAATTCTTTCATTTATTATTCTACACACTTCATGATATTATGTGAATTATATTACTAAGTGTTTAAGTGAAATTATTACCAACTTGAGAATTATTTGCATGATTTGTATTTAATTGATACGTGAATTAAATTGTCAAACATGACTTATTTGTTTACATGGCCTTAAGTGATCATTTCCATAATTTGAGGACCTAATTGCATAAAATTGAATTGGACTTAATTGATAACATTTCATGAGTTTAGAAGCTAATTGAATCACTTACCAACTTGGGGGATTTAATTGCAATTTGTGGCACTTCATCTCTTTTAAGAGATGAATCACGTAACATTCATCTCATACATTCTATATACAACACATACACTTTGTTCTTGCTCTCCATTTCTCTCGATCAAGCCAAGGAAGAAGAAAAAGGGAGGTACTTCAACTTTTAGCTCGATTTTTGGCAAATAATGATCTTGGAAGCTCCAATTTTCCTCCTAACTTCACTTTCCTCCTTTCTCTTTTCTTCTAAGGTATATATATGAGATGTGTGTGTGAATTCTTGAATTTATAGTCGAGGCTAGGGTTCACTACAAGAAAACAGGCGAATTCCGAGGGACTATTTCCCTCGAAAATTTCCGAGGGAATCCCGAGGGAATTCACCCAATTAATTTTCGAGGGAAAATTCCCTCGGAAATCCCTCGGAAATTATAGCGCCAAGGTTAGCCGCCAAGTTTTCCGAGGGATTTCCGAGGGACTTTTCCCTCGGAACATTAAAACTTAATTATTTTTGAAACTAAAACTATGTTCCGAGGGAATTTTCCCCCGGAAAATTATAAATTATTTAATTTTTAAATTAAAATTATATTCCGAGGGATTTCCGAGGGATATATTCCCTCGGAAATTTTTGAATTTTTAGATCATGAATTTTCCGAGGGAAATTCCCTCGGAATAGTAAAACTTATATAATTTTTAAATTAAAATTATTTTCCGAGGGAAATATTCCCTCGGAAATTTTCATATTTTCAAATCTTCAATATTCCGAGGGAATTTTCCCTCGGAAAATTAGAATTTATTTAATTTTTAGTGAATATAGTAAGATAATTTTAGTTATTAAATGAGTGAATTGAAGGTTATACATATGTAATCAAACATTCGGTGAGTATTTCCAACGATATAATAACGTTAAGGACATTCGTTTTATTTTAAATTGAAGTCGAATTTCGTTTTCACATATTTTTGGAAGAGAATTTTTTCTTATTTAATTAACTAACAAAGAAAACATCATGTTATTACATTTAATATTTAAAAACAATTTTTTCTCCTTTTTGAATACTTAGAATTTTTGAAATTCCGAGGGAAATCCATTTTCCCTCGGAATTCCATCGGAATTTACAATATATATTTTTTAAAATTAAGCTCTACATAATAATTTGTTGAGTTTAAATACAATTCATGACAATTATATGTATAATTAGTGAATAACGTAAGATAATGTAAGTTATTAAATGAGTGAATTGATGGTTATACATATGTAATCAAACATTCGGTAAGTATTTCGAACTATATCATAACGTTAAGGACATTCGTTTTCTTTTAAATTGAAGTCGAATTTCGTTTTCACATATTTTTGGAAGAGAATTTTTTCTTACTTAATTAACTAACAAAGAAAACATCATGTCATTACATTTAATATTTAAAAACAAATTTTTTCTCTTTTTTTAATACTTAGAATTTTCGAAATTTCGAGGGAATTCCGACGGATTTCCGAGGGAAATTGGATTTCCCTCGGAATTCCCTCGGAATTTACAATCTATATTTTTTAAAATGAAGCTCTACATAATAATTTGTTGAGTTTAAATACAATTCATGACAATTATATGTATAATTAGTGAATAACGTAAGATAATTTTAGTTATTAAATGAGTGAATTGAAGGTTATACATATGTAATCAAACATTCGGTGAGTATTTCCAACGATATCATAACGTTAAGGACATTCGTTTTATTTTAAATTGAAGTCGAATTTCGTTTTCACATATTTTTGGAAGAGAATTTTTTCTTATTTAATTAACTAACAAAGAAAACATCATGTTATTACATTTAATATTTAAAAACAATTTTTTCTCCTTTTTAAATACTTAGAATTTTTTAAATTCCGAGGGAATTCCGAGGGATTTCCAAGGGAAATCCATTTTCCCTCGGAAATCCCTCGGAATTTACAATATATATTTTTTAAAATTAAGCTCTACATATTATTTTGTTGAGTTTAAATACAATTCATGGCAATTATATGTATAATTAGTGAATAACGTAAGATAATGTAAGTTATTAAATGAGTGAATTGATGGTTATACATATGTAATCAAACATTCGGTGTGTATTTCGAACGATATCATAACGTTAAGGACATTCGTTTAAAATTAAGCTAATATATATGATCAAATAAATCAATAAGATATATCATAATAGGTTCATGTTATATTATATTATATGTTATTATATTAAGATATATCATAATAGGTTCGTGTTATATTATATTATATGTTATTAAATTAATTATATTAAATAAATATTAAATATACAGATTCTATAACGTATACCTTTATATATTATGATATTATTATAATTTTTATCAAAAAAAATATTAATATAATTTTATAAATAGAAAAACTAATTTCTAATTAACATTACTAAACCTCTTTAAAACAAATGAACACCATAATCTTCTAAATTCCACTCCAGAGTCCACTGCAGGCCCTAACACATTTCTAAATTCCACTCCAGAGTCTCTCCCGTTTCCGTCTCACCGACTCAAACTTCTCACAAGCTTTTTTTGTTCTCCCATCTCCGCCGAACGCCAGCCACCGCGAAGCTTCGCATTACTGTCGCTGCCAAGCACCTCCGAACGTTTTCGGCTCCGTCAATCAAGCAACCACAGTCACAGATCTAAATTTCGAGTACTTAAATCTTCCTCAATACTCTCAACTTCCATTTTCCTATTTTATGACATTCAATTTGAAGTTCTACTTTAAATATTTTACCAGATCTGGCGCAGGAAAGAGAGAAAAGGGATTTTTTTCCTAGATCTGGGCGAGTTCTCTCTGCCAATCCGCCTCTCAAGTTTCACGAGTCAAGGTATTTAACAGAGATTCTGTGTCTGCTTTTGAGATTTCTGGTTATAGGCGGTGCTTTTTTTTTGAACGATTTGTAGCTAAGCTTCTTCACTTATCTAAAAACCCTTTACGCATTTCGCTTTACGATCTTCTCCACAGGGTTAATCGAAGAAAGTTTCCCGGATCTGGGCACAAGTATGGTGACGGGATAATTCTGTTATTCGTGTTTGTTTGTGGGGATTTAGGGCTTTTCTCTTTTTTGGGAAACAGTTATTGGTCTCGAACAGCCTGCTCTGGTAAGATTAAAGCAAAACATTAAACTTTATATTTTATTTTATTTTTTGCTGCATCTTTATATTTTCTAAGATAATGAAATAGTTATGATTTCGTTCATGGGGACCTGGTTTTGATATAATTAATGTTCTGCCTTTGTTTATCCTTAATGATCTGATTTTGTTAGTTGTTTGGGAAGTAAAATATTTGATTATAGACATGTTTCTGTAGAAAGTGAGTCTGATCTTGCACTATTTCGTTTATCCTCATGACTGGTAGAACTTTTCTATGAATGGATTCGCAGCCTGAAGCTAATTTCCAATCACAACATGTATAGAAGTGTAAAGACCTTTAGAAGATTAAGTATGTAGCACCCTAACCCCCCTGGGCACCACATCCCCCGCACTATAGCCTCGATCCACGTATGAAATGAAAAGTCCATACATAAACCAAAACTATAGCGAACGGGTGACAATAAAAATGACGAGCTAGGCGGGACACTCTCCCCAACAAACAGAGCCAACAAGATAATGAAAGCGGAAGCAATTAAATCATTCATACATATAGGTACCAATTTATCTATCAATACATTATCATCTCTTGATAATATACATATTCAAGTATCCAAAATGGGACAATACTAATCACAACATGAAACTAGCATAAGACTATACAAAAAGGGTATGAAACTAGACCCGTGGAAATGCAAGACTCGAACGACTCCCGCCTAGCACGACCGCGCTCAAAGGGTACCTGAAAAGTGAAGTATCAGTCTAGCGAAGACTGAGTGAGGGGCAATAGTATATATCACACGTCACATGCAAGTTGTAGCCTCGGGTGAAGACTTTAGAATAAAATAGATATATAATTCAAGAAGTTTAATCTTTGCCCGAGATTACAACCAATCATTTTAACACGTTTATTTAATCATGCTGGTCAATGTCATGAACATGTGGCCCTGGCGAGCAAGGGCAATCTCCAACCGAACTCCCAATCGTGAACAATACATGATCATGCTTGCTTGCTTGATAAATACGTGGTCATGCAATTTATTTAGTGCTCAAGTAGTAACATAATCATGCTTGAAATCATGCAATAACCCGAGGATAACCCGACATGCCGGATTAATCCCCAGTCTCCTTCTTCCTCCGGGTGATAGCGAGTTTGCAAGGCTCGACTATCCACGACATGGTGTGTGTAGAGGACATGACCCTCTAGACACGGAACTCCTTCCACCACTAATCTCCTAGTGGCTTCGGGGGTGATCCCAACAATGTGAGGATAATTCAGGAGTTACCCGTCAGCCCTTGCTTTCCCGGTTGGCTCAAGAACTACCCTCGGGCCCACGTGCAATCATGTACTCGCCAAACTTGCTTGAAATCATGACTTGCTTGCTTAAAATATTTATAACTTTGAAAAAGTTTATAATTATAATAGGTTTTGGCCGAAAATAGCACATAAGGGTGGTAGGGTTCTATGTACATAACCTAAACCTCACCTTTTCTTGCAAAATACAATAATATGGTGTTCTAAGGAGCTTGCTCCCCGTCCACGCCCTCGTGAACTGTGTAAATACAACGTATACACGTGAGACATGACCTAAAATGACCAAAATATGACGGACGGCGGAAATGTATCGAGACGACCATGAAAATGCAATGTGGTATGATAACATGTCGTTTCACATCATATTAGCACATATTATAGCAATTCGGGGTCAAAGAAGTCGTTGGATCGAGGGGTCATTTTCGTAATTTTATGCAGTGAATTTTGTTCTGCATTCCAGGTGGGAACGGCCATTCCGGTCCCCTTTGCAAAATGGGAACGGTCGTTCCCATGAGTTCCCCAAAACGTGCCAACGTTTTTCCCATTTTAAAACGCGCCTAGCTGGGAACGGCCCTTCCGGCTCCAAGGCCAAAATGGGAACGGCCGTTCCCGCGGTCGGCCGCCTATTTTATTTGAAAAGGTGGGAACGCCCGTTCCCGCAATGCCTTGAGGCTGGGAACGGTCGTTCCCAGTTTCTGCAACTGGAAAACAGAGCAAAAACAGAGCATGCTCTCGGCAATGATCAACAAAGCAACAAGATTCCATTTTCAATCAACAAAGTTATGAATTTCTGGTAATATGATGCATACAACTTCAATAGATGATAATATAACACTTAGACACTTAAAACACCAAATATCACCAAGAATTCATGATTTCAAGTTCATGCTCACTGTGATCAATCAAGCTCCATATTCAAGGATTCAAGCTATATACCATGCCATAATTCATGAAATGATCACCTAATCATGCTTCCAATTCTAATTCATTCATCTAGCCTATAAAACTCAAACCTAGCTATCCCATGTATGATCAAGAATCATGGATTCATGCCAAACCAACCTTGAAAGTAAGAAATGGATGAAGAAGAAGATGATGATGATGAACTTCCAATTCCTTGAAAGATTTCTTGAAATCTTGATGATTGAATGAACTCTCTCTTCCCTTTTTGTTACGTGATGAACCGAGAGAACAAGGAAGCAATTTGGTTGGGAAATATTTGGATGAAATGGATTCATGGAAACTCATGGAATGTATATTATGTGATTCACCAACATTGATTTGTGTGAAATATGGAATTTGCAATTTGATTCTTTGTTTTATGAAGTCATGAGCTCAAGTATGCCACAATTTAAATCATACTCAATTAAGTCCTTGTAAGGTTATGCATTTAAGTCCCCCAAAGTTTTAAATTGAATATTTAGGGACAATTTGGTAATTTAAAACACTCTCGGTAATTATTTCATGCAATAAATATTTTTCGTGTCATGAAATAATATTTTCAATGATATGAATTCAAAGAATTGATATAAATAATGTTTCATGAATTTTATAAAATTATGAATGCCACGTAAGAATATATTATAAAATTAAAGAAATAAAATAAAACCTACACTCAAACTCACACGTGGCGTGCTTACCTGATCATCCGGAAACCGGGGAGTTACAACTCTCCCCCCCTTAGAAGAATCTGGTCCCCAGATTCTCTAGTCTTGCTCGAACAACTCCGCGTGGAACCGTTTCATTTTATCCTCTGTTTCCCATGTAGCTTCTTCGGTTTTATCGCTTCTCCACAACACTTTAACCATGGGAATTCTCTGGTTCCTCAATTCTTGAAATTTCCGATCCATGATTCTAACCGGCCTCTGAATAAATGTCAAATTCGGTTCCAGTTCAACTTCTTCCACGGGGAGAATCGTGGTCTCATCGGGGTAATATTTCCGTAATTGTGAAACATGAAATACGTTGTGAATCCCCGTAAGACTCGGTGGTAGGTCCAGTCGATAGGCTACCTCGCCTATTCTTTCAAGAATCTCGAACGGACCTAAGTAGCGAGGATTAAGTTTTTCTCCTTTCCCGATCCGGGTGAAACCTTTCCTTGGTGACACCTTCAAGAATACCCGGTCACCAACTTCGAATTCTAGGTCTCTTCGGCGCTTATCGGCATAGCTCTTTTGCCTATCTTGCGCGGCTTTCATCCGTTGCTGAATCATTTGAACTTTCTCAATCATAGCTTGAACGACTTTGGAAGGCCTTTCGAATCTTTCACCTTTCTTTACTCCTTCCTGTTTTGACCATTTCCATTCTTCCAAGTCGAAGAACAACGGAGATCGGCACTTTCTTCCATAAAGTAACTCGTAAGGAGCCATCCCGATCGAAGCCTGAAAGCTGTTATTATAAGCAAACTCGATCAAGGGAAGCTGTTCTGCCCACGAGTTCTGAAAATCCATCGCACAAGCCCGAAGAAGATCTTCCAAATACCTGATTAACCTTTCAGTTTGACCGTCTGTTTGCGGGTGGAATGATGTACTGAACTTAAGTTTCGTTCCCAAGACGGCCTGTAATTCCTGCCACAACTTAGAAGTAAACCTCGGGTCTCGGTCTGAAACTATGCTCACCGGAATACCATGAAGTCGAATAATCTCTCTGTTATAAATCTCGGCCAACTTCGGGATCTTATAAGACATCCGGACCGGTAGAAAGTGAGCAGACTTCGTAAATCTGTCCACGATTACCCAAATTCCATCAAACCCGCCTTTAACCTTCGGTAATCCGGAAACAAAGTCCATCGTTACTTGTTCCCACTTCCACTCGGGAATAGGTAACGGTTGTAGAAGTCCCGCGGGCTTTTGGTGCTCAGCTTTCACTTTCTGACAAGTCAAGCAATGTTTCACGTATTCCACCACGTCTCTTTTCATCCCGTTCCACCAATAGTATTGTCTCAAATCCTTATACATTTTATTTCCTCCTGGGTGGATCGAGTAGGCTGACTTGTGAGCTTCTTCGAGTAGGACCCGTCTCAATTCTTCAGGTACTATTACTCTGTTTTTAAACCGAAGCAACCCGGTCTCATCAAACCCAAACGGACTCTCCGGGTCATCCTTAGCTTTACTTACAAGCTTCTGCACTTCCGAATCCTTATTCTGAGCCTCAAATAACGGATACTTTAATTCCGGCTGAATTGTGATATTAGAAACCCGAGCCTTTAACACAATCGGGGCAACTTCCTCACTTTCCTTTATTTCCAAGCTCGATACACTCGCCTTTCTGCTAAGTGCATCGGCGACCACATTTGCTTTCCCGGGATGGTATTTAATTGTACAATCATAATCTTCCAACTTTTCCATCCAACGCCGTTGCCTCATATTCAAATCCTTCTGTGTGAATAAATACTGGAGGCTCTTATGGTCGGTGAAAATCTCAAAAGAAGTCCCGTAAAGATAATGTCTCCATTTCCCGAGAGCAAAGATCACGGCTGCAAGCTCTAGGTCGTGTGTTGGATAATTCCTTTCATATTCCTTTAGCTTTCGAGAAGCATAAGCGATCACTTTTCCTTTATGAGTCAAAACACAACCTAAGCCTTCTTTAGAAGCATCGGTGTACACTGCATATCCCTCTGAACCCTCGGGTAAAGTTAACACCAGAGCTGAGACTAACTTTTCTTTCAGAAAATTAAAGCTTTGATCACACTTCTCGTCCCAGACAAACTTAACATCCTTCTTTGTCAATCGGGTTAACGGCGCCGCAATCTTGGAGAAGTCCTGGACAAATCTTCTATAATAACCGGCCAATCCCAAGAAGCTTCTAATTTCCGAGGCATTCTTTGGTTTCTCCCACTTGAGCACGGCCTCGATTTTCGAGGGATCGACTTCCAACCCTTTTCCTGAAATTACATGTCCCAAGAATGAAACCCGATCGATCCAAAATTCACACTTACTGAACTTAGCAAACAACTGATGCTCTTTCAGAGTCTGAAGAACGAGCCTGAGGTGTCTCGCGTGCTCCTCGGCTGATTTTGAGAAAACCAGAATATCATCGATAAAAATCACCACGAACTTGTCGAGGAAAGGCCTGAATATCCGATGCATCATATCCATAAAAGCTGCAGGGGCGTTAGTTAATCCAAATGGCATAACCACGAACTCGTAGTGCCCATACCGAGTATTGAATCCTGTCTTAGGGATATCCTCTGCTCGGATTCGCAGCTGGTAGTATCCCTGTCTTAAATCCAATTTTGAATAAACCTTGGAACCCTAAAGTATATCGAATAACTCCTCGATATGTGGGAGGGGATACTTGTTCTTAATAGTCATCCTGTTCAACTCTCTGTAATCGATGCACATTCTTAAAGTCCCGTCCTGACTAACTTCTGAGCCTCTGAAAACGAAAGTAGGGGTACGGTCTTTGAAGTACAACCCGTAGTAACCTCTGATCCCAACTGAACCTTCTTAGCCCTACAATCAACTGTAGCACAATGCCTGTATAACCATTCCATCCCCAATATAGCTCCGTATCTCTCCATCGGCATAACAATAAAATCTGTCAGAAACTCCCGGCCTTCAATTACCACTGGAACATCCCTGTAAACTTGATCCGTCTCTCGCCTACTACTGAAAGGAGTACTAACTAGATAGCGCACAGAAGTACACATAGCAGGCAAAGACAAAGTAATAGCAATAGAGTGCGCAAGAAAGGAGTGTGTAGCTCCTGGATCAAATAATGTATGGATGTTCGTGCCATGAATGCAAATAATACCTTCAACTACTGCGGCGGGGTCTATCTCTGCATCCTGCTCCTCTCCAGCGAGTGCATAAGCCCGAGCTCTCACCAGTGGCCTCGGTCCTGCAGGTGGTGGATCCTGACGATCCGGACAGCCGTCAACCATGTGCTCGTTACTCCCGTAAATCAAACATAAGCCCAACCGGCGTCTGCAGTTATCGTAGGTATGTGTAGGAAGTCCACACCATCTACAGCCCGGTCTCTGAGGTGGCTGGGGTGGTGCTGGAGCTCTCAGACCTCTCGGTAACGGCCCTGTCGCCTTAAGCTTCTTCCCGGGGTTCTTCTGAGCTGGAGGTGCAGAGTAAACCATCGGCCTCTTTCCTGAGCTCGATCCCTGACCTGCTCTCGTGCCCGAAGCCTGTCCAATCCGCGAAGTAGCTTTCCTAGCAATATCGGAATCCTCAACTTTTAGGGCCTTAGTGGTAGCTTTTGCCCAAGTGTTGGTATTGGCTGCTTTCAGCGCATCCTGAATATCTGGCCTGAGTCCCTGGACGAACTGCATCGCCTTGTGAAAGTCATCATTCGCTATGTTGGGTGCATAGCGAGAAAGTCTCTCGAACTCGGCGATATACTGACCCACAGACCTGCCTCCCTGCTTTAGTTCGGTGAACTCTCTCAACCTGCGAGTACGGGAAGCTGGAGGAATATACTTGTTTCTAAACTCCCGTACAAATACCTCCCAAGTAATCTCGGTCCCGGCTGCCTCCAGAACAATCTGTGTGCTTTCCCACCAAGAATAGGCCTCGCCCTGAATAAGAGTAAGTGTACAGCGAGCCTTCTCCTGACTGTCACAAAGAATAAGCTGCCAAATCCTTTCGATCTCTTTTAGCCACATCTCTGCCTGTATATCGTCTCCCTTATAGAACTTCGGGGGACGCTGGTTCTGAAACTCTCGTAAAATGGCAGAAATGGGGTTCTCCTGAGGTGCTACCGGCGTTGGAGGTGGTGGAGGAACCCTTTCCTGTAGCCTCTGATTGATTAGCCCCACTACCGCATTCATAAAATCCTGGGGCTGTGCCTGAGTAGGCGGAGGAGGTGGTGATCTCTCGCGGCGATGATGTCGGCGGTGATGGTGCCTGTGCCTCGAGGATCGATCACTGGAACGTCTGTCGTGCTCCATCCTGAAATTAGATCACTAAACATGCGTGGCTTGATCAATAAATGCAAATGTGTGCATACAATTTCCATAATATCAAATAGCACATGTTCAAGGAAGATCAAGTAGCTCAATTAATGCGAAGAAATGAGTAAATCAGGTAAGTCAACCAAATGCAGACTCCCAAATACCACATAATCCTATGCCGAGCGACCTAGACTGACTTGACACGACTCGAGAACCTCGGTTTTGCAACCGGGCTCTGATACCACCTGTAGATGTAGCACCCTAACCCCCAGGGCACCACATCCCCCGCACTATAGCCTCGATCCATGTATGAAATGGAAAGTCCATACATAAACCAAAACTATAGCGAACGGGTGACAATAAAAATGACGAGCTAGGCGGGACACTCTCCCCAACAAATAGAGCCAACAAGATAATGAAAGCGTAAGCAATTAAATCATTCATACATATAGGTACCAATTTAACTATCAATACATTATCATCTCTTGATAATATACATATTCAAGTATCCAAAATGGGACAATACTAATCACAACATGAAACTAGCATAAGACTATACAAAAAGGGTATGAAACTAGACCCGTGGAAATGCAAGACTCGAACGACTCCCGCCTAGCACGACCGCGCTCAAAGGGTACCTGAAAAGTGAAGTATCAGTCTACCGAAGACTGAGTGAGGGGCAATAGTATATATCACACGTCACATGCAAGTTGTAGCCTCGGGTGAAGACTTTAGAATAAAATAGATATATAATTCAAGAAGTTTAATCTTTGCCCGAGATTACAACCAATCATTTTAACACGTTTATTTAATCATGCTGGTCAATGTCATGAACATGTGGCCCTGGCGAGCAAGGGCAATCTCCAACCGAACTCCCAATCGTGAACAATACATGATCATGCTTGCTTGCTTGATAAATACGTGGTCATGCAATTTATTTAGTGCTCAAGTAGTAACATAATCATGCTTGAAATCATGCAATAACCAGAGGATAACCCGACATGCCGGATTAATCCCCAGTCTCCTTCTTCCTCCAGGTGATAGCGAGTTTGCAAGGCTCGACTATCCACGACATGGTGTGTGTAGAGGACATGACCCTCTAAACACGGAACTCCTTCCACCACTAATCTCCTAGTGGCTTCGGGGGTGATCCCAACAATGTGAGGATAATTCAGGAGTTACCCGTCAGCCCTTGCTTTCCCGGTTGGCTCAAGAACTAACCTCGGGCCCACGTGCAATCATGTACTCGCCAAACTTGCTTGAAATCATGACTTGCTTGCTTGAAATATTTATAACTTTGAAAACGTTTATAATTATAATAGGTTTTGGCCGAAAATAGCACATAAGGGTGGTAGGGTTCTATGTACATAACCTAAACCTCACCTTTTCTTGCAAAATACAATAATATAGTGTTCTAAGGAGCTTGCTCCCCGTCCACGCCCTCGTGACCTGTGCAAATACAACGTATACACGTGAGACATGACCTAAAATGACCAAAATATGACGGACGGCAGAAATGTATCGAGACGACCATGAAAATGCAATGTGGTATGATAACATGTCGTTTCACATCATATTAGCACATATTATAGCAATTCGGGGTCAAAGAAGTCATTGGATCGAGGGGTCATTTTCGTAATTTTATGCAGTGAATTTTGTTATGCATTCCAGGTGGGAACGGTCGTTCCGGTCCCCTTTGCAAAATGGGAACGGTCGTTCCCATGAGTTCTCCAAAACGTGCCAACGTTTTTCCCATTTTAAAATGCGCCTAGCTGGGAACGGCCCTTCCGGCTCCAAGGCCAAAATGGGAACGGCCGTTCCCGCAGTCGGCCGCCTATTTTATTTGAAAAGGTGGGAACGCCCATTCCCGCAATGCCTTGAGGCTGGGAACGGTCGTTCCCAGTTTCTGCAACTGGAAAACAGAGCAAAAACAGAGCATGCTCTCGGCAATGATCAACAAAGCAACAAGATTCCATTTTCAATCAACAAAGTTATGAATTTCTGGTAATATGATGCATACAACTTCAATAGATGATAATATAACACTTAGACACTTAAAATACCAAATATCACCAAGAATTCATGATTTCAAGTTCATGCTCACTTTGATCAATCAAGCTCCATATTCAAGGATTCAAGCTATATACCATGCCATAATTCATGAAATGATCACCTAATCATGCTTCCAATTCTAATTCATTCATCTAGCCTATAAAACTCAAACCCTAGCTATCCCATGTATGATCAAGAATCATGGATTCATGCCAAACCAACCTTGAAACTAAGAAATGGATGAAGAAGAAGATGATGATGATGAACTTCCAATTCCTTGAAAGATTTCTTGAAATCTTGATGATTGAATGAACTCTCTCTTCCCTTTTTGTTACGTGATAAACCGAGAGAACAAGGAAGCAATTTGGTTGGGAAATATTTGGATGAAATGGATTCATGGAAACTCATGGAATGTATATTATGTGATTCACCAACATTGATTTGTGTGGAATATGGAATTTGCAATTTGATCCTTTGTTTTATGAAGTCATGAGCTCAAGTATGCCACAATTTAAATCATACTCAATTAAGTCCTTGTAAGGTTATGCATTTAAGTCCCCCAAAGTTTTAAATTGAATATTTAGGGACAATTTGGTAATTTAAAACACTCTCGGTAATTATTTCATGCAATAAATATTTTTCGTATCATGAAATAATATTTTCAATGATATGAATTCAAAGAATTGATATAAATAATGTTTCATGAATTTTATAAAATTATGAATGCCACGTAAGAATATATTATAAAATTAAAGAAATAAAATAAAACCTACACTCAAACTGACACGTGGCGTGCTTACCTGATCATCCAAAAACCGGGGCGTTACAAAGTATGTTTATTATGATTGATCGATCTGCCTATTTCTCTTTTGTGACAATTTTGATGGGTAAGTTTGAGAAATGTCTCCCTATATACCACAATTATAAGCTTTTGCCGACTGTCGAGCTATTTAATTGGCTGTTTTTTCATTCATTTTCTTGTGTAACCATCTGCAAAAGTGGTTGTGATAAGGGGCTGTTTTGGTTCATATGACATGAGGATCAACTGTAATGACTTCAACAAAATGAGAAAGTTTTGTATGTATGTCTGGAATTTGATAATGTGTAGTTAGCACATTTCAGTAGTGTATGTGTAATTCCATCACTAAATTTTATGATCAAGATATTAAGGTAACTTCCGAAACATAGTAGACCTTTTTTCAATTGTTTGTAGAAATTTTCGCACATAGTTCTTCTTGGAATCTTCCGTGCTATGGTTCTTGAGATTTTATTTGTGCGAAGAGCAAAACTTTCGTCCTCTCTGCTTGAGCCTTCCCCAAAATCAAATCCATGGAGATGTGCTTCAATGATATTGGATGACATTGCTCTTATTGCTATTATTATTGTAATTTTTTTTATCAAATCCATGGAGTTTAAAGTTCCACCCCTTTTGTGTATTTATTTTTAATCAAATGATCAGTGATTTCTTATTTTGTTTTGCATTTGCTTGGAAAAATAGGTTGATTTGTTAAAGTTGTAAAATCGTAATCCTAGTTCTAATTATTATATAATGGGGAATTTGTGTACTGGATGAAATTTATGTATTTATATTTTAGTTTAAGGAACAAGAACAGCAACTCCATCCATGCTCAGTATATAACACTTACACTACTGCTCCTTTTGCTTATTCACTTGTTGATCTTCTCAACTGATTTGAAATAAAATGCTACATTTAATTTGTCTATTTATGTATTGTAGAGTGCAGATGCCAAATGGGAATTTGGTCAAGGTATGGATCTCGTCAAGGTAAACTCTTTATGTAGTAGTCTAAAATTCTTGTATCTGCCTATGTTGATAGATGTACAAAATGCTTCCTAAAGGCTGTTACCTGGATTTATCTTGCCGTACTTGATGGGATTCAACAACATTCCCAGTGAACGAATGGAACTTCCTCCTCTATTTTTGGATGATAGTTGAGTAGCTGAGCCGGCTTCGATTGTGATCATATTTGTTGTTCCTGACAATGTATGTGGATTATTTATTATCTCAGCAGATAATTTTTGTTCTATTGTTATGTCATTTAAAAAGATAGGTTTTGTTTCATGTAAGAACTGATTATGTTTGACATTTTATATTTAATAATATTTGTATTTAGATTTGGGATTTGATATATATATTTTTGGATTATTAATAAATATTTCATAATGGTACCATATTTATTTAAAATTAAAATATATAATTTTTTTGGATAATATATACAACAATTTTATATATAAACTTCTGAGGGAATTCCGAGGGAGTTCCCTCGGAAATATAATTTAGAAATAAAAATAAAAGATAAGAATCCCGAGGGAAATATAATTTAGAAATAAAAATAAAAGATAAGAATCCGAGGGAAAATCCCTCGGAATTCCCTCGGGAAATGAATTTTAACAAAATCATGGAAATTTCTTGGTTTCCGAGGGAATTCCCTCGGAAATCTTTTTTTTATTTTATTTTCCGAGGGAATTCCCTCGGAAAATAAAATTAAAAAAATTGGACAAAAAGATTTCCGAGGGAATTCCCTCGGAAATATTTTTTTGGAAAATTTTCCGAGAGAATAATGTAATTGGGTATATTCCGAGGGAAATAAAAATTATTTCATTTCCCTCAGAACCAATTCCGATGAGGCTTTTTCCGAGGGAATGAATTCCCTCGGAAATTTCCCTCGGAATTCGCCTGTTTTTTGTAGTGGTTTATGAATTAAGTGATAACTTGATTACTAGTTGTTGGAAGCATGAGTGGGAGCTTTGAACTTGAATTTCATGCATAAATCTTGAAGTTTATGGAGTTGGGTGATAGGTTGATATAGGGTTTGATATTGCAATTCTTGAATGATCAAGGCATGAATTGTGTGTTTATGTTAGTTTTCATTGTACTTTAAGTATGCAAACATGTTTCCTTCATGATTTATTGTATTTGGGAGTGATTTTGTTGCTGTTTTGTGAGTTTTGGTTGTGGTCCGAGAGCTCCCCTATTTTCTACTTTGTTTTGCATCTTCTGCGTATCGGGAACGACCCTTCCCATCCTAGTTGCTTTCCCAAAATGGTCGTTCCCATGCATGAACAAAATCGGAGTTCTTTACAGATGCACGGGATTTGATTCGGGGAGTTGGGAACGACCCTTCCCATTTTACTCTTTAACCCGGAACAGCCGTTCCTAGTGTCCAGAGGGTTCTGTGATTTTCCTGCTCAACCTTATGTGATTTGTTTCCATTCCTAAGCCTTTATATGATCAATACATGCTAATTTCATGCATAAATATTTCCATGACATTACATAATTATCGATTCACGTCATATCACTTCATGGCTATGCTGTGCGTCATATTTGGTATCATTATTGAGTCGTTTCTCACGAGTACACCATATTCTTGTCTTATACAGAGATCTCCAGGGCGGAGATAACCCGATCGAGTTTGCACAAGTCTTGTCAGTTCCTCGTGTCTTGTCACTTCTCAGGTGAGGAAATTGATAGGTTATTATTGCAAACCTTACAACTCTAAAATGACTATTTTGGCCAAAAGGTAAATTATATTATTATTGTATTCATTTTCAAAGATCAATTGTTTTCTGAAATGAAACCCTATTGTATTATATCTACCCTATTGTTTTGGAGATATATTGTTCACTATTGGGGCCCAGGGTTGAGTGTATTGAGTAATCCGGGGAGGCATTGGGCCGACGGTGACCTCTTGCACTCACCCACATTGTTGAGATGAACCCGGAATCCACTAGGAGGTTAGTGGAGGATGGAGTCTCGGTCCTTGGGGATTCATGCACCCATTGACTTTATTGATTGGATGGCGAGGGCTAGCTACTCGGACCATCACCCGGAGGAAGAAGGATGGAACTGATTGTGCACTGATACTGTACTGATGGTATTGTAATGATCGGAACCTAATAAGTGCTTGATCACCTAATAAGAAGTATATCACTGTTACACGATTGGGAGTAAGGTTGGAGATTTGCTCACTCGCCGAGCCACTGATAGCCTATTGTCATGAATTGAATTTTGGAAGTGTCGTAATCCCGTGAATGTCCCTTTTCCTTTGAAATTGTTCCTTTAAAACCTTTCACGGGATTAGGGCCTGCATGTTTACTGCTTTATGTATAGTTATTTATGCCCTTATTCACTCAGTCTTCTAGAGACTGACCTCTCCCCTATTTGTCCCTCAGGTTTCGTATAGGTTGCTGCTAGGCGGGAGTCGTGTCTTGGTTCGAGTCTTGCACTTATACACTCATTGCATATTATATTTATTTAATGTATTGGTTTATTTATTGGGCCAGTGTGCCATTTATTGAATTGGATTGATTCGGGACAGGTTAGGACAGGATTCTTGTGACACCCCGACTCCGCGACCGTACAGGTATGACGTATGTGCGCAATTTAAATTATTTTAATTTCATATTTAATTGATGCATTTAATTGAATTATATTTTATTATTTTAAATTCTTATATGAATTATTTGAATTATATGTCAAAATTTGCCTCAAGTGATTTATGATATGAATTCTTATGAATTTATGATATGTGAAATTAATTCCCAAACAAGGTAATTTCGTAAATTATGTGATTTATATGAGTTAAGGGCTTAATTGTACGATTTTATTTATTCTTGGAGTTAATTGAAATTTTGAATTGGACTTATTTGACACTTTTTGAAAGTTTTGGGCCTAATTGAAAAATAGCATTTTTAATAAAATTTTATTTATTTTAATTCGTTTAATTTTATTTTTATTTTATTTATTATTTCTTTAAATTTAAATTTTTATTATTCAAATGATATGCTTATTGGTTGAAATGAGATGTGTTCGTGTTCGATTTGAGATCAAAATTCCGTGTCTTTTTAATATGTTGGAGTTTTATGAGTCATGAACTTGAATACGTGTTCGTTATGTGTTTTCAGGTTTATATGGCGGGTTTTCGGGAGTTGTTTTCGTTGAGTTACCTAAAGGGGGCTAAAGTGTACTTAGCGCACCTTGGGTTCCGGGTAGCATATCTTGATTTTGGAAATTCGGATTTGAATTCCGTCACCTCCGTTAAACTCGTTTCGACGATTCGAGTGCAATGGAACAGGCCTTGTAATTTTTCAACCTCGTTTGGTACCCCAAAATCAGCCCGTAACTTTGTATCGCGCTCATATGGCCACCTTTCACTATATTGCACATAAGTCCCTCAATTTTTGGCCAATTGCCATCAAACCTGGACCCACACTCCACTAACTCAGCCTATTATCACCCCATACCCCTTTCATTTCGTTCCACAAACAAGAGAAAGGAGGGAGATCAGATTTTTGGAGCAGCAGCCCCATTCCCCTCACCTTGAACCCCTTGAAGAAATTGAGCTCTAATCTTCATTTTCCCTCACCATCTTCAAAGGGTAAGCTTGTATTTGATATGTACATGATTAAGTGGTCATTTGCATCCAAGAAAATCTGATTTTGATCCATGTTTGATATAGTTTTGCCTCAAGACATGAATAGTTAGGTTTTTATGCCATATTTGAATTCCATCACATTCCTTGGTGTTTGGCTTGAATTGGAGCTGGAATATTGATCATTTATGCTTCATTTATTGTTGAATATACCTGACTTTGGTGGTAGTTGAGGTATGAGTGAATTACCATTAATGTTCTTGAGGTTTCAAGTTGATATATGCATGAGTTTGGTACCATTTCTTCTTCCCCAACTGTTGTTCGATATCCAGCCTGTTTGAGGAGGTTTTTTGGCTGATTTGCTACTTCTTTTCCTGCCTTAGCATGCTTGAATGAGATGGTATTTGTTTGGTATGAGATGCAGGGCTGAACAGGGGCATTTCCACCATTTTTCCCGTATGTGGAGTGTCTTCCCGGTCGGGGAGATTTTGCTCATGAAAATACCCGGCCGGGTACCTTCTATGCAGAAACATTCTGCATAAAAGGGTACTTTTTTGAACAAAAACTCCCCCGGGCGGGGAGATGGGGTGCAGCCATGGAATGTTTCATTTGTTTTCCTAACTCTTGCATGATTCCTTATGTGAGATGCATGGTTTGATAAGTTGTGATTTTGCATGGGCTTTACTATATTAATTGTGTCTTTAGGTGTATTTATATGGCTGCTAGTATGTATATATATATAATATATGTAAGATATGTTGTATATATTTATTTTGTTATATGTTTAATTAATGAATTTAAGAGTTTTAAATTTGATGTTTTAAATTAAATATGGTCCTATGGTTTTATATGAATTCTTATGTATGAAATGTGTGATCTAAATGTGATTTTATGATTTAAATTATTTGTTATAATTTATGAATTACGTTTATAAATTTATTTGATACGTTTTATACGAGCTATGAACTTAAATGACCTAAATGATGCATTCCTGCATTTCATATGCATTCATTTCATACATATGCATTTTTGAGCGTCTAAGTGGTACATATTTGAGTCTAAGTCTCGGGTCTTGCGTTCTTTTGTTTCAGAGCCTCTTCAGGAAGTTAACGAGGCCGAGGTTTAGGTGTCCGGTTGCTCCTTTTGTTCGGTTTTCACTCCATTTCCACTTCCAGGTGAGGGTTAGGATCTTTTTTTTTAGATAAGAGACCTATGGCCTTTATGTTATTGATTTTCTATCCCGCATGTAGCTATATATGTATTATATGGTTAAATACGAATGCTCATGATACGTTTATGATTTTATGAATCCCCTTTACGAATTTATGAAAATGGTATAAGTATGGGCGTATATGAGCTTATGATTTTGAATCCCTTGTACGTTTCCTTTATTCTTCAGCGAGTTGTGCCCTGAAAAATGGGTTTGTTGGTATGTTTCTTATGAATCCGGGCCCAGGGATTGTGGGTAAGGACGCCCGGGACGGTAAGGGCCGTCGGGTTTCCCATTTGAGGTGGTGGCGTGAGACTCTTGGAGGTTGAGAATGAGCTATTACCTTGAGCCCTCGGTGAATAACCGGGGGAGGCATATCGTGGGTTAGCTACCCCGAATGTATATAAAATCCATAAGGATGGAGAGGGTTTGATTCCCGATCGCCAAGGCGTTGAGGAGTTATGAATTTATAAATTCTTTTGTATTTATGATTTGTATGAGCAGTTGAGGAGGTCCGTACTCGTCGAACGTTTATGTTTCCTTTTATGCTTTGGCGGTTGTGAAACGAGTTAGGATTTCCTTTGTATTATATTTATGTTTTCACAAAGATTTGATATGTAAAACCCTAGCTCGGTTCATGATCGACCCCTTTTGATTATATACTATGCTCTATATGTATTTATGGTATGGGTGTGCGTTAGGCCCCTCACTCAGTCAAGTTTAGACTGACCTCTTCCTTTTAACACTTTAGTTGCAGGTTGCTCGAGCTAGGCGGGGAAGTGCGTCAGTCGTGTCGTACTTTCGGGTTTAGGTCGAGTCGGCATATTTACCTGTTGCATTTTGATTACTTTTATGAATTGTTTTTGAATCCTAAATATGTATTCGGAGATTTATGTAAATACTTAACCTATTTTTGGACCGTTAGGCCATTGTTTATTATGTAAATGTTAGTATAGAGCTCTCTTCGATCCTTATGTTATTGCTTCCGCATTTTTATTGTTTGTTTTGCGCGCTCTATTTGAGTTCTAGCCTCGGTTAGCCTAGCATGTGAGTGTAGGTTCCCGTTCGCTTAGACTTAGGCTCATGTATGGAAATCCATTTCATATGTGGGTTCGGGTTTAGGTGCGGGGGATGTGGTGGCCCAGTGTTTCGGGCGCTACAATTCTGGATTTAGTTGAACCCGTTCTTATGTTATTGTGTTGAATTATTTCGGGACAAGTTTATTAGATAGTGGAACCCTTATTAAATTTCTTGTTGAAAATTACGTTTACTTTGTTGATAGTGAATGAATGATTGTCTTGCTTCCGCATTTTTCGTTACTATTGATTGGTACAAGGTTAGATTCCGCCTAACCAGGACTGTCTTTTTATTGTCTTCCGTTCGCTGTGAGTTTTGTTTATGTATGGATTAGTCCATTTCATATGTGGACCGAACTCATAGTGCAGGGGATGTGGTGCTCTCGTCCCGTGTGCCACATCTTAAAGTGGTATCAGAGCTCCAGGTTGCAAAACCGGAGTTCTAGTGTCGTGTCGTGTCAAGTTTAGATCGTATGGCTGAGGAATTACTTGATAACTTATGCATTGCATTGATTCTTGTCACTCATTGTTGATTGATTGACTTTACATTGCTTAGATTTTATATGTTCAACGTGTTTTACTTTAAACTTTGTTGAATTATTTGTTGCATTTTGCATCGAATCCATGTCTTTGGTATTAATTATGTGGCATGAGCATGCCCTAACCGCATGCATTTATTTCAAAATCAGTTATGATTTATAGGTTACAAAGATGATATCAAACCACGGCTAATCTCTATGACAACTACCATCTATCATAAGCCTTCTTTCAAGCATGAAGAGAAAAAAAATGAAGGAGGCACCGGGGGATTTTATACAAGAATTTAAGAGTCATGGCTTTCTCTAATTAGGCTATGGTTCGAGTGATAAGATCCGCAATAGAAGGACCAATGGTGGGAGTAACTTACCAGTTCTATTGAAGTTGGTAGATACTCGACGAGATAGTGGTAGGGTGTGATGCTTACAACTCGCAAGATCAACATTTACACGCCTATATTACAAAAGTCATTTCAACCAAATTTCGTAGGATCATCTCATTCGAGAGAGAGGTGATGACCTTCAAGAGAATTCAAGGTAAAATAGGTTTGTTGGGTGATAAACGACAAAGATCATCAAAGAAGGTTCGAATAGAATAGGATCGGTGGATGATGGGTAATACGGACCATCAACGAAGAACTTCTAAGTAAATCTATCCATTAGAAGTCAAGTTGGGCAAGCAGAAGAAGAAGAGATGAATTGAGACATTTTGGATTTCGGGGAAAAGAAAGAAGTCGAATTGCAAAAGTTAAAGAGAACTGATGGTTTCAGTCAATGGAAAGCCAAAATGCTAAAGGTTCTATTTTCGGACTGGTTGGAGTTTATTTTCCGGATCCAAGCTGAATTGTCATGTTATAAGCTTAAATTGAGAGATATGGAGCAACAAATGGAAACGATAAAGAAAGGCAAAGAATTTCTGGAGGGAAGTTATGTGTTCAAGTGTACTAACTAGAGGACGATTTCTTTAACCAATATGAACTCACGAGAATAGATCAAGGGAACTTCAATCAATATAACAACTAGGAGGAGGATTCGGGACAACATTTTGGGGTTAATCTTTGAAGGGAGTTAAGACATCGATTCCATGGATATAAAGGAATTCAGATTCAAGAAATTGCAATTTCAAGCTACGGAAATATACAAGTAGATACCAGAGAAATTTGAAGATTTAGAAGATCGTGGGTAAACAAGGAATAATCAACAAATTTGAGACAAGCTTGTAATTTAACAAACAAGGAATAAGTGCCGGGTTAAAGCTTACCACTACTACGGTGACAGGTCCAATGCATGCATAAGCACGTGCATCATACATCGCTTTAAATTATTTAAATTTCTCTATTTATATACGCATCTTTAATTGATATAATTGTTCCAACGGGTTACATCTTTAATTGTTTACAAGTGTGATATGTGCATTGACATCTTAACCCGATATGCATTACTTAGTGTTTATTTGTTAGGATGCTTTCTCCATCTTATGTTTCCCTGATCACCTCAACCCGGGTCCTATAGAATCAAGGGGAAGAAGAATATTTCTTCGTCATCAGTCAGCACCTTTTGCAATTGGGCCATCCGATTCTACTTGAAGTCCAACGATATTCTGAGAATCCATAATTACCTGTTGATCCATGATTTTGGTCTACTCTGGAGTTTGCGTAGGTGTTGGAAGAATTCGCCATTTGTGTGTTGCCACGTTTCCCTCAGGCAGCGCGGGGAAAGTTTTGAACAATTGGACAGCCAAATCCAGACTTTAAGAAGATTAAGAAAGGGAATTTTGATCCGAGAAGTGGTACAACAAGTTCAAGGAGTTAGGATAGGAATTCTTAAGGGGGAGAGCCGACCGGGGAATGATTTAAGATTTCACGGTGGGGCTCGAACAGGTTATTTCTATTCGGAACAACAAAAATGCAAGAGTTGAAGAAGGGTATTCCAGAAGTGTCTTGGGAATTGAAATGACAAAACAGGGTAAAAGATAATCGATGACAACTTGGGTTGTAGACTTAACACCGCATTACCGGACACGCATGAACTCAAATCTTCCAAGGTTGAATAGATTGAGTTCTCTATATAACGTGTTTCCTATCTTGGGAAGAGCACGGGATTGTGAAAGAATTTTAAACACTTAGTGAGGAAGATGTTGGGTGTAGAAGGTCGATTAAATCATCATATTCCGTGACGGGCAAAGTGAGAGTTAATGTAACCGAGCCTGGAAATAGAACACCTAGAAGGGAATACATAACATGAGCAAAGTGAAATACGAATTTGTTAGTTGTTTCCACAATGAACCGGAGACTATGATTCAAGTTACTACAGATTAGATGGAGTATTTGAGGAATCTGGGTACAATTTGTGATGAAAAACGAGTTGATCGGGTTACGGTCAAGCGCACACTCAAGAACGAAGCTTCGGACCGTGATGGCTAGTAAAGATAAGAGAATCGATCGTAGAATGAAGGTTGAGTGGTCATTGAAGCATTGAGTACATCGGGTATTTTAAGGCATAACATCATGGGAAAAGGAAATCCCAACTAAAGAATCAAGTGTTGAAATGGATCACTACCATGGAAGATTCCCGAACAACGGTAAACGGTACATCAAGCATCCATGGTATATGCATACACACAACTTAAATTTGAATTCATGATGCTAAGTGCTTTGATCGCTGATTGTATTAATTGCTTTTGTATAAGTGATAATTGATGTATTTAATACTTTCTACCTGTTCCTTGTGTGGTTGTTTTGGGTAAATATTTATTTAATTGTTTTCTCAAACTGTGGTGTTGTTTGTTTGAGAGACAGGGTTCTCTCGTTGTTTGTTACTTGAGAGACGGGGTTCTCTCATAGTTGTTTAAGAGATGGGGTTCTCTCGTTGTTTACTTGAGAGACGGGGCTCTCTCATTGTTGCTTGCTACTTGTTTAACTTGCTCTAGCGGCAGTTTAGATTTTCGAATGGATAGGTTCCGGTGAGTTAAGGGTCCTGATTTAACAGCAATGGAAGATCCCTTGATGCTTGAAGACCTTTCCCGAACTCATTCCTGATGGGGAGTTACTAACCTGCGTAGGATGAACACGGGAGAGTTTTCTTATGAGTCTAGAACTCGAGGCAGTGGACCTAGGGACTAGGTCCTCTTAAGGTGGAGAGATTGTAACACCCCAGTTTCCAGCCGTTCAGGTACGTGCGCCACGCATGTGAGTTTTGAGAGTTAGGATTTATTTAATTCTTTCATTTATTATTCTACACACTTCATGATATTATGTGAATTATATTACTAAGTGTTTACGTGAAACTATTACCAACTTGAGAATTATTGCATGATTCGTATTTAATTGATACGTGAATTAAATTGCCAAACATGACTTATTTGTTTACATGGCCTTAAGTGATCATTTCCATAATTTGAGGACCTCATTGCATGAAATTGAATTGGACTTAATTGATAACATTTCATGAGTTTAGAAGCTAATTGCATCATTTACCAACTTGGGGGAGTTAATTGCAATTTGTGGCACTTCATCTCTTTTAAGAGATGAATCACCTAACATTCATCTCATACATTCTACATACAACACGTACACTTTGTTCTTGCTCTCCATTTCTCTCGATCAAGCCAAGGAAGAAGAATAAGGGAGGTTTTTCAACTTTTAGCTCGATTTTCGGCAAATAATGATCTTGGAAGCTCTAATTTTCCTCCTAACTTCACTCTCCTCCTTTCTCTTTTCTTCCAAGGTATATATATGAGATGTGTGTGTGAATTCTTAAATTGATAGTTGAGGCTAGGGTTTATGAATTAAGTGATAACTTGATTACTAGTTGTTGGAAGCATGAGTGGGAGCTTTGAACTTGAATTTCATGCATAAATCTTGAAGTTTATGGAGTTGGGTGATGGGTTGATATAGGGGTTTGATATTGCAATTCTTAAATGATCAAGGCATGAATTGAGTGTTTATGTTAGTTTTTATTGTACTTTAAGTATGTAAACATGTTTCCTTCATGATTTATTGCATTTGGGATTGATTTTGTTGGTTTTTTGTGAGTTTTGGTTGTGGTCCAAGAGCTCCCATATTTTCTACTTTGATTTGCATCTCCTGCGTATCGGGAACGGCCCTTCCCGTCCCAGTTGCTTTTCCGGAACGGTCGTTCCCATCCCTCTGAGTGTCCTGGCGCAAAGCTGGGAATGGCCCTCCCCAGTTTTGGCCTACGGTCGGAACGACCGTTCCCATGCATGAACAAAATTAGAATTCTTTACAGAAGAGTGGGATTTGATTCGGGGAGCTGGGAACGACCCTTTCCATTTTACTCTTTAACCCGGAACGACTGTTCCCAGTGTCCAGAGGGTTCTGTGATTTTCCTGCTCAACCTTATGTGATTTATTTCCATTCTTAAGCCTTTATAGATCAATACATGCTGCTATATGCTAATTTCATGCATGAATATTTTCATGACATTACATAATTGTCAATTCACGTCATATCACTTCATGACTACGCCGTGCGTCATATTTGGTATCATTATTGAGTCATTTCTCACGATTACACGGTATTCTTGTTCTTGTACAGAGATCTCCAGGGCGGAGATAACCCGATCGAGTTTGCACAAGTCTTGTCAGTTCCTCGTGTCTTGTTACTTCTCAGGTGAGGAAATTGATAGGTTATTATTACAAACCTTACAACCCTAAAATGACTATTTTGGCCAAAAGGTAAATTATATTATTATACTATTCATTTTCAAAGATCAATTGTTTTTTGAAATGAAACCCTATTGTATTATATCTACCCTATTGTTTTGGAGATATATTGTTCACTACTGGGGCCCAGGGTTGAGTGTATTGAGTAATCCGGGGAGGCATTGGGCCGACGGTGACCTCTTGCACTCACCCACATTGTTTAGATGAACCCGGAATCCACTAGGAGGTTAGTAGAGGATGGAGTCTCGGTCCTTGGGGATTCATGCACCCATTGACCATATTGATTAGATGGCGAGGGCTAGCTACCCGGACCATCACCCGGAGGAAGAAGGATGGAACTGATTGTGCACTGATACTGTATTGATGGTATTATAATGATCGGAACCTAATAAGTGTTTGATCACCTAATGAGAAGCATATCACTGTTACAAGATTGGGAGTAAGGTTGGAGATTTGCTCACTCGTCGAGACATTGATAGCCTATTATCATGAATTGAAATATGGAAGTGTCGTAATCCCGTGAATGTCCCTTTTCCTTTGAAATTGTTCCTTTAAAACCTTTCACGGGATTAGGGCCTGCATGTTTACCGCTTTATGTATAGCTATTTATACCCTTATTCACTCAGTCTTCTAGAGACTGACCCCTCCCCTATTTGTCCCTCAGGTTTCGTACAGGTTGTTGCTAAGCGGGTGTTTTGTCTTAGTTCGAGTCTTGCACTTGTACACTTACTGCATATTGTATTTATCTATTGTATTGGTTTATTTATTGGGCCGGCATGCCATTTATTGAATTGGATTTATTCGGGACAGGTTAAGACAGGAGTCTGGATTTAGTTGAACCCGTTCTTATGTTATTGTGTTGAATTGTTTCGGGATAGGTTAGGACAGATTTATTGGATTAGTGGAACCCGTATTAAATTTCTTATTGAAAATTGCGTTTACTTTGTTGATAGTGAATGAATAACTATCTTGCTTCCGCAGTTTTAGTTACTATTGATTGGTACAGGGTTAGATTCCGCCTAGCCAGGACTGTCTTTTTATTGTCTTCCGTTCGCTGTGAGTTTGGTTTATGTATGGATTAGTCCATTTCATATGTGGACCGAACTCATAGTCCGGGGGATATGGTGCTCTTGTCCCGGGTGCTACAGGGCACCTCAGTGTACTCATTCTATTAATGAGCACCCTTGTATATCGTGTACGTATTCACTATGCACTTTATCATTCCATGAAACAGGATGTTTCCTTCTTAAGGATGCAATCCCACAACCAAGTCTCAATCGATTTTAATTAACACTCCCACTGTTTGTTGGACTCATCAACTTGGAGTAATTTCTAGTCTAGCTTAGATTAGGGTTTGTTTCATGTGTTATTATTCCATAATGAAAAAACCCTATGTTCTAATACATTCGCACATAAAGTAAACACCCAAAACATACAAGAGCACACATAAAGAAGTGATTACCTTTTGATCAAATCATTTCACTTGTCAGTATTCAAAGATTATCTTCGTTTTTACAAGGAAATAGATAAATCGGACATTACAAGTCGGCTTTAAGGGTACTATTCCTAACACTAACACTAACACTGTAGGTGAGATAGAGATAAACAGGTATGTACTCCTTTCTCGGAGTACGTGCTACCTCATAAAAGGTATCTCCTGAAACACGAGCCTAAGGCACAGAAATATCTAATAGCTAACCTAGTCAGGGGGAGCCTGATAGAGTCAACAAAAGTCTTCTCAACTGCTATTTATACAGAGGAGGTGCCCCGGAATATGGAAGAAGCAATAGAGATCCCCGAGTGAAACAGGTAATGCATGATGAGATGAATGCACTAAAGAAGAACAATACTTGGGAAAAATGCTAGCAGGCTTCTGACAAGAAACCGATAGGTTGTCGATGGGTGTTTACAATTAAAAGGAAAGCAGACGGATCTATTAAACGATATAAGGCTTGACTGGTTGCCAAGGTTACACTCAGACTTATGGAGTGGATTATGCAGAGACTTTATCTCCGATAGCTAAAATCAACACAATTCGAGTCCTGTTCTCAATAGTGGTGAATCAGAATTGGCCCCTCCACCAATTTGATGTAAAAAATGCATTCCTCCACGGCGATCTAACAAAGGAAGTATATATGGAGGTTCCACCTGGGTTCTCTCATGAGTTTGGTATCCATAAGGTGTATAGGCTCAAAAAGGCGTTGTATGGCTTGAAACAGTCCCCTAGGGTGTGGTTTGGGCGCTTCACTATTGCAATGAAACGATAAGGATACACGTAGAGAAGATCACGTGTCTAATCATTTATGTTGATGACATGGTGATTACTGGGGACGACATTGAGGAAATGAGGGACCTTCGAAAGAACTTGTTTGGAGAATTTGAGATGAAGGACTTGCCCCTGAAGTACTTTCTAGGGATTGAAGTCATGTTATCAAATCAAAGGATCTATCTGTCACAGAGAAAGTATATACTTGACCTACTGGCAGAGATAGGGATGTTGGATTGTAAGCCTAGTGATACACCCATGGTAACCAATCACGGGTTAAGGATTACTGAAGGAGCTAAACCAGCAGATCGAGGAAGGTACCAGCACCTCATTGGTAAACTCATTTATCTGTCACATACCAGACCTGACATTGCTTATGTTGTTGGGGTAGTAAGTCAGTTCATGCACAAACCTCAAAAGGAGCATATGGAAGCAGCATTATGGATATTCAGATACTTGAAGGGGTCTCTGGATAGAGGGATTCTATTTAGAAGAAACGGTCATCTGCAGATAGAGGCATATACGGATACAGATTGGGCAGACAACCCAATTGACAGGAGGTCGACCTCAAGCTACTTTACGTTCGTTGGGGGAAATTTAGTTACCTGGAGGAGCAAAAAGCAAAAGGTGATGGCACTCTCAAATACTGAAGCTAAATTTAGAGGGATTGCTAGAAGTGTTGTGGTTGAGAAAGCTGATGACTGAGTTGGGGTTTCCTCTAGTAGGGGCGTGTCCTGTGAAGTGTGATAATAGAGTAACGGTTCACATATCCGAGAATCCAGTACAACATGATAGGACGAAGCATGTGGAGATTGATCGTCACTTTCCCAAAGAAAAGCTGGAAGGAGGGATAATTTCACTTCCGTTTGTACGATCTTAAGATCAACTAGCTGATATCCTTACAAAGGTTGTTACGGGATATGTATTTCATGAGAACTTATACAAGTTAGGCGTTGGACATCCCCCGACCTAACTTGATGGGGAGTTTTGACTTTAATATTTTAGGAATCAGGATCACGTCCCTTATATTACAGGATTTTATATCCTATGATTTGGGATCCAATTTTCCATTTATGCATCTCAGTTGTATTGAGTCCTGTAATTCAATTCAAGAGTTCTAATGGAAAACAATCTTCGGCCTATCTCCCGATTCGTTTCTTTATCTTTTAATATTATGCTTATTAGAAAATTTTATTTTTCACAATAATAATAATTTTTCAAGAAGATAGTACGTAACTAGCATACAAATGAACATGTAATGATGATATAATTTTAGATTTATCGTACGATAGATGTTTGATATGATATTAAATATAAATAAGGGTAAATTAAATTTAGGTCTCCTGAGATTTGTCATAATTACAAATCAATCCATCTTGTTTCGAAAATTACATACAGGTCCCTAAAAACACTGTTTCATTTGAGGTCCCTGGACGCCGTTAGTATTCCGTTAATTTTGACATTTGAATTTCTGAAAAATATTACAAAAAAGTCCCTGAACTATGAATTTTCTTACAAAACGACCCCTTAACTAAATCACATCAACAATGTAGTCCTGTCAAAATTAACGGAACCCTAACGGCATACAGGGACCTCAAATGAAACAGTGTTTTTAGGGACCTGTATGTAATTTTCGAAACAAGAGAGACTGATTTGTAGTTAGGACAAATCTCAGGGGACCTAAATATAATTGTCTCTATAAATAATCAACAGAATCCTAACTATTGATGGGGATATACCTCCTGTTACTTTTGAATTTAATCTTTCGGATTAGCTCAAAAATATATACTGTTCAATTTTTACTCAAAACTTTGTCATTAGCTTTTGATATATAATTATAATTACGGAAAATTAATGAAAGGTCCCTAACATACCTCAAGACTTTTCCAAAACCCCCCAATTGATTTTTTCAATGTTTTAAGAATTAATTATTCATCAAAGTTTCCCTAAACCCCCTATTTCGTGTATTGGAGATTGTAAATGTATAAAAATATTTTATGTATTGGGGATTGTAAATGTATAAAAATTGAAATGAGGGGTTTTGAATAAGTATAAGAGATATTTGGTACTGTTGAATAATTGCCCCTTATAATTAACGATATACCCTGGTAAATAAGAATTTTGCATTCGATGGGGAGAATATTGAAATATGTGACGGAGTCGTCAGAAGTGAAATTTCTCAATTTTTAAGAATAAAATATCTACCATGGACTATAATAATTATTCTCCTCATGCTATTGTAAATATTTCAAAAAGTGAAAAAATTGTCCGACACAATTGTCGTGGAAAAAATTGTTGCTTTTTTTTTTCTTTTTTTTAACACTCCGGTAAGTGGATAAAAGAATCGGATAATTCCTCAAAAATCCCCAAGTGTAAACTGAATTTCCTTTTCATTCCCCCATTTTGAAAAAGTTCATGTTCACTCCCCAATTGAAAAACAAAATTTCTTTTCACTCCCCAAGGTTGTATAATAATTCAGGAATTGCGTACAATTTTTAGGGAATTGCGTATCTAAATCCCGGAATCTCGTATATATACGAGATTCCGGGATTTAGATACGCAATTCCCTAAAAATTGTACGCAATTCCTAAAGACAATGTATGAACATGTACTATTTGTGGGGACCTAAAAGGAATTTTGTTTTTCAATTGGGGATTGAATGGGAACTTTTTCAAAATTTGGGACCTAAAAGGAATTTTTTCAACTTTTTGGTACTATTCAAAGATTTTCCCTAAAAGAATCAAACTGAATCATTCTAGGGAGTATATCACTATATCTTTTTTTAGTCACATTTTGAGACATTGTCTTTCTTTTGTGAATTCTTGACACAGGTTTTGCTTTTGTAATAATTATTTCCAACTCTTTCATTTTTATCAGTACGATAGTCAATTATACGATCCATATACTTAGCTTTCTAGACATGCAACTTCTCCTTGTGCAAGTTCCCATTTCATTCTTAAGTTTATTTGTCGCTTTATTTTGTTCGAGATCATTATTAATACTATTATTCCTCGAGTTAAGAAGTAAAAGAAATTACAATATTTATAAGCACCAACAGCCAGATTTATTTTGCACCCAACAGTTAAAATAATCATATAAGATTTCAATTTTGTAAATAATTTTCTAGTACAGACAAAGTGTAGCAATTTCGCAATCAATAATTGCATGAGGGGGACCTAAACATCTAATCATACAAGAATTGAAAATAGGATATTTTGTATTTGGTGACTTTTGTAGCATTGGGAAAGAGGTTAAAAGCCTTTATTGACTTTAATTACCATGAACATGAAAGTGGTCTTTTGTTAATTATTTACTTTTATTTTCTTTTTGGTGCCTAAACTTTTGGATTGATAGAGTTGAGGTCCCTACTCTTTTCATAGTCAACAAGTCGGTCAAATACTCAACCAACATCCTTTATAGTCAGCAGTTGGCTTAAAGGCTAAGGCTTTCTAATTCAACTCCAAAAAAATGGGTTATTCTCATTTATGCCATATAAATCTCAAGCATTGTAAAAAAAGACTAATAAACTACCTAACTTGGTAATACTAATACTAATAACTTTTATTGATTTGGTAATTTGTACAATTTGGGTTTGCATTTGTTCTTCCAATATCCCAAAAAAGAAAAAAAAAATCAATAATTAAATTTTATGCCACTAAGAAATCCATATCTGTTAATTTTTTTGAAGGGATTTCTGTTATTTGAAAGTAAAGAATTGAGAAAACTCGATAAGTGTGCAAAACGAAAATATAATTAAATAAATATGTTTAGATAAATAATATAAATATACATATTTCAACCATATTAAATTTATATAAGATTAGACTGCAAAAAAACAAATAAAAAGAAAGTAAAATATGATGAAACGGGGGAGAGGGGAGGACTAGGGGAATAAAAGGATAAAATAGAAGAAAGAGAGTCAATATCACAATTTAGTCATATACTTATAATACTGGTGAAATGAACGTGGCTTGCACATTTATCATTTAATTTTATTTAAATAAGTTTAGCTATTATGTTTATTGAATAAATTAAAATATTAAAAATATTTAATTTGATTAAATAAATATAATAATATTTTTTATGAACTATTTTGATCTTAAAAAACTACACATATAAAAATATTTATATGAAATCTCTATTTCAAATTATGTACAATAAGTAGAAATTCAAAGTAGAGGAACATTCAAATAAATAAAAAATAAAAATATTTGAAATTATATTATTATTTATCCAAATAATTCTAGCTTTTAAACATAAATAATAGTTTATAACTTTCAAATATATTTAATAAATAAAAAGACATATATAAAAAAGGGTTAATCCTGATCGCCCCCTGTCCTTTGGGGGTTTTGACGTTTTGTACTTTCCCCCTATACTTTGATTTTTAGCATTTACCCTACTAACATTTGAAAAATATTACACTTAATCCTTTTTAAAAAATTTGACCGTCAATTTTTCCTTCGTCACGGCGACCCAAGTTTCAAGATCATTGTCATCGTGTTCATCTCTCCAATGAGAACAAAGCCCATACCTCAATCGACCCTATTAGCCGCCAAAAGCTTTGTTCGTCGTGCATCGTCTTTAACCGATGATTTCTGCTTTGTCGGTTGTCGAATTTTGATTTCGAGACCTTTATTGTGCTCCTTGCGTCGAGAGCTCCAATTTGATATATAATATCAACACATTTGAGATCAGTTTTGTATAGATTTGCTTTGTTAAAGTTTGTTACAAGGGATTAAGTATGATATTTTTCAAAGGTTTGGAAGGTAAATGCTAAAAATCAAAGCATATGGGGAAAAATGCAAAACCCCACAAAGGACAGGGGGTGACCGTGATTAGCCCTATAAAAAATATAAATAAAAACCTAAAAGTTCATATAAAATGCTATATTAATTATATATACTTTATTCTTTCTATTGTTTGATTTTCTTTAATATAATTTGTGATTTATTTTTAATTTTCTTTATAAAGTTTTGGAGAATCTTTTTGCTGTCATTCAAAACGTAAAAGTTATATTCACTTTCAAAATTATGACTTTTGCACTTTATCTTTCTCTATAATTTCGATCTGGATATTCCATCATTTAAAATGGAAATATTGTTAATTTTTTTTTTAATTTCATAATTTTGAGAAATTGCAGTTTTGGAATATCATTGTCACTCTTGGGTTCCTTCTTAATCACTATTTTCTCTCATTTTATCTCCTATTTTTTCTTATACCTTTAATGATTCCGCTTCCCTTATTTATAGATATCAAACTCCTCTTAGTCACAATTACTCGTTCTCTTCTTAACCTGGATTTGTTCTTATCTTCAGGCTTAGTTATGAGATATTTCATAGAATCTCATATGTGCTAACCTCTCTTGGTTTTACTCTCACCGGTTTGCCTCACGCACTTCCTCATTTTGGCACCTGATAGAGAACTAACTAGCCTACTCCTCAGGCGAGTTGATCTTAGGTTTGGTTCTATTATAGGCCAAATGAGTATGTCCCCAACAATCACTAATTTTAGTATAATTAGCTTAAACTAAATATTCATCTCTCAAAACAGTGGGTAGGACATATCGTCATTTTCAATATTACCTCCTTACCTAAAAATCTCCATCTTCTTCTCAATAATTGTAGTTTGATTTAACGAGTATTTCTATTTTTCTTTCTCCATCTTCTTTCTATTTTTCTATTTGAATTCACAATCGAAAAATGCTCATTGTAGTTTCAGCTAAAGTTCTAGCTTCTGCACCCCCAATTAGTTCCTTAAGTTGTTTATACTTTCCATGCCCAGAATTCTACTAACCTACTGTTTTAAATCATTTGACACATAAGGTGCGAACAACACATGTAATTTGCTGAAATTTAATTTGAGACCTAACGCCTTGCGAAACGCCCTAACCACACTTTGAATACACTTTGCTCCATCCACGGTTGCTTTGGCTCCCAATAGTAAGTTGTCCACAAAAAGCAAGTTTGAGATGCGAGGCCTTTTCTGACATACCATAATTGGTTTCCAGGTCTGGCTGAAATGTCTCCTCGATTATATACGTAAGTTGTTCCATGTAGAGTACAAACAAATAAGGCGAGAGTGATTGCCTTATTTAATGCCACACATTCGTACAACCTCTGTCGGTTCACCATTCTATAGAATTTCCGGTTGTATCCTCTACATTCTGCTCATAATGACATTGATGATTTTCTCCCAGAATTTGAAGAAAGTTAAAGTTTTCCTCAAAAAATTCTACTGAATTTTGTCGTACGCCTTTTCAAGATTCAATTTCAGCACCATGCCCTTTTTTTTTTTTATCATTGGAGTGATGTAGCATTCATAACACTTCTTTAGGCATCAATATATTGTAATGGGTATCTCGGCCGGGAATGAAGCTATTTTGGTTCGATCCCATAATTTCTTTGATATATGGCTTAAACGGAGTATAATCATCGTAATCATTTTTTAGCAATACATTAACATAATGGCCCGAAACTTATTTATTTTTCTAGAGCATTAATTTTTTTAAATTAGGCAAATAAACAATCGATAATCCTTATTTGGAATTGATTCTCTCTCCATGCAATCATTGATGAAGTTCACTATCGAGTCTCCAACTATATTCTAATAGGCTTTAAAAAAGTAAGTTTGGAAGCCATCTACTTCCAGCGCTTTGAAAAGGTGCATGCTCTTCACTATCCTCAAGATTTTCTCATTTGAGGTCATTCTTGCCAAGTTATTTTTTCGCTAACACCTTAGGGTTCATTGGTGAAAGCTAATACCAAGACTCATCACCTCTTTAATGGTATGTCCATTGAATAGTTTGGTGTAGTACTCCCAAGTGTGTTGCTTCAGTTGATCATTATTGGTTGTCCATTCATTGCTTATTTTGAGAGCATTCATCTGATTCCTCATTCTTCTCGTTATGGTTGAGAGATGAAAGAAACGTGCATGTTTATCCCTTGAATAGAAGTCAATTAATTCTCGACTTTTAAAACCAATTAATCTTTTTCGAGCACATTGAAAACTGTTCAAGAACCATTATTTTGGAGTAATGATCCTAAGTAAAAATGTCCTTCAAGTTTTGATTCGGCCAATAAGTCATGTATTGCTACTTTGAAAAATGTAGATCTAAATTGATAACTGTTGTATCAATCTCATTCAAATTAGATTCGAAAATTCTCCATATCGTTTTTTTGCTGACACTCAATCTAACATCTTGAAAATTTTAATCTAATCTTTGAAATTTTGTTTACCATTGTACACAATACTAATTCTCACTTTACCATGTCCGTTATAAGTATATTTGTAAAGATATTTTACAATTGTCCTTAATTTTGGTATGCGTGGGTATATACATTAAAATTAAGTATTTCTTCTTTTACTAACTATTATTTATCCCTTTTTTATATTATTTTTACCATTTGATCTTGCATTCCATTTTCTTATTTGTATTTCTCTAATGAGTATTATTTCAAATTTATGTTAATTTTTTTATAATTAATTTATGTATGTAGTAGAAATAATTAAAAGAGTATATTTATATAAAAATTTAAGAAATATTTAATCGAATAATATAAAAATTATTTATAATATTAGATTATATCTTATTTTTATATGCACACACATTGAGTCTCTTTAGGATTATTAATTTAAAATAATTTTGCTCTAACGAGCTGACATTCTAAATTGTGGTATATTAAGTCGTAAGAAACCAAAATTTCTATTTGTACTTTTATGTATTTAATTTATATTTTATTGTATAAACTAAAGGAAGATTATATGGTTAGTTAGATTTAGATAATTACATTTATATTACTATATTAGTATTATTTAATTAAAAAATATTGTATTAGAATTAATTAATTTATTGAAAAATATTTTATGTAAATTATTCAATTATATTATTTTGTTAATTAGATAAGTTTATAGAATTATAATATGATATTAATTTAAGAAAGTTTATGAATTTAGATAATTAAAACTATGGACTTATATAATTAGACTTACATTGGAATTGATTTATTGAAAGTTATCTTATGTAACTTGTTCAATTTAAATAATATTTTTTCTTACATAATTATAAAAATTTATTAAAATTTATAAAGTGAATCAATTTGTTGTTTTTTGATCCGTTTTTAGATATATCTTATTATAACATTTTAAATTATAGACCTTAAAATTAAAAAATAGACAACTTATATCATAAAATTTGAATACAATTAGTTGATATATTAATATTAAAACAATTCTTGTTGAACTATATATCTTTTTTGGATAAGTTGGAGAAATTTTAATTCTACCAAGAGTCCTATTTTAAGTTGATAAGTACTTTTTAAATATAGTTAAATTATTAATTTATAACATGTATTTACATTATTATCCTTAACTAATAGTTATTAGCGAATTATTGTGAAGATATTTTAGGCGATCCGTATTTTATAAGAAACCAAAAACCCAACTCGTGCTTTTATAATATATATATATAAATATATATATATATATCTATTTTACTATCATTATTATTGAATTCTAAAATTTTATAAATAATCAAATTTTAATACAATTCTAAAATTAAATATATTTAAACAAGAATAGTACTAGAATGAATAACCCTTTAAAAAAGTATTAGTATTGTATCCTATGATGCACGGACATGGACATGGCGACACGGACATGACACGACACAGATACGACGACATGGATTTTTTCTTGAATTTCCCATGTAAGGAGTGTCGGACACGGTGTCGGACATGAGTGTCCGACACGACACGACACGACAAAATGATATTTTTAGAAGTGTTCGTGCATCATAGATTGTATCCTTCCTTTTTTATGCGACAAAAAAATAAAACTATATTTATTGTTATTGTTGGCATTTTCCCACATGATAAACTGAGAGAGAAAATAAACCCAATCTTGATGAAGCAACAAATGAATATTATAAATGCATCTATCGTTATAATTCTTGGTCAAGCTATCACATTGTCTCCTGCATAAATGGCCGTATGCTCCCCAAAACCTATACATAGAGTAATTATTAATATGCTATCAAGGTTTTGGGTTTATATGTAATTAATGACAATAATTCGAAATCTTGATTGACTAAACGGAATCGGGCAATTAACAAATTAAAGAATGAGAAAGAATCTAATCATCTAAATCATGTCCCTATTTAGTAAGCAAAAAAATTGAATCAATCAGTTAAATGATTCTTTTTTAGGACAATCGAATCCCTTTAGTTATTTGAGAATATACGTGTTAAAAAAAAAAATTATTTCGTAACATTTTGCAACGGACGGTTGAGTTTTAAACCTTAAAAGGTTGAGTTTTAATATACTATTTCAAGCATTATTTCATAGTGGTAGGTAAAATTTTGAGTTCTATAAATGAGAGTATTTCATTCGAAAAAAACTATCATTACATATATACCGTGCAGGGAGAGAAAAATGAGAATACAAATATATTAAGATGCTATTACAAAAGAATGTTTGTGCATTGTAACTATTTATCTATTACATTATATTGGTTTCCTTTTCCTATTTAAGTATAAATGATGCTTTATATACTAATAGATAATATCATATTTATCAAGTGGCGTAAGATAATGGTTAGGTGTCATGATAGTTTAACCAAAATATTTTTAAGTTTGAGTGTAACTAGACTATTATTGATAGGGAGAGTTTTACGCCCTAAATAATTCATCCTAATTCAATCCATGAAAATGAATTATAGAAATAAATAATAATATGATATTTTATTTAAGTGATGTTTCAAGCTTATTTCCTCAAGTGGTGTCTGTCTTGTTTATTTGATTTTTGCGACATTATCGGAATTCGGAAGCAACGTACACAATTGAGTCTTCTAGTAAACACGACAAATAAATTAATTATTCGTTGTGAAGTTAAAACTGTGTCTTGGTCTTTATAAAAGCATAAATATAGTGATATAAAACTTTGGTGCAGCGATCAACATGGAACAAAATAGAAGATCTGACGAGATATATTATCTTGTGTGGGAAAATGGAATTTCGTCTGACATCATTAATTAAGACACAGACTAGTTAATGTACTCGAGCCACTATACCAATGTCAACCACACATTCCTCGTAATGCGGATTAATTAAGACACCAACTTTAAAACGGATTCATATAGACAATTGGTGTAATAAATCAATAATGGAACAAATGTGGGTTGGAATCTTATTAGATATGTACTAGCTGATTTATTTTGGGTTTCTATGCAATATTTTTTGGTTTATGCGAGGACATAAAATTGATATATGGCGATTTTTTCGATCAAATTACTACATTCACGAGATAGGATTGAAATTTAGAGAGAAGATAGCCAATCAAGTGAACATAATGTATTATATTTTTAGCGAAATTAAAAAAAAAAAGGAATTATATAATACTTGAATTGAAGGTGCACTCGGATTGTAACAACACATATATTGTATGTTTGTTTTGTTGGTTAAAAAAAAATGAGATAAATGAGGAATGAAATTAATAATAAGATATTGACGTGATACAGACCCACCTCACCATGTGGTCCATCGATCATTTGCCACGTGTCACCTGTTGGTTTGTGGCATAATATTGTATCCCATATTGGAAGACTAGTTTAGGGCAAAAGTTGTTTTGTCCCACATTGGTTTTTTGTAATAGGTTGGGGAGGACCTAACACTATAAATAGGCTCCTCCCCCTTCTAGCTTAGTGCATCGAAACAAAGTCTCTCTCTACTTTGTAATATTTCTTAAGTGAAATATATTTTGAGTAGTGCCCGAGGACGTAGGCTATTTTGGCCGAACCTCGTAAATTTGGTGTTTCTTTATTTACGCCTTTTCAATAGTTTATTTTTAGTTATATTTAGTTTTATTTTGCCTGATTTATCCTTTGTGAATTTTAGGCATTATATTTCTAAATATTTGTTCGCCGCTTCCGCAACAAGTGGTATCAGAGCCAAAGTGAAGTATGCACTGTGGTTGCAGCTTAGTCTGATCTTCCACATCAGAAACGAGTAAAGACGGCTTGGTGGGCATCCCACATCGACGAGCATCGGCAGGCATCGTGCATCGGCGGGCTCAGCAAACACCACGCATCGGTAGACTCGGTTGGCATCGCGCATCAATAGGCTCGATCAGCACCGCGCATCGGCAAGCTCGGTTGGCATCGCGCATTGGTGGCTATTGAATAGCAGAAATGACAAATGATGAGATCACGCCTGAAGAAGCGAAGGCAGCTTCCACCTCGACTTCCAGCTCATTCAACTTGACAAGGATTGGAATGGCAACTACGAGAATCTCGGTGGAGACCTTCGACGGAATCGGTCATTTCGGTATGTGGCAAAGCGAAGTTCTAGACGCCCTATTTCAGCAAGGTTTAGAGCTCGCCATTGAAGAGGAGAAACCAGAAGAGGTTGATGACAAAGATTGGAAGACCATCAACCGGTTGGCATGTGGTACAATTAGATCGTGTCTCTCCAGGGAACAGAAGTATACGTTTTGCAAGGAGACTTCTGCAAGCAACCTATGGAAGGCATTGGAGGAGAAGTTCTTGAAGAAAAACAGTCAGAACAAGCTGCATATGAAGAAACTACTGTTTCGCTTCACGTATGTTTCCGGTACCACGATGAATGAGCACATTACTCAATTTAATCAGTTGGTGACTGATTTATTGAATTTGGATGTGGCTTTTGAAGACGAGGACCTCGCGCTAATGTTGTTGGGATCGCTTCCGGAGGAGTTCGAGTTTCTCGAGACAACCCTACTCCATGGAAAGGTTGATGTTTCGCTCGACGAAGTGTGTACAACCTTATACAGTTATGAACTGAGGAGGAAGGATAAGAAAGGAAGCGCTAGTGGAGCAACAGAAGCCCTAGTGGTGATAGGTCGTCAGAAAAGCCAATCAAAGGGGAGAAGAGGGAGATCAAAGTCGAAGAGCAGAGTTGCCAAAGATGAGTGTGCCTTTTGTCACGACAAAGGACACTGGAAGAAAGACTGTCCAAAGTTGAAGAAAGGAAAGACTCCGCAAGATGCCTATGTAGCCGAATGCAAAAGCGACGCAGAGTCAGATGTTTCCTTAGTAGTTATACCTTCAACGCTAAGTTCAGACGAGTGGATATTGGATTCGGGTTGCACCTATCATATATCCTCCAACCGGGAGTGGTTCTTCGATCTTGAAGAATTTGATGGAGGAGTTGTTTACATGGGCAACGATCAGATATGTACAATAGCTGGGATAGGTTCAATCAAGCTACGGAATCACGATGGATCCACCAGAATTCTGAAAGATGTTCGACTAGTGCCAAGTTTGAAGAAGAATCTCATCTCATTGGGGGCCTTGGAGTCAAAAGGTCTAGTTGTAACGATGCGAGATGGAATTCTTAAAGCAACTTCGGGGGCACTCGTGATGTTGAAAGGTGAAAGGAAAAACAACAACTTGTATTTTTACCAAGGAAAAAATACAGTTGTTGGGACAGTAGCAGCAGCAACTACTTCTAGCAGCAAGAAGGATGCTGAGGCAACAAAGCTATGACATATGCGTTTGGGTCACGTTGGTGAAAAATCCTTGCAAATTCTTGCCAAACAAGATTTGTTGAAAGGTACGAAGACTTGCAAATTGGAGTTTTGCGAGCATTGCGTTCTGGGAAAGCAATGGAGGGTGAAATTCGGCACAGCTATTCACAATACCGAGGGTATTTTGGACTATGTGTACTCTGATGTGTGGGGACCTTCCAAGATGGCGTCACTTGGAGGCAGAAACTACTTTATCACCTTTATCGATGATTTTTCTAGAAGAGTTTGGGTGTTTCCTATGAAGCACAAAGGTGAAGTGCTTGGAGTTTTTCTAAAGTGGAAAACTCAAGTTGAGAACCAGGCTGGAAGAAAGATCAAAGTTCTACGATCAGACAACGGTGGAGAATATAAGAGCGATCCATTCCAGAAGGTGTGCCAAGAACACGGCATAGTTCGTCACTTCACAGTAAGAGAAACTCCGCAGTAGAATGGGGTGTCAGAGCGTATGAACAGGACATTAGTGGAGAAAGTTCGCTGTATGTTGTCTAATGCTGGATTAGACAGGAAGTATTGGGCTGAGGCAGTGACATATGCTCAACATCTCGTCAATCGTTTGCCATCATCTGCAATAGGTGGGAAGACTCCTTTGGAGGTTTGGTCTGGAAAGCCTGCAACAGATTGTGACTCTTTGCGTGTGTTTGGTTCTACCGCATACTATCATGTGAATGAATCAAAGTTGGATCCTAGAGCAAGGAAGGCGCTCTTTATGGGCTTCAGCGTTGGGGTTAAGGGATACCGTCTTTGGTGTCTGGAGTCAAAAAAGACAATAATAAGCAGGGATGTTACCTTCGACGAATCTGTCATTTTGAATAAGGTAACTCAAGAAGGGACCGATGGTACTCCGAAGCAGGTGGAGCGTGCACCGGAGCAAGTGGAGTATACACCAGAGCAGGTGGAGTTTGAAAAGATAGTGGTGAGTCCAGCGAAAGACACTATCAATGATTCTTCTAAGGCAGAAGAAGAATCGGATGAGGAGGAGATTACCACCCAAGAACCTCAACAGCAACTAGAGCCAATTGCAATTAGAAGGACCAGATGAGAAATTCAGAAACCAGCTCGTTTTGTTGACATGGTAGCCTATGTACTTCCCGTAGTTGATGATGTTCCATCCATATTTTCAGAAGCTGTCCGGAGCTCAGAAAACAATAGATGGAAAGACGCAATGGAGGAAGAGATGCAATCTCTTCAGAAGAATAAGACGTGGAAGTTGGCACAACTACCGATGGGAAAGAAGGCAATTGGATGCAAATGGGTATTTACAAAGAAAGAAGGATTTCCTAACAAAGACAATGTTCGCTTCAAGGCGAGATTGGTAGCTAAAGGCTACGCTCAGAAGGAGGGAGTTGATTACAATGAAGTGTTTTCTCCAGTTGTTAAGCATTCATCCATTAGAATTTTGTTGGCCTTGGTAGCGCAGTTGAATTTGGAGCTAGCTCAACTCGATGTGAAAACCGCGTTCCTGCACGGTGATTTGGAAGAGGAAATCTATATGTCTCAGCCAGATGGATACAAAGTTGCTGGTAAAGAAAATTGGGTTTGCAAACTAGATAAATCGTTCTACGGATTGAAGCAATCGTCAAGACAATGGTACAAACGATTTGATAAGTTTATGTTGGGTCAAAGGTACACAAGGAGCAAATACGACCACTGTGTATATTTGCGTGGGCTACAAGATGGAACCTACATCTACCTACTCTTATATGTTGATGATATGCTGATAGCATCAAAGAGCCAAGGTGAAATTGACAAGTTGAAGGCTCAATTGAGTAAAGAGTTTGAGATGAAGGATTTGGGAGAAGCCAAGAAGATTCTCGGGATGGAGATAATCAGGGATCGACAGAGAGGCAAGCTTTGGCTGACTCAGAAGTAGTATTTGAACAAAGTACTACAGCGGTTTGGTATATGTCAAGATACAAAACCTGTAGGTACTCCGCTTGCCCCTCATTTGAAGCTTAGCAGCCAGTTATGTCCAAGGACGGAAGAAGAACGAGAATACATGACAAAAGTCCCAGATGCGAATGTAGTTGGTAGCCTGATGTATGCAATGGTATGTACAAGACCGGATATTTCACAAGTTGTTGGCGTAGTGAGCAGATATATGCATGATCCTGGAAAGGCTCACTGGCAAGCTGTGAAATGGATTCTACGGTATATTCAAGATACCGCAGATGTTGGTTTATTGTTTGAGCGGGATGAAACACTTGGTCAAACCATAGTTGGATACTGTGATTCTGACTATGCTGGAGATTTGGATAAGCGAAGATCTACAACTGGCTACTTGTTCACTTTAGCGAAGGCGCCAGTTAGTTGGAAGTCGACCTTACAGTCAACGGTGGCATTGTCTACGATAGAAGCGAAGTATATGGCCATTACAGAAGCTGTAAAGGAAGCAATTTGGCTTCAAGGACTGCTTGAAGATTTGGGAGTTGGTCAAAAACACCTCGCGGTGTATTGTGACAGTCAGAGTGCTATTCATTTAGCGAAGAACCAAACTTTTCATGCAAGGACGAAGCATATTGATGTTCGCTATCACTTTGTACGGGAAATTCTCGAAGAAGAGCAGGTTGTTCTTCAGAAGATTCGGACTACGGAGAATCCTGTAGATATGATGACCAAGGTGGTGACAAAGGCCAAGTTTAAACATTGTTTAGACTTGGTTAATATCCTACACTTTTGATTTGGCGCCTGTGGGCGCATTTGGAGGCACTACTACCAGTTTGGAGAGAGAGAGAAAGTTCGTTTGTGTTTGGTGGGAACATAAATTGTGCCAAGGTGGAGATTTGTTGGTTTGTGGCATAATATTGTATCCCACATTGGAAGACTAGTTTAGGCCAAAAGTTGTTTTGTCCTACATTGGTTTTTTGTAATAGGTTGGGGAGGACCTAACACTATAAATAGGCTTCTCCCCCTTCTAGCTTAGTGCATCGAAACAAAGTCCCTCTCTACTTTGTAATATTTCTTAAGTGAAATATATTTTGAGTAGTGCCCGAGGACGTAGGCTATTTTGGCCGAACCTCGTAAATTTGGTGTTTCTTTATTTACGCCTTTTCAATAGTTTATTTTTAGTTATATTTAGTTTTATTTTGCCTGATTTTTCCTTTGTGAATTTTAGGCATTATATTTCTAAATATTTGTTCGCCGCTTCCGCAACATCACCTACTACGAGTCGAGGCTTTTCTTCGAGCCATACGTCGACTAAGTTCCTCCATCCCTTTTACCTCATGCTCCCACGATTATGCATCTCGACCTGCTCTCGAGCCTTAAAGCTACGTGGCTACTAACGGTTCTTAGTGAGAGTGGCCAACCACGTATTAAATGCACCACCTTAGTGGGACAACTGATAACTTGAGGCACTCTCACATCATTCGAGTCCATAATTACTTTTATCTAATATAAAATACCCTAATTTATATCACAGGTAACAACTCCTACCTACCTCATTTACTGCACTCTTATTCAACCTCATTACTCGAGTACTGACTTGAACGTTGGAGTGCCAACCCGAGTAACACCCCCATCAGTCCCGAGTTGGCCCTGAACTCATCCTTCCTTTCTCTTCTCAGGATTTCGACTTCAAAGCTGCCTTCCTAATCTACAAATTCTAGTGGTCGACTTAGGAGAGGATTGAGCATCTTGACTCCATATTTTGGCTCGATCAGATATGATAGAGAATTATTCATTTCACATATGAATCATATTATAGATTCCAAATTTGAAAAAAGTATTAAATACAAGTTTAATTCAAATTATTAATCTAAATCATCTTTTAACCTATGAGTTTAAGATTTTAATAAAATTATACGGACATATATCTATTATCCAAACTACACAAACTAAGTTTCAAAAAAAAAAAAAAAAAAAAAAAAAACTACACAAACTAAAGTTGTACACGATTCTCGACTTGTTTAGCTGTTTACATAGTGGTAAGATTATTTTTTGGGCATACCTTAATTATAGCTAATCAAAATAAATTCTCTAGTAAAAAATATGTTAATTCATACATAGAATCAATATTGTTTTGTTTATGGTACAAGACTTGAACAAATGATTTTGAATAACGAGCAATGAAATTAAATAGTTAAAATAAGGATCATTGATAGACAAATCATAGAAATCCACGTTCTAAGGGCTTTGTGCCTCCACATATTTTAATTTTTTTTTTTGACAATTCATTAGAAATTATATTTGATGGGGTCTGATCTGAGTGGACAAACTCCAACACTTTAGAATTTATATGATGGGGAAACAGGGTCAGCAGCTCAGGCGAGGATCGCCGGAGTGAGTGGGCTCTACTTGCTAGGAACAAACACAAGCAAAGTGTGAGAAGGCCAAGCTGGGAAAATGAGGGGTGAGACCCAGTTTGGCTCTCCGACGCTCAAGTCCGTTTCAGGTGATGAAGAAGATGAAGATAAAACAGTGCTCAAGTATGAAAAACTTGCTTACAGAGCGTCAGAAATTCTGAGTATTTATAGTTGAGGGTTAGGCCCCTTTGGTAATTGCCACTAAGTGGTCCTGGATTGGTGTTGCCCTAGACACGTGGCATAATAAGGAGCTTCCAAGAAGGGTCTCCTGCAAAAGCCTGCAAAAAGGTTGGTGGAGAGCAATAATGGCAGGTGCGTGTTTGTGTACTGTTTGTCAAAGAGCGTTACTAGGTTGTTACCGAGGGCCAGCACGCTCGGATTGGTATGGACTTTGGAGCACGCATGTCCGAGGGGGTACTTGGGCCCAAAGAGTTGGCGTGTAGGGAATAACTTTGCCTTTAAAGCCATGGAATGATCTCGAGGGCGAACCTTGTGATGGCCTCGAGGATCGTGTAGCAATTGTGTAGCTAGCCTTGCTCGCCCGCTCGGGGGAAAGATTAGGATTCCCTTTAGCGAGGGTGTAGATACGCCATCGAGGGGAGTAGTCAATCTCGAGGGGAAAGCTTGAGACATGGACCTGAGGTGCCACGATGTCATGCTGTAATTAGGCCACGTGTCTCATTCGTGGCTGGATCGTATTTTGGCCTCATCATTTTGCCCCAATTTTGTAGTCATAGTAATGTGGTCTATAAAATTCATACTTTCAAACTTCTGAGGGTCACCTTTGGTGGGGAAGTCATGCCCTCGAGAGACTTGTTCTGAGGATGCATTTAATACGGTCCTTTTATCTTGACCACTCGGACTGTCAGGCATTTAATGCAATTAGGCGAGTGGGTACGCCTTTTCAGGAAACGACGAGTTACCTAGGTGGGAATGATTACCCCTTTTGAATTTATTGCCCAAAATCCCATCAACTCTTCCTTATAAATAGGAATATGCCCACATACTTGTTCCTTTTCATGCAGAAACTTCCTTCAGAGCACCAAAAAATTTCAGAGCTTCCTTTGCATTCTTCAGTGAATTCCAATGATTTCAAGACTCCGAATCTTAGGTATTGTTTTGCTCTTTTTTGCTAACCTTTTCATTTGCTAACCCTAGAACAGTAGGTAGTTTCATCTTCTACATTTCACCCAACATTCTTCACTATGTCCGGTGAGTATATTGACAAAGTAGTTAGGCAGATAGAGGATATGGCGAGTTCTAGTTCTCCACCTCATAATCCCACACCCCATCACCAAACGGTGGATGAAATATTTGGTGAATCCAAAGACGAAGAGCTTGATGCCGCTGTATCGTCCATGGGGAAGTGTAATCCAGGAGGAGTAGCCCATCTCTTTGAAGACATGGATTTGCTTATAGAAGTGGAACGCCAAGGGGTTGCTCTTCCCTTAGTGGAGGGTTCCACTAGGCCGCACCGCCGTTCCGTAACCGTCGCGATCCAAGGTCCACCACATGAGGAGATGGCCACCGGGCCCTCAGAAGAACCTCGTGCTAAACACCGGATGAGAAGTAAAAAAGCCAAAACGCCGGTGGAGAGGGAAAGATCTGGCATGGAGGCCACAGATAGGACCCCTGATGAAATTCAAAGCACAATGACTGTGGGGGATTTGGTCACATTGAGGTCCCCAAGGTATTTGGATAAGAGATTGCCTTTCCGCTACCAGAGGCGCACGAGAGAGCCAATAATCCGTCGCCCGGAGAAATGATAGTGTACAGAGATACCATATCCGCCGAGGGATTAAGATTTCCTATTCTGGTACCCATGACGAGTAGCCTTAATTACCTTAACCTGAGCCCTTCGTAAATCCTTCCCAATGGAATAACCTTCATCAACACTTTTATCATTCTAATGAAGTGTACTGGGCACGAGCCCTCAGTCCTCAATTTTACAAATCTATTCCAAGTAGCTCGCTCACCTCGCTCGTCTCCGAGGGCAGGATTCTACTATGTCCAAGCGAAGTCCAATCTTAGGCTCATTGATTCCCCCTCAAGTTCGTATGGTACTGAGTGGAAGGAAAAAATTTTCTTTGTAAGGGCTCTTGAGGGTGAAGATTTTTTAGTCTCTCGAACATGGGTTATTCATGGTGATGAGCCCCTCGTGAAATCTCTCTTAGAGCCTTCCCTTTCCATGGACTGGGCCCAAAACTTGGCCCTTTTAATGAGGAACGAGGGTTGGCTCATTTCAGCCAAGGATTTGATGGATGATGAGGAGTTTTTGTTCCTTTGTGGGCTCGTAAACCCTCCTGAGATGATTGCTAACCCCCCCGAGTGGAGTTTGGGACGTGACGGTTAGAATCTAGGACACTAACTTTTAGATAGGAACACTAACTTTGTCCCTTGAATTCTTGGAGAATAAACTGATCCTTGCTTTCTTTCTGTTTTCCTTCCTTGGTAGGCGTGAACATACTGATGGCAGGAAGAGGCCTGGCTAACGTGGCTCAGATGTTGGGCGCTCGAAGAAACCAAGGGCGCCCTTAGCAGCAGTAATAACAACAACAACAACAACGGTCGGACCGCTCGAGCGTTGGCCAAGGAGACGGTCGTGGGGGTGGTCGAGGAGATGGTTGTGGGAGCGGCCGTGGTGAGAGTTCGAGTACCCCTGGCAGGGGTTGAGGGAAAGGCCGAGGGGCCACCCCTGATAATAGGATCGTCCCTCTCCAGGGGGACCATTCCAACCAACTAGACGGGGAGTAGCCTGTCCAAATTGCTCCCAACAAAATTCAAGGACAATGCATCGGCGTTGTTATTCGAGAGATCCCGGAGGGTCAGACCCCTCCTTCTAGGAAAAGAAGAGACTACCGGATTCTGTTCCGGTAACAGGAAAAGGTAAGGCCATCGTGGTGGGCGAGCCTGGCGATAGAGAGACCTTCTCCTCCTGGGGGAAAGAATTTAGGCTTTTGAGTGCCCGGGTGATCAACTGTACCGGCGCCCTTCCTCCTCGGGTCCCGCTCTCTTGAGGGACAACAAGAACGCTCGGAGCTTGGCACAGAGCGTATTCCAACGAGTGTAATTCTCTGGAGACCACAAGGAGTTGTTCTCTTAAAGTACCAACCAGGTGAAAGATGACATTGTTTTCTCCATCATCGGGGTAAGCACTATGTTCTATTTACATATGTTTCCCTTTCATTTGTTATCCTTTATTTTCCTTTTTGAAAATTTTCCTAAGTGTTGGTGCGGATTTCTTATAGGCGGTGGTGCTGCCGAGGGTGATGAATCTGGGGCGCCGCTCGATGACTTTTGCCGAGCGGAAGGCGAAATACAAGAAGATAGCCCGAGTTAGCCACCCAGCTCAACTCCAAGAAGAAAATGATCTCCTGAGGGCCCAGCTCGAGTCTCTCCAAACTGAATTTGATAAAGTCAAGAAGGAATTGGAGAAAAAGGAGGAGGCCCACAGGAAACTCCGCGATAGGCTAAACCTAGCCCAAGCAGATAATGAAAACTTGGCCAAGGAGTTGGAGGATAAGAATCAGTGGCTGTGTAACGCTAGGAAGGAGGCCACTGAAGCTACCAAGAAAGCATGTCAGGAAGAATTTGGCAGGGAGCTTCCCGAGCACCTATCTCGAGCTGTTAACGAGACGCTGCTGAAATTCTGCCATTCTAAGGCCTTTGGCTTTGCTGCCACCCTTTATTGCTTTGAGGAGGCGCAGAAAGACTTTGACCCGCTGAGCAACTGATCACAATGGGCTTAGTGGATGCTTATTCCCCTGAGCATGGGTCTCCAGTTTGACAAGGATCTGAACCTACAAGGGGCGATTGAGGGGAACCCTGAATATAACTTAACCGAATCGGAGTATACTGATCTAGTTACCCTCCTTCAGGGGGAGTTCATGAAGGCGCACGAGCCAGTCGATAAGCTATTCAACGAGGGGGTTAACAAGGGGACTAACATTGCTGCACCTGTTCTCGAGGATACGACTACTGCTCCACCCCAAGCGTCTACAACTGAGGTGACTCCCGCTCCCGCGGCCAAGACCCTCGAGCCTCAAGCTCCTCAAGCGCCCACTACAACTTCAGACGCGGTCGTGGTAGACTTAGAGGGTGGGCAAGGCCAAGACGCTTGAAGGCTTTCGCTCTGGATCAGCCCTTTGAAATTTCTCATATTTAGTCTGAAGCATCACAACACATTGCCCCTCACTAGTATTTCATATGCTCTGACACCATAGGTACTGGTCCAGGTAAGCATTCTGTGATCTTTTCAAGGGTTCAATCTCGTAAACAGGAGTTAGATAGCTACCCTTGATGGTCTTTTGAATCCTTATATCTTTCTTCTTAGAATTTGCTTGTAATCCTATCATTGTCATAGGCTTGGTAGCCCATCTTTTGTACTTGAACATCTGTACCTTTTCTTTGAATGAATGAATATTGCCTTGAATGAATGCTTTTGCTTCTTATCTTTGTATTTACTTTGCTTGTTTTTCCCAGTTTGACTCTAACGTAAGAGGTTCTGAGATGAAGCTAAGTAAAATTGGTATAAGAGTTAGCATTATTTAGGTGAAGCAAGGAAACGCGAGGGGCCTGTTCCCGAGGGCACCCTGGTTAGGCTATGAGGTTACTTAGAAAATTTCCTTGAGGAGTTTTCCATAAGAAATTTTGCTACGTGTTCCAAATCCATGAGCGTGAACTAGAAGTGAGGTCTAGTTATTTTATTAAAATTACGAGCGTAAACTAGAGGCAAGGTCTAGTTGCTCGAGCCCAAACTAGAAGCAAGATCTAGCTACTCTACTGAAATTACGAGCGCAAACTAGAAGCAATGTCTAGTTGGTCTACTTTCATTTTGCTATCCCAGAACCCACTTTAACTTAGCAGTTGGGGATATGTATATATACACTATCAAGCCTTTCGACACGGAGTTGGCGTTAATGAGTACATTGTGACCTTCGAGCGAGGGGTCCGCCAAAGGGGATTGAATAGTGTGTTCTAAGTACGCTTTGCACAGAGCTTTTCGGTTTGAAGGAATAAGTTCTTTTACTTTTCTTTTGAAAGGGGTTACATTGAGCCCAAAGTTGGGGTTTTACAATGTTTGTACTTATACAATCTATACATAAAACTTTCTGAGGTTGCAAGCATTCCACGGTCGAGGGAGACGCTCGCTTTGAAGTGTTTCAAGAATGTAAGTGTTGTTGGCCCTCACCTGGGTAATTTTGAATGGTCCTTCCCAGTTTGTGTCTAGCTTGCCCACATGTCTTGATACCTCAACTTTCTTTAAAACCAAATCTCCTAACTGGAAGGTTCTATCTTTAACACGCTTGTTGTAATGGCGAGCCAGAGAGACTTTGTATTTGTGGATATGCGTCTAAGCATTATCCCTCCTTTCTTCCAAAAGATCCAGCTCGAGCGCTCGACTCCCCCCGTTGGTTTCAGGCTCGAAGTATGCAACGCGTGCAGATTCTTGTGTAATTTCTGTAGGTACCATATCTTTTGAACCATACACAAGGGAATAGGGGGTCTTTCCTGTAGCGGCTCGAGGGGTTGTACGATAGTCCCATAAGGCTCCTTGTAGCTCTTCAGCCCATTCTCCTTTCTTGCTCTCGAGCTTTGTTTTCAAATGCTACAGGATAATCCTATTAGTGACTTCATCTTGGCTGTTGGCTTGGGGATGTCCTACGGATGTGAAGTGTTGTTCAATCCCTAGTTCTGAGCACCACTCTCGGGTGTCTGTAACAATAAATTAGGACCCATTATCTGACACCAACACTCTGGGGATGCCATATCGGCAAATAATATTTTTCCAGATGAAGTCTCTAACAACGTAAAAAGTGATTTTGGCAACCGCTTCTGCCTCAGCCCATTTGGTGAAGTAATCTACTGCCAAGATAACAAACTTCTTTTGCCCTATTGCAATAGGCAAGGGCCCCACGATATCAATACCCCATTGATCAAAAGGCTATGTAACATCTATTGGAGTCATCTGAGCAGCGAGCAGCTGTGGAAAGTTAGAATGGACTGGCACTTAGGATACTTTTTTAAAAAAGGAATTGAATCTTGCAGGACTGTGGGCCAATAGAAGCCTCTCCTCAATACTTTCTTAGCAAGGACACGCCCACCAGAGTGATTTCCACAACTTCCACTGTGGACATGCTCGAGAACCTCTTTAACTTGCGAGGGCCTTAAACACTTCAGTGGAGAGCCTTGATAGGACCGCTTGAAGAGTCTCCCCTCGTGATCGAGTACAAATCGAGGGGCCTTGCACTTTATCTTTATAGCCTCTACTTTGTCAATGGGGCAAACACCTTTTTTGAGGAACCTTACAATATCGTCGAGCCAGCACGGCTCGGATGGATCAATCATAGTCACTTCCTGTGCACGGCTTTCTTCTTTTATCAAAGGTTTTTCAGATCTTAGGAAAGTAATGGGGCGGTTACAGAATCCTTCAAGGGCGGAAGCAAACTTAGAAAGGGCATCTGCACGCTCGTTCTCCACTCATGGGACATGAAACAGGTGAAATTCCTTAAACTTGCCAATGACTTCTTTAGCTTTTTCCAGATACTACATCATGGTGGTTTCTCGAGCCTCATAGGTTCCTTCAATCTGGCTCGCGATTAGCTAGAATCAGCATAAACAGTGATCCGAGAGACTCCATTTTGAAGGGCAATATTTAGCCCTTAAATGAGGGCCTCATATTCTGCCTTATTGTTGGTAACCTGGAAATCTAGCTTGATCAAAAATCTATTTCAATTCCATCGGGGTCTCTAAGGGTCACCCCTGCTCCTCCCCCTTGAGAGGTCGAGGAACCATCCGTGTGCAGGATCCATAAACCATCACTCTCTTCAGGCAAGGCACTTGGCTAACATATCTACCACCACATGTGCTTGCATAGCCGTCCTTGGCTCGAAGTTGATGTCAAATTGGCTGAGCTCAATTGCCCATTTAATCAATCTTCTAGAAATATCTGGTTTTGACAAAACTTCCTTCAGTGGCTGGTCTGTGAGTACTGTGATATAGTGTGCCTGGAAATACGACCTCAGTCTTCGCGAAGGGTTCACGAGGGCGAAAGTGAATTTCTCAATTTTCAAGTACTTCTTTTCAGTGCCTTGCAGGGTCTTGGTCAAATAATAGACGGGCAGGTGTTTGCGGTCTCACACTGCCAAGAGGACGGCGTTCATTGCCTCCTTGGAAACCGAGAGGTAGATAAAGAGGTTTTCACCCTCGATCGGCTTGGTCAGCAGTGGTGTGCATGAGAGGTAGGCCTTCATATCTTACAATGCCTTCTTACACTCTTCAATCCAGGCAAAATTCCTGGCATTATGCAAAATTTCGAAGAATAGCAAGTTCCTATCTGCCGAGTGGGATATAAATCTGTTAAGGGAGATTGTTTTTCCCACTAAGACCTACACCTTTCTAACATTCCGAGGGGAGGGGATCTACAAGATGGCTTTAATCTTTTCGGGATTGGCCTCAATTCCACGCTGACTTACCACATATACCAAGAATTTACCCCCTCAAACTCCAAACGTGCATTTGGAGGGATTCAATTTCATGCCATACCGTCGCAATATGTTAAAAGTCCGCTTTAAGTCTTCCAGATGTGAATGTTGTCGCTCACTCTTGACAATCATGTCATCCACGTACACTTCCATTGAACCTCCTATTTCCCTCTCGAACATCCTGTTAACGAGGAGCCGATACGTGACACTTGCGTTCTTTAACCCAAACGACATCGCCAAGAAATAGTAAACCCCCATGTGAACCACAAATGACATTTTTGGGAGATCCTCGGGAGCCATAAAGATCTGGTAATACCCCTGGAACGCATCTATCATGCTCATTAATTCACAACCAGCTGTAGAATCCACTAGCTGGTCAATTCGAGGCAAGGGGTATGGGCTTTTGGACAAGCTTTATTGAGATCTGCAAAATCATTGCACATTCGCCATTTTTTTGGACTTTTGGGCACTAGAACAACGTTGCACAGCCATTCTGGGTAGAGGATTTCCTCGATGTATTGAGCCTCGAGGAGTTTGTTTGCTTCTTCCTCAATGATTTTCCTTTTGAATCCATTGGTGTCTCTCTTTTTCTGTTTAATGGGCTTGAAGGAAGGGTCCACATTGAGTCTGTGAACTATGATATTGGGGTCGATCCCAGTGAGATTTGAAGCCTTCTACGCGAAAACATCTATGTTCTCCCTCAAGAAATCTATCATCATGATTTCTGAGGGTCCAGAGAGGCTCGAGCCGATTTGGGTGGTATTCTCTTTGTTGCCAGGCTCTAGGTCAATGGTCAGAAACTTTTTCGTGGGCTCTATCCGTACTTCGGGGCGAGGGGCCTCGAGGGCTCTTTTCTTACCCATGAGATGCTCATCTCCGCTCTTAGGCTCGTCTTCAGTAGTGTCCTCTTCCGAGGAGGACGCTCCTACTACCCCTGGGGACTGCCCTCGGGGTAATCTTTCTCGTGCATGCCTTTCTTTTTCTCCTTCTTTTTATTGAGTCTCGCTCTCTTCCTTGACGGGCCATCTTCGTCTAACACTACAAAAAAAAGCCGATTTCAGACGAACTTTTCAGACGAAATTTTGGACCTTTTCGTCTGAAAAATTAAATTTCCAGTCAATTTCAGACGAAATTCCGACGAACTCAAGTTCGACCGAGAAAACCTCATCGCAGAAAATTTCAGATGAAATTTTCGAGGAAAACTTCGACGACTAATATTTCCGACGAATTTCAGACGAAAGATTATCTCGCCCGAAATCGATAATTTTCCGGCGAACTTTATTTCAGACGAAATTGCGACGAAACTACAGGTGAAAATATAAAGGCCAAATTTTCCTCGTCTAATTTTCCGACGAAATTGCGACCACATGAATTCGTCTGAAATGTTTCGGATGAAATTTTCGACTATGTTTCCGACGAACTTTTCAGATTTTATTATTTGCGCTAATGTTTTCAGACGAACTTTCGGCGAAAACCCATTAAACAAATTATTGTATGTTGTATTTCAGATGAAATTTCAGACGAACTGAAAATTTATATTTTTTAAATAATATATTTCAAATGAACCTTCAGGCGAATTTCAGACGAAAAATTAAAAAAATTAAAAAAATCTTTTTGTTTTTCAGACGAATTTCGTCGCAAATATCGTCGTAAATTTCGTCGAAATTTTAATAGTATAATTTATTTTTTAATTATTTTTTTAATTTTCAACTGGTTTTTTCAGTAATTGTATTCCCAAAAAAAATTAAAAAAAAAAAAACTAGAAACGCCACAATAATGTAGTACGCGAAAAATAAATAGAAATTCAACCATGTCCATAAATCCAACAATATCGTAATAACAAATATAACAACACAAAATTCGATAAAATATACCGAGTTATAAAGTCTTCATGTACTATTAAATAAATTCATATTTTGTGAACACTACGTACAATACGCGAACACTAAGTATGAAGCGAACTTCTCTCCACCATTTAAAAATTTACCTAGTGTTGCTAAAATATTGCCATGTAAGCCATTTGAGGAGCCTGATCTGTCAACAAAAACATTAAACCGACAAAGGTTATTTGATGAGTAAGGAATTAAACTTTAAAGACACATAAATGCATGAACATATAAGATAATACATCAAAATGATCATTATCATTTGTCACATATATAATAGCAATAGGCCCTCAGGGTATGTCAGTTTATCAAATGGAGCGGATCTTGGTTTGGAAAATTGTCCTGCCATTCTTCCACCCTTAAAATTACAGTTACAAGAAAATCTCAAATTATGGATAATAGCAAATCAAAAGCTTTGTCTGGAAACCCTGGGATGTGACGGCAAAGACAATGTAAAAGTGCATCATGATTTTATATGTTTCTCACTACATTTGCAGTTGTCTGGAATCCCTGGGATGAGACAGTAAAGACAATCACTAATTTTGGCAAGAAGGAATACTATGACATGCTGTGTTGGGCTTGCTTATATGGAAACCCCGATCACTTTGGAACAAAATATCAGAATATCACTTTGCAATAATTACACAAACTTCCCCCTGAAGGATGAAAAATTACCAAAACTTCCCCTAACAAGCCATATTCATGAATTTAATATGTGAACATGTCTATCAAATTAGCATCAATTTTATTCGTAAAATGTAGCAGATCCATACCTTATCTTCCGGCGAACAGCGAGACTCAATTTTATTCGCTGAACCTTCAAATGACGTAGGAAAAGTCAAGACTCACCTCGTCTATTTGGATCTGTTTGAAGCAAGGAAATGCGCATAAAAACTTTAGTTCACATAAAAAGTTAAAATCACAAAGAAATAGCTAGGAAGTGAGACTGCTCTATCAAGAGTAGGGCAATACTTAATCAGATACAAAGCAAGAGTAGCCCTTCAAGGATTATATATTTAAGTTTTCAGGTATAGCGTTGCCAAAATTTTTTAATACCTTGGTGTACCGGTGGTTCTGGTCTAAACCTGTTTGATATTCACAAGCAAAAAAAGCAAGATTCAAAACTTTTTTACGAGGTTGAACGTTATACTTCACACAGGAACATTTTATGGTAAGATGCTGCGAACTAAGACAAACAAGTAAATTGACGAGTACAAGTTAATAAACCATAATTATAGTCTCCCATGTGTCGACAGAGTTTAACTGATCGAGCTCCTTACCTTATAAGGTGTCGGATCAAAACCAGAGTCAGAATCTACAGTCACAACGATTTCTTGCTTGAGATATACACATCTGGCACTGAGATATAATGAATGCAAAAGTAACCAAATCCACATGAGCACCTTATATGATATACCTTCAAGGGATGCAACAACAATGTTGCCACCAATATTCAGTTCCGACAACATGAGAGAAGATGGGCTAGACCATTCAAGTGTATAATATAAGGTATCATCTACATTAGTACGCCCAATGAGCCGTAAATTTCCTAGTAAACTAGACAACCTTTTCTTTCAAATGGAATTGGCCTCAAAACAAGCTCTTAAAATTTTAAATTCTGAAAAAGAATATTTTAAATTCTGAAAAAGAATGCAGAAAACAAGCTCTTTAACAGCAAAATTTTCACATCATTTGGTAAACACCAAATAAAATTAATGATGGCATACAAACAGCACTCCATGAAGCTGGAAATGTATCATTTGCAACACGAACATGTCCTAAAATGCAAGGGTTAGATAATTGAGGTCCTTGGCACAGTAAAAACATTGATGCTACTATCTAAATAGCCAGTAATTACAGTTGCCAAGAATCATAATACTATACACACACCACAGGAGAGCTGCTGCATGTTAGTAAATATGTTCCACGATGTAACTTCACAAAATCGGAGCTTCTCACGCGTCTACTGAGCCCTAAATTAAGCAGACTTGATTCCAATAACATGCGTTTAAAAAGATTTGCCAAGATTAATTGTTTCAAAGGTGTTCAGTGAAATATGAATGCAAGAGCTAATAATCTTACCACAATCCTATTGTGGAGCGTCTAGGTTGATTCTTTTAGGTTAGCTAATGCCTCTCTGAGGTTTGCTAATTCAGCTAAAGCAATGTTAGGGGATCCTTTAATTCGCTTGTCTTGGGCTGGAAAAGAACATTATTATCAGAATTCAGAGTCATGCTTCAAAGGCCTTCAAAATGTTTTCAAAAGAAATGTTAGTAGAGTAGTAAACCAAAGAAATGTTTATTTAAAAGGAAAAAAGAACTTACACAGACATTCAAGAGGGGTAAAGGTAATATTTTAATTGGCATAGACATATAACTTATAAACCAAGAAGAGAAATGAATGACTAATGCATTCTGACATGACCATAAATGAATATAGTTGCACTTTCAAGATGGAATGTGAAATGTATATACTAGAGACACAAAACGTTCAAATCACTTGAAATGACCAGAAAGAACACCGCTATAGCATATATATATATATATATATATATATATATATATATATATATATATATATCCTAGAAAACTGCATATCAAGAACTTGCAGATCCCAAAAACATGCCACAGATCGTACCCATAAATTCATGATTGAGATATGGTTAAAAAAGAAGTTAAAAAAAAAAACCAGTATGAACCAACAACTTGTCAACAAATTAGTTGGACATTAAGTGGTAATTAACTGAATAATGATGCCTTAAGCCCTTAACAAATATGAGTAAGACCTCATCAAACACAAGTGTGCTTTGCTTTTAGAGAAAATGCTTTTTAAATAGGCAAACATTGAGCTAACCTACCCACCAACCAAACCTACCACATCCCACCACCACCCAAACAAAGCAGAGAGATTCAAAAAAAAAAAGAAAAGAAAAATTACAAAAGCAATCATGTGAGCAATCCAAGATTCTTTGAGGGGCTGGAAATATGCCATTTTCAAGCACGTTGGGTAAATCCCAAACCCATTTCAACACCAAAAGAGAAAGGTGAAAAAAATATACAAAATTTAAAATCCAAAAGTGGAGAAGATATAATGAAGATCTGTTTTTTTTTTTTTTTTTTTCATTTACCATTGCAATAGCAAAAAAAAAGTTTAAAAAATTCAACCATCAATTTGAGAAACAAAAATATGTACCGACAACAAGAAGTCATATTAATCAGATCTAGCATTAACATCCAAAGCAATAAGAAGCTCCAACAATCACTCATTCAAGCAGATAGAGCTCACTGACTCACAAAATCTAGCAAAACCATTACCTAATTCGGACAAAAACATATGGAACACCACCGCACCGACAAGATTGGGCAGCTAGAAATCAGCTCAAGAAAAAACCCGTAGAGATTCAATCCGTTACACAATCAAGAAACTCAGAAACAATAACTAAAAATCTCAAAGTAGATCTAATGCCACCAAAAGACCAGAAACATTAACCAAAAACATTATAGAAAAATCCAAAAAGTAAAGGGAAGTATACCTGAGACGAAGTTGCAAACCCAGGAGTGGTAACTGATGACTTTTTGTTATCGCGAGTGGAGGCACCGAAGACGACGACAGCGGCTTCGATGTGGCAGAACGCGACTTCAGGCTTCGAGGAAACAGGGTTTTGGGTGATGGCCAACGGCTCCAATGTTGAAGATGGAGCAAAATTTCAGTGAGGAAAATTGAGAGAGGCGGGATTGAAATGTAAGGGAGAAACTATGTTTCGATTTTCCGGCGGGATTGACAGATTTGGGGCATTAGAGAGGCGGGATTAACAGATTTGGGGATTGGAGACTCACTTTCTGAACATGCTTGAAATTTCGTTGAAGGGTTGCCAAAATATCTCTATGATTTCAGACGAACTTTTTCGTCTGAATTTCGCCGCAGTTTTAAATTAACTTCAGATCAAAATTTTTCGTCGGTGTTTCGTCTGAAATCTCAGACGAATTTCAGGCCACTTTCGTCTGAGTAATAATATACAAAATTAATTTAAATTTTCAGACGAAATTTCGTCGCAAAATTTCGTCTGAATTATAAAATATAATTATTTTTTTAGTTAAAATTTTAGTTGGCCGAAATTTCTTCGTAAATTCATCGAAAATTTTGCATCATGTGACAAAAGCCAAATTTACATAGTTTGGTCGGAATTTCGTTGGGCTTTCGTCGGAAATTTTCAGACTAAAATTGTTCGTTTAAAAAGTTCGTCTGAAAATGACTGTTTTTTTATAGTGTAAGTTGAGAAAATCCACAAACTTCTTGATGGGTCCTATCTAAAAAGTTCTCTTGGGCTTGGACTTTTTGAGGGACAACATATAGCATTCCCATGCCTCCTTCACGTTACAAAGAACCTTGCCTGTCCTCTCGGGAGTGGGGAATTTGATCTTCTGATGGTAGGTGAAGATGATCGCCTTAAAATCAACGAGGGCGGGTCGCCCAATTATGATGTTATAAGGGATTTCTGATCTACCACCGCATAAGTGACCATCAAGGTCTTTCGCTGTGGCACGCGACCAAAAGAGGTGGCCAAGCGAATCTGTCCACGAGGGGCTACCTCGGAGCCCCCAAAGCCCACGAGGGTTGTTTTGAGGGGCTCGAGGGGGGATGTTTGTGACATTCATCTTTTGAAAAGGGGAGTAAGGGAGAACATTCACAGAGCTTCCACTATCAACAAGGACCCTCTTTACAACATGATTGTGAATATCTAAGCTAACCACCATGGGGCAGTGAGAGGTTTCACTGGCCCCATGGGGTGTTACAATGTGTTCTAGGTCCTTTTCACTGAGTCCTATTGCTTCATTTTCCCTCGAGTTTGGGACGATTCCCTCTTTGATGGAGTACACCTGTTTTGGTAAACAGGGCCTCTGATCGTAGCTTCAAACATAGCGACGGTGAGAGGCATTCGAATCTTCCCCTGCTGAGCCTCCTGCGATCATGTTGATCACCGCCAGGGGCATTTTCCATCCCAGCCACTTTCTGCTTTCCAGTATCCTTGCTCTCGGGGTGGTGCCCTTGGGGGCTCCTCGAGCGAGAGGGACTCCTTTTCCTATCCTTTGCTCGTTCACTGCACTGCTCGTCGTAGAGTTCTAAGATTTTGACAAATTCTTTCAGGTGGCCCCCGGCAATGAGCCTTTGTATCATTCTCTAGCTATCGGCATTCATCTGTGTCATGGCCTTTTTGTTTGTGGAAGGCGCAATACTTTCCCGAGCGCCTCTTAGCCTCTGTCTCCCTCATTTTCTGGGGCCTCTTGAAGAGCTTCTTATCAGAAAGCGAGTAAATCTCAGAAATGGGTCTGTTGAAGGGAATGCGCTCATACTTGCGAGTTGGTGGGGATGACTTGCAGCGTTCCTTGTGAGTGTCTTCTCGCCCTCGGTCACTCTTGTGATAGCCGGACGGTCTTGGAGCACTTGGTCTGTACGTGTCCTCGAGCGCAAAGAAGGGCTCGACAATTTCTCTCATCGCCATGAGGGATGCAAGTCTCCCCTTAACAACGGCCTCAGCAAATTCGTTGCTCATATAGTGTTTGTGATTGATGGATTTAAACAGCACATGGATAAGGAAATCCATTGAGGGCTTTTCCACCAGTAATGCCTCCTTGTTGAATCGACCAAAGAAGGAACGGAGGGACTCATTCTCGCCCTGGACCAAGTTGTATAATGCTGTGGACGTGGTTACTGGGGCCTTCAATGAATTAAAGTGGTTCAAGAAGGCATTGGCGAGCTCATCATACCCCCTAGTCGAGCGGGGAGGAAATCGCTTGTACCATTCCTTAGCTATGCCAACTAGGGAAGTGACAAACACCTTAGCCCAATAGTGGATGGAATGTTCGTAGAGGTGCATCAGGTGTCGAAAATGGTCTAAATGTTCTGCGGGGTCGGTGGTTCCATCATGGCGATTGATAGAAGTGGGGACTTTGCCCATCCCTACTTGGGCCATCAAAACTTCTTCCATGAGGGGAGCCCTTCGCCAGGGAATGGTAGCACCCCCCTTCATGATCGTAGTTCTCATAATTTTCCTTATCTCCTTTGTGCCGAGGGGCATGATTCCTATTCACAAGGCGGCGACCGTCTTTGGCCTAGGGTCTCTCATCCCCGGCGTGGGGGACTTGAGATCGTGCTCGAGAGAGCTGCTCCACCATGTTCTGGAGCCCTTCTAGCTGGTCTTGCACTGCTGCGAGTATGTTGGGATCCTCTCCATCTTCCTTGCTGCCTCGCTTCGAGGCTTTTGAATCGACTTCGACGTCTATGACGATCCTATCTTCAGGCGCTTTTCCTTTATCCGCTTGGGGCCGACCCTGTACGCCCCTCGGGGAAGCTTACTTCCTTTGCACTGGCGGACACAGTGGTGGTTGTGCTTGTAATACGGCCTGCGCGGCCATCAGGGAATGCACTTGCCATCCGCCCATAGAGGGTGCCATCTGCGGGCCTAACCCCGAAGGGAAAAAGGTAGCTGTGAATTCTTCCAGGCGTTTTGAGCCGCCTCTGAGTTATAGGAGGCATCTCCACTCCTTCAATCTCTTTTGGGACAGAGACCGGGAGTTACATTGAGCCTGCTTGGTAAGACTATATAGGCATCATATTACGGTGGCATGATCACGCAGCCCGATGGGGGCATCACCATGGGATATCCGCCCATATTAGCCATAAGGCTGGCTGGGTCAGGGAAATATTAGACCCAGAACCCCCAATTCCACCGACGGCTGGTTTCTCTGAATTAGCTTCTTTTTTTGGCCCGCCGGGCTCGTCGCCAGGGGAACCTCTCCAGTTGTGGGTACAGCTCCGACAACACCAGAGGTAGGCAAATTATCATCACCTCCGCGTGGGAGGTCACCTCCACCTCCTATAGCTCCTGATCTAGTGGTCATCACCATAATGTTGGGTGTTTGTTTACTTCTAGCAACGGAAGAAAAGCAGAATAGAAAAAAAATGGTTTCCCACAGACGACGCCAAAACTGATGGGGTCTGATCCGAAAGGGCAAACTCTAACACTTCAGAATTTGTATGATGGGGAAACAGGGGTCAGCAGCTCAAGCGAGGATCGCCGGAGTGGGTGGGCTTTACCTGCTAGGAACAAACACAAGCAAAGCGTGAGAAGGCCAAGCTGGGGAAATGGGGGGTGAGACCCAGTTTGGCTCTCCGACGCTCAAGTCAGTTTCAGGTGATGAAGCTCAAGTATGGAAAGCTTGCATACAGAGTATGAGAAATTTTGAGTATTTATAGTTGAGGGTTGGGGCCCCTTTGATAATTACCACCACGTGGTCTTGGATTGGTGTTGCCCAAGATACGTGACGCAATGAAGAGCTTCCAAGAAGGGTCTCCTGCAATAGTCTACAAAAAGGTTGGTGGAGAGCAACAGTGGCAGGTGCGCATTTGTGTACTGTTTGTCAGAGAGCGTTACTAGGTTGTTACAGAGGGCCAAGCATGCTCGGATTGGTATGGACTTTGTGGCACGCAGGTCCGAGGGCGTACCTGGGCCCAAAGAGTTGGTGTGTAGGGAATAACTTCTCCTTTACAGCCATGAAATGATCTCGAGGGCGAACCCTGTGATGGCCTCGAGAAATGTGTAGCAATTGTGTAGCTAGCCTTGCTCGCCCGCTCGGGGGAAAGATTAGGATTCCCTTTAGCGATGGTGCAGATACGCCTTCGAGGGGAGTAGTCAATCTCGAGGGGGAAAGCTTGAGACATGGACCTGAGGTGCCATGGTGGCATACTGTGATTAGGCCACGTGTCGCATTCGTGGCTGGATCGTATTTTGGCCTCATCAATATTATTGCTCGCACTCTCGAATTTTTTAATTTTGGGCGCTCAGACAAATGCATGCATTCCATGAATATTATTTTAAGAGAAAATTGTATTTTTAGTTCCACAGTTTATAGGCAATTTTTTTTTCATCCTATACAATTTTTTGCAGTCCTGGAGATTTAATTTTTGACCAATTTAATCCCAAACAAAAAAAATACACTTTTAGTCCCAAAAAGACTTAAGAGTCATTAAGTCTTTCTTTTTGGTGATTAGTACACATTAAATAATTTATATAAAACAAAAATTAAAATAACAACCCGCCCAACACACACATACAAGCAGTCCCACACACACAGAGGTGATTTTATAACTTAAATATATGTTTATATTAATTTATTCTTTATTAATATATATATTTATTTAAAATATAATATTTATGGATGGATAAAAATATAAAAAGTAGTTTGTTAACTAGGTCGTTCTATATGAATTTATTTATTAATTTTAATATAATATTTATAATTAAAATATAAATATAATTTTTTTTATTATTGTATAATATTTTATAATTAAAATACAAATATAATTTTTCGATTTGTTGTAATATAATATTCATAATTAAAATATAAATATACTTTTTTCATTTATTGTAATATAATATTTATCATTAAAATATAATATAATTTTTTTGATTTATTTTAATTATAAATATTATACTAAAATAAATCAAAAAAATATTAAAAATTTATATAAAATAACTTACTTAACAAACTATTTATTATATTATTATTCTTTCATAAATATATATATTTAAATAAATAAATATATTAATAAAGAATATTAATATAAATATATATTTAAATTATAAATAACGGGGTGTGTGTGGCTTTTGGGGGTTTGTGTGATGCCCCGATATTTCGGCCGTACAGGTATGATGTAAGTGTTTACCAAAATGCGCGAAATAATTAATTATACGTGTTTTATGTATTTAAATTTTATTTTTAATTATATTAAATGTTAATTATTTTATTTAATGTTATTAATATTAATTACATTTATATAATATATATATATATATATATATATATATATATATATATATATATATATATATATATTATTGTGTACGTGTGCATGTTATGCATGCATTTATATTTATACCTTATATATTGCATGCATGTATTTATTATATATATTATATACGTATGCATGCATGTATATTTATAAATTAAATTTTCATGCATGTATTCATAATATATTATATACGTATGTAAATGTTACAATAGTTGTTAATATTTTGGATTTTATTGTTACTTTGTCCATGAGTGACATTTACGTGCTTCGTTTCTATTTGAATTGATACCGGAATTTTGTACAAATATAATATATTGAAATTATACGTGTCTTGTATATGAATATTTGTTTGTTTCGTATTTTCGGATTCATTTGCATGTGTTTCGGATTTAATTTGAATTTTGGAATCCAAGTCGGGGGCTAACGAGCACTTAGCGCACCCTTGGTTCCGTATTTAATATCTTGAGCTCGGGAACTCGGATTCGAGTTCAGTCAACTTCGCTGAATTTGTAACGAAAATTCGAGTTTAGTAAACTTAGCCTTATATTTTTCTAACGTCATTTGAACCTCCGAAATTCAACCGAAAAACGAAACGGCGACGAAACTGACCTTGTTGCACTAAAATGGCCATAACTTATTCAATTGTTGACCAAATTAACCATGGTTTGATGCTATAGAACCCTAACTCAACCACCTAATCTGCTGTTCCTTGCCCTAACCAAACCAACCCTCACACAATTCACAAATCTCAGCCAAAGTTACTGCTCTCCAGTTCTCTCCCGTAACCTAGCATTCCTTGGAGATTTTGGAGCTCAAATCTCATCCAATCTTCATCCAATCAACAAGGTAAGCTTAGGGTTGTATTATATGTTCATTTCTGATCATTTTCATCCTTTCATCGCCAAATTTGATCATGGTTTCATGCATTTTTGGCTGATCTTGCAATAGAGGCGGTTTTGGACAATTATGTCGATCTTCTTCGATCCTTGATTGTTTTGATTGATTCCAAGCATGAAATTGATTGTTGTGATATCTTCTTCTCATTTATGATCATTAATTGCATGGTAGTTGAAGTATTTATGAGATATCATTTATGGTTCCTTGAGAAAATTTCATAAAATGGCCACGTATGACTGCCTTTCATGTTTGAACTGTTGTGGGACTGATTTATACGATAAAATGGTATTGTTTTGCTGCATATTTGATAGCTTAATTGGCCTGAACTTGTTGGGAATAAATGAGATCAGTTATGCCCTGTTTCCGCGATCTATACCCTATTTTTTTTGGCCCGAGAGTTGCTGTCAAAACCGCTGCGTTTCCTCCTTGCGTTTGCTATCAATTTTGTGCATTGTTAGAGCTGTTTTGTTGTTGCATTTTGTGCCTCATGTTGCTGCATCAGTTGCTTGGTGTACCGCCTTCTTTTACTCTGTTTTGAGCAAGGAAAAACAGGGGCTGTCTGCGTTTGAGTTGCTGCTGCTGCACGCCGAGACACGGGTGTGTCTTTGTTCCTCTTTCCAGCGTGGAACGGGGGTGCGAGTTGGCCTGGGATTGCTGTACCGAGACACGGGGGTGTCTCGGTTTGGGCTTCAGTGGTGACACGGGGGTGTCACCCTGTTTTTTTTTTTTTCGGGACATTTGCTTGCGTCTTTTTCTTTTTCTGTCTGCATGAATTGTTAATTGCTAATGCATGATTTGCATGCATAATATTTGCATGCATATATGTATATAATTATACCTACACTTTTGCATGCATCTTAATTAATTTTGCATGCACTTTAATTGTTTGCATGCATGGAGATTTTGGTTAAATTTAAAATTTGCATGCATGTGTTTACGTTTGCATGTGTATTTATATATATATATATAATATAGTATATGTATATGTATGTATATATATATTTAATATATATTATATATATATATGTTTATAAAATTTAATTGTTATCTATTTCATGTTTTATTTAATTTCCTAAATTTAATTGTTTATTCTCTAAACGTAAATGCGATTGAATATGTTTAATTGTTTATGTTCTAATTTTAAATGTGATTTAATTTGTGCTTTGATTATATTTGAATTACTTGAATTAATTTGATTGAAAATGTGGAATTATGAAAGTGAATGAAAGTGAATGACTTGATTATATGATTTAAATGTATTAATAGTGCACATGAACATTTTCATAACATAATTTTATCTTTTATACATTTATATCATGATCATTGCATTGCCGAGCGTCTTATTTGGTCATATTGAGTCTCACTTCACCTTTCTTGCACAAATTTTGATCCAGTGGGAGATGAGGCCGGTCAGTGAGGCTCGTGCTTGCTCATTTTTGCGGTTTAAGGTGGGTTTCTCTTCTATATAGATATAAGACCCTATATATACCCTCATTGTGAAAAGTTTCGACCAAAATTAATATATATAGAGAGAGTCGTTTTAAAGAGTAAATGTTTTCAACGTAAAGCCTTATTTTATAAACCCTACCTAATGTTTTGGCGAGAAATGATCGAATGCACGAATGGGGCCCAGGGACTTAGTGTGAGTTGCTATCCGGGGAGGCACGAGCCGACGGTGATCCCTCACACTAGTTCCACCAATGAACGGCGTAACCGGACCTCGTTAGGAGTTAGCGAGGAATGGACGCTGAGCGCCATCTGGGGAGTCATGTAACCCCTTTTGGTCAATGAATGGGTGGTCGGGCCATGCAAACCCACCACCAACCCGGAGGAAGAAGTTGTAAATGTTAATGAATGTGCACAAAAGAATGATTGCATGAAAAGAATGAATGAATGAATGTTTAAATGGTTTACACAAGGTGTTGGTTGGAGATAATGCACGCCCACTCGCCGGGCCACTAATGACCTAATGTTAATGATTCGTTATAATTCCTTTTGATGATTTCTATTCACCCACTTGGGAAAGTCTTTAAAAACCTCACTTGGGATTATAGCTTGCATGTGATTGTTTAATTACTGTCATATATTCTATTTATGCCCTGTTTTATACCCACCAGTCCCTTTTGGACTGAACCCGTTTGGTTTTCAGTTGTATTGTGCAGGTGTTGAGCTAGGCGGGAATACGAGTCCTAGGTCTTGCATTCGTCTCTAGCTCTTATATTTTGGTCTCACACTTGCATACTTTTATTTCGATCATTGTATATGTATAATGATGTGGAGCGTACATGTTTTGGGCCGTGAGGGCAATTGATGATGTATATGAATGATTTTTGGAGCTTGGATACTCATGGTACATATATATATGGTATATGTTAGTTTATTGCTTCCGCTTTAATGTTTTATGTTGTTGTATGGTTTTAAGGGTTAGCCCGCCTAGCTTAGAGTGTGTGTTTGTCCCCGTTCGCCGTGATTTGGCTCGGGTATGGATCGTCCATTTCATATTCGGGTCGGGTCTCGGTGCAGGGGATGTGACGCCTTACGCTTGGGTGTTACATCCTTAAGTGGTATCAGAGCTTAGGGTTGCAAAACCCGGGCTCTCGTGTCGTGTGAGTCAGTCTAGGTCGTTCGGCTTAGGGACTACTTGACAATGTGTTGCATATACATCTCTTTTGTGCTTAATTGATTTAAAATTTGAATTCTGATTGAATTAATTGCATTAACATGCATAGACTAAAAATAGCACGCATTTTAGTGTTTATTGACAGGATGCCTCCACGTAGACATCGTGATCGATCTCCAGGACGACGTCATCATCGTGATCGTACTCCTACACCTCCACCTCCACAACCACCACCGGCAGAGGCCTTTGTTAACTCAGTTATCAATATTATAGATCAAAGGCTACGAGATTATGTACCAATGACACCTCCAGCACCACCTGCACCTGTTGTACCACCTGAGGCACCGCTTTCTGTTATACTTAGGGAGTTTCAGAATCAAAGACCTCCCAAGTTCTTCAAGGGAAATGATATACAAGCGGAATTGTGGCTGAAAGAGGTAGAGAGGATATAGGAACTCATTCCATGTGAGTCCAAAGAGAAGGCTCGATGCACCATTACTTTAATACAAGGGGAAGCCTACTCATGGTGGGAAAGCACACGGATTGTATTGGAAGCAGTTGGAGAAGAGATCAATTGGGAAATATTCACGAGAGAATTCAAGAATAAGTTCATTCCTCCCTCATCCCGTACTCGAAGATTGAGAGAATTTACCGAATTGAAGCAAGGATCGAGGTCTGTGGCCGAGTATATTTCAGAGTATGAGAGGTTATCCCACTATGCACCAAATATAGCAGGCGATGACTTCCATAAGGCTATGCAGTTTGTTCAGGGGCTTCGACCGGACATTCAGACAGCTCTAGAGGCAGTTAATACGAGCACTTGGGCAAAGGCTACTTCAAAAGCCTTAAAGGTTGAAGATTCTGTGAATGCTAGGAGGCCAGTTTCTCGTCAAGGACAAGGGTCAGGATCCGGCTGGGGATTTAACAAAGGAAAGAGGCCGATGAATATACCAGCTCCACCACAAAAAGGGCCTTTCAAGAAGCCTAGAGTAGGAGGTCCGATTGCACCCGTTCCACGACCACCTCAGGCTCCTAAAGGATCTCGCAATGATCAGCCACCCTGTACTTATTGTGGATGGCCAACTCATTTATACAACAACTGCCGGAAGAGATTGAAGTTGTGTTTGATTTGCGGGAAAGGAGATAATATGGCGTTGGCATGCCCGGACAAGATTCCAGGATATCAAGCTGGGGCTCGGAGACCGATGGTTCAGGCACGAGCTTATGCTCTTGAGAGCGAGGAGCAGAATGTTGAGGTCGACCCAAACGCCGTGGTGGAAGGTACCGTTTGCATTCATAACACGAGCATCCATGCATTATTCGACCCGGGTGCCACGAATACTTTTATAACTTCTGATCTATGTGCCTCTCTGTGCCTACCTGTTATTTGCTCAAATTTTTGTTATTATGTGAGTTCGCCTCTTGGAGGTAGTTTGCAGACAGATCGGGTTGTCAAGGGTTGTTCAGTTTTGATAGAAGGGAAAGATTATCTGGCAGATTTCATTGTGATGCCTATGAAGAAGTATGGGGTAATCTTCGGGATGGATTGGTTATACCGGCACCGGGCCGAAGTTGATTGTTTTAAGAAGAGGATAAAGTTGGGTCAAGAGTTGATTGGAGAAGTGGGGTCGAAGAATGTGCCACTTTTATCGTTTATGAAAGCTCGCAAGTTGGTGAAGGATGGAGCCATGGGATTTATTGCCTATCTCCTTAATCAACCAAAGGATAAATCAAGTTTTGAGGAGACGGCCGTGGTAAAGGAATATCCCGACGTATTTCCAGAAAATTTGGGTTCTCTACCACCGGATCGGGAGATCGAATTTGTTATTGATTTATATCCGGGATCAGAACCTTACTCCAAGACTCCTTATAGAATGGCTCCGGCGGAGTTGAAAGAGTTGAAGATTCAACTCGAGGAATTACTCAAGATTGGATATATTCGACCGAGTTCATCACCGTGTTGTGCTCCGGTTCTCTTTGTCAAGAAGAAAGATGGAACATTGAGGATGTATATAGATTACCGGGAGCTTAATAGGATGACTATCAAGAATAAGTACCCGTTGCCCCACATCGAGGATTTATTTGATATGCTGCAAGGTTCGGGAATCTATTCGAAATTGGATTTAAGGCAAGGCTACTACCAACTGAAAATCCGGGAAGAGGATTTACCAAAGACAGGATTCAATACCCGGTATGGACATTATGAATTCGTAGTGATGCCTTTTGGTTTGACAAATGCCCCTACAACATTCATGGACATGATGCATCGGATTTTTTGACCGTATTTGGAGAAATTCGTCGTAATCTTCATTGATGACATTCTTGTGTATTCAAAGACTCCGGAAGATCATGCTAGGCATCTCAACTTGGTTTTGGAGACATTGAGAGAGCACCGGTTGTATGCGAAATTTAGTAAGTGTGAGTTTTGGATCGATCGGGTTGCTTTTCTAGGCCATATTATTTCGAGTAAGGGTTTGGAAGTGGATCCTTCAAAGATCGAGACGGTTATTCAGTGGCAGAGTCCGAAAAATGCTTCCGAGGTTAGAAGTTTCTTGGGATTGGCAGGTTATTACCGAAGGTTTATAAAGGATTTTTCAAAGATAGCCGGTCCTTTAACTCGATTAACTAAGAAGGAATCTAAATTTGAGTGGGACGAGGCATGCGAAGCCAGTTTTCAACTCTTGAAGGAAAAATTGACCACTGCACCGGTATTAGCACTTCCCAAGGGCACTGAAGGATACATGGTTTATACGGACGCCTCGAAAGAAGGGTTGGGATGTGTTTTGATGCAGAATGGTAAGGTGATAGCTTATGCCTCGAGGAAATTGAAAGATCATGAACAGAATTATCCCACTCACGATCTCGAGCTTGCAGCAGTGATCTTCGCTTTGGGGAAATGGAGACACTATCTCTACGGAGTTTCTTTTGAGATCTTTTCCGACCACAAGAGTCTCCAGTAGTTGTTTTCTCAGAAGGAATTAAACAAGAGACAGAGACGTTGGATGGAGATGTTGGCGGATTATGAATGTACGATTCGATATCATCCAGGAAAGGCCAACGTGGTCGCGGATGCGCTTAGTAGGAAAGCTAGCGTGTCAAGTGTTAAGGTGGAAGTTGAGGATGAATCTGAGTCTTTTAAGTTGAGAGCTAGTATTCGGAATATTACCGTTCAACCGGATCTTCAGCAGAGATTGTTTGAAGCTCAGAGAGTGGACTCCGAAGTTCAGAGGTTGGTGCAGAAAACTAGAAATGATTCAGAGAGTCCGTTCGGATTTGATGACACCGGGCTTCTAAGGTTTAAGAATAGAGTGGTGGTTCCGGAAGAGTTAAGACGGTTGATATTGGAAGAAGCTCATCGATCAGGGTATTCGATACATCCCGGGGGAAATAAGATGTATAAGGACTTAAAGAAATTTTATTGGTGGAATGGACTTAAGCGGGATGTGATCAACTTCGTGAGACATTGTTTGACTTGCCAAGTGGTGAAAGCAGAGCATCAGAAGCCATCGGGGTTACTGCGACCGTTACCTATTCCAGAATGGAAATGGCAGCAAGTGGCGATGGATTTCGTTTCGGGTCTTCCACGAGTGAAAGGTGGTTTAGATGGAATTTGGGTAATAGTGGATCGACTGACAAAATCGGCACATTTTCTAGCTGTTCGGATGTCGGATAAGGTACCTAAATTGGCTAAGAAATATGTTGATGAAATCGTCCGACTTCATGGAGTACCGGTTAGCATTGTATCAGATCGGGATCCGAGGTTCACTTCTAGATTTTGGCAAGAATTGCAAAGGAATCTGGGCACAAGGCTTCAATTCAGCACAACTTTCCATCCTCAAACGGACGGGCAATCAGAGAGATTAATTAAATATTTGGAGGATATGTTGAGAGCATATGCATTGGATTTTTCGAGTTCGTGGAACGAACAATTACCTTTAATTGAATTTGCCTATAACAACAGCTTTCAAGCATCGATAGAAATGGCTCCATATGAGGCTCTCTACGGACGGAAATGCAGATCACCGTTGTTCTTTGATTTGGAAGAATGGAATTGGACGAAGCAAGAGGGTGTGAAACGAGGAGAGAACAAGGAAAAACCCTCTAAGGCCGTGCAAGAGGCAATTGATAAGGTTCAAATAATTAGACAACGGATGAAAGCAGCCCAGGACAGATAGAAAAGCTATGCCGATCACCGAAGGAAGGATCTTCAGTTTGAGGTTGGTGATAGGGTATTCTTGAAAGCCTCACCTCGTAAGGGATTTTCGAGGATTGGAAAAGGAGGGAAATTGAATCCTCGGTATCTAGGACCGTATGAGATTTTGGAGAAAATTGGAGATACGGCCTATCGTTTGGACCTACCCCCGAGTTTGACCTGAATCCATAATGTATTTCATGTGTCTCAGCTTCGGAAATATTATCCGGATGAATCGGAAGTTATCCCCGTCGAGGAAGTAGAAATTGAACCGAATCTCACCTTCATTCAGAAGCCGATTAAGATTTTGGATCGTAAATTTCAAGAGCTTCGAAATCGGCAGATCCCATTAGTTAAAGTCTTATGGAGAAGTGATAAAACGGAAGAGGCTACATGGGAGACGGAGGATAAGATGAAGAGATTTCACCCCGAATTGTTTCCGGACGATCAATGAATCCGAGGACGGATTCTTTTAAGGGGGAGAGGTTGTGACGCCCCGATATTTCGGCCGTACAGGTATGATGTAAGTGTTTACCAAAATGAGCGAAATAATTAATTATACGTGTTTTATGTATTTAAATTTTATTTTTAATTATATTAAATGTTAATTATTTTATTTAATGTTATTAATATTAATTACATTTATATATATATATATATATATATATATATATATATATATATATTATTGTGTACGTGTGCATGTTATGCATGCAATTATATTTATACCTTATATATTGCATGCATGTATTTATTATATATATTATATACGTATGCATGCATGTATATTTATAAATTAAATTTTCATGCATGTATTCATAATATATTATATACGTATGTAAATGTTACAATAGTTGTTAATATTTTGGATTTTATTGTTACTTTGTCCAAGAGTGACATTTACGTGCTTCGTTTCTATTTGAATTGATATCGGAATTTTGTACGAATTTAATATGTTGAACTTATACGTGTCTTGTATATGAATATTTGTTTGTTTCGTATTTTCGGATTCATTTGCATGTGTTTCGGATTTAATTTGAATTTTGGAATCCAAGTCGGGGGCTAACGAGCACTTAGCGCACCCTTGGTTCCGTATTTAATATCTTGAGCTCGGGAACTCGGATTCGAGTTCCGTCAACTTCGCTGAACTCGTAACGAAAATTCGAGTTTAGTAAACTTAGCCTTATATTTTTCTAACGTTATTTGAACCTCCGAAATTCAACCGAAAAACGAAACGGCGACGAAACTGACCTTGTTGCACTAAAATGGCCATAACTTATTCAATTGTTGACCAAATTAACCATGGTTTGATGCTATAGAACCCTAACTCAACCAACTAATCTGCTGTACCTTGTCCTAACCGAACCAACCCTCACACAATTCACAAATCTCAGCCAAAGTTACTGCTCTCCAGTTCTCTCCTGTAACCTAGCATTCCTTGGAGATTTTGGAGCTCAAATCTCATCCAATCTTCATCCAATCAACAAGGTAAGCTTAGGGTTGTATTACATGTTCATTTCTGACCATTTTCATCCTTTCATCCCCAAATTTGATCATGGTTTCATGCATTTTTGGCTGATCTTGCAATAGAGGCGGTTTTGGACAATTATGTCGATCTTCTTCGATCCTTGATTGTTTTGATTGATTCCAAGCATGAAATTGATTGTTGTGATATCTTCTTCTCATTTATGATCATTAATTGCATGGTAGTTGAAGTATTTATGAGATATCATTTATGGTTCCTTGAGAAAATTTCATAAAATGGGCACGTATGACTGCCTTTCATGTTTGAACTGTTGTGGGACTGATTTATACGATAAAATGGTATTGTTTTGCTGCATATTTGATAGCTTAATTGGCCTGAACTTGTTGGGAATAAATGAGATCAGTTATGCCTTGTTTCCGCGATCTATACCCTGTTTTTTTTGGCCTGAGAGTTGCTGTCAAAACTGCTGCGTTTCCTCCTTGCGTTTGCTGTCAATTTTGTGCATTGTTAGAGCTGTTTTGTTGTTGCATTTTGTGCCTCATGTTGCTGCATCAGTTGCTTGGAGTGCCGCCTTCTTTTACTCTGTTTTGAGCAAGGAAAAATAGGGGTTGTCTGCGTTTGAGTTGCTGCTGCTGCACGCCGAGACACGGGTGTGTCTTTGTTCCTCTTTCCAGCGTGGAACGGGGGTGCGGGTTGGCCTGGGATTGCTGTACCGAGACACGGGGGTGTCTCGGTTTGGGCTTGAGTGGTGACATGGGGGTGTCACCCTGTTTTTTTTTTTTCCGGACATTTGCCTGCGTCTTTTTCTTTTTCTGTCTGCATGAATTGTTAATTGCTAATGCATGATTTGCATGCATAATATTTGCATGCATATATGTTTATAATTATACCTACACTTTTGCATGCATCTTAATTAATTTTGCATGCACTTTAATTGTTTGCATGCATGGAGATTTTGGTTAAATTTAAAATTTGCATGCATGTGTTTACGTTTGCATGTGTAATTTTGCATGCACTTTAATTGTTTGCATGCATGGAGATTTTGGTTAAATTTAAAATTTGCATGCATGTGTTTAGGTTTGCATGTGTATTTATATATATATATATATATATATATATATATATATATATATATATATAATATAGTATATGTATATGTATGTATATATATATATGTTTATTAAATATTAAATGTTATTTGATTTAATTGAATTATAAAATTTAATTGTTATCTATTTCATGTTTTATTTAATTTCCTAAATTTAATTGTTTATTCTCTAAACGTAAATGCGATTGAATATGTTTAATTGTTTATGTTCTAATTTTAAATGTGATTTAATTTGTGCTTTGATTATATTTGAATTACTTGAATTAATTTGATTGAAAATGTGGAATTATGAAAGTGAATGAAAGTGAATGACTTGATTATATGATTTAAATGTATTAATAGTGCACATGAACATTTTCATAACATAATTTTATCTTTTATACATTTATATCATGATCATTGCATTGCCGAGCCTCTTATTTTGTCATATTGAGTCTCACTTCACCTTTCTTGCATAGATTTTGATCCAGTGGGAGACGAGGCCGGTCAGTGAGGCTCGTGCTTGCTCCTTTTTGCGGTTTAAGGTGGGTTTCTCTTCTATGTAGATATAAGACCCTATATATACCCTCATTGTGAAAAGTTTCGTAAAAAATTAATATATATATAGAGAGAGTCATTTTAAAGAGTAAATGTTTTCAACGTAAAGCCTTATTTTATAAACCCTACCTAATGTTTTGGCGAGAAATGATCGAATGCACGAATGGGGCCCAGGGACTTAGTGTGAGTTGCTATCCGGGGAGGCACGGGCCGACGGTGATCCCTCACACTAGTTCCACCAATGAACGGCGTAATCGGACCTCGTTAGGAGTTAGCAAGGAATGGACGCTGAGCGCCATCTGGGGAGTCATGTAACCCCTTTTGGTCAATGAATGGGTGGTCGGGCCTTGCAAACCCACCACCAACCCGGAGGAAGAAGGTGTAAATGTTAATGAATGTGCACAAAAGAATGATTGCATGAAAAGAAAGAATGAATGAATATTTAAATGGTTTACACAAGGTGTTGGTTGGAGATAATGCATGCCCACTCGCCGGACCACTAATGACCTAATGTTAATGATTCGTTATAATCCCTTTTGATGATTTCTATTCACCCACTTGGGAAAGTCTTTAAAAACCTCACTTGGGATTATAGCTTGCATGTGATTGTTTAATTACTGTCATATATTCTATTTATGCCCTGTTTTATACCCACCAGTCCCTTTTGTACTGAACCCGTTTGGTTTTCAGTTGTATTGTGTAGGTGTTGAGGGAGCTAGGCGGGAATACGAGTCCTAGGTCTTGCATTCGTCTCTAGCTCTTATATTTTGGTCTCACACTTGCATACTTTTATTTCGATCATTGTATATGTATAATGATGTGGAGCGTACATGTTTTGGGCCGTGAGGGCAATTGATGATGTATATGAATGATTTTTGGAGCTTGGATGCTTATGGTACATATATATATGGTATATGTTAGTTTATTGCTTCCGCTTTAATGTTTTATGTTGTTGTATGGTTTTAAGGGTTAGCCCGCCTAGCTTAGAGTGTGTGTTTGTCCCCGTTCGCCGTGATTTGGCTCGGGTATGGATCGTCCATTTCATATTCGGGTCGGGTCTCGGTGCGGGGGATGTGACGCCTTACGCTCGGGTGTTACAGTTTGGCTATTCCTTTTCTTAATTAAAATTTTTGTTTTATATTAAAATTATATTAAAATATTTATACAATTTTGTATTCAATTTATAGAATTATAAATATTATATCAAAATAAATTAATAAAAGATTAAAAATTCATATAGAATGACCTACTACCAAACAACTTTTTATATTATTATCCATTCATAAATATTATATTTAAAATAAATAAATATATTAATAAAGAATACTAATATATATTTAAATTATAAAATAACGGGGGGGTGTTGTCTTTTGGGGTAGGGGAGGGGTTGTTCCTTTTCTTAATTAAAAATTTTGTTCTATTTAAAAAATATATTAAAATATAAATACAATTTTTTATTCGATTTATTTAATTATAAATATTATATCAAAAAAAATCAATAAAATATCAAAAGTTTATATAGAATAACCTAGTTAATAAACTACTCTTTATATTATTATCCATGCATAAATATTATATTTTAAATAAATATATCTATTGATAAAGAATAAATTAATTCTTTTCTTAATTTTAATTTTGTTTTATATAAATATTATATTAAAATAAATCAAAAAAGTATTAAAATTCATATAGAATAAACTACGTGACAAACTACTTTTTATATTATTATCCATCAATAAATATTATATTTTAAATAATTTTTTTTTATAAAGAATAAATTAATATAAATATATATTTCAATTATAAAATAACGGTGTTTGTGTCTTTTGAGGGGAATAGGTTGTTCCTTTTCTTAATTTTAATTTTAATTTTATATAAATATTATATTAAAATATAAATATAATTTTTCCGATTTATTTTAATTACAAATATTATATTAAAACAAATCAAAAAAATATTAAAAATTCTTATAGAATAACCTAGTTGACAAACTATTTTTTACATTATTATCCATCCATAAATGTTATATTTCAAATAAATAAATATATTGATAAAGAAAATTATTATATTTTTGAATGGACTGACACGTTTTGGAAAGAGTGCCCAAATTCCCTCAAAAAATACTCCTCACATTCAATTTTCCCACCATAAAGAAAGACTAACGGCTCTTGACTCCGTTTGGGACTAAAAGTGCATTTTTTTATGTTGGGACTAAATTGGTCAAAAATTAAATCTCCAGGACTGCAAAAAATTGTTGGGGATGAAAATTTTTTTTGCCTATAAACTGTAGGACTAAAAATGCAATTTTCTCTTATTTTAATTCTTAAATGTGATGAGCCCAATAACATATGTCTCATTAGTTTATGCAACATTAGGTAGAAAATCGCTTCGAAAATTACTTTTAATCGTCTTAAATCTATTTTGAAGTTGATTATCTCCCCAATTCAAAATGCCTTCGTACTAGGAAGACTTATTACTAGTAATGCTTTATGTGCTTTTGAAATACACCATTTTACCAAGCATAAAATGCAGAATAAAGATGACATTTTGGCTCTAAACTTGGATATGAACAACACTTGACTTTTTTTGGAATGTGTTATGTTGAGGGTAATTTTTCATTGCGATTTTATTAGTTTGATTATGAGCTATCTCACTTAAGTCGTTTATCTCTTTGTTCGTAATGGTGTTTGTTTTGGTAGCTCATCTCCTGATCGTGGGTTGGGGTAAGAAGATCCTCTATCTCCTTATTTATTTTTATTGTTTGCACAAACTTTAATTCTCTATTTGATCAGGTGGAAGGCATCAAGGGAATCAAAATCTGTAGAGAAGTCCTTGCGATCTCCCATCTATTGGAAAACATGTATCATGCGCAACGGAAAATAAAATTTTTTTCAATAAGGATAGTCTGCTTACAATATTTGTGGCAAATTAATTATCAAGAAAGTCAAACAACTCACTCCATTCTCAAAACATAAGCAATTTCAAGTGTATAAAACTCAATCCCAAAAGCGTAAATCAGCTCAAAATAACAAGTTACCCCCCCCTCCCCCCAACTATTGCATTGTCCTCATGCAATTAAATAAAGGCAGAAAACTACCTCAAATAATGGAGAACCGGAAACGAAGCCATGCAAAGTCATCCAAATCCTAAAAATATGTACTTAAAGCATGGATCAAGTGCTAAATAAATCAAATGATAATCAACATGCATAAGTCATGCTAACATAAAGGTCAAGCATTCATAAAGAGATGTTAAATTCAATCACCAAACATTGATAAATATAGCTTTATGCTCCTTAGAAAGTTGCTAAAGAGCTTTATGCTCGAGCAGTAGGGTCTGGGGGCTAGATCCTCTTAAGCGGGAGAGGTTGTGATGCCCGTATTTTCAAATCGTCTAGGTACGCGCGCCATACGTGTGAGTTTTGAGAGACAGGATTTTCTTTTCCTTTTATATGTGTATTTAATTTCGAATTTCCAATTATATGCTTATATGACTTATTTGACTATGCTATTTAAATTCAATTACTACATGTTTATTTGATAAATAAGTGATTCGTTTAAAATAAGTACTTAATTGAACTTATATAAAATCCTTGGGCCCAATTGAACTTTGAAATTGGACCCAATTGCTCCTCTACCAAACTTTGGGGCCCTAATTGAAGCACTTAAATTGTTGAGGGCCAAATTGCAAAATCCCCTATCTCTCTCACACCCCTTACACGTTATACACGTACCCATTTTCTTCATCATTTTTCTCTCCTAACAACAAAACACCAACCCCTTTCTCTTCCCCATTCCCAATTGGTCCAAGCAAGAAGGTAAGGAGCCAAGTCATCTTCTCCATTTCAAGCTAAGAACTCAAGCCTCCATCTTCTCCTTCCACTCTCTAAGGTAAAATGTAGGTTTCTTGTTTATATGTGATGATTGTGGGGTTCATGAGTTAGGGTTTGAGATTTAAAGTTAAAATCATGATTCCTTGTCTGTGTGGTGTTTATATACTTGAAATGCATGTATTAAATGCAAGAAATTGTTAGTTGTTGGGTATTATGTGTATGAACATGAATGTGTGTGGATATTGGGTTGTTAGGCTAGGGTTTGTGAAATTATGAAGCTGAAGCATGTTCTTATGGTTAGTTGATGATTATATGTTGATATTTATGAATTTAATACAAGAAATTTGGGGTTGTTGGATGCATTTATTAGAATGAGATTAATGAGGGTTTATTGGATGAAATTTAGATGATTCTTACGTGTTTGATGTGTTTAAGCTTGAATTCAATGTGTATTTGATGCTCCTAGATGATATACTACATGTTTATGTTAGGAATAGTGCCCTTAAAGCTGATCTTGTAATCCGCTTAGTGTCTTTCCTTTGTAGATCACTGATAAACTTTTGAGTAATAAACGAACTGATTCGATCATAAGGCAACACTTCTTTATATGCTCTTGTTTGATTGTATGTTTAATTTAACTATGCATGTATAAGAACTCCCCTAATCTGGTTAACTTATAGGACTCAACCATTTGGAAAAAGTGGTTCATGAAATGAGCCATAAATCACACAATTTAAGATACGAAATCACTCCAAGCCGATGAGTTCAAAAGACAGTGGGAGTGTCGAATTGACTCATTTGAGGCTTTCTCGTGCGATCACACCCTTAAGAAGGATCACCTTGTTTCATGGGGTGTAAAATTTATGGTTGATATATGCGTGATACATGGGGTTGCTTCTAGTGAATGAGTACACTGAGGTGTCTCGTGTGAGAAGATTACTAAATGGGAAAGGAAGTTTTTATTTATAGAAATAGTAACTTCCGGATTAGCAAATATCTCATGAGTCCTTGATGTGATTAATTAGTCCTTAGACTTTATATTGCATCGGTGGGTTATGTGAGCTTACTCTGTAGTCTTAGGTATAAGCTTAAAAGGATGTCGCTTGAGACAGTTGAACTACCGCTTATATTGAAGCTGCAAAAGTGGTACATGAAAGCATATAAGAATCAATAAAGGACCTACACTTGATTTAGCAAGTTGATTTCTTATTGTGTAAGTCATTCATATACCATCTTGGAGTCTTTGGTGTTCTTGGATCAAGATCAAATGGGTATGAAGTGAACTTAGCATTAAGATTAAGATTATTAGGGTTCTGATTATTCCCTTGCCCTAGATCTTGATTGAGAGATAGGTCGTAGGAGGATCTTATTTAACATATGTCAATAACTTAAAAGTTCTTTCGAATTGATACATTATTATTCAGCTGGGGGTCACACACCTGTTGCTAGACTATGGTAGTGACGTAGTGTGATCTGTGGACTAATTAATTAATAAGGGTATGCTAATTGAATAAAGAACCTAGAGGGTCACGCACAAATGTCCGGTCACGATGGTAAAGGCTTGAATTGATTAAACAAGTTGATCGAGCCAACCAAAGGGTTGGAAAGGGCCATACGTGCACAAGGCATGTGTGGGGCGCGTGTTTTGGGGTGACTGATGAGTCGCTTTAAGTACATAGTTTTGTATGTATTATGAATGAGTTTTAAGTACTTTTAGGGTGGTTTAGTGTATTATTGGTGCATGATCTGGTTATTTTGTCATTTTGTAGGACTTAGGGGTGGAAACAACAAAAGAAGGAAAAAAGAAAGACTTTTGTGCAAATTTCAGGAAAACAGAATGTATGTTCAAACATGAGATTCTGTGTTGCAACATGAGCCAAAGAAAAAAGTAGGCGAGAATTTATGTTCGAACATGATCATCTGTATGTTCGAACATGCGGGCTGACGCGTGAGAGAGTCCTATATTGATTAGAACTCAATTTTCTTTCCCTTTTCAAATTTTCTAGCTTTTGGGGACATGTAGGGTTTATATAATAATAACTTTGGGTAGACTTTGAGATAGAGAGAACACACCGTTGATAGATTTTCGCATAGAATTCACCAGAGGCAACCAAGATTGGAGACCGACTCAAGGAGTTGAAGATTGAAGATTCCGTCTTTAGAGTTTTCTTCTTTAATCTTTCTTGATGGCATACTCTAATTTTATTATGTTTTCAGTTCAATTTGTTATGAACTAATTTAGGTTTCTAGGATTATGGATGAACCCTTTGTTTAATTTGAATTTCGTTATTTCTTGACTTTTGAATAGTATGAATTTCAATTGTTTCTTATATTGTGTGGTTATTCGATTAAATTGCCTGATCACCAACTGAGTCGTGTTTCTAAATCTTAGCGAAACTCGGGAGAGATAAGTTAGGAGAGGTTAGAATATAAGAGCCTTTGTTCAATTATTTGCAAGGGTCGAATAACTTGATTGTGATTAGGATAGGGATATATTTAATCAAAGGTAGGTTGATCCGAACTTGGGCTTAAATCGTTCTTGTTTATTGATAACTTGCATAGGGATATGGATTTGTAATAGCGAGAATAATGGGACATGAAGAAACTTGTAATGATATATGATTAAAACCTAGCAACTGATTTCATATGATTTCATTAGGATAGAGCGAAGAGTCAAATTAGCAAAGTGTGGATTCTTTAATTCTAGAGTTAGTTATCATACGAGTATTTGATTTCGTAAATTGTGTTCTTAGACTAGGTAGTTAATTCTATTTTATTTAGTTAATGAACTTAGATTAGTTCTTAGTTCGTTTAATTCAATTGTCTGAATAAAATTAAGTTGCATTAGTTTAGTACTCAATCGTGAATTTATTTAGTTCCTCGTGTGATCGACGCTCTACTTCTCTCTATTACTTGTTTGTGATACGTGCACTTGAGTTTGACCCAATAAGTTTTTTGGCGCCGTTGTCGGGGAACTATTTTAAATTCACATTGATATTAATGCGAAGTAATAAGATCTTAATTCAGGCGTTTAATTCTTGTTTCTTTTGTGGTATTTTCAGGTATTTTAGCATTGTATGAGTGAAGAGTTGAACAAGTTGTGATTACAATGGATGAAGAACCAAGAGCACTATGGGACTACGTAATCCTTGTGATTGGAGGATTATAATCCAGTATCGCAAGACCTCCAATACAAGTTAATAATTTTGAGACCAAACCATCAGTAATTCAGATGATAACCAACATGGTGCAGTTTGGTGGATTGCAAACAGAAAATCCGAATGATTACATTAGGAACTTCCTTGAGATTTGCGACACATTCAAGTAAAATGAGGTGACTAGTGATGTGATTCAACTGCGACTGTTTCCATTCTCACTACGAGATCGGGCGAAAGATTGGTTGAATTCCTTGCCTAGTGGGTCCATCATAACATGGGATGAGTTAGCTCAGAAGTTTTTGACAAATTTTTTCCCATCTCGAAAGACCGCACAGTTAAGGAATGAAATTTGCACTTTCTGTCAACAAGAGTCTGAGTCCCTCTATGAGTCCTGGGATCGTTTCAAGGAGATGCTTTGAAGATGCCCTCATCATGGTTTACCTAAATGGCTAGAAGTACAAACTTTCTATAACGGGCTATCTGAGCAGACTAAGACACTTATAGATGCTGCAGCGGGAGGAGCTTTGATGGATAAATCAGTGGATGAGGGGTATGAATTGATTGAGGAGATGGCTACAAATAGCTATCAATGGCTTAACCCCCGATCGAGCCATAAGAAAGTTTCTAGAATTATTGAGGTTGCTAAAGTTTCTGCTCTTGAAGCTAAGATGGCAGCAATGGCAAAGCAATTATGAATGTTGCAGAAACTGCTCGTAGAGGCACCATTCGTTATTTGTGACATTTGTGGTGGTGGTCATCTGATTGGACAATGTGTAGAAATAATGGAGTCTGTGCAATACGTTAATAACTGGAACCATAATGATCCGTACTCCAACACCTATAACCCGAGATGGAGGAAACACCCTAACTTCTTCTTGGGAGACAATCAAGGTCAATCATCTACACAACCTCCACCTCAACAAATGTATCAAGGCAATAAACTTTCATTGGCCAATACGTTGCATAAGTTCATGGAAAGGATAGAAACTCAGATGAAGGCTATGGAGGCTCAAGTGGGATAATTAGCCACATAAATGAGATAAATGGTGATTGCACTACATCATCGACCTCAAGGGATGTTACCAAGTGACATTGAGCCAAATCCAAAAGGTATGAGTAAGGAAGCATGCCAAGCAGTCACCCTATGGCATGGAAGAGAACTTGAGAAGGTCGAAAAGAATACAGTTCCACCGATGGAAAAAGATACTGAAAAGTCCACCGAAAAAGAAGAACAAAAGAATGTCCCAGACGAAAGGAGTAACCAATTCGGTTCCCTTGACAACCCCTTTTTCCCAACGTTTTCAGAAGACTAAAGTTGAGAAACAGTTCCAACGGTTCCTAGATATCTTCAAAAGATTGTACATTGATATACCTTTTGTAGAGGCATTGAAATAGATGCCAAGTTACGCAAAATTCATGAAGGATATCTTATCGAAGCGAAAACTCTTGGGAGATTATGAAACAGTGGCTCTGACCAAAGAATACAACACAATAATTCAAAATAAATTGCCACCAAAGTTGAAGGATCCGAGGAGCTTCACAATTCCTTGTGACATTGGTACACAATTTTCAGGTCAGGCCTTATGTAACTTAGGAGCAAACATCAACTTGATGCCCTCTTCAATTTACAGGTGCCTAAATTTAGGTGAGGCAAAACCGACAAGCGTAACCTTACAATTGGTGGATAGGTCACTTACTTATCCTTAGGGAGTGATTGAAGACGTGTTAGTTAAAATGGACAAGTTCATTTTTTTCGGTGGACTTTATCGTACTTGACATGGAAGAGGACTCTGATGTGCCTATCATATTGGGAAGACCATTCTTGGCAACAGGTAGAACTCTCATCGATGTTCAAAAGGATGAACTAGCGATGAGAGTTCAAGATGATTCTATTATTTTTAGTGTTTTTAATGCCATGAAATTCCCTAATGATATTGATGAATGTTTTGTTGTCAGTGCAACTGATTTGTATGCAGGAAAAAACTTTAAGCAGGAGTACCCCATTGATCCTTTCGAAACTGCAATTAGAAGTTTGGGTGATGAGAAGCGCGAGGAAGTGTTGGATGCCATACCAATGATGGAAGCAAGTCACAGAATACAAAGGCTTCAGAAGTTTAAACCATTGGACCTCCTTCCTTTGGGGAGAATATGACCATCTATTTAGCATCCTCCAAATTTCGAACTAAAACCCCCCCTAATAATCTTTGTTATGCTTATTTAGGAGAAAATAATTCACTACTTGTAAAAATTTCTTCTACGCTTAATTATATGCAGGTGGAGAAGCTTTTGAGGGTATTGAGGGACCACACGAAAGCAACTGGATGGACTATTGCAGATATCAAGGGAATAAGCCCAACCATATGTATGCACAAAATTTCCCTTGATGATATGAGCAAAGGTTCTATGAAGCATCGGTGGAGGCTCAATCCAATCATGAATGAGGTGGTAAAGAAGGAAATCATAAAGTGGTTAGATACTGGGAGTATATATCCGATCTCCGATAACCCTTGGGTCAGTCCGGTGCAATGTGTTCCAAAGAAAGGAGGGATGACAGTGGTAAAAAATGAGGCAAATGAACTCATTCCCACGAGAACAGTAACAACATGGCGAGTATGCATGGATTATCGGAAGCTGAATAATACAACTAGAAAAGACCATATCCCATTACTGTTCGTTGATCAAATGTTAGATAGGTTGGCAGGAAATGAGTTTTACTGCTTCTTGGATGGATACTGAAGATATAATCAGATTGTGATAGCTCCGAAACATCAACAGTACACCACTTTCACATGTTAGTATAGCACATTCGCGTTCCGGCGAATGCCCTTTGGTCTTTGCAATGCCCCGGCTATATTTCAACGTTACATGATGACGACCTTTTCCGACATAGTGGAGAACTTCATGGAGGTATTTATGGATGATTTTTCAGTTTACGAAGATTATGTTGATGCATGTCTTAAAAATCTTGCTTTGGTTTTAGAAAGATGTGAAAATACTAACCTTGTTTTGAATTGGGAAAATTGTCACTTTATGGTGCGAAAAGGTATAGTGTTAGGGCATAAGATTTCGAACATGGGTATTGACATCGACAAAGCAAAAATTGAAACCATCGAAAAACTCCCACCCCCATCTTTGGAGAAAGGTATTCGTAGTTTTTTAGGACATGCTAGATTCTATAGGCGTTTCATAAAAGACTTTTCAAAAATTTCTAAACCATTGTGTAATTTGTTGGAGAAAGATGTACCTTTCAAGTTTAATGATGAATGCTTGCATGCTTTCCATGAATTAAAATCACGTTTAGTTTCAGCACCCATTATCATAACCCCCTGATTGGAATTCTCCCTTTGAATTAATGTGCGATGCTAGTGATTTTGTTGTTGGTGCAGTGCTTGTTTAGTGTAAGGAGAAGATTTTTCATTCAATATATTATGCTAGCAAAACTCTAATAGATGCGCATGTTAATTATACGACCACAGAGAAGGAGCTTTTGGCCATAGTGTTTGCATTTGAGAAATTTAGAGCTTATCTTGTAGGTACGAAGGTGATCGTTTACACAAATCATGCTGCCATCAAGTACCTTGTTATGAAGAAGGATGCTAAGCCTCGATTAATTTGATGGTGCTACTCTTGCAGAGTTTGATCTTGAGATACGTGATAGAAAGGGATTTGAGAACCAAGTGGTGGATCATCTCTCCCCTCTTGAGCATAAGGGTTAACCAAAGGATCCAACATGGGTCTACGAAAACTTCTCGGATGAGCAATTGTTCAAGGTAGAAGGTGCCAACCTCCTGTCGTATACACAATTTGCCAATTATCTTGCTCCCGGAGCACTTCCATCGGATATGAAGTCGCAACAAAAGAAGAGGTTCCTTTTCGAGATGAAGAAGTATTTTTGGAATGAGCCATTCTTGTTCAAACAATGCAGTGATCAGATAATCAAAAGGTGTGTTCCGAAAGAAGAGATGATACAAATTTTAGAGTGTAACCGCTCCTTACCTTATGGAGGGCATTTTCAAGGGATGCGCACAACATCAAAGGTGTTGCAATCCAGGTTCTTTTGGCCAACATTGTTTAAGGATGCTCACGAGTTTGTGAGTGGTTGCAACCGTTGTTAAAGAACGGCGACAATTTCGAAGAAATATGAAATGCCTTTGAATTCCATTCTTGAGGTCGAGCTTTTTGACGTATAGGGAGTAGATTTTCTGGGCCCTTTCCTCCATCGTGTGGGAATGTTTACATTGTTATGGCAGTAGACTACGTGCCTAAGTGGGTAGAGGCTGTGGCTCTTCCTAAGAATGACGCTTCCGTAGTGGTAAACTTTCTAAAAAGGAACATATTCACTCGTTTTGGGACACCAAGAGCAATAATCAATGATGGTGGCACTCATTTTTGCAAACGAAGTTTCAAGGCTCTCTTGGCAAAGTATAATGTTCACCACAAAGTCGCCACTCCTAATCACCCGCAATCTAGCGAGGAAGTTGAGGTGTCTAACAGAGAAATAAAGTAGATATTTGAGAAGACTGTATGTGCTACTCAAAAAGATTGGTCAAAGCTAGAAGACGCATTGTGGGCGTATCGTACTGTTTATAAAACACCGATTGGCACCTCGCCATATTCATTGGTGTTTGGAAAAGCTTGTCACCTACTAGTTGAATTGGAAAACAAGGTATATTGGGCCATTAGGCTGTGGCTCTTCCTAAGAATGATGCCTCCGTACTGGTAAACTTTCTGAAAAGAAACATATTCACTCATTTTGGGACACCAAGAGCAATAATCAGTGATGGTGGCACTCATTTTTGCAAACCAAGTTTCAAGGCTCTCTTGGCAAAGTATAATGTTCACCACAAAGTCACCACTCCTTATCACCCGCAATCTAGTGAGCAAGTCAAGGTGTCTAACAGAGAAATAAAGAAGATCTTGGAGAAGACAATATGTGCTACTCAAAAAGATTGGTAAAAAAAAGGTAGATGACGCATTGTGGGTGTATCGTACTGCTTATAAAACATCGATTGGCACCTCACCAAATTCATTGGTGTTCGGAAAGGCTTGTCACCTATTTGTCGAATTGGAAAACAAGGCATATTGGGCCACTAGATTTGGGAGTGGCAGGAGAAAAACGATTGCTACAATTGAATGAGCTTGAGGAGTTCCGGTTAAAGGCTTATGAGAATGCGAAAATTTTCAAGGAAAAGACAATATGATGGCATGACAAGAACATTGTAGACCATTATTTTGAGCCGGGCCAATTAGTGTTGCTACACAACTCAAAGTGGAAGTTGTTTCCTGGGAAACTTAAATCATGTTGGTCTGGACCTTTTCGTATTGCTGAGGTTTTCCCTCATGGTGCAATCGAACTTGAGGATAGGGAACTTCACTAGGACATTCAAGGTCAATGGAGAAAGCGTGAAACCATACTTTGGAGGGGAAGTGGATCAGCAGCGGTCCAAAACATTCTTCATGATTCCAATTAATCCCCCGCTAAGTCGAGCCAAAGACTATAAACTAGGCGGTTTTTGGGAGCAACCCAAAATTTTTTGAGTTTTTTTCACTTGGATTTTGTTGGTTTCATGTACGTTTCTTGTGTTAGCCTCTGTTAATGGATGTGTTCTTTTGGAAGTGCAAGTGCGAGTGCAAAGGATGAAGTGGAGATGGCCACGAGTTCATAAATTTTAGCAACGAAGAAATCGAGTCAGGTTTCGGGTCACACGCCTGTTGCTAGACTATGGTAGTGTGATCTGTGGAATAATTAATTAATAAGAGTATTAATTAATTAGTGTCACTGCTAATTGAATTAAGAACCTAGAGGGTCACACACAAATGTCCGGTCACGAGGGTGAAGGCTTGAATTGATTAAACGAGTTGATCGAACCAACCAAAGGGTTGGAGAGGGCCACACGTGCAAAAGGCATGTGTGAGGCGCGTGTTTTGGGGTGACTGATGAGTCGCTTTTATTACATTGTTTTACGTGTATTATGAATTAGTTTTAAGTACATTTAGGATGGTTTAATGTATTATTGGTACATGATGTGGGTATTTTGTCATTTTGCAGGACTTAGCGGTGGAAACAACAAAAGAAGGACTTTTGTGCAAATTTCAGAAAAATAGATTGTATGTTCGAACATGAGCTGTTGTGCCGCAACATGAGTCAGAACATAAAGTAGGCGAGAATTTATGTTCGAATATGAACGTCTGTATGTTCGAACATGGAGGCTGACGTGTGAGAGAGTCGTAGTTCGATTAGAACTGAATTTTCTTTCCTTTTTCAACTTTTCTAGCATTTGGGGATGTGTAGGGGGTATATAATAATGAATTTTGGGTAGACTTTGAGATAGAGAACACACCGTTGATAGATTTTCACATAGGATTCACCGGAGGTAACCAAGATAGGAGACCGACTCAAGGAGTAGAAGATTGAAGATTCCGTCTTTAGAGTTTTCTTCTTTAATCTTTCTTGATGGCATACTCTAATTTTATTATGTTTTCAGTTGAATTCGTTATAAACTAATTTAGGTTTTTAGGATTATGGATGAACTCTTTGTTTAATTTGAATTTCATTATTTCTTGACTTTTGAATAATATGAATTTCAGTTGTTTCTTTTATTGTGTGCTTATTGCCTGATCACCAATTAAGTCATGTTTCTAACTCTTAATGAAGCTCGGGAGAGATAATTTAGGAAAGGTTAGACATATAAGATCCTTTGTTCAATCATTTGCAAGAGTCGAATAACTTGATTGTAAATAGGATACGGATATACTTAATCACCTTAGGTAGGTTGATCTGAATTTGCAATTAAATCGTTCTTGTTTATTGATAAATTGAATAGGGATATGGAGTTGTAATAACGAGAATAGCAGGACATGACTTCGGGAGAAGCTGGTAACGACATGTGATTAAAACCTAGCAATTGATTTCATATGATTTCATTAGGATAGAGCGACGAGTCAAATTAGCAAAGTGGGGATTCTATAATTCTAGAGTTAGTTTTTGTGACACCCGAGCGTGGGTCCCCACATCCCCCCGCACTAAGACCAAACTCATATACGAATATAGTCCGCATACAAGTCCAATCCTAGCGAACGGAGACACGACACGGACCCTAGCTAGGCAGGACTAACCCTGTACCAACAATTCAAGCCTCTGATAAGAATAAACAAGCATGTACCCAGAGTTTCGAAAGCATAAATATCAAGCCTAGCAAATATTAAGTTTATCACATCTTATGTACAAGTCACCCACAAAGTACGAACTTACGGCCCAACCGGCCACCAAGATACAAAGCAAAAGTACGTAATTTAAGTGTGTGATACAAGATACGTGTGTGACTCAAGCTAGACACAAAAATACACTAGACACAATGCAATCTCCCACCTAGCAACGCCAGCAACAAGCACCTGAGGGACAAAAATGGGAGAGGTCAGTCTCTACAAGACTGAGTGAAAGACATAATATATATAGAAAATAGTAAAGTCATGTAACTATAATTCAATATAAAGTTTTAAAAGAAAATAAAACAAGAAATCAAGTTAAGAGTCGATATATGGAATTATAGTATCAAGTTTAGCTCAAGACAAGTGAAACAAGTGGCTCGGCGAGTGAACATTCTCCAACCTTACTCCTTTTGTGTACAAGTCAAGATCTTATTAGGTTTGCACGCAAGAATTAGGGTTATCACTTATCAAACGGGGTACTCATTCAAGTGCACAATTACTCCTTTTTCCTCCGGGTGTGATGGGATGGGTAGCTAGCCCTCGCATCCACGATGAAAATAGTGGACAGTGGGTACATGACTCCCAAGGTCCGGAATCCCATCAATCCACCAAACCTCATGACGGACATCCGGGCTGATCCAACAAGGTTGGGACTTGTGCAAGAGATGGCCATCAACCCTTGCTTTCCTGGCTCTCTCAATACACAAGCCCCTGGGCCCCACTATCAGTGCAAGAGTCTCGCCAAAACACGTCATGATCAAGTCACAAATGCTTTAAAACCAAAACCATCTTTCGAAAACAAGATATATATATATAATATATATTTTGGCTAAATCATCACATAAAGGGTCGTAGGGTTCATATATTATGGTCCTAACTTCTCCTCACCTGAACAAGACAAAAAGAGGGATAACTGGAACCCCGAACCCTACAAAGCTGGCTCGCCAACACCCTGAAAATCCTCTAGGCAAGAGAAACAAGACGCATGTGAAACACGACTTAATATGAACTAAGTATGACGCACGAAAAATGATAACAATGTGCATGGCAAATTATAAGGACATTTTACATCAATAATGTGTTTATATGCACAATTAAGGTTTCACGTTATGCATAAACGAACGTAAGACATTTATCGGGAATTTGAATTCAAGTAATCACTCATGCAAATGTGTAATTTAATCATGAAAGTAGTTCAAATCACTTAAAAGAGTCAACGAAAGATCACGGAAAAGAAAGCAAGAAGAAAGCACGCAAAACAAAAAAACACAAAAATGGGACAGTCACCATCGAAACGGCCGTTTCAAGGCCCTCGGGTCCCAGTAAAACAACTCGAAATGGCCGTTCCCAAATGAACTGGGAACCAGAACGACCGTTTCCAGCCTCGCAGAGGAGGAAGTTAGTAGCTTCCCAAATGGCCGTTTCCAGGAACAACTGAGGTTCCAAACGACCGTTTCGAAGGCTCCTGGGCCAAAAACAGGGGAAACTCTCGTATGATAGGAGGGTCTAAACGAGATTCAACTCCCACCATTTGAATCCATCACAACCATCCCACAACTCAGGATCACAAGTGGAGTAGTTAACGAACTTCCACCACTCGTTCGCCAACCCCAAATGGATCTTCTATGGCCACCCCAACTTCATGATTTGAAGTTGGTTTCTTAAACGTCCACTAACTTCTAAACATGGTCTTCAAAGACTTGTTGCATAGTCCGTTGCACAGCACGACCCTCGTTTCACCGTGTAGCAAAACACTCACTCACTCTAAATGACTAACAAATAACAAACAAGCACATACTACAGTAATTAAAGGATGCATGATGCACGTGATATGCATGTGTGAATGTACCGTTTACTGTGGTTTTGAGAAAACTTCCATTGTAGTGCTCCAAATTGACATTGGGTGCTTTGTTGGAGTTTTCTTTGCTCGTAGTATCCAGCTTTGGAATCCCCGACGTGTTGATACTTCAATAACCACCTGGTCTTCATCTTGTGATCAATTTCCACTTTTATCAAACTATACGATCCAAATGCCCATTCTTGAACGGGCGCTTACCTTAACCCAATCAACTCGTCCTTTATTTTAAAATATATTCAATCTTCGTGAATGCTCGAATTGATCCTCGCGTCACCCATTACAAAATATGATGGCTTGTTCGAGCTTCCTTTACCTAATATTTTTCTTACCAATTTCGGAAATTGCTTTTATGATCCCATCATCTTTAAGGTATGAGACATGTCATGCCAAACCAAATCCTTTTTAATCTTGGGAGATGGAGTTCGTATGTGCTTCAAGATGAGAACCCATAACTTTGTTCCTATAACCAGAATTATCATTGATCGACCCTTACCCGGTCTCGTCATTCTAACTCCCAAATTCCTTAAGTATGCATCCTCTCTTCTTGAGGCAGTGGTCTATTCCATATTATGTTAGGAGTTTCCACGTCGATCCTGGAACTCATCAAGTACCAAAATCCTCCAAATCATCTCTTACCACTTCTATAGACTCCCGACACTTGCTATTTCTTATATTTCCATCGTTCCTACAAGAAGTGATCTGATCGGCCACAACCACGAATTTAAGTCATCTCCCTGTCGGCTCTCCGCTTAATAATTTCTATTCTTGTCCATTAAACTTGTGATCTCGCCTCTTTAAAGATCCTCAACTTTTCATCTTCACCTCCTTGGTATAGTGGTCCCAGTCATGCTACATGTTTGGTGATCTCACCCATATTCACTTTGAAGTGATTGAGAGGGATAGCGACCTACATTCCTTCATTCCAACAACCGGTCTTACTCCTTTCAACTTCAGAATTCCTTTTTCTTGACTCGAGTAAGGCCCAGTCAGAGTAGCACTTGATGATCAATTGAAGAAAATTTCCTATCAAATGAACACTGAACGATACATGTCGGGTTAAGATGCCAATGCACTTAGCACACTTCCAACAATTTAAAATATAACACATTGGAGTAATTATATCAAGTAGGGATACATGCAAATATAGGTAAAAAGATTCAAATAATTTAATATGATGCACGTGCCATGAATGCATTAAACCTGTCACCGTAATGGTAAGATTCTAGCTCGGCACTTTTCCCTCATTCCTTTAATTACAGGCTTGTCTCGAATTTGTTGACTATTTCTCGTTTACCCACAGTCTCTTAGATTTCGAAAATCCTCCTGCATCGACTTGTATATTCCATAGCTCGAGATTGCATTTTCTTGAATCCAAATTCTTCTATGCTTATTGAATTGGTGTCTTGGCTTCTTTTCAAGTATCGGTCTCCAATTATCATGCGAACCTACACCATAGTTATCACCTTGGTAAAAATTCTCTTGATTTATTCTTGTGGGTTCAAATTGCCTGAAGGATTCGTCCTCCCACTGTTTACACTTGAGCACCTAACTTCCCTCCAAAAGCTCTTTGCCTTTCTTTATCGTTTCCATTTGTTACTTTATATCTCCCAATTCGACCACACACCACGACAATTCAGCTTGGATTTGGAAAATAAACTCTAATCCGACCGATTATGAATCTCTTGGCATTGTTACCTCTCATGGATTTGTAATTTGTAAACATCACACATCCCACCACCATCTCGTCGAGTATCCTCCAACTACAATAGAACCCATACATTGTTGCCATATCTCAAGCTTTCTATTCCGGATATTAACCTTCAAATCCTAGCCTCATATAGGAAAGGCTATCACTCTCAAATCCTTGTATAGAATCCCTGGTGTATTCCTTACATCGTTCATGCTTGAAAAAGAGCTTATAATAGGTCATGGATGTCGTAGAGACTGACCGTGGTTTGATATTATCTTGATAATCTGCAAAGCACAACTCAATCTTAGATATATGTGCATGCGGTTAGTGCATGCTTATGTCACATATTCGACATCAAGGGCACGGATTTAATACAAAATGCAACATAGAAGTCAGCAAAGTTCTATGATGCACAGACACGTACACGACACGACATGACACGGATACGGCGACATGAATTTTTTCTTGAATTTTCCACGTAAGGAGTGTCAGACACGGTGTCCTACACGAGTGTCCGACACGACACGGCATGACACGACACGGCAAAATGATATTTTTAGAAGTGTCCGTGCATCATAGGCAAAGTTTGAAAAGAATTACAATGTATGATGCATGTGCGATGAATGCTCCAAGTACCTTCCACCCTGGCATCAGAGTCGACCTCGGCATCTTTCTCTTCTTCCCCGATAGCATGAGCACGGGCTTGAAGGGGTGGGGTTTGTCTTTCTTGTCTTGCCCCGAGCTTCCTCTTTGGGCAAGTATCAATCTTGTGATCTAGTGCACCACACCGAAAACATAGGTCCAACCGGCGTCTACAATTATGGTAAGTGTGAGTAGGTATTCCACAATGTGCACACCCGGGCTTCTCTTGTGAAGTGGGTGGAGCCGATAAAATTGGAACTTTCCTCATGGGACAGGGCTTCTTATCATGGCTCTTCGGGGTTTGAATTTGTTGAGATACGAGCCTCTTACCCCGTTCCCGATCCCGAGCCGGTATGATAAATTTTCGACTTGCCCTTCGCTAACTTGACCTTGGCCTTCAAAGCTTTACCCGTGGCTGATGGCGGTGGATTCTCACAGAGTCTTCTTTCCACATAATTCATAACATCTTCCATGAAATTCTCGGGAGTAGCCCTTGGGTTCCTCTCTTGTGGAGTATTAGAATGATCACAGTGACCGTAGCAAGTTGATGAACGATCACGGTGTCTTCGGGGAGGCATTCTGCAAATTTAAACACTAAATATGCATGTTTGTTTAATTCATGCTCATGAAATCAAGAAATGCAACAAGTAGATAAGTCACACAAGTTGATTATTTGTCAAGTGGATGCAAGAACACATTAACAAGTTGTCCTAAGTCGTTCGACCTAGACAGTCTCGACACGAGAACTCTGATTTTGTAACCTGGAGCTCTGATACCACTTTAGGATATGACACCCGAGCGTGGGCCCCAACATCCCCCGCACTAAGACCAAACTCATATAGGAATATAGTCCGTATACAAGTCTAATTCTAGCTAACGGAGACATGACGCGGACCCTGGCTAGGCGGGACTAACCCTGTACCGACAATTCAAGCCTCTGATAAGAATAAACAAGCATGTGCCCAGAGTTTCCGAAGCATAAATATCAAGTCTAGCAAATATTAAGTCCATCACGTCTTATGTACAAGTCACCCACAAAGTACGAACTTACAGCCTAACCGGCCACTAAGATACAAAGCAAAAGTATGTAATTTAAGTGTGTGATACAAGATACGTATGTGACAAGCTAGACACAAAAATACACTAGGCACAACGCAGTCTCCCGCCTAGCAACGCCAACAACAGGCACCTGAGGGACAAAAAGAGGAGAGGTCAGTCTCTATAAGATTGAGTGCAAGGCATAATATATATAGAAAACAGTAAAGTCATGCAACCATAATTCCATATAAAGTTTTAAAAGAAAATAAAACAAGAAATCAAGTTAAGAGTCGATATATGGAATTATAGTATCAAGTTTAGTTCAAGACAAGTGAAACAAATGGCTTGGCGAGTGAGCATTCTCCAACCTTACTCCTTTCGTGTACAAGTCAAGATCTTATTAGGTTTGCATGCAAGAATTATATCACTTATCACACGGGGTATTCATTTAAGTGTACAATTACTCCTTTTTCCTCCGAGTGTGATGGGATGGGTAGCTAGCCCTCGTATCCACGACGAAAACAATGGATAGTGGGTACATGACTCCCAAGGTTCGGAATCCCATCAATCCGCCAAACCTCGTGACGGACATCCGGGCTGATCCAATAAGGTTGGGACTCGTGCAAGAGATGGTCGTGAGCCCTTGCTTTCCCGATTCTCTCAATACGCAAGCCCCTGGGCCCCATTATCAGTGCAAGAGTGTCGCCAAAACACGTCAAGATCAAGTCACAAGTGCTTTAAAACCAAAACCATCTTTTGAAAACAAGATATGTATATAATATAGATTTTGGCTAAATCATCACATAAAGGGTCGTAGGGTTTCATATATTATAGTCCTAACTTCTCCTCACCTGAACAAGACAAAAAGAGGGACAACTGGAACCCCGAACCCTACAATGCTAGCTCGCCAACTCCCTAAAAATCCTCTGGGTAAGAGAAACAAGACAAGTGTGAAACACGACTCAATATGAACCAAGTATGACGCACAAAAAATGATAACAATGTGCATGGCAAATTATAAGGTCGTTTTACATCAATAATGTGTTTATATGCACAATTAAGGTTTCACCTTTTGCATAAACAAATGTAAGACATTTATCGGGAATTCGAATTCAAGAAATCACTCATGCAAATGTGTAATTTAATCATGCAAGTAGTTCAAATCACTTAAAAGAGTCAAGGAAAGAACACGGAGAAGAAAGCACGAAGAAATCACTCAAAACGAAAAAAACACGAAAACGGGACTGTCACCATCGAAATGGCCGTTTCTAGTTTGTACTGGAAACCGAAATGGGCGTTTCAAGGCCCTCGGGTCCCAGGAAAACAACTCGGAACGACCGTTCCCAGAATGAACTAGGAACCGGAACAGTCGTTCCCAACTTCGCAGAGGAGAAAGTCAGTAGCTTCCCAAATGACCATTTCCAGGAACAACTGAGGTTCCAAACGGCAGTTTCGAAGGCTCCTGGGCAAAAAACAGGGGGAAAAACAGGGAAAACTCTCGGGAATGGCTTCAAGACATTCCCACACCCAACCACAACACATAAAACACCTCAAAACTAACATATAACACGTATATGATCCGTATATGTCATTTAGGTAACATAATATCCATGAAAATAAGCATTAATCCATTAAAATTCAACATGAAACCCTTAGGTAAATAAGTGATCAACCATGTCTCAAACCTCAAGAACTCAAGCTATATATTCATGAAATCAATTCAAGATCATCATGTATGCCTCATATTAAGTCATGAAATCCTTAGGAACCAAAAACCCTAACAGTAACTCATGAATCCTCAAAGATATATGCATGATCTTACCTTGGAAGTGGAAGAGATGGAGGGGAAAAGAGAAAGATGATGGTATGGAGCTTGATTCTCGGTAAAGATGGAAGAAAAACCTTGGCTTCTCCTGACTTGTTTAGACCGAGATGGAAGAGAGAGAGAGAGAGAGAGAGAGAGAGAGAGAGATGGGGAGTTCTTGCTTTCTCTTGAATGAAGAATGAAGAAAAAAGTGTGTGTATATGTATGTATAGGCTATATCGTGAAAAGAAGAGGGGAGAAAAGGGAAATTTGCAACTTGGTCCTTGACAAATTAAATGAATGCAATCAAGTAGTAAACTTATAAAATGTTATAAATAAATCCAAGTCCAACTAGTAATTAGGTCCAAGAGTTATACGAAGTTGCAATTAAGGACAATTAAACATGAAACTTCACAATTACGAATAATTAAACACTTAGGCATGCTCGGGAAAATAAATACACAACTCACGTAAATAAATTAACGAAGTTAGAAGTTTAAATCATATAATTTGCAAGTATTCAATTCAAGGAATTAAATAGCGAAATTAAAGAACGAAAAGGAATTAAATAAATCTTAAATCTCAAAACTCACACGTGCGGCACGCGTACCTGGCTTGCCAGAAAAACAGAGTGTCACAGTTTTCATACGAGTATTTGATTTCTTAAATTGTGTTCTTAGACTAGTTAGTTAATTCCATTTTATTTAGCTAACTAATTTAGATTAGTTCTTAGTTTGTTTAATTCAATTGTCTGAATAAAATTAAGTTGCATTAGTTTAGTACTCAATCGTGAATTTATTTAGTTTCTCATGGGATCAACACTCTACTTCTCCATATTACTTATTTGCGACACGTGCACTTGCGTTTGACCCAACAGTGACACGTGTCACATTAGTGTGATGGTTGAATAATTAAATTGGCTTAATTATTTAATGAGATTTAATTTAATTATGAATTATTGTTAAGCCCAAATTTGGAATTAGAAAGTTTAATAAATAATTACTTGTGAAATAATTAATTATTAGCATCAATTTATTTATTATGAATAAATAAAATATTTCATGAAGATATCTAAAGGAGTTAGATAGAGTTTCTTGCAAGGCAAGTTGATCAAAGTGGACTTTTGGTCAAAATAGAAAGACATTTCTTACCTAGCAAGTATCCCATGTCATGAGGGTTTAGGAAACCCTCACCAAAATGGATAAGGGGTTCGAACCCCCAGGCTATATAAGCATGGGGTTTGAACCCCATGAGAGAGTGATAGACAAAATTTTTTCCAAATTACATCACATAAACCCCAGAGAGCTTAAACACTAAACATAGCACTAGCATCCTCCCTGTTTAGATAGTGATCGAGGTTGATGTGGATTATACTCTAGAGGACTACTAATTTGGAGTCTTAAAGATTCGAAAGAGTTCGTGGGATTTGCCGCTTGAAGCGCATTTGTGGGCGGCTCAAACGTGTCAAGAAAGCAACAATCTAAGTAAGTTCTTGATAACCCTATGAATCGGGATTAGGAATTGCAAGTCTAAGATCTTTCTTTTGGGAAAAAAATTTAATTTCCATTGCATTTACTTTCGTATTTTTTTTCCCAGCAGTTTAAGGTGATTTTGGGGTTGAATTTAATTGAATTGGGAGGTATGGTTTAACTTGGTGCTGACCCGTAGCTATCCCCTGTTTTTCAAATTTTGAATTCTAAAACTCAGGGGGGTAACGACCGTTACTCCCTAACCCTTTTAAACCCCAACAGTTGTTTGGTCTCTAGGATATTCTGGAGGACCTAACGGCCATTATCACTTTCATATTGGAGGAGGGTAACGGTCGTTGCCGTTCCCAGTGTGTTTGCTTTTCCTTTTTCGTGACCAACAACCGTTGGTCATGACGTTGGTCACTTTAGCCTCGTTTTCTTGCCTGTTTTCACTCGTTCTCGATTCTTTATATTTCTTGACTTCCATGCACGCTTTCTAATGTTTGAAAATATGCTTAAATGTGATGTATTGATCTCACATGCTCAATATGATTGATAGAAACATGTTAATGTGTTAATGGTCAATCAATGCTCTTGATTTTGAACCTAACCTCCATTTCTTACTTACGTGGGACATTAATTGTGCACATGAACCTCTTCACAACATCTCATACTTATAATTGTACATCATAGCATATCATATCATCCATAGTGATGCCCTGTTTTCTTGCCCACTTAGGAAATATTTCCAAAACTTCACAATGAGATTATGGCATCCATGAACGTGTTTACTTTCTTGCAAGGATTATATATACAACCCCCATTTTATATCCACCAATTCCTTATAGACTGAACCCAGATTATTTCTCAGTTCTTTTGCAGGTGGGGAGCTAGGCGGGAATTAGAATCAGTTTGTGAGTCTAACAATGAGTTTCATATTGCATACTGTAGCATACACTTTATATTCTTTTGTGGCCTGAGTGCCTTCTATATATATTTATATATGTTGGTTATTGTGAGGCCTTGATGGCTATTTATATTATACAGGTTTAGGGCTTGTAGCCCCTCTGCTTATTGGAGCCGTGTTCTTATTGTCATGGTTTATTATTTCATGTGATACACTTTCGCACTTATTGTTGTATTTCACATTGTTTTACTTGATTCATTCAGGGTTAGTCCCGCCTAGCTAGGGTGTCAATCGTGTCTCCCGTTCACTTTAATCGGGCACATATACTGATTTCCTAATTTCGTATGGGGTCGGGTCTTAGTGCAGGGAATGTGGCATCACTCGATACAGGCGCTACATCTTGCCCTTCCTTGAATTCATCCGATTTATCTATCTTTCCTTTCCCCTTATTACTCTTCTCATACTTTTCTTCTTTTACTCTACTTGGACCGCCTTGATACCAACTTGGCATAAGAGGCTCATCATAAGCCCGACCGCTACTCAACGTTATAGCCTTGCAAAACTCTTTTGGATTGTCTCCATTTTGCTCGGGAGCATGCCTTGTGGTCTCAGATTCAAGGCATTGGCTATTTGGCCAATTTGGATCACTATGTTCCGGTTTTGAGTGGCCGCTTACTCCACTTGAGTTTCTAGCTTTTGAAACCAGCCCGTGGATACCAAAATAAACTTCTCAAGAGCTACCTCCTAACCTTGCTTTTGTTCGGCTTGTGGTTGATGTTGTGGAGTTAGTGGCACATATTATTTTGGTTCGAAAATGGTGGAGGGTGTCGGAAATTCTTGGGTTGCCTCGGTTAGAATTGTGGTCTCGAGTTCACTTGACTGTTGTTGTCATTTGACCACAAGAAATGAGGATGATTCCCCCAACCGGGATTGTAGGTGTTGGAAAATGGATTATTTTGGGGCCTCGAATTTTGCACGTAGTTAACTTGCTCGAAACCCGAAGAAGTAGATGATCCACATTGAGTAGAATAAGGACAAGAACTAAGCATGTGTGGTCCACCACACACACTACAAGAAATCTTGTCAATTCCGACGGGACACAATCTGTAGGAAAACCCCTTCTTGGAATTCAAAAATCGACGGAATTGCGAGGGAAAAAAAATCAAAAAATTAAATAAAATAAATTATTTCCGACGGGATTCCGAGGGAAATCCTGTCAGATTTATCAAAATTTAAAAAATATAGTAGACATTTTCGACGGAATTCCCGTTGGAATTCCGTGGGATCTGTTAAAAAATAATAAAATTAAATATTTTTGACGTGATTCCCCTCGTAATTCCGTCAAAATTTAGTAAAAAGATAATAAAATTAAAAAATTCCGACGGGATCCCTCTCGGAATTCCGTCAGAATTTATTAAAAATAATAATAAAATTAAAAAATTCTGACGGGATTCCCCTTGAAATTCCATCGGAATTTATTAAAAAAAATTAAAAAAATAATATTTTCCGCACATTCGAAAGTATTTATTGAGAGCCAATTCATCAAATAACATTACAAATACACACACTAATTCATAAAAAAATTATCTATTCATAGTCTATTATAAATTTACTCCTGGAGCATATGACCGAACCTATAAACCCCCAAGCATATAACATCATCAACCCCTCGAGAACCTATAACCCCCGGAGCATATAACATAAACAACCCCTGGAGCATATAACATCATCAATCCACCTGCCAAATTACAAAGATGTTATATTAGCGTTTAGAATGTATGATCATAGATAAATGAGGCAATTAGACACACATTGGTAGCATAAGGCATCACACGAAGCAATTTTGAATCATAGAACGCATATTTAGACCGGGCTTTAAGGTAAATATTAACGTACTTCAGTTAGGCATATCTAACAAACAAGTTTTTTCAGCACATTACACTTACACCCCCTTAAGTTTAAGTGTTTAATGTAACTTATGAGATACGAACTAAACGAAAGAAGCACAATTAAATTCAAGCATTCACACGTTGTATTACATATAGAGAGCATGTATGAGACTTACAAGTTAGAAGGTAGTGTACTAAAAGCACGGAAACAGGCTAGGTAAAACATCAACAAAATGGCTTAATTATAGGATCAAATACTCACATGTAAGCAACTAGTGCAGAAACTTTCCACACACACATCGTAGGAAAATTGTCATAACTTTTGTTCAGAAGGTATTTTAATAAGCCGTAAAATTCCTATTAAACTAGACAACTATATCTTTCGAATGACATAGACAACTATATCTTTCGAATGACATAGGCCTCAATTCCTAGATCTTTCTGTATAAATACAGATTTCAACGTAAAGTTGGGACAAAACAGCAACTCAGCTGCAGCGACACATTTCAAAGGAAAATTCGTTTACCATATCGAACGGAGTAGGAAAATTCTGAAAATTCACAGGTATACTCCCAGCACATGTATGTACTCCTCCATAAAACTGTAGCACCCGGAACGCCGAGATGCCACACCCCCACACTATAAGTCGATCCACATAGGAAATGCATAGTCCGTACATGAACCAACCTATAGTGAACGGGTGACAATAAAAAAAACAATCTAGCTAGGCGGGACTAACCCTCAATTATAAACCACATGCATAACAATCAAAGAAAAGCATAATATAAGTCTATACCATCGTCTTTGAAATTCATTTCCCATGATTCAATATACACAATTTCAAGTATACCAAGCTCTAGTTATAAAATACATATGCATCAATAATGTACATAAACTGTGCTAGACTCGAAATAAAGACCACCTGACTTAACTCGACTCCCGCCTAGCACCAACCCTTGAAAACCTGAAAAGTGTGAGGTGTCAGTCTATGAAAGACTGAGCGAGGGGTTTATAAATAAATATTAGCGCAATTACCATGCAAGTCATAGTCTCGGGTAAGGTTTTATAAAAGGGAAGCAATATAAGTTCAATAATAAAATACAGTTCGCCTGAGATTACAACTAACCAATTTAACAATACAACCGTTATCACTTCAATTCAATCAGTGGCCCGGCGAGTGAGGGCAATTCTCCAACCTTACTCCGACAGTGAACATTACCAATATTTAGATTTTCAATGGTTAAGGGAGCATGCAAGTTATTACAGTGCACAATAAGCAGTTTTAGTCCCTTCTTCCTCCGGTGGTAATGGGATTGCAAGGCCCCACCACCCAATCTCATTGAGAATAGGGTTCATGAGTCCCTATGCCCGGAACTCCTTCCCCCACTAATCTCCTAGTGGGTTCAGGGGGCATCCCAAGGTTTTTGAGGATAGTGCAAGAGTTACCCGTCAGCCCTTGCTTCCCCGGTTGGCTCAATACACTATCCTCGGGCCCAAAGTGAACATGTTTTACTCGGTAAAACAACCAATCAATCAATCAGTTCAATGGAATCAGTTGAAAATGAATAGAGTTTAGAAAACTATAGATATATAGATACATTTTGGCTTAAATAATCACATAGGGTTATATGGGTTTTATATATCTAGAAATTAAACCTCACCTGTCGAGCGACGGAACAAGACAAGGATATAAGAAAGGCCCAACCGATCAGTGATCTCCGCCCTGGAGAAAAACTGGACAAGAAAGGGAATAGTGGAAACTCGTGAGACGAGACTCAATATGAGACCAAGTATGACGCACGGCCATGCTCATATAAATAAATAAGACCAAGCTATCAATTAACACCTAGCATGTATAAACACCAATTAACACCTAAGAGGTGAAATTAATATCAAGCAATCATGTAGTCATATTATTCAATTATTCCAAGTTCAATTCATATAAGGCATGGAATCACACAAACACGTTTGAGCAATTAAGTACCAAGAAGTGTCAAGTAGGAGCATACTTATCAATTTACCAAGAATATATATCATACAATGCACATATGGGAGCCAAGAGAGTGAAATAAATGCAATAAGGAAGGTTTTGGTGAAGTATGACAAAAACGGGCAATTTAAGAAACATACATGCTGAGGGAAAACTGGAATATCTTTAATTCTAGAAGTGGGAATTAGGTTTTGTTTGTTGGGAATGAAACTAGACACAAAGCTCTTTCCTATGATATATGGCTCGTTTTCTAGTTCAAAGCGAGGAGAAAATGGCATAATCATGAAGTTAAGCGAGTGCAAGTTGTCGGGAAAGTGGTGACACCTAAAAGAATTGATTATATCTCACAAAATAGAAAGTATATTGAGATTATTCTAATTGGAGGTTGTTCTAGACTTCAATAGGTTTCCAACGGTTCAAAAATCAGGTCATTCTGAGTTCGGATGAGGGAGTACCCGGCCCAGTAAAGTTCAAGGGAAAAATTCCCCGGCCGGGTAAAGGGGTCCAGAAGCTCTACGGGACAAAAGTACCCACCCGGGTACTTGTTATGCACAAAAAGTACCCGCCCGGGTACCCTTCCAGAGCTGGAAAAAGGGGCAAAACAGGGGTTGCTTCGGAGGAGAAAGAAAAGGAATCAAAACCCAAAGCAAACTCAACCAAAATGCTCCAAAACAATCATATATCATGCGTATAACTTGGAGACATCATTAAGTTAACATTTAATCCAAGGAAACATGCTTAGATCATCAAAATTCATCATTCAAACCCTATATATATATATCATGATATTCAACTTCCAAATAACTCAAGAATTAAGCATGGAATTCAAGGTTAAAGTTCATAATCATGCTTCTAAACTCAACTAACCAAGAAATCACATCATATTCATCAAACCCTACTTTATATATATTCAAGAGATTCAATCAAGTTCTCCATCTATACCTTTAATATACAAGAAAGAATGGATGGAATGATGAAGAGATGATGATGCTTCCTACTTATGCAATATTCCTCAAGATCAAGCTTGCTATTGAGATGAAATATTCCTCCTTTCCCCCTTGGTGTTTTGATCGACATAAGTAGGTGTAAGTGTGTGTATTTTTGTATGAAAATGATGAATGAGAGAAAATGAGAGAGATGAGATACATATGATATAATATATCCTCCACTAAAGTGTATGAATCATCACTTTTTGCATTCTAGTCCCTCAAGAATATGAATGCATGCACTCAAGTCTAATTCCATGGAAAGTGAGTATCTAACTCCATTTAAGTCATGCAATTAAATCCACACATTTACATATATGAGCATTTAAGGTCATATAAGAGCATTTAGTCACATTAACAATTAATTCATAAAAGCTCATGGAAATATTATGCATCTAATGTTATGAAAAATATATAAAGTATCACATAATATCAATTAAGCACATTATCAATTATTTCATGTAAATTTCACGTTAAGGATAATTCACATAAATGCATAGAAATATAATACATACAATATTATGAAATGTAGATAAATTATCACATAATGCATAAATTGAAAACGGGACGTTACAAAAATAATTTTGTAAAATTCAAAGGTTTGGCCCCTCTGCTCAGGCTGCAATTTCAGATCTGAAAACAGGGTGAAAACAGGGGTGTCGTTCGAAATTCCTTTCGGGTAACAAACGAGGTAGGATGGACACCAAATTTAACGGAGATAAACTTTAATATGTTGAGAACTTCTAGTTAAAACTGTTCTAGAAAATGACATCGCACGAATTCAGAATTCAAATTCAAACCTACTGCATACATGCTGTTAATATTTCATTATATGCAAATTACAATTCCACATTTCTAATTCAGTTAATCACACTTATGAACCAATCAAAATCATAAAGTTCATCCAATTCTTCAATATCCAGGTTTCCAAATAGCACAGAACCATAAAATTCATCCAAGAATTTATCCCTCAACCTGATTTAAATCACATAGCAGCACATACTTTTTTCTAATCAATATCACTTTAAATTATTAACCCAAATCGTAAATTTATCAAAGCCCTAGAATTCTTCATTTTATTACGACTGAAGCACAATATAGCTTGTCTTTTTCAACTTTAACGCAGAAATTTATAACATCACGTCATACATTCATCTAATGTTACATATTTGAATCATAAAACTAAAAACATCCAAGGGAATCACGTAAGCCATTGTAAAGTCTTCTGGAGTTGTGGTCCTTCATCATATATCCGCACCCCCTTCATAAAAAAGGATACAAAATTAAAATCAATTCCAAAAACTGAAAAAAAACAAGCTATCCTTGCTTGAGATTTTAATGATGACTGTAGCAGCCAAAACACAGCAAGTTCCCTGTATGCTGGGGTCAACACATCGCTCCAGAGCGGATCTATCCAAAAGTGGATGCCATGGATGCGCATCTTCATCCTGATCCTCTTCTTCACTTTCATGGCTATCAATATCTTCTCCTTTGAGAATTCTTAGAACAGTGGCTAATAAGATACTGATGCCCTGTATTTTTTCAAAAGTAAAATAGTTTGTTTATTGGGCAAAGTTTATGTCTTCGTATTGCTATTCACAAAAGGTTAGATGGTATAAGAATATGCTTTTAAGTACACTTATGCATATAATTTTTAAAACTTGCCATGGATTATGAAATAAATTATGAAATGTATAAAACAAAGGTAAATTCAATAACTGGCCCAACTTTTACATTGTATACCTGTACAAGAAATATGAACCAGGCAACCCATTTCCAGATTTCATCATTTGAATAGACAAAATCCTCAAACCCATCAGCCTTTCATGCAACTCTTTTGGTAGCTCCTGATGAACAATATCAAAATCAGATTGGCCATTCATGGTCGAGACAAGATACTTATGAAAATTCATAAAAAAAATTCGACCAAAATCAAACATCATAACCTTTTTCCATCCAGTATTCAAGAATGCATTCGCCATGATCACAGCCTCCAATATTAGCAGCAACAAAATTATAACTATGCACTGTCTTTAGTTAAGGAGAACTGCTACCAATAAAGTAACACGACCCCTGTAACATCCCGCTCTTCCGACGTACGAGCTATACCACGTGTCAACTTTCTTGTGAGTTTAATTCTGTGATTTTGTGCTTTGCGTGGCCCTATTTTCAACTCTTTAAGAGTTTAGGGGCATGTTTACAATTTTCTCTTTTTAGGGGTTTTTCGATCATTTCTCATTCGATCGAAGTTTCGACCTCTTGGACCCCTTTTAACGCATTTGGGGCATCGAAACGAGTCCGTAGACTCTGAGTTTGCCCAATTCTGAAGTCTTTAACCCCTTATGCGGGTTAATTCTCGCATGTGAGGGCTCGATATATAACACACCGATCCCCGTTGGACAGAGCAGACTCGCACCAGCTCTGCTCCTCTCTCTCTCCCGCGACACACACCCCCCCGGGTCACTATTTAAATACACACACACTAGATGGAACTTAGTCGTTTCTCGACGAATGAGTAGTCTATTTCGAAGAACTTGACGAGAGGATCACGATGGCACCAAGATCTTGACCTAACGACGAATGGTGGCGGAGATATCGCGGATTTTCAGTCGCAACGGCAGGGGTATCCAACCACGACTTCGTCGGTGTCCCGCGATGGTTTTCGGTGACCGTTTTGAGACACGACCACTAGAAACTGGAAGGCAACTCCCTGGTGATCATTTTTAGGTTGGTGGCGCAGCCATCGGGCCGGCGGTGGTGGTGCACGCGCCGACCAACGTTCACGCCGCAGTGGCGCGCTGCTGTAGCGGAGTCTTCCGCTACGTTCCGGTGACTTTTCTCGACGATTCAAGGTGGCTCCCTACCTTTTCCGACCCCCTGAGTTCGATTTCGGCGTTGGTTTGAGCAGACGGTGACTGTACACGGTGGAACGACAGCGGTGCGGTGGCGGTTCGCGGTAGAGTTCAGCTCCGGCGACTTTTTCCAGAGAATAGCTTATGAGCTTCGAAGAGCTCGTCATGGGTAAGACAATGCGATTTACGGATTTTGTTTTCGTTCACCGGTTTGGAAGTAATTTGGATTTGAAGATTTTGGGGGTTTTCGTGTTCTTAGATCTAAAATTGGAAACGATTGGCTTGGAATTTTTAGAAATTGATTAAGGATTTGGGACGGGCACAAAGACTACATTCTCGGGTGATTTTTTGGGATTTTTTTGGCACATTCGGACGGTGGCCAAACGACGGCCGGCCATTGTTCCGACGGCGGCGTTCCGATGGTCTTCGGACTTCCTGTTCCTAAAGCCAAAAATTCCTGGTAAGGAAGAACTGATTCGAAGTTCGTTTCCCTTTAGGGATAATAAGAGCCACTCAAGAGTTCATATCCAATCTGGACTTCTAATTTAGGCAACGGAATCCTGCAGAGATTCTCTACCGAATCGAACTCAAGCTCCTAGCTAAAGACCACCTGAAAGAGGAGTGCCTCGTTGTGGTGAGTCCAACGTCACTTACCGTTCGTTAATCGGAAGCTCGGTTTATTTGTTATGAATTATTTTGTGTAATTGAGATTATTTAATTTAATTTCTTAAATGTAATTTAATTTCTAATTGCTTGATTCCACGATTGAAATGCACTACAAATATATGAAATCATGTATTAAATGAATTATGAAATATATTGATGCTTTGATTTGCAATTTGGATCCCGTTATGTCTAATTGAGCTCATTATCTAATTTGAAGGGGGTGTTACTGTAATATTTAGAAACTAGAATTTGTATGTGTTTATATAAGCTTGAATTAATTAGTGATGGATGAACTTGTAAAGTTTCGATTATTATGAATCACAAACGTGTCTAAATTTTATTTTTGTTGTTTACTTTGCACTCTATGTATAAAATTAATAAACTGAACATTCGCATCTACTTGAGAACTTGGGTGTAGTAGATAAATTAGGAATTTTAGTAACTAATTCACTTACACTAATTGATAATTGTATTGTTCTCGTATTGAATTCGGTTATGCTTATTGGTTATGTGCCTCTTGTGTATATATGCATCTTTAATGTTAATTATGGCTAGACTAAAAAACGATAGGTTGATTAATTGGAGCTTAATCTCATTAGGGGATATTTGTGTAATTGTTATGAAACCATAAATATATATATATATATATATATATATATATATATATATATATATATATAATGATTGAGCTTGTATTCTTGAAATGATTCCATATGCATATTATGAACTCTTTGCCAATGTATGAAACCTAAACGTGTTCGAATACTTGAATTTATCCTATACTTATGCTTGTCTGTAAATCGGATCTTGTTAAATATTGATATGCCTTATTTGACCATGACACCACATTAGAAGCACATTAGGGACACTTATGCATACCCAGATCTTTTGGAGCATTTGTCGTGCGTCTTTGTGGTTGTTCTTGAGTTTGAGTTTAGTATCTTGTGTGTTCAGCTGTTCAGGTACACCCGGGGTGGTGACAAGTGGGTCGTGCAGGTTTCGGGGTGGACCATTTGCTGTGTCTTCGGCTTTGTTTGGTACCAGGTGAGGTTAGGATATAGTTATACCCTATTGCAACGTGCCTGTTTTCGAATGCATGAGATTTATAAGCCTTATGTATATGTAAATATGTGCGGAATATTTACTTTGATGGTTTTACTATAAGTTTGAAAGTATGAACGCTATGTATGAGCCTATGTATGCTTAGTTTCGGTTTGATATGATTTTGAGGTCAGTATTTGTGATATGTACGTACGATATGATAAGTACGATATGCGTGAAATATGTTGGTATGTCTGTCTATAGAGGGATCTGAAACTTTGCATTTTGCAGTTTGCCTTGGGCCTCGGAGATTGGTACAAAGGAGCCCCGGGACGGTGTTGGGCCGTTGAGTTACTCCCGAGTGCGGTCTCCACACTTAGGATCACCTCGGAACCCACTAGGAGGTAAGTGGGGGATGGAATCCTTGGTTGTGAGTCTCATGAAACTCACAACCCTGACATATTTGTGAGGATGGTTAAGGTGTGCACAATCCTTCCATCACCCAGAGAAGAGGTATGTACATTTGACTTTGTTTTCGCCTGATTTATGGTTCGAAAATGAGGAGTTTGGTTCGTTTGCACTCGTACCCGTCGAGTTTTGTTAAATTTGAAATGCTTTGTGAAACAAGAGTGGATTTATAATTAATTAAAAGTGATTATTTTGCCGATAGGCTTCAAATCTCCCTATACATCTATTATCACGTGAAAATGTTTTAGATTGAAAAACCACGGCCCGATTCATGGACTTTAAATACATTATGTGTTGTGCTCGTATATAAGTATAGTGTGCGTGTGTTAACCCCCCACTCAGTCAGTGTGACTGACCCTAGCCCCTCCCCAGGTTTTTAGTGTGCAGGTTTAGAAGGGATTTTGTTGGAGCTAGGCGGTTGAGTTGAGTCTTTTGTTTTGTTCGAGTTGAGTTCAGTCTCTGTAGTTGTATATGTTTTGAATTTGATCTAAGTTGTTTAATGTATAAGTTTAATTTATTCACTATGTTATGTCATTCTGGACAGGTTTACGATTACGCTTTGAATTTATGAATTTCGGGACTGGTTAGGATAGGGATTGGATTAGATGAGCCCGTTTTATTGTGATTATTTCGGGACAGGTTTCTTGGGATAGATTGAACCCGTTGATTTATGATTTCTGTTTGATTTCGGGATTAGCTATCTATGCTAGTTGAACCCGTCAACTGTTCTTGCATGATCTAATTTGATTTGAATGCTTCCGCTTCTGCACTTATTCCGTGTTTAGATTTTGAAGTTCAGGGTCTACGTTCCGCCTAGCTTAGGTTTGAGTTTTGTTTGTCTCCTATTCGCTATGGCTTGGTGCGTGTACGGACTCTCCATTTTGTTACACGTGTCGGGCTATAGTGTGGGGGATGTGGTGCCCCACGCTCGGGGTGCTACATCTTAAAGTGGTATCAGAGCTACCTGGTTCAGAACCGGTGCTCTTGAGTTGTGTCGTGTCAGTCTAGGTCGTACAGCATAGGAATATGTGCCTGTTGCATTTGTTTGGCATGAAATTTTTATTCCTCAGCATGAATTGTATCGGATTATGTGATTATGTGCACGTTATGACTATGAATGTGTAATATATTGCCAATGTGCTCTTAAGTTGTTACATCTTGTGACTTAAGTGCTACATTTCATTTGCATCCCTAACCCTCATGCACCAACTTTAGTGTTTTAACTACAGGGTTGCATCATCAAGAATTTAATCAACATCCATGACATCATCATAACTTTATGGTCAAGATTTCCGACACTACGGTGAAGGGTACACTAAGCATTCATGGCACGATCATAGATGCATCCTTTATTTGATTACTTCTTGTTATTAAGTGATATACTTGCCAACTGTGATATGCGTTGATTGTTGTAATTGCTAATTGTGCTACTGTGATGTATGCATGTATAAGTGCTTATTTAATTGTACTTATGTGCTTTAGTGAGAGGGAGATTTAATTCTCTCTGTTTACGTGCTAGGGAGATGTTGATTCTCCCTATTTGTGTGTTAGAAGGATGCAGGATTCCCTCTAGTTATGTGATAGAAAGATGCTGGATTCTTTCTTAGTTTTGTGCACGAGAGATGTTGGATTCTCTTGTACTTAGGTATTCGAGAGATGTTGGATTCTCTAGAATATAGGGGTTTGAGAGATGCTGGATTTTCTCAAACAAGAATGTCTGGGAGATGTGGAATCTGTCGGACTTAGGTTGAGAGATGAGGTTCTCTCAACTCTGTATTGGAGAGACGGGGTTCTCTCAATTATATGCCTGAGAGACGGGGTTCTCTCTTTTGTGTGTGCCAAGGGACGGGGTTCTCTCACTTACATGTTGGGAGATGGGATTCTCTCTTGTTTGTCGCAGTTGCGTTACGTGTGCCCCGAAGATAGCTTGCAAGCGACGAGTATGTGACGGTATCGAGCTCTAGGTGCAGCGACAACAATCCGTATCCTGGTAGTGATCGAACGAGTTTGAAATGACCAACGGTCAAGTGCTCAGATAGACCTCAGTGACAACGAGACACGAGGCAGGGAGTTGATGTAAACAGTGGGAGTAAACTTCATAGCCAAGGCTATAACTCTACATGATTCCGGGAGATGGATTGAGAAACTACAATTGAAGCTTTTCACTCAGCAGTTGGATCTTGGGACCAGATCTCATTAAGGGGGGGAGTTTGTAACATCCAGCTCTTCCGACGTACGAGCTACGCCACATGTCAACTTTCTTGTGTGTTTGATTCTGTGATTTTGTGCTTTGTGTGGCCTTATTTTAAACTCTTTAAGAGTTTAGGGACTTGTTTGTAATTTTCTCTTTTTAGGGGTTTTTCGGTCATTTCTCGTTTGATCAAGGTTTCGACCTCTTGGACCCCTTTTAACGCGTTCGGGGCATCAAAACGAGTCCGTAGACTCTAAGTTTGCCCATTTCTGACGTCGTTAACCCCTCCTACAGTTTAATTCTCACGCGTGAGACTCGATATATAACACTAGGATCCCCGTTGGATGCAGCAGACGCGCACCAGCTTTTCCTCTCTCTCTCTCTCCCGCGACACAACCTTCCCCCCTGGTCACTATTCACACACACTAACATACACTATTCAGAACTTGGCCCTTTCTCGACAGAATTCGATGAATGAGTAGTCTATTTCGAAGAGCTCGATGAGAGGATCACAATGGTACCAAGATCTTGACCTAAGGAAGAACGGTGGTGGAGATATCGTGGATTTTCAGTCGCAGCGGCGGGGTGTAGGGCCACCGCGACTTTGTCGGCGTCCCGCGGTAGTTTTCGGCGACCGTTTTGAGACTCGACCACCAGGAACTGGAAGGAAACTCCCCGAAGGTCATTTTCACATTGATGGGACCGCCATCGGGGCAGCGGTGGTGGTGCACGCGCCGGCCAAAGTTCATGTCGCGGAGGCACGCTACTGTAGCGGCATCTTCCGCCGCGTTCCGATAACTTTTTCCTACGACTCGTGGTGGCTCCCTACCTTTTCCGACCCCCTGAGTTCGTTTCCGGCGTTGGTTTGAGCAGACGGTGACCGTAGATGGCGGAACGATAGCGTGAAGTGGCGGTTCGAGGCGGAGGTCATCTCCAGCGACTTTTTCTGGCGAATAGCTTATAGGCTTCGAAGAGCTCGTCATGGGTAAGACAATGCAATTTACGGATTTCGTTTTTGTTCAACGGTTTGGAAGTAATTTGTATTTGAAGATTTTGGGGTTTTGTGTTCTTCAATCTGAAATTGGAGATGATTGGGTTGGAATTTTCAGAAATGGATTGAGGATTTGGGACGGGCACGAAGACTACATTTTCAGGTGATTTTTCCAGCACGTTCCGCGGTGGCCGAACGACAGCCAGCCACGGCGTTCCAGCGGTCTTCGGACAGGTTGTTCACCTCGTTGTGTTGTGTCCAACGCCACTTCCCGTTCGTTAATCGGACGCTCGGTTTATTTGTTATGAATTATTTTGTGTAATTGAGATTATTTGATTTTATTGCTAATTGCTTGATTCCTCGATCGAAATGTACTCCAATGTATACAAAATCATGTATTAAATGAATTATAAAATATATTGATGCTTTGATTTGTAATTTGAATCCCGTTATGTCGAATTGAGCTAATTGTCTAATTTGAAGGGGGTGTTAGTGTAATATTTAGAAACTAGAATTTGTATGTGTTTATATAAGCTTGAATCAATTTGTGATGGATGAGCATGTAAAGTTTCGATTATTATGAATCACAAACGTGCCTAAATGTTATTGTTGTTGTTTACTTTGCACTCGATGTATAAAATTAATAAGCCGAACATTCGCATCTGCTTGAGAACTTGGGTATAGGAGATAAATTAGGAATTTTAGTAACCAATTGACTTACACTAATTGATAATTGTATTGTTCGCGTATTAAATTCGGTTATGCTTATTGGTTATGTGCCTCTTGTGTATATATACATCTTTAATGTTAATTGTGGCTAGACTAAACAACGATAGGTTGATTAATTGGAGCTTAATCTCATTAGGGGATATTTGTGTAATTGTTATGAAAGCATGAATATGTATATATGCATATATATATGTATATATATATATATATATATATAATGATTGAGCTTGTATTCTTGAAATGATTTCATATGCATATTATGAACTCTTTGTCTATGTATGAAACCTAAGCGTGCTCAAATACTCGAATTTATCCTATACTTATGCTTGAACGTATTAGTTGTAAATAGGATCTTGTTAAATATTGATATGCCTTATTTGACCACGACACCACATTAGAAGCACATTAGGGACACTTATGCATACCCGGATCTTTTGGAGCATTTGGCGTGCGTCTTTGTGGTTGTTCTTGAGTCTGAGTTTAGTATCTTGTGTGCTCAGCCGTTCAGGTACACGCTGGGTAGTGACAAGTGGGTCGTACAGGTTCCGGGGTGGACCATTTGCTGTGTCTTCGGCTTTGTTTGGTACCAGGTGAGGTTAGGATATAGTTATACCCTATTGCAACATGCCCGTTTTCGAATGCATGCGACTTATAAGCCTTATGTATACGTAAATATATACGGAATATGTACTTTGATGGTTTTGCTATAAGTTTGAAAGTATGAACGCTATGTATGAGCCTATGTATGCTTAGTTTCGGTTTGATATGATTTTGAGGTCAGCATTTGTGATATGTACGTACGATATGATAAGTGCGATATGCGTCAAATATGTTGGTATGTCTGTCTGTAGAGGCATCTGAAACTTTTCATTTTGCATTTTGCCTTGGGCCCCGGAGATTGGTGCAAAGGTGCCCCGGGACGGTGTTGGGCCGTTGGGTTACTCCCGAGTATGGTATCCACACTTAGGATCACCCCGGAACCCACTAGGAGGTAAGTGGGGGATGGAATCCTTAAGAGTGAGTGTCATGAAACTCACAACCTTGACATATTTATACGGATGGTTAAGGTGTGCACCACCCTTCCATCACCCGGAGAAGAGGTATGTGCGTTTGATTTTGTTTTCGCCTGCTTTATGATTCGAAAATGAGGAGTTTGGTTGGTTTGCACTCGTACCCGCCGAGGTTTGTTAAATTTGAAATGCTTCATGAAACGAGAGTGGATTTATAATTAATTAAAAGTAGTTATTTTGCCGATAGGCTTCAAATCTCCCTATACATCTATTATCACGTGAAAATGTTTTAGATTGAAAAACCACGCCCCAGTTCATGGACTTTAAATACATTATGTGTTGTGCTCGTATATAAGTATAGTGTGCGTGTGTTAACCCCTCACTCAGTCAGTGTGACTGACCCTCGCCCCTCCCCAGGTTTTTAGTGTGCAGGTTTAGAAGGGATTTCATTAGAGCTAGGCGGTTGACTCGAGTCTTTTGTTTCGTTCGAGTTGAGTTCAATCTCTGTAGTTGTATATGTTTTGCATTCATTTGAATTTGATCTAAGTTGTTTAATGTATAAGTTTAAGTTATTCATTGTGTTATGTCATTCTGGACAGGTTTACAATTATGTTTTGAATTTATGAATTTCGGGACTGGTTAGGACAGGGCTTGGATTCGATGAACCCGTTTTATTGTGATTATTTCGGGATAGGTTTCTTGGGATAGATTAAACCTGTTAATTTATGATTTCTGTTTGATTTCGGGATTAGCTATCTATGCTAGTTGAACCCATCAACTATTCTTGCATGATCTAATTTGATTTGAATGCTTCCGCTTCTGCACTTATTTCGTGTTTAGATTTTGAAGTTCAGAGTCTAGGTTCCGCCTAGCTTAGGTTGGATTTTTGTTTGTCTCTTGTTCGCTATGGCTCGGTGCGTGTACGGACTCTCCATTTCGTTACACGTGTCGGGCTATAGTGGAGGGGGATGTGGTGCCCCACGCTCAGGGTGCTACAACCCCTTCTCGAAAAGGAAAAGGAAAACACTCGTAAATTACTTCACCACAAAAAGTAAATGATCGCTGAGACATTGTACGAACATCCTTAAATAATGATAAAAACTAATTAAGGATAGTTTCAGATACACAAGAGATGCAGAAATCATTTGCAGAGACTAATTTAGTATAATTTACACCACCAGCCCTAATCTAATAACCAAAGAGACTGTAATTCAACCAATTCACAAGTTAATCATACACCTATTTCAATCAATACACATGATAGCAACAATCACTAGATTTAATCGGAAAAAAAAAAAAAGAAAAATAGCATTAACGGTTTACCAGAAGATGGAAGAAAAGGGGAAAAAAGGGGTAGGATTCCAAATTCGTGGTTGGCGGAAACGAGAAACTACGGTGTAGGCGGAGGTGGAGCGGTGGCGATTTTGCGTAGGTGCGCGGTGGCGATGCTAGAGGGGGCGGAGGTACGGGAGAGAAAAGGGGATTTTCAGCCCTTCTATAATGGGAGTGATAGAGAGGCACAGTCGATGGCTGGTGCAGAATGAGACGAGCGGTGAACACTGTCGGAGGCGAGCGGCGGCGGACGCTGTCGGAGGTAAGCGGGCGGAGGGTAAAAGGTTTGGGTAAAGAAGACGATAAGGGTGAAAAAGAAAAGGAGAAACGGGTTTTCACGCGTTTTTAACCTAAGGATTTTATTATTGTTGTTGTAAAATATGTTAATAAACCGACGGACAATCGATGGGTATACCCGTCGGTGTCGTTTAAATTTTATTTATAAACTTCCGGGAATCCCGTCGGAATTATTTAATTTTTATTTTTCATATTTTACATTCTTATTTAAGTGAAAATTATGTTATTTAAAATTTATTTTAATTTTTATTTTTAAATTTCATATTTTAAACACAGACGTGATTCCCCTCGAAATCCCATCGGAATTATTTACTATTATTTTTTTTAATTTTATATTTTAAAAAACTGATGGGATTCCCCTCGAAATCCTGTCGGAATTATTTACTACTATTCTTTAAATTTTACACTTTAAAAAACCTTGGAATCCCGTCGGGAACATTTAAGTTCAATTTTTATATTTTGTATTTTAATAAAACCAACGGGATTTCCCTCAGAATCCCGTCGATTTTTGTAAAAGAAAATAATATTAAATCCCGTCTATTTTTTTTAAAAGAAAATAATATTAAATAATTCCGACGGTCAGAATTATTTAATTTTGTTTTCTTTTTTTTTTTAAAATTGATGTCCATCAGAATGTCGTCGGAATTCCCTCGGATTTATCGACGGTATTCCGACGGAATATTTCCCTTGAAATTTTCCATCGGAATTCGCAGGATTTCTTGTGGTGACATCTCACACGAACTTAGAGGCATTGTCGGCGGTTAGTTTGTCACGGTTTTGACCAAAAATTGGTCAAACTTCTTGAAAAGAGCATCTACTTTAGTGTTGATGGTCCTGGATCCGGTATGTGACTTCTCTCTAAAGACCAAGAATCATTAGCTACCATATTATCCAATAACCGGATAGCTTCTTTTTCCCCCATAGCATTGAGCAAGGCCCCGTCCACCTCATCTATCATGACCTTAAGGTTGTGCGAAATGCACCTGTAGAAAGTTTGTAAAATCTGCCTATCTAGGCATCCGTGGTAAGTACATTTCCATTGGAGCTCTTTATATTGGAAAATGCGAGACAAACTCAGCGAAAAATTAAAATTTTTCGGACAAGAGGATCGGTAGCTTGCAATTTTTATTCCAAAACGAAGGGGTTTCAAGGGCCTACCTCTTAAGTAATCTTTCTTGAAACAATTTGAGCCGCCCTCAATTGTTCTTGAAGTGGTAACGAACCCTTGTCCCTCAAACAGTCCTTTTCTTTCTTCAAAAATCCAAAGTAGAATTCCTCTAGAACGTATCCACACCAACCTAGGTTCAAATCATATCAGTAAGGATGCTAGTGTTATGAAATGTTTATTGAAATAAACAAGAAACACGAATAAAGGAATAAGAAAAATCTCCCTCAAAACCCTATTTGATGAAGATAGAAATCCACACCAAGAACCCTCGTTAAAAACACATTAACTCGTCGTATAGAGGAGCAGATGTTTTTCTCTCATGTAGAACGATTTTTTCACTCAGTTTCTGACCTTCAAAAAATTGTTCCACCAACTCCTTATATGGGATTTCTCAAATCCCCAAATTTGAGTAGGACAAGACTCCAACTTTGACTTTTCTTCTATTTTCTTATTATCCAAAATAATTAGAAACTGACGAGAAAAGAATTTTTTATCAGTTCTAGAAATCTGGTTTCTTGTTTAACGTTGTTAATATATAATTAATTAATAATCATATTATTAGTTAATATCATTATCTAACTACTTTAAGATATTATCTCAAATTTATTTATTTCATCAATAAATAAATTGTAACTTATCCTTTTATTTAAACAAATAAACTAGATAATATCTTTTATTTATTTTATAAATAAATAAACTTATTAATATCTTATCCTAACGACTTTAGGATATTAACTTTTATTTATTTATTACTTAAATAAATAATCTAAGATATTATCCATAATTTATTTATTTTATAAATAAACAAACTAGGATACTATCTTTTATTTATTTACTTCATAAATAAATAAATTAAAATCCCAATTCATAACTAATTCATACTTAATTATTCATTGGGCTTTTTATTCTGGATTGTGCTTTAGAATTAATTCTCTAAATAATTCTAATCGACTGAAATTAAATCTATAATTAATTTTATTAGGGATTTAGAATTAATTCTCTAATTAATTATAATTGGACTTTATAATTAATTCTCCAATTAATTAACACATGGTCCAATTTCACAATTGGACCACACGCCCAAATCCTTGCTCACGTGCCACAAGTGTACTTTACACATGTGGTCTCGTTTCGATCAACTATTTGATCTTTCCAACAGTACCTTTTAAACCTAACATTTGTGTGTGACCTTCTAGGTTCATTATTCAGTTAGCAGTGACCCTAGTTAATTAATATTCTTATTAATTAATTAGTCCACAGATCACACTACTGTAGTCTAGCAATAGGTGTGTGACCTCTACCCGAATAACAAATTAAATAGAAAGAACCTTTCAATCAATGACATCTGTGAGATACAATCATCCTACCATCCCATCTCTCGATTAAAACCTAGGGCATGGAAATAATTAGAGCCCTAATAATCTTAATCATAAAGCTATGTTAGTATTATATCCATTTGATGTCGATCAAAGAAACTTTTTTTTTGATATCTTGATCTACCACCTTGGCCAAAGGCTTTCAGGATGGCATATGAACAACTTATGCAATAAGAGATCTTCTTGCTTCAAGCAAGCGTAGGTCCTTTATTGTTCCCATATGCCTCCATGTGCCACTTTTGCAATCCCAACATAAGTCATAATTCATGTATCTCAAGTGATACCCTTTTAGACCCATGTCAAAGATTGCCTAGTAAGATCACAAGACATCATTGATGGAATCTCAAGTCTAAGGATTAATGAATCACGTTATTGAACTTTGAGGTATTTCCTAATATGGAAATCTCTACGTCTTGAAGTAGTTAGTTCCTTTCCCATTTAAGAATCTTCTCATGCGGGATAACTCAGAGTACTCGTTCTAGGTAGCGAGCACCCTTGTGTATTGCGTATGCATCGACTATGTACTTTACACCCATGAAACACAATGATTCCTTCTTAAGGACGTAATCCCACAAGCACGTCTCAAGTGACCCTAGTTAACACTCCCCCTGTTCGTTGGGCTCATTGACTTGGAGTAGTTTCTAACCCAGCTTAGATTAGGGCTTGTTTCATGAGTTATTTCCCTGAATGACTAAGTCCTAAAAGTTTGATAGATTAGGAGAGTTCTAATACATGCGCACGTAAAAGGAAACACACGGAATACGTAATTGTACATAAAGAAGTGTTTCCCCTTGATTATAATCATACGTCTATTATTCAAAGATTTCCAGTGATACAAAGAAAGTCCCAAAGCGGATTACAACGAATCGGCTTTCTAGGGCACTATTCCAAATACTTTATAGCCTCTCATGCCTCATAAAGACTTTCTCCCTCGTACTGTCGAAATGATCTAATGTCACTCCGGTACTTCATAGCCTTAGAATGAGGGAAATACTTGCTAAGAAGGCTTGGGATAATATCTTCCAAGTCCCTATACTCACTCGGTAGAGCACTAAGCCATGCTTTAACCTTGTCTCGGAGTGAAAATGGGAAAAGCTTGTCTGTATGGCCTCGTCCGTCACGTCGATAATCTTGAACATGTCACACACCTCTAAAAACCAGTTGAGATATGTTAATGGTTCCACAGTAAACAAACCACAATACTGGTTTTGCTGAAGTAGGCAAATGGTGGAAGCCATTATCTTGAAGGTTTGCTACGGTTATCGGACGGACGAGGTTGTTTTGAATGGTGTCTATGCTTGGCACTGCATAGTATCGCAATGCTCTAGGTGGAGGCACATCATTTCCATTACCTCCATTTTGAAAATTATCCCCCTTTGAAAAAGGAATCGGTTGCTCCTCTTGTCTCTTTCCTTTTTTAATGCACAAAGTTTCCTCTCAATATCATGGTATTGCTTGAGATTGTCCCAACTTTGGGCTCGTCACATGCACAACCTAAAAGAATGAGCAAAAAGTATCGAATTCGAGTAGATAGAGGTCTAAAACACTAGCTAGTTATGCTCTGTAAGAGTAATACTAAACACCTCACCGGGCAACAGTGCAAAAAACTTGTTATGTCTTTTTAAGAATCAAATCAAATGTCCAAGTGCAAGAATTTAAAATAGTAATCGTAGCACAAGGTGTCGTGTCCCAAGGGAGATGAGTATTAAGCAATTACTTTGCACTTTAATCGATAGACCGAGCAAGCACACAAGAATCACTAACACTAAGCAAACAAGTAAACTTAACTAGCAAAGTTACTCAAGTAAAGACTAGACTAGAATTAGCAACTAAAAAGAGAACTGAACTTAATTTAAAGAAAATAACTAGCAAAGTACTTTAAATGTAGCACCCCAAAACGAAGGGCACCACATCCCCCGCACCATAGCCCGACACGTGTAACGACATAGAAACTCTGCACACGGACCAAGCTATGGCGAACGGGTGACAAACAAAAACTCTCCTATGCTAGGCGGTCTAGACCCTAATACAGAATGCGCAATAACAACAAATAACAAACTCGGAAGCACTAGGAATCCAAATAACCAAACATACATGCTTTCACATTAGGGGTGCAATAAAACTAATATACATGTCATGCCCAACCCGGGCCAAATTAAATTCATACAAGTCCTCATAAACCGGATTCTAAAGCATAACTTATACATACATATTTATACATAGTACCAAAACTGGAAAGTAAAGATGCAATATGCAAAACTCTACTAAAGACTCGAACAACTCGAAAATAAAAGACCGCCTCCTAGCACAAACTGAAGACCTACACCTACAACTCAAAGAACAAAAAGGGGAAAAAGAAAACAACGAGGAGGGGTCAATCCTAAAGACTGGTGAGGGGGCTAACATACGCACACGTACATATATGTAAGAGCATAGCATATTCAAAATTAAAGAGTTCATGAACCGGGGCGTGGTTTTTTACATTCTAAAACATTTTAACCCGTGATATTACATATAAAGAAAAAGGTTTAAGTCCGAAGGCCAAAATCAACCAATTTTAGAAGTTAGAAGTCCACTCCCGTTTCACGAACTATAAGCAGAAGCAAAAGCAAACCAACTCGGCGAGTACGAGTTTCCAACCCTCCTACTTCAATAGCATAAGCAAAATGCAAAGGCAAAGCAAAGCACATAAATCAATCCAACCTCCTCTGGTTAGGGAAGGGAGGCGCGCCCTCTCAACCCTAACTCTCGGTAAATACATGAGTTGGGGGATCCTACCCGCTCCTTTGACGGGGTTACCGTCGGCTCAAGAAGACCTACTTTCCCCTCGACATCTCGAGGTTGAGCTAAGTCTCCCATTTGTGGAGTTGTGTTGATGAGAGAGCTCGGCGACCCTACAGCCGACCCGAGATCACATACCACTTCTCCGGGGCCCAAGGCAAAAAGGCATATACATATCACAGACTTATCTTTCAAAGTCAATTCTCGCTAAGGCAAAACACACACCAATCCTTTTTCGAAAAGAAACAAACAAAAATATAGCTTATATATATATATATATATATATATAAACGTTTTCAAAGCTTTTAAGGAAAATGGGCCAATTCCCAAAATACGTATTCAAACATGTATCTATATATATATTAACTAAAAAGAACGAAACCTCACCTTGTCGACCAAACCGAGCGAAATGAACTTAAAGACAAAACAAAGAGCAAACGATGAACTCAGACTCAAAATGAACCAATTAGACGCTCGGAAAATGTATATGAATGCAAATGATGCGTAAGGAATGCAATGAGATAGCAATTAGGTCAAATGGAACTATATTACATCATATTAAATCATAGCTCACATATTTCACGTTAAACGAATCCATAAATCTCACATAACAAGCATAACATATCATTTAACATGTTAGGCATGCATTCATACAATAAAAGGATCAAGAAAATATCATACGAGGTAAGGAAATCAAAGCATAAGTGCATGCATACGCATAAAAGAGCATAAAGTGCATATCTTGACATATATTGCATACAAATGCATTTAAATCACTTAATAAGTTCATATTAAAGCACGTAGCATATAATACATGATGTTAAATAAACATACAAAGCAAGAACGAAGTTAAAAGAACATACAACGAACAAGAAAGTAGGGAACGAACACACAGACCAACACACAATATCGCGGCCCCGCCACCTCCCACGCATGAGGTCGCGGCCGCGCCACCACTCCAGTGGCATAACCTAGAGACCTGTCGCGGCCGTGACACCTTCACAGCACAAAAAGGGTCACGACCGTGACACCACAACAGAAGCAAAACCGCCACCATGTCGCGGACATGACAAGGAATACACCCTGCGCGTTCCCGGCTGTGCCGCTGCTCGAACTGCGGCAAAATAGGGGCAAAACAGGGCCAAAGGGGGGGAGGAAGTAAGGACTCCAAATAAGAAACAAAGCATGACAAAAACACATCAAAAACACCCCAATTCATGCAAAGAAACAGCAGCAAAATGCAGGTATCAAGCATGGAAGCCAAAGTGCACATATATTCATCATATCTCCAAGTTCTTCAAATGAAACCTCAAAATTCCTAAACTATCATACAATATAACTTTATAGAAGTGAAAAGAGATGTCTTAGGTTCTAATATAACGCATCAAATCCAAAGGAAATGCAATGAATCAAGCAAATTCATCAAGAAGGTCTCTAACACTTACTATTCATCAAGAGTTCAATATCCTAATCATTTCTTCATGGAATTCAGCAAATGTAGAATTTAAAGAAAGAGGAAAGGATGGAGAATAAGTTCATAAGCTTACGTTTCAAATTTAAGGCTAATCGGATGAGTATTGAGCTCAAAATTTGAAAAATGAATAGTATACTTCTTCCTCCTCTTGGGATTTCAGGTGGCTAGACAAAAAACCCCTCTTTCTTCTCTTGTCGGATGTTTAAAGGAAATGGGAGGGTTAGGGGCTGATAAAGGGGTTAACCAAGGTTAGTGAGGTTCAAACTTGGGTTAATTTGGTCAAAGAATGAATAAGTTAGTGTCAAAATGGTAAAAGGTGGCGAATCTGTCACATGCGCTCGGTTCGGGCGAAATTTGGATATTAAAACGAGCTTCGAAAAATACAAGGTTAGGTTCCTTGGCTTACATTCTTCGTTATAAGTCCAACTCTTCTTTCAGAATTCGAATCCGAATTCGCGATCTCGAGTTACGCCTTCCGGAACCTAAGGTGCGCTAAAATGAGTTAGGCCCTCAAGTCCCTAACAAATAAAACGGTTCGAAAACCGTATCAAACGAATACAAAAACATGCAACGAATATAAAAACGCATTCATAACATGTATAATTCATGCATAACATATAATCACAAAAATTGGAAACTAATTCCGAGTCTAACAGATCAAAAACGATACAAAACTGGCAAATACATTCAAATATCCACAAATAATTCTTAACATATAATTTCATATACTTCAAGAATTATCAAATAATAATGTAATTAACACATAATTGCATAAATAAATAATTTAAATGCGCATTTAGCTCACTCGTAAAGGCGTACCTGTACGGACGAAAAAATCGGGATGTTACATTAAAAGTTAAGATGGCTAGGGGATAATGTTTGTCTGAACCAAGTGTATGACTAATGCCCAATCAACTAGAGTAATTTTTACTAATCAATCACGGAAATATGCTTAAGCTTCTCCAGAAGTAAAAAACGTGTGTCCAAGCAAGATCGAAGTGCCTCTCGTGATCAACAATTCAGACCAAGTGAATAAGATTGGGGCAATCAATTAATAGCGGCTTGTTATTGTTAATTGATTGCTAATTAGCTTAAACCCAAATTAATTATCTTCAAATTTAGTGTTAAAGTGTTAGGAAAATTTACCCAACCACTACTCAATCTTTCAATTAACAAGTGGTTTTAGATCAAAATTAATTGGTCAAACTCAAATTTTGTAGTAAAAGAACATTTTCCCAACATAAAAATCAACTCTAGTCTCTTAGGCATTTCATCAAACACCTAGCTCACGCTATTCATCATCCCCTCAGCCCTAAAATTTTAGCCTCACATACCCAAGCAATCAATCATAGCCTCAAAGTAATTCATAATAAGAGCATTTATATTCATTAAATTGAAAGGAATTCCCAAGTATCAAGTGTAAAACAGGCTAAATCCCAAACTATGATACATTATTCTCAACAAGAATTGAAATTAACAACTAATGACAAGTAAATTAAACTGAGAAGCTAGGAATGAAAAATTGATACTATAGTCTTCAAATTAAGCTTCAAATCTTCAATTCCAAGCTATGGCATCATAAGAACTCTTCCAAGACTTCAAAGAGTAGCTAAATCTATCTAAGGTCAAGTGTCTATGAGAAAAAGAAGCTAACTCTCGGAAATAGGGCTGAAAATGGTAAAAATGCTTTTTCAAGTTCCCTAAACTAAACTCAAATGGCCTCAACGTCCGTTATAAGATAAAACACTCAAACGCTTTAATTAAGTCCTAACAGTCGTTACCCAATTCCTTCGTGTGAGGGCTAACGGTCGTTACATGTTGTTATCGCCCCCTGACTTCAGTGACGGGCGTTAGAGGCATTATTCTTCATCAGCCTAAAGCCCATTACAACATGCATGTCTCCTACCTCAGCTAACAGCCGTTAGCTATTTTCTCTACTTCATGGCTAACGGTCGTTACCCCTATAATTCAGCGTAATTGAGCTCTGATTTCACTCCTTTTGTTTTATTTTTCGACTCCGATACATGAGGTACCTGAAATGGGGCAAATAACGACTTATAAGTACACAAAAAGGCAAAAGATATACGCAATATATGGCTCAAACAAATGCAAAATCTACACTTATCAACTGTTAGTTAGACTTATTGAATTGTAGTAGTTTCTAATTCGGTTTGAGTTAGGGCTTGTTTCATGCGTCATTCATGTAATGTCAAAGTCCCTAACGGCTTGATGGATTAGGAGAGTTTTTAATACATGCGCAGATAATCATGCCCATACAAGACATCAATTAGCATATAAAGAATTGTTTGTCTATAAACAAAATCATTTCGTCTATTATTCAAAAATTATTTGTGATTTTACAAGGAAATAATTGAAGTGGACTATTACAATATTGGCTTTCAGGGCACTATTTCTAACATGAAATCCCAATGAACTTAAAGGAAACTTATTTTCTCAGTGGGTATTGAGATTCCAAGCATTTTACCTTGGCCACCATGTTCGTTCCTTCCAAGATCCTTCTTACTTCATGGGTACTTGTCTCCAAAATAAAAGTAAAACTTCCTTCCTTAGTTCTACTCTCTTTACAGAAAAGTAATATGGATAAATCTTTATATTGGTCATAGATAAATAAATAGGGCATAACACGGCCCAATAATAAAGAAAGTCACATAACAAATCAAGATGCATAGAGAAGTGGGATTCTAACTCCAATTGAAATAACGTAAATAGGGGCTCACAGACCCAAATTGAAAATTCATCCATGTACATAAATTTAATACATACACAAGACTAACTTATGATCACCTATATTCTAACACAAATTATAAAATTTTAAATTACAAAATTCCTTGACTTTTGAGTTCTACTAACTCAGAATCTTAATTTGACAATAGTTCATTATTCGAAAATCTTCTCAGAATCCAAATTCAAATTAAGATAAAATTCTAATTAATTCAAAATTAAAGATTTTATCCAATTATTATTTTGAAAATAATAATATTAATTTTTCCCAAAAATTAAATCCAAACTCGAATCCAAAATCCCCAAATTTCAATTTTATTTCAAAAATAAAATATTTATTAATTAAAGTCAAATTTCAATTACAGAATTAAAATCATGATCGAATTTGTCAAAAAATAGGCCAACACCGATAGGGAAGAGGGCAAGGGGCAGCAGCGCACAGGCACACGTGCCCATTGAGCAAGCTGCACGTAGCAGCAGGGGATGGGCTTTATAATCGAGATTCTTTGATAAAGATTAAGTTGGCAAATGGATGGGTTGGATTGAATTGGATTGGATTAAATGGATTAGATCCATATGGATTGGATTCAAAATGAATTGAAATATTAGCGAGTTCTTAATGGATTGGATTATAATGGATTTTGACGGATCATTCATGGGTTTAACACCGGATTTTTAATGGATTTATACTTGACCCTAATGCCTAAATGTCCAAAATATACCTCACTATCATATTTGACTTATTCTACTCGTTTTTTAATTGTTTGGCCCTTTTTTTACGCCTTCGACCTATTTTTAACTCGTTTTGGACATATATGTTATATTTTGACCAATTCGACCTATTTTCGATCCGTTTGACTCATTTTGTGATTAAATAAACATTACAATCTGATGGCAATACGGAAAAATTAAAGAAAATACAAAACAAATAGAAAATTAATACAGTCCCATGCACTTTAATAACTAATTAATAGAGTAGATCAGATGAAGTGGTACAAAATCTCTATTTCCCCGAACAATTTCATTATCTAAGTCGGATAATTTTTTTAAAAAAGAAATGCATGATTTATTTATGGTGTGCACGACCTTTTCCAGGATATATAATTAAGACACCATAATATTTTTAACAATATAAGTATGGCAACGGCTTACGATAATGGGAATCATGGGATGTTTAGTTGTCTACGTACATACATATACATATATATTAAAGAATAAATTATTTTCTCATTTAGTTACTTCAGAGTATAGCATATGATACAAATCCTAACATATATTATATGTTGGGTAGATATTGTATATATCTTTTGTAAAATTTGTTATTCTATTATATAAATATTTTTAAATATATAATAGAATAACAAATTTTACAAAAAATATATACAATATCTACCCAACATACATAATATATATAATAGTGTGATGTGGTGAGGGAGGCAGGAGAATATGGTTGTAACACCCCGCTAGTCCGGCTGTATAGGTACGTTGTAAAGAGAGTATTACTTATGAATTTTGAACGTATATGCTCGTTTGCCCTTGAATTTGAACCGTTTGCATTCGAATTTAATTTCAATTTCTGTGAAAATTTGATATGCATGAATTATGTGTGTTATGAATTTTTTATTATGCTTGTTTTTCGTTTTCGGACTTGTTTGATATGGTAACGAGCCATATTTTATTTGCTAGGGACTCGAGGGCCTAACTCGTTTTCGCACACCTTGGGTTCCGGAAGGCATAACTTGAGCTCGAGAATTTGGATTCAAATTCCAGAAGTATCGCTGGACTTGCAACAAAAATACGGAATTTATAAACTTAGCCTTGTATTTTTGTAAACCTGTTTCGACCTCCGTTGTAGCGCCCCCAAATACGCTACAACCCCGCACCATTACACTTCCAAGGGGGATGTAAGACCTAGCACCTGAGAGGCACGTCGGCGAACGGACGATGCTATACGATATCTGAGTAAGAAAACATGACAGCGGAATTTGAAACATTAAAAACAACAGCTTATGTTTGGGGCAGTAAATAAAAGAATTTGGAATTAATTTGAAACTCATGAAAACTTAGAAGCAATATTTTAGGGTTAAAGTTGTTCATGATCTAAGAGTATGATACTAGAGTAATATAATAACTACACAAGATTATAGTCTAACTTGGCTTAGTTAAGCAACCTGATCTAATATGCACAATATATAATGAACTCTCTATGATTCAAGATACCAGCTAAAGAGCGATGGCAATACCTAAAATCATGAATTTGAAAAGAGCGAGGGGTTAGTCAAAGTGACTAAGTAACGGGTGGTTGAGTGAAACTATAAAACTTTAGGATATCTACCAAGAAACTTTTATTCAAAAGGATCTTTAATAGTAATTGAATAAGAATGAAGTGATAGAGTAATGCGAAATCAGTATCCATAGTGGGATTAACCAAGAAACTCCTTGGTTAGTACCCGATAATAGGAAAATACTACAACAATATCAATATTGGGTTCATATTTATTTGAAGATAAAGGGGTAGGGGGATTATGTGCTATACTTTTTAAGAAAATATGAACCCCTTTCGTGAAACAATATGGTGCCCGCAAGCTAGGCGTTCTCCAACCTTAACACCTTAAAAACCAAGAATATTCGTAACGACGTTGATCAAGATGTCGTTACTTAATAAAACGAAATACAACGATACCATCCTTCTTCCTCCGATGTCACCTCAGGGAGCTACCCCTAGTGACGATATAGATGAACTTGGGAGGGACGTACCTTTTCCGGTCACTTGATGTGGAATAACTAACCTCCAGTTAGACGACCATCAAGATCTAGTTGGCGGCTGGTATAAAAGTAAACCTCGGCCCATGCCTCCCGGACTACTACTTCTACTAAAACCACCGGGCCCACAATAAGAAAATATATTTTGCTTGCATTTAACGATACCCGATAAACGGTAGCATAGTACCGAGATAATTTAGCAGGAGATACTTTTAATTGTGTATGACAAGACGTTATGAATACTTTAGAATAATTGATTTTGTATACTGGAACAATATAAGTTGATCTCAAAGTATTTTCAAAAAGGGCAGTATCTTTTATAAAGGAATAAAAATTGAACGGCATTATGGTAGGTCATAAAATGTTTCATATATATATATATATATATATATATATATATATATATATATATACTCATGATCCCAGTTGAAAACGTTTAACCTCACCTATAATAACCAGGTATTATGTAATAATACCGGAGTCCTAGTCCGTCCAGATTTTCACCTATGAGTGGTGATCAACTATAAGTTTCTATTTCGTAACCAAAACTACTCACAAAGACAAGTTATCATAAAACACGTCATAACATGGAATGAGATCAAATAATAATATTCTGATAAAATACAACTTTAACATTCAAACAAGACTTATACAACAAGCAGTTATTAAATTTTGAATCTTAGCAAACTTTTATGTTATAAAATAAGTCCATAAATTTTAATAAGGAAATCTTATTTTGGAAATGATATTTGAAATATTTGATTTGAAAATCCTAAATGAGTATTTCTATTTGAAATTCCTATTTTAGTTTAATAAAAATCAAGATTTAAATTTCTTATAACATAGAAATCCTAATCATTTAATGTTTGAAACGTCGAATGTTTTTGAATCCTAAAACGATATTTGAAATATGAAATGTTTAAATGATTCATGGAACTTTAATCCCCTATTTTTGGAAATTCTAGACAAAAGTTCTTTCTTAAAAATCTAAAATATTATTTTATATTAATATTTGAAATCTCTACAAGATATTATGAGTCAAAGTCCTCATTTAAATTCAAAAGTCAAAGTTACTATTGAAAAAGGTTACTATTTGAACTTAGGGGATTAAACGTTTTTAAACACATAATCGAACATTTTCCTACACACACCACATGACACACACACACACACACACACTTCAAGAACATTAAGAACATGTTTTTAAGGCTACTTGAATATTCAAAGGATTTACGAAGCATACTTGATCATATTCATATTCATAAAATAAAATTTAAAGCATAATATAGCAAAATATACAAATTCTTCATGAAAAATAATTCATAATTAAATTCCCTAAACATGAATTTGTTCTAACATTCAAGAACATAATTATGAATATTCAAATACATATTTAAATCAATTCATATAATAAACTTGCATTTCCTAATTTAAATTCCTAACTTTAATTCATGAAAATAAATTCCTAAAATATAATTTCCTATCATGAATTTCTAACATAATTTAAAACATATAAAATATAAACTAGATTGCCTAATTTAAAAATTAAATAAAACATAAATTAAAGCATAATTTAAAGCACAAAATAACTAACCTTGAGAGAGATTTGGGAGGGGGTGTGTCGTGAGTTTTTGGGGAGAGAAGAGAGAGATTTGTGTGTTGGGAATGAATCTCCAAGGGGGTATTTATAGGTAGGAATGAGGGACCTTAGAGCAATTTCTAAGAATTTATTAGAAATGTGGAAATCTCTTCACCACACAAATGTGTGGAATTTATATGTGGGAATTTCTAATTTACACAATTGTGTGGAGAAATTATGTTGAAATGTGGAATTTCCTAACTCACACAAATGTATGGAATTTTGTTAAGAAATGTGGAAGAATTAAATTCATTCATCTAAACTTTCTATTTTTGGAAAGGTTATTTTAGGAAAGTGATGTCATGAATGGTGTCATAATAATTAAAATAAATATAAAATAATATAAAATTTATTTAAGAGCCGAGAGACGAGAACTTGAAGTGGTAAAAATAATGAAAGAATGAGTGAAAAATAAGCTTTGTTATGATTATAAATGTGTGATGTTTAGATCTTTCGTTTGAAAGTTGTAAACGTTAGAGATTATGAAAATCATGATAAATTATATAAACGAAGCTATGAGGATGTTTAAAGATTGAGAAAATTATCATAGTTAGAGAAAAATTCAAGAAACGTATTAAGTATAATTTCGGATATTAAATGAAAGCTAAACGTTGATAATAAAATAAAAAATTTTAAAAAGGAAAATATTTATGAAATAAGCTACGGTGGGAATTACGTTTTGGTATGAGTATGAAAATTCATAAAATAATTCAAGGATCATTTTGATTATAATATTGAATAGCAAAAAAAGAATGAATAAAAAGTTATTTACGGTAAGAATAGTATCTAGGGTTTTGAAGTGATTTTTGATACTACTGGAGTTAGGATAGGAATTAGGGTTTGTGGATGATATCAGAATTCTTGAAATGATTCAAGGATTCATTTGACTATAATATTTGCTATGAAAAAGTGTTCCGATTAAATTTCTAATTTTATGGAATGAGTACTGATCAAAGGGACCTAATAGTAATTTTGATCAACAATTTTTGTAAAGAGTTTCGGGTCATGGAAAGCATATGCAAGCAATAGAAAAATATAAGTTTCATGCCTCTAAGGTTCTATGAATGAGATAAGAAGATATGGCTTAGTGATATGGGGATAAAATCGTAACTCTGATGTTAAATTTTCAAAAATGATTTTAGGACAAGAGATGTGAGCTAAGGTATTCAAGAGATACAGATTTGAGTTTTTAGGATTCTATTGAAGGAATGAAGGCTCCGAAATGAATAGTAATATGGGGTTTTAGATGAGATCTCTCCCAAAGTCACACAATAGCACGTAACAACAAGTTAAAACACATAGAAATGTGATGCATGAAGAACATTTGATGGATCGAAGTCTATAAAAGCTTTCGCCTTATTGCATCATTTATTAATTCTAAATTGGCCCTGTTTAGGGCTGTTACAATCCTCCCCCCTTAAGAAGAATCTATCCTCAGATTCACTTATTGTCAAGGAATAACTTGGGTAGTGTTTTCCGTACTTCCGTTGGTTTTCCTCATCGTTTCCCAGTAGTGTTTTCCGTACTTCCATTTGTTTTCCATATTATTTCCCCATTCTTATATCCTTTCCAAAAGACCTTGACTAGGGGAATTTTCGTTAACTGATTTCAATTCTAAATCAAGTTTAATTCCAGTGGTACTTCTTCCACTGGTAAAACTTGAGATTCTCCGGTAGGGTACTTGCAAAGTACGACGTTCAATGTGTCCTAGTATCTTAAGGGAAACTGTACACCCTCGGTTTAACTCATCGTCCTTTAGATTCTTGCTCATCCACTTTAACTGCTTATTATTCTGAGGATTTCTTAAAACTTGGCACCCAACATCTCCTGAATACTTCTTCAAAACAATGATGTGGCTTTGATTTCCTTATCTGCAGTCTTGACCGACAAGAGGCATGTTGATTTGTCAACCTTCCAACGATGACCCATATATCATTGTACCTTCCTCGTGATTTGATTCATTTACCATGTTGGGATTAACAGTGGTTGCAACCTTCTTTCAAATTTCCAATATTCCGTTGTCAGTCTTTTTCCTTATAGAGGGACTTAGGTTTTCTTGGAGCGTAACTTTTACCCTAATTACCAATACCTACCTTGACCCTTATTTAGAGGCATCGGTGTAAACCGCAACCATCTTTTATTTAGGCAGGGTTAGCACTGCTGTGGCAATCAGTCTTTGCTGCAGTACTTGGAAATCTTTCTACTACTTCATTGACCTTTTAACTTCCAATCCTTGAGTGTAGCTATTTCTAAAAAGTCTTCAACGACCCTTCTGTAATAACTTGCCGGTCAAAATACGTATTCCGTGATCTTAGTACTTGGCTTATGATCTAGCAAAGTAGCCAGTGCTATTTAGAGATGTTTGATATGTCCATCCAGTGTATTGTAGATGTTGTGGGGAAAATAGTTAAACCAGTGGTGTCTCTCATGAAGGTTTTCTACAAGAAAGTGTTATAGCAGCTAAACCTTGATCCAATCACTTCAATATGTAATTACTTCAGCATTGTAGTGCTCCACTAAGTCATCCTTTCTGGTGTTGCTCGAAACGACCCAAATTCAGTATCGTCTCCACCTTTCTGATTCGAAGTGATCCATTGGCCTTTTAAAAGATAGGCGACGTATTACTAATTCCTTTCTAAAATAACCTTATAGATTGTAATTTCCTCATCCTTTCCTAGTATGATACCTCGTCTTGTCATGGGTAGTAGGGTCGGATTACCATCCTGATAAGAGTAACGTTTATAAACCGATCCATCATGAGGCAAATTCCAAAAGGCAATTTACTTCAAAGTTTGTACGATAAATTGTCCAACTAGGAAACATATAGGCACACATAAACTAATATAATGAACGAGTGCATGGCGCCAGGGTCATAGGACCATAATTGACGTGTTAAGAGCATGTACGGTACTTCTAGTCACTGTTGAGATCCAGGGTCCCATTCTCTCCAAGAATGTTACCCACTCTTATAAAGAATCGCATAGGGAGATATAATGCATGGGTTTAAGAATGATTCAAAGATTCTCATAGAAGCAGCAAATCTCATGTATAGTGCTAGAATCGTTAGCACATAGAATACACATTCGAATAACATGGACAATAACGACCCTATCGGTATCTTGAAGCGATTCTAAGACTCGAGACGTAAACATGTAGGAAAATGGGAATAAAAGGTTTTCACAACTTGAAGGTATCAATTTTGAAAAGCACTTTGAAATGATGTATTTTTAGAAAACTTAGAATTTTCAAGAAAGAGCACCAAGGATACCGAAGCAACCTGATGCTCTAATACCACCTTAGCTGTAGCTCCCCCAAATACGCTACAACCCCGCACCGTCGTACTTCACAGGTGGATGTGAGACCTAGCTCCTGAGAGGCACGCCGGCGAACAGACGATGTTATACGATATCAGAGTAAGAAAACATGGCATCGGAATTTGAAACATTTAAAACAACAGCTTATGTTTGGGGCAGTAAATAAAAGAATTTGGAATAATTTGAAACTCATGAAAACTTAGAAGCAATATCGTAGGGTTAAAGTTGTTCATGATCTAAGAGTATGATACTGGAGTAATATAATAACTATACAAGATTATAGTCTAACTTGGCTTAGTTAAGAAACCTGATCTAATATGCACAAGATAATGAACTCTCTACGCTTCAAGATACCAGCTACAGAGCGATGGCAATACCTAAAATCATGAATTTGAAAAGAGCGAGGGGTTAGTCAAAGTGACTAAGTAACGGGTGGTTGAGTGAAACTATAAAACTTTAGGATATCTACCAAGAAAATTTTATTCGAAAGGATCTTTAATAGTAATTGAATAAGAATGAAGTGATGGAGTAATGCGAAATCAGTATCCATAGTGGGATTAACCAAGAAACTCCTTGGTTAGTACCCGATAATAGGAAAATACTACAACAATATCAATATTGGGTTCATATTTATTTGAAGATAAAGGGGTAGGGGGATTATGTGCTATACTTTTTAAGAAAATATGAACCCCTTTCGTGAAACAATATGGTGCCCGCAAGCTAGGCGTTCTCCAACCTTAACTCCTTAAAAACCAAGAATATTCGTAACGACGTTGATCAAGATGTCGTTACTTAATAAAACGAAATACAACGATACTATCCTTCTTCCTCCGGCGTCACCTCAGGGAGCTACCCCTAGTGACGATATACATGAACTTGGAAGGGACGTACCTTTTCCCGTCACTTGATGTGGAATAACTAACCTCCAGTTAGACGACCACCAAGATCTAGTTGGCGGCTGGTATAATAGTAGACCTCGGTCCATGCCTCCCGGACTACTACTTCTACCAAAACCACCGGGCCCACAATAAGAAAATATATTTTGCTTGCATTTAACGATACCCGATAAACGGTAGCATAGTACCGAGATAATTTAGCAGGAGATACTTTTAATTGTGTATGACAAGACGTTATGAATACTTTCAAATAATTGATTTTGTATACTGGAACAATATAAGTTGATATCAAAGTATTTTCAAAAAGGACAGTATCATTTATAAAGGAATAAAAATTGAACGGTATTATGGTAGGTCACAAAATGTTTCATATATATATATATATATATATATATACTCATGATCCCAGAAAACGTTTAACCTCACCTATAGTAACCAGGTATTATGTAATAATACCGGAGTCCTAGTCCGTCCAGATCTTCACCTATGAGTGGTGATCAACTATAAGTTTCTATTTCGTAACCAAAACTACTCACACAGACATGTTATCATAAAACACGTCATAACATGGAATGAGATCAAATAATAATATTCTGATAAAATATAACTTTAACATTCAAACAAGACTTATACAACAAGCGGTTATTAAATTTTGAATCTTAGCAAACTTTTATGTTATAAAATAAGTCCATAAATTTTAATAAGGAAATCTTATTTTGGAAATGATATTTGAAATATTTGATTTGAAAATCCTAAATGAGTATTTCCATTTGAAATTCCTATTTTAGTTTAATAAAAATCAAGATTTGAATTTCTTATAACATACAAATCCTAATCATTTAATGTTTGAAACGTCGAATGTTTTTGAATCCTAAAACGATATTTGAAATATGAAATGTTTAAATGATTCATGGAACTTTAATCCCCTATTTTTGGAAATTCTAGACAAAAGTTCTTTCTTAAAAATCTAAAATATTATTTTATATTAATATTTGAAATCTCTACAAGATATTATGAGTCAAAGTCCTCATTTGAATTCAAAAGTCAAAGTTACTGTTGAAAAAGGTTACTATTTGAACTTAGGGGATTAAACGTTTTTAAACACATAATCGAACATTTTCCTACACACAAGATGTAGCACCCGGAACGCCGAGATGCCACACCCCCGCACCATAAGTCTAGCTCACACATGAAATGGGTAGTCCATATATGAACCGGACTCATGGCGAACGGGTGACAATAAAAAAACTCACTAGCTAGGCGGGACTAACCCTCAAACCAATCAAGTTCAAATCTAGGAATTTAAAGCGTAAGCATAATAATTCCATAACATATATCAAATATCTCAAAAGAATTAACTTACAACTGTATATCAATACATATAGGTACCATATTTACATCAAAAGTATATATATATAGTAGTAGGTACCAACACTTATCAATACATTATCATCTCCAACATATCCATAACATGAAAATGCAATGCTAGACTCAACTCGACAACTGGACACGACTCGGACTCCCGCCTAGCCCATTGACAATACCTGAAAAGTGTGAGGTGTCAGTCTACCGCAGACTGAGTGAGGGGTTTATAAATAAATATTCGCGCAAGTAACATGCAAGCCATAATCTCGGGTAAGGGTTTATAAAATAGAGACAATATAAGTTTAATAGTAAAGGATAACTTGCCCGAGATTACAACTAATCAATTTAATAATTCAATCATTATCAATTCAATACGTGGCCCGGCGAGTGAGGGCAATTCTCCAACCTTTCTCCAAAAGTGTACAATTCATGCTTGATTTAATTATCAGGTGATCATGCGATTCAATTATAGTGTAGTAGTGCAGTAGTGTATTCAATCAATTCAATAAATAAGTGCAATCAATGTGATAACCCGAGGATGGCCCGTGGTGCCGGACCCATCCCCAGTCTCCTTCTCCCTCCGGGTGATGGTGGGCTTGCAAGACCCGGCCATCCATGCATGGTGTACGTCAGGAACATGACTCCCACGTACGGGATTTCTTTCCTCCACCAAACCTCCTGGTGGATTCAGAGGTGATCCCAAAATTGGTGAGGATAGTGCAAGAGTTACCCGTCAGCCCTTGCTTCCTCAGTTGGCTCAATACACTACCCTCGGGGCCCAACGTGAACATGCTTTACTCGCCAAAACATTCAATCAATCAATCCGTTCAATTCATGAAATCCATTGTAAATCAATAAGATTTGAAAACTATAAATATACGTATACTTTTGGCCGAAAACACACGTAGGGTTGTAAAGGTTCTAAGTAGCTAGAATTTAAACCTCACCTGACGAGCAGAACAAGAATATAACTATGGTGCGTGTCCCACGTCAACTGGAAGGAGATCTGTTCAATAAGGACAAGTGTACATGAGACTAGACTCAAATGAACCAATTAAGACGCACGGCGAAGTCATAATCAAGATATCATGCAATAACAATCAAGGAGTGTCAAGTAGGAGCATGATTATCAATTAAACAAGTATATATATCATATAACTCACATATGGGAGCCAAGGAAGTGAAAGAAATGCAATAAGAAAGGTTTTGGTGAAGTTTGGCCAAAACCGACAATTTTTAGAAATGTACATGTTGAGAGAAAACTGGAATATCTTTAATTCTAGAAGTGGGAATTGAGTTTTGCTTGTTGGATATGAAACTAGACACAAAGACCTTTCCGAGCATATAAGGCTCGTTTCTAGTTCAAAGCGAGGAGAAAATGGCGGACGGTTGAAGTTAGGCGAGTGTAGTTTGTCGGGAAAGCAGCGACACCAAAAAGAATTGATCATAACTCACAAATGGGAAAATATATTGAGGTAATTTCAATTGGAGGTTGTTCTAGACTTCAATAGCTTTCCAAAGAATCAAAAATCAGGTCATTTGGAGTTTGGATGAGGGAGTACCCGGCCGGGTAAAATTCAAGGGAAAAGTTCCCCGACCGGGTAGGCATTACAGAAGCTCTCGGGGGGGGGGGGGGGGGGGGGGGGAAACTACCCGCTCGGGTACTTTTTATGCACAAAAAGTACCCGGCCAGGTACTGTTCCAGAGGTGAAAAAAAGGGCAAAATAGGGGAAGCTTCGTGGGAGGAAGAAAAGGGATGAAAACCCAAAGCAACCTCAACCAAAATGCTCCAAACAATTATATAACATGTGTATAACTCATATATATCAATTAGGAATCAAGTAGTCCATTAAACCATGCTCAAATCATCAAGGAATCATCAATCAAAACCCATATAAAATCATGAACTCCAACTTCCATATTATTCAAGAAATCAAGCAAGCTTCCAAGATTAATGATCCTAAGCATGCTTCTAATCACTTATACACAAGAATCATATCATAATCAACAAACCCTACTTCAAATAAGTTCAAGAGATTCATATAAATACTCCATCTATACCTTAAAGTGAAGGAAAGAAGGGATGATATGATGGGATGATGAAGATGCTCCAACTTATGCAATTAACTTCCTTGATTCAAGCTTGAAATGATGAAATCTCCTTCTTCTCTTCCATGGTGTTTTGATCGTGTATTGGTGTGTGTGTGTGTGGTTTGATGAAATGTGATGAAATGAAAATGTGGGGAATATGATATACATAAGATATATTATGTATGTAATGTATAGATATAACGTATATATGTATAAAGTAATAAAGTGGAGATATTATGTATATTATATGTATATAAATCTTTAGTGCTCTTATTATTATATACATATATAATGAATGTGTGAGTGTATTAGGGTAACATGATTACATGAATGTATATATATGTATATAATGCATCTTGATAATTAATTGCTTGAGTGAATGAGATTAGTAAAAATAACAATCTCATAAAATAAGTCAAAATATATAAATAGGTACATATATATATACATATATATACATGTAAATGAAAATATGTTATAAGATGAAAAGTATAAATTATGCATATAATAGGAAATGCATTGAAATGAAATTAAAATGAATATCATGATATGAAAGTTATAACAATAACACATAATGCATGAATGGAAAAACCGGGGCATTACACACTATCACATGACACACACACACACACTTCAAGAACATTAAGAACATGTTTTTAAGGCTACGTGAATATTCAAAGGATTTATGAAGCATACTTGATCATATTCATATTCATAACATAAAATTTAAAGCATAATATAGCAAAATATACAAATTCTTCATGAAAAATAATTCATAATTAAATTCCCTAAACATGAATTTGTTCTAACATTCAAGAACATAATTATGAATATTCAAATACATATTTAAATCAATTCATATAATAAACATGCATTTCCTAATTTAAATTCCTAACTTTAATTCATGAAAATAAATTCCTAAAATATAATTTCCTATCATGAATTTCTAACATAATTTAAAACATATAAAATATAAACTAGATTGCCTAATTTAAAAATTAAATAAAACATAAATTAAAGCATAATTTAAACACAAAATAACTAACCTTGAGAGATATTTGGGAGGGGGTGTGGCGTGAGTTTTTGGGGAGAGAAGAGAGAGATTTGTGTGTTGGGAATGAATCTCCAAGGGGGTATTTATAGGTAGGAATGAGGGACCTTAGAGCAATTTCTAAGAATTTATTAGAAATGTGGAAAACTCTTCACCACACAAATGTGTGGAATTTATATGTGGGAATTTCTAATTTACACAATTGTGTGGAGAAATTATGTTGAAATGTGGAATTTCCTAACTCACACAAATGTATGGAATTTTGTTAAGAAATGTGGAAGAATTAAATTCATTCATCTAAACTTTCTATTTTTGGAAAGGTTATTTTAGGAAAGTGATGTCATGAATGGTGTAATAATAATTAAAATAAATATAAAATAATATAAAATTTATTTAAGAGCCGAGAGACGAGAACTTGAAGTGGTAAAAATAATGAAAGAATGAGTGAAAAATAAGCTTTGTTATGATTATAAATGTGTGATGTTTAGGTCTTTCGTTTGAAAGTTGTAAACGTCAGAGATTATGAAAATCATGATAAATTATATAAACGAAGCTATGAGGATGTTTAAAGATTGAGAAAATTATCATAGTTAGAGAAAAATTCAAGAAACGTATTAAGTATAATTTCGGATATTAAATGAAAGCTAAACGTTGATAATAAAATAATAAATTTTAAAAAGGAAAATATTTATGAAATAAGCTACAGTGGGAATTACGTTTTGGTATGAGTATGAAAATTCATAAAATAATTCAAGGATCATTTTGATTATAATATTGAATAGCAAAAAAAGAATGAATAAAAAGTTATTTACGGTAAGAATAGTATCTAGGGTTTTGAAGTGATTTTCGATACTACTGGAGTTAGAATAGGAATTAGGGTTTGTGGATGATATCAGAATTCTTGAAATGATTCAAGGATTCATTTGACTATAATAATTGCTATGAAAAAGTGTTCCGATTAAATTTCTAATTTTATGAAATGAGTACTGATCAAAGGGACCTAATAGTAATTTTGATCAATAATTTTTATAAAGAGTTTCGGGTCATGGAAAGCATATGTAAGTAATAGAAAAATATAAGTTTCATGCCTCTAAGGTTCTAAGAATGAGATAAGAAGATATGGCTTAGTGATATGGGGATAAAATCGTAACTCTGATGTTAAATTTTCAAAAATGATTTTAGGACAAGAGATATGAGCTAAGGTATTCAAGAGATACAGATTTGAGTTTTTAGGATTCTATTGAAGGAATGAAGGCTCCGAAATGAATAGTAATATGGGGTTTTAGATGAGATCTCTCCCAAAGTCACACAATAGCACGTAACAATAAGTTAAAACACATAGAAATGTGATGCATGAAGAACATTTGATGGATCGAAGTGTATAAAAGCTTTCACCTTAATCATTCATAATCATTCAATTAATCCCCTTTTTCCTCCGTGTGACACCCCGAATTTCAGACCGAATAGGTATGACGTATGTGCGTGATTTATATTATTTAAATTCATATTATTTACTCATTTAATTCTTATTTTAAATATTTCTTATGAATTCTATATGATTATGAATGCTATTTGTTAAGATTTGATTCGTTGATGCTTGATTTGATTTCGGAATTTCTCGTTGTTTGAATATGTTGGAGAATTACGTGTTATGAACTTGGATTATGCTCATTATATGTTTTCGAATTTATTTGTTGAGCTTTTGAATTAATTGTTCGTTTGGAACCTAAAGGAGGTTAAAACGCTTTTAGCGCACCTTGGGTTCCAATGTGTGTATTTTGAGCTCGGGAATTCGGATTCGAATTCCGTCACCACCATTGAACTCGTTTCGACGATTCGGGTTCGATGGACTAAGCCTCATAATCTTTTAAGCTCATTTGGTATTCCGAAATCCGACCGGAAACTTACCTCGCTCTTATATGACTACCTTTCACCTATTTGAATGTTAGACCCTCAATTCTTGACATATTACCCTCAAGCGTGGCCCCACTTTATACCCAAAACTCAGCATTTCCATCTCTCTCACTCTCATTATCGGTATAAGCAAGGAAAAAGGAGAAAAGTGCAGCAACTTTGGAGCTAAACCCTTCAACCCGTCACTATTCACACCAAGGAGAATTTGAGCTCTAATCTCCATTTTCTTCCAACTTCTTCAAGAGGTAAGTTAGTATATGATATGTACATGATTATACGGTCATTTTGAGCTATTGAATCCTTGCTTTGAGCTAGGTTTGATATATTTATGGAGCTTGACATGTATTTTGAGGGTTTGATGATCTTCCTTGTTTCTTGGACTTAAACTTTGATTTGAATATATATATGTGATCTCTTATGCCCCTAACATGATAATTTGGCCTTGCCTTTAATTATGGATTAGTGTGGTGAGAGTTGCCATTGATGAAATTCAAATTCTAGCATGAGAATTCTTGAGATATATGTTGATTCTTGAGTTTTTGTGATGATTGGATGATTATATGATGATTATGAAGTGATTTGCTATGATTTGCATGAGTTTTGTGGCTTGGGATGTTGGCTTGTTGTTGCTGCGTGCTTGCTCTGCTTCCTTGCTTTGTTTTTCCCGCAGAGTTACTGTTGCTGCTGTTATTTTTTTTCGAAGACGAAGGGCCAACACGGCCGTGTCAGCTTTGTACATGTTTTGGACACGGCCGTGTCAGCCTCTCGACTTAGGGTAAATTATTTTTCTAAAATCGGACACGGCCGTGTCCATTTTGAACTAAAACTCAACACGGCCGTGTCAGCCCCTCGAATTAAGCCTCTGAAGTTATTTTAATCGGACACGGCCGTGTCCATTTTGAACTAAAACCCAACACGGCCGTGTCATTTGAAAATATGGCAGCGGCAATTGCTCGTTTTATCGCTTCGTTGTTTTTCTTTATGTTTTCTTTCTTCGTTTATGACTGGTATGTATTTTTAGCTTGTTATATTACGCGTTAGGTGCTTCGTTTTGAACTTGTGACCTTATTTTCTATAAATTATGTGAATAAGAATTGGTAGGATTATTGGACACGCAATTTCATTTCAATTGCATTCATAAGCATTGTCGAGCGTCTATTTGATTCATATTTGAGTCTAAGTCTCGGGTCTTGCTTTCTTTTATGTTTCAGAGCCTCTTCCGGTCGCGCAAGAGCCCGAAGCTTAGGTGGTCGGTTGCCGTTTTGATCCTATCTTTTGTCTCTTTTGTTGAGGTGAGGTTAGGAATTAGTAGCTAAATACCCTATGGCCTATAATATCATGAATTTTTCCCCTTGAATGCGGATATGGTACATATATCTAGATACGAGTGCTTAATTTATGTTTATGATTTTATGGAATAACTTTGGTCTCTTGGGAACGATATATGTACGAGTATATATAAGCTTGATTTTTAAATCTCTTTTAGTATGTTTTGTTATGTTGAGCGAGTGTGCCCTGAAAGATGGGATTTTGGTTGAATTGGTTTGTGGGCCCTGGAGACGTAGGTAAGGAAGGCCCGGGGCGATCGCGGGGTCACCGGGTTTAACCCCTGTGCACGTTCTCATTTGAGATATTCACGTGCGACCTAGGGAGGTTGGGAAGGCATGGTATCTTGAGCCTTCGATGGATAACCGGAGCAGGCATAACGTAGGTTAGCTACCCCGTATGTTTTTGGTAATGTAGGTGCTAGGGTTTGATTCCCGACACACCATGGATGCAAGGGTGGATTTATGATTTGATATTTATGTTTAGAGGTGTAAGGGATAGTCCGTTCTTGCCGGGCTTTTATTATGTTTTGACTGATGGATTATGAATCGAGATAGATGCTTTTCTTACTATATATTAATTTCGGGAAATGGTTTTGGTGTGCCAAACTCTAGCCTCGATTCATGACTATCACTTTTGATCTGTGCTGTGCTGTATACGTATTTAAGGTGTGGGTGTGTTAAGCCCCTCACTCAGTCGAGTTGTGAGACTGACCCTCTCCTTTCCCTTTCAGGTGTGCCGAGCTAGGCGGGGAAGTGTGTCGAGTCGAGTCGTACTTAGCTGTTTAGGTCGAGTTGCATTCATTTTCTTGCCTTTTGATTACACTTTCTATGTATTTGATACCATATCTTGTTCTTGGAGAATTATGGACTTTTGGACACATATACTCGATCTCGTAGGCCGTGAGGCCGTGTATATGATTTTATTCGTATATGACGAGCTCTTTAGATCCTGTTTTTTTTGCTTCCGCATATTTGATTTGTGTTTGCGCGCTCTGGTGTTGTTTAGCCCCGCTTAGCCTAGTGTGTGAGTGTAGGTCACCGTTCGCTTAGACTTGGGCCCATGTATGGAAATCCATTTCGTATGTGGGTTCGGGTTTAAGTGCGGGGGATGTGGTGGCCCACCGCTCTGGGCGTCACATCCTTAAAGTGGTATCAGAGCTCTCGGTTGCAAAACCGGAACTCTTGAGTCGAGTCTGGTGAGTCTAGGTCGTTCGGCTTAGGACAACGTGGTTATATGCATTTCTATGATTATTTGTTTACTTTCTTGTTAATAGTGCACATGAACATGCACTAACCCCACGCATATGAATTGGAATCCCTTGTTTTGTAGAAATATGCCTCCACGACGACACCATCGTCGAGATAGATCTCCGGAACATCGTCATCACTGAGATCATTCTCCACAACATGAAAACAACAATCCACCACCACCACCTCAAATGGATCCCGGAAACTTTATGGAAAGATTAGCCGTATTTTTGGAACAAAGGGCTCAGGAAAGGAATAATGTACCTCCGGCCGGGAATCATGGAGGGAATGCTATCACTGCTCTACTTCGGGAATTTAAAAATCAGAATCCACCGGTTTTCATTGGTGGGAATGATGTGCAGGCAGAGGAGTGGTTAATCCAGACAAACCGAGTATGGCGCTTCATCCCTTGTGACCCGAAGGACAAGCTACAGTGCACTCTTAGCATGATATAGGGACAGGCATACAGTTGGTGGACTAGCACTCAGATTAAGTTGGAAGCTTCCGGGGAAGAGATTACTTGGGATATCTTTGAACAAGAATTCAAGAACAAATATATCCCTAAGGCTACGGGAAGCAGGAGGTTGAGAGAATTTATGGATTTGAAACAAGGGAGTATGTCTGTTACTGATTATATCAACGAGTTTGAGAGACTCTCCCGTTATGCCCCTAATATCGCTAATGACGATGAAGCGAAGGCCTCTCAGTTTCTCCAAGGACTACGGGAGGATATGAAAGATGCTTTGGAAGCAGCCAACACTAGCACGTGGGCGAAAGTAGTGGATAAGGCTCTCAGGGTCGAAGAGAGAGTGGTTTTGAGGAGGAGGACTTCCCATTCAGGGCAAGGGTCCAGTTCAGGGACTATGAATAAATTTGGAAAGAGGCCAGCCTTTCAAACTTTTCAACAGGCTAAGCCTCAGAACAAATCATTCAGACCAGCGGGACCAATTCAAGCCAAGCAACCTTTAGCACTTCCAGCACCACCTAAAGTGCAATGTACCTATTGCAAAGACCCTCACCACGTGGATAACTGCTTCAGACTCCATAAAAGGTGTTTCATTTGTGGAGCACCAGATCATATGATGAACACGTGTCCGAAGAAGAAAGACAACCCGAGGCCTGCAATTCCAGCTAGGGCATATGCGTTGGGAGCTGAGGAGGAACAAGTTGTAGATGTCGACCCAAACGCGGTGATCGAAGGTACTATAAGCATCCATGGCACTATATTACATACATTATTCGATCCCGGGGCTACTCATTCATTTATTTCCCGGGATATTGCTGCTTCTATGTGCTTGCCTGTTTCTTTATGTGCGCATGACTACGTGGTTAGTTCCCCTCTTGGTGGTAGCTTAGTATCTTGCAGGGTTTTTCGGGGTTGTCCAATTAGCTTTGAAGGCCGAGTCTTTCTGGCAGATTTGATTGAAATGCCTATGCAGAGGTATGATGTTATTTTGGGGATGGATTGGTTGTATGAGTATGGGGCTCAGATGGATTGTCGGGAGAAGACAGTTTCCTTCGGTTCAGTGGTGTTTAAGGGCGAGAAGGTTAAGTCAAGCCCGTTTATTTCTTTCTTGGAGGCTAGTAAACTGGTCCGGGACGGAGCAACAGGTTTTGTGGCCTATCTTTTGAATAGACCGAAGGATCAGGCCAAACTTGAAGAGACGGAGGTCGTACGTGAGTATATCGATGTTTTCCCTGAGACTTTGGGTTCTCTTCCGCCGGATAGGGACATCGAGTTCGTAATTGACTTTTATCCCGGAGCAGAGCCTTTCTCGAAGACTCCCTACAGGATGGCTCCTGCAGAGTTGAAGGAATTGAAGTCGCAGCTTGATGAACTTCTAACTTGCGGGTACATTCGTCCGAGCACTTCTCCGTGGGGTGCTCCCGTTCTATTTGTAAAGAAGAAGGATGGAACGTTACGGATGTGTATAGATTACCGTGAGCTGAATCGGATGACCGTGAAGAATAAGTATCCATTGCCTCACATCGAGGAGCTATTTGATATTTTGCAAGGGTCTAACGTTTATTCTAAGTTGGATTTGAGGCAAGGTTATTATCAGCTGCGGATAAGGGAGGAGGATATCCCTAAGACTGGATTCAACACTCGCTATGGGCACTTTGAGTTCGTTGTGATGCCTTTCGGGTTAACTAACGCTCCAGCCGTATTTATGGATATGATGCACCGAGTGTTCAGGCAGTTCCTTGACAAGTTTGTAGTAATTTTTATAGATGACATTTTGGTGTATTCTAAGTCGGTTGAAGAGCATGTTCAGCATCTCCGGATTGTTTTGGAAACCCTAAGGGAGCATAAGTTATACGCCAAGTTTAGCAAATGCGAGTTTTGGATCGACAGGGTCATATTTTTGGGTCATATCATCTCGGGTAATGGAATTGAGGTGGATCCGTCTAAGATTGAATCCGTGCTTCGTTGGGAGAGACCGAGGAACGTATCAGAAATTCGGAGTTTTCTTGGATTGGCCGGTTATTACAGAAGGTTTGTTAAAGATTTTTCTAAGATTACTGCTCCGTTGACTCAGCTGACTAAGAAAGTAGTGAAGTTTGAGTGGGATGATAAGTGTGAAGCAAGTTTTCAGACTTTGAAAGTGAAATTGACTTCAGCACCAGTTCTCACCCTACCCGAGGGCACCGAGGGTTATGCAGTTTACACGGATGCTTCTAAGGAAGGTCTAGGTTATGTTTTAATGCAGCACGGTAGAGTGGTAGCTTATGCTTCGAGAAAATTGAAGGAGCATGAGAAGAATTACCCTACCCATGACTTGGAATTAGCTTCCGTTGTGTTTGCTTTGATGAAGTGGCGACACTACCTCTACGGTACAACGTTCGAGGTGTTTACGGATCACCAAAGCCTCAAGTATCTCTTTTCTCAGAAAGATCTGAATGTAAGACAGAGGCGTTGGATGGAGTTATTAGAGGATTATGATTGCAAGATTCAGTACCATCCGGGTAAAGCGAACGGGGTCGCCGATGCCTTGAGTAGAAAGGCGAGTGTGGTTAATTTGGAAATAGGTTCTTCAAGTTCGCGTTCAGAGGTTCTGGCTTTAGGGACTTGGTTGGCTAATCTTACAGTAATACCAGATTTGAAACAGCAGTTATTGGAGGCTCAAGCCTCGGATGCCGAGATTCAGAAGTTGATAGCTCATTCCAGGGATGATCCAAATTCTAAGTTTGGATTGGATGACTCAGGTTTGTTAAGGTTTGGATCGAGAGTTTGTGTTCCAACCGAGCTTAGGAGGTTGATTTTGGAAGAAGCACATCGCTCGGGGTACTCGATTCATCCGGGAGGTACTAAGATGTATCGAGACTTGAAAGAAAAGTTCTGGTGGAGTGGCATGAAGAGGGACGTCGCGAAGTTCGTGAAGCGATGTCTAACGTGCCAAAAGGTGAAGGCAGAACACCAGAAACCGGGAGGAACTCTCCAACCACTTCCTATTCCCGAGTGGAAGTGGGAGCAAGTGACTATGGACTTTGTGTCCGGCTTGCCTAGAGTCAAAGGAGGGTTCGACGGAATTTGGGTGGTTATCGACAGGTTGACTAAGTCTGCCCATTTTCTTAAGGTTCGGATGTCTGATAAGGTACCGAAACTAGCAGAGTTGTATGTGCAGGAAATCGTAAGATTACACGGAATTCCAGTCAGCATAGTTTCAGATCGAGATCCGAGATTCACTTCGATCTTTTGGCAGAATCTTTAGAGATGTTTGGGTACCAAGCTCAAGTTCAGCACCGCTTCGCATCCTCAGACAGACGGTCAGTCGGAGAGGTTAATTCAGTATTTGGAGGATATGCTTAGGGCGTGTGCTTTGGATTTTCAAGATAAGTGGGACGAACATCTGGCTTTGGTTGAGTTTGCTTATAATAACAGTTATCAGGGTTCGATTGGAATGGCTCCTTATGAGGCTTTATATGGAAGGAAGTGCAGATCCCTTCTATTTTGGGATATCGAGGATTGGAGATGGACTGAAGAGCATAAATTCGAGAGAGCCGAACCTAAGGAAAATATTACTGCTACGATTGAGAAAGTTCATCAGATTAGACAGAGAATGAAAGCGGCTCAGTCTCGTCAGAAGAGTTACGCTGACAGAAGAAGAAGGCCTTTACAGTTTGAGGTAGGAGATAAGGTCTTTCTAAAAGCATCTCCGAGAAAGGGTTTCACTCGGATTGGCAAAGGTGGGAAACTCAGTCCTCGATATCTTAGACCGTTTGAGATTTTAGAAAGAATTGGGGAAGCGGCGTATAGGTTGGATTTACCGCCGAAATTGACCGGGATACACAACGTGTTTCACGTTTCTCAACTCCGTAAATATTATCCCGATGAGGCCACAATTCTCCCAGTTGAAGAGGTTCAGTTAGAGCCGGATTTGACGATTGAGAAACATCCAGTTGCAATTCAAGATAGGAAAATGCAAGAGTTAAGAAACCGACAGATTCCTTTGGTCAGGGTACTTTGGAGAGATCAGAAATCCGAAGAATCCACCTGGGAAACTGAGGAGAAGATGAGAACTTTTTATCCTGAGTTGTTTGAGAACTCTGTTCGGACTTGAGGACAAGTCCTTTTTAAGGGGGAAGGATTGTGACACCCCGACTTTCAGACCGTACAGGTATGACGTATGTGCGTGATTTATATTATTTAAATTCATATTCTTTACTCTTTTAATTCTTATTTTAATTATTTCTTATGAATTCTATATGATTATGAATGCTATTTGTTAAGATTTGATTCGTTGATGCTTGATTTGATTTCGGAATTTCTCATTATTTGAATATGTTGGAGAATTACGTGTTATGAACTTGGATTATGCTCGTTATATGTTTTCGAATTTATTTGTTGAGCTTTTGACTTAATTGTTCGTTTGGAACCTAAAGGAGGTTAAAACGCTTTTAGCGCACCTTGGGTTCCAATGTGTGTATTTTGAGCTCAGGAATTCAGATTCAAATTTTGTCATCGCCATTGAACTCGTTTCGACGATTCGGGTTCGATGGACTAAGCCTCATAATCTTTTAAGCTCATTTGGTATTCCGAAATCCGACCGGAAACTTACCTCGCTCTTATATGACTACCTTTCACCTATTTGAATGTTAGACCCTTAATTCTTGACATATTACCCTCAAGCGTGGCCCCACTTTATACCCAAAACTCAGCATTTCCATCTCTCTCACTCTCATTATCGGTACAAGCAAGGAAAAAGGAGAAAAGTGCAGCAACTTTGGAGCTAAACCCTTCAACCCGTCACTATTCACACCAAGGAGAATTTGAGCTCTAATCTCCATTTTCTTCCAACTTCTTCAAGAGGTAAGTTAGTATATGATATGTACATGATTATACGGTCATTTTGAGCTATTGAATCCATGCTTTGAGCTAGGTTTGATATATTTATGGAGCTTGACATGTATTTTGAGGGTTTGATGATCTTCCTTGTTTCTTGGACTTAAACTTTGATTTGAATATATATATGTGATCTCTTATGCCCCTAACATGATAATTTGGCCTTGCCTTTAATTATGGATTAGTGTGGTGAGAGTTGCCGTTGATGAAATTCAAATTCTAGCATGAGAATTCTTGAGATATATGTTGATTCTTGAGTTTTTGTGATGATTGGATGATTATATGATGATTATGAAGTGATTTGCTATGATTTGCATGAGTTTTGTGGCTTGGGATGTTGGCTTGTTGTTGCTGCGTGCTTGCTCTGCTTCCTTGCTTTGTTTTTCCCACAGAGTTACTGTTGCTGCTGTTATTTTTTTCCGAAGACGAAGGGCCAACACGGCCGTGTCAGCTTTGTACATGTTTTGGACACGGCCGTGTCAGCCTCTCGACTTAGGGCAAATTATTTTTCAAAAATCGGACACGGCCGTGTCCATTTTGAACTAAAACTCAACACGACCGTGTCGGCCCCTCGAATTAAGCCTCTGAATTTATTTTAATCGGACAAGGCCGTGTCCATTTTGAACTAAAACCCAACACGGCCGTGTCATTTGAAAATATGGCGGTGGCAATTGCTCGTTTTATCGCTTCGTTGTTTTTCTTTATGTTTTCTTTCTTCGTTTATGACTCGTATGTATTTTTAGCTTGTTATATTACGCGTTAGGTGCTTCGCTTTGAACTTGTGACCTTATTTTCTATGAATTATATGAATAAGAATTGGTAGGATTATTGGACACGCAATTTCATTTCAATTGCATTCATAAGCATTGCCGAGCGTCTATTTGGTTCATATTTGAGTCTAAGTCTCGGGTCTTGCTTTCTTTTGTGTTTCAGAGCCTCTTCCGGTCGCGCAAGAGCCCGAAGCTTAGGTGGTCGGTTGTCGTTTCGATCCTATCTTTTGTCTCTTTTGTTAAGGTGAGGTTAGGAATTAGTAGCTAAATACCCTATGGCCTATAATATGATGAATTTTTCCCCTTGAATGCGGATATGGTACATATATCTAGATACGAGTGCTTAATTTTTGTTTATGATTTTATGGAATAACTTTGGTCTCTTGGGAACGATATATGTACGAGTATATATAAGCTTGATTTTTAAATCTCTTTTAGTATGTTTTGTTATGTTGAGCGAGTGTACCCTGAAAGATGGGATTTTGGTTGAATTGGTTTGTGGGCCCTGGAGACGTGGGTAAGGAAGGCCCGGGGCGATCGCGGGGTCGCCGGGTTTAACCCCTGTGCACGTTCTCATTTGAGATATTCACGTGCGACCTAGGGAGGTTGGGAAGGCATGGTATCTTGAGCCTTCGGTGGATAACCGGAGCAGGCATAACGTGGGTTAGCTACCCCGTATGTTTTTGGTAATGTAGGTGCTAGGGTTTGATTCCCGACACACCATGGATGCAAGGGTGGATTTATGATTTGATATTTATGTTTAGAGGTGTAAGGGATAGTCCGTTCTCGCCGGGCTTTTATTATGTTTTGACTGATGGATTATGAATCGAGATAGATGCTTTTCTTACTATATATTAATTTCGGGAAATGGTTTTGGTGTGCCAAACTCTAGCCTCGATTCATGACTATCACTTTTGATCTGTGCTGTGCTCTATACGTATTTAAGGTGTGGGTGTGTTAAGCCCCTCACTCAGTCGAGTTGTGAGACTGACCCTCTCCTTTCCCTTTCAGGTGTGCCGAGCTAGGCGGGGAAGTGTGTCGAGTCGAGTCGTACTTAGCTGTTTAGGTCGAGTTGCATTCATTTTCTTGCCTTTTGATTACACTTTCTATGTATTTGATACCATATCTTGTTCTTGGAGAATTATGGACTTTTGGACACATATACTCGATCTCTTAGGCCGTGAGGCCGTGTATATGATTTTATGCGTATATGACGAGCTCTTTAGATCCTGTTTTTTTTGCTTCCGCATATTTGATTTGTGTTTGCGCGCTCTGGTGTTGTTTAGCCCCGCTTAGCCTAGTGTGTGAGTGTAGGTCACCGTTCGCTTAGACTTGGGCCCATGTATGGAAATCCATTTCGTATGTGGGTTCGGGTTTAAGTGCGGGGGATGTGGTGGCCCACCGCTCTGGGCGTCACACTCCGGGCGGTGGACGGGTTTGCAAAGCCCGGCCACCTCAATCATTGGCCAGAGGGGTTTCATGAGTTCCCCAAAGGCACTCAACTTCCTTTCCTCACTAATCTCCTAGCGAGTTCCGGACTTTGTGGTTTGGTGAAACTAGTGTACGGGTTCACCGTCAGCCGGTGCTTCCCCGGTTAGCCATGTACACTAAGTCTCAGGCCCCAATCAGTGCACTCAATCAATACTCGCCAAAACATTTAGGTAGGGTGTTCAATAAAGAAAAGGGCTTAACGTTAAAATCATAGACTCTTTGAAAGACTCGGTATAGATATATTAATTTGGCTTAAAACGTTTCACATTGGGATATATTAGGTCGTTTAACTAAGTAGTAGATAAACCCACCTTGAAAGACAAAAGAAATAGCAAAAAGAGCCTCACTACTCGTCCTTGTCTCTAACTAGACCCGGATCTGTGCAAAGAAAGCAAAGTGTAACTCAAATGACCATATAAGACGCTTGGCAATGTAATGAACATGATATGAATGCATAAAAGATGAAAATCATGTTATGATATCATATAGCCAAGTAATTCATTCAAAACGTTCAATACATATAAGTTTCACGTTCAAACATTTCATAACATTCATGATTCATATTAAAATGGGCCATAAGTTTGATAGATTGATCATAACATAGGTACCGACATATATACAATGCTTATATTAAGTAGAAAGGCAAGAGGATTCATTTAAGACATCCAAGGAATGCAAGAAATTACTTAACGTTTCATAGATAAACAATTAGGCCACGTTACAGCATATTAATTCGTAAGAGAACTTAAATCACGTTATAAATTAAAACATAACTTATAACACATTATTTAACAATTTAACCATGTATTAAGTAATAAAAGAACATAAAATTCACATAAAATAGGCATAAATTAATTATAACACACATACCCACTCGGTTCAAAGTGAAGATAGTGGTAATGGGGGTTAACAGTTTCCAGGCCAAAAGCGTTAATGGGGGTTAACAGGGTCAGTGGCTTCTCCAGGTTTGTTAACGGCAGTTAACGTTCTTTTAGGTAAAATGGGTAATGGGCGTTAACGAGGTCAGGCGATCCTCCCCCGTTTCTCTTCTTCTTCCTCTCCAACGAACCAAAACCCCATGAACGTAAAACCCCTATTCCAAAAGCTAGGAAAGGCAAGGAATCCAACACTCCAAGGCACCCAAAGATCACATAATCAAGGGACATTCAATATACAATCATGTATGATCATGAATTCAAGGAAAAGAAGGGAAAAGGAATGATCAAGAAATTCATCTTCAAGCTCAAGAAACAAGTTCATTAATGGTGGATCATTCAATGCTCAACTACTATAAAAACTAAGTTCATAAATGTAAGAAGGAAGTCAAAGTGATCACTTTTATGCTTTAAAACAATTAAAATCTCCAAGGAATCAAAGAGAACAAGAAATCAATCCATAACCTAACTATTCATTCATGCCTTCAAATTTCCATGAATTCAAACTCAAAATTAGGGATACCTGGTTCAAAATGACCACTAATGAATGTATAACAGAACCCTAAACTCACCTTGTGGATTGGATGAAGGTTGGAAGAGATTTGAGCTCCAAAATCTCCAAGGATTGCAAGGTGACGGGAATGGAACTACAATCAAGGGTTTTGGCTGAGCTTTTCTCTAAGTGTGGAGTGTGGTTCTGTTGGGAGAGGGTAAGGGGTGTTAGTGGGCTGAACTAGGGTTCCAAGGACTCCAACCATGGTTAATTTGGTTAAGGTTTGAAGAAATTATGACCATTTTAGTGAAGTGTGGCAGTTTTGGCAGCTGTTTCGCTTTTCGGTTGAATTTCGGAGGTTCAAATGATTTTGGAAAATATGAGGCTAAGTTCATTAAACCCAAATCTTTGATAGGAGTTCAACGAAGTTGACGGAACTCGAATCCGAGTTCCCGAGCTCAAGATATCACATACAGAACCAAGGGTGCGCTAATTGCTCGTTAGCCCCCATTTTGGATTCCAAGATCGAAATAAATTCAAAACTCATGCAAATGAATCCGAAAACCTGAAACGAACATACATACATATTCATGACATGTATAACTCCAACATATTAAATTTCCAAGAAATTTCGAATTCATTTCATAAAGAAACGACAATCAAACGAATCACACAAACACAAATTGTTCAAGAATTTCAAATAAATTCAATTTCAAATAATTCAGATATTAAAGAATTCAAATAATATAAAATAAAAAAAATAATGAAGTAATTAAAATGAATTAAACACGCATGTAATTATCACATAAATCATACCTGTACGACTAAAAAGTCGGGGCGTTACAACCTCTCCCCCTTAAAAGAATCCGTCCTCGGATTCACTGATCGCCCGAAACAACTCAGGGTGGAATTTTCTCATCTTATCGTCCGTTTTCCACGTAGCCTCTTCCGTTCTATCATTTCTCCTTAACACTTTAACTAGTGGGATTTGTCGGTTTCTTAATTCTTGGAATTTTCGATCCATAAACTTAACCGGTTTCTGTAAAAGGTGAGGGTAGGCTCAAGTTCCACCTCTTCAACGGGTAGGATCTCGGACTCATCCGGATAATATTTCCTAAGCTGAGAAACATGAAATACGTTGTGAATCCCAGTCAAACTCGGAGGTAGATCTAAACGGTAGGCTGTATCCCTGATTCCCTCCAGAGTCTCATACGGTCCCAAGTATCGAGGATTCGATTTTCCTCCCTTACCAATCCTCGAAAATCCTTTTCGTGGAAAAGCTTTTAAGAATACCCTATCACCCACTTCAAATTCAAGATCCTTCCTCCGGTGGTCTGCATAACTTTTCTGTTGATCTTGAGTTACTTTTATCCGTTGTTGAATTATTTGGACCTTATCAATCGCCTCTTGCACGGCCTTAGAGGGCTTTTCCTTTTTCTCCCTTCGTTTTACACCTTCCTGTTTGGTCCAATTCCACTCTTCCAACTCAAAGAACACGGAGACCAACATTTTCGTCCGTAGAGAGCTTCATAGGGTGCCATTTCTATCGAAGCCTGAAAGTTGTTGTTATAAGCAAACTCAATCAAAGGCAATTACTCGTTCCACGAACTCGGAAAATCCAATGCATATGCTCTCAACATATCCTCCAAATATTTGATTAGCCTTTCTGACTGCCCGTTTGTCTGAAGATGGAAAGCTGTGCTGAATTGAAGCCTTGTCCCCAAATTCCTTTCACTACAAGAAAACAGTAAAATTCCGACGGCAACCGTCGTCGAAAATCCGTCGGAACACTATTTTTCCGACGGATTACCGACGGAGCACAGTTGTCGGACAACCCGTCATCGAAAAAATTTTTCGACGATTTTCCGACGGATTATCGACGAAACGGAGCAGGAAAAGCCATATCCAAATTGACGAGTTTCCGACGGAATTTTCGTCGGACATCCGTCGGAACTACAGATTTACCGATGGATATTCCGTTGGAAAGTCGTCGGAAATCTTTATGTACCAACGGACATTCCGTCGGAAAGCCATCGGTCTACGGAAAACTTAAATTCGAAAAATCAATTATTTATTATCCGACGGATATTCCGTCGAAAAGCTTGAATTCAAAAAATGCATTATTTATTTTCCGACGGATATTTCGTCGGAAATCCGTCGAAAAACTTTAATTCGAAAAATGGGTTATTTATTTTCCGACGGATATTCCGTCGGAAAAGTTTTAAAATTTTTTATTAATTTTTTTTTTTTTTTGTTTCATCCCTGTTCAAAATAATAATATTATCTAGCCATTCAATCCCAACAAATTCAACCAATATCCATCAATTCAATAATACCAAATTCAAAAGGTGTCATCAACAACTAACAATAACATTATAAACAACTACTATGTCATCAATAACATCTTGATAAACAACTACTACTAATGTCATCAACAACAAAATAGTTATAACGACTAACATCAAACATTTATATATAATACTACAATTAATATTGCACTTCATCAACATACAAACCGTCTAATACCTCACTCGCTATCATCACTTTCTTCTTCATCTTCTTAAGGTATAGGTGTTCTTTTCTTGCTCTTACCTCTACCCTTGTCTTTTTTCTTTTTACGGGATTGTGATGCTTGGAACATCTCACTAAATTGACACATTTGTTCTTGCATAGTTTCGTTTAATCGTTGTTGCATTGAATTCATCACATTAGTTGTTGACCTATCATTCGCCTCATTAATCGCTTGAGAAAGCTCCTCTCTCGTCACATAAGGTCCGGCCTGAGATGAAGAGACACTTGAAGAATGGGCAGAAAATCTCGAGGGGCCTAAGATGTGTTTCATTTGGTTTAGCCCGAGAATACGACCTTTCTTGTCCCATCCCCCAACAGCCTTTATCCACAACTCTGTGTCATCAAGCACCGGACTGTTGGGGTCCTCCAACAACCTTTGGGTCTGCTCGGCCTTCAACTCTTCAAACTTTGCCTATATGGACGTATAAATTAAATTAAAACACTAAATTTATTAATTTTATATTGTAACTAATTTAGAAGAAACTTTAAAACAATATAAATGCACCTTAATATCACGTCCCTTGGTTGGAGGCAAGTTTGCAACCGCTTTATCCCTATCCTCTAGCCTCACATAGCCGACTCTATGAATCTCCCTCATCCCCATACGCTGTTGAGTTTGTTGTTCTGTTATGGCAATGTGTGTGTCCATGCTAATGGAACCCCCAGTGTAAACAGATGTCCCTTTATTTGATTTTCTATTGCGTGCATTTATTTCACACTTAGCAATAAACTTAGGGTCCTTCCATTGAAGATACAATGAAGCATACACCTCATCGAGCATCCATTCCGGTTTCTTCTTAATATGTCGGATAACGTAGTACATATCAGGCATCCTTAGCGCTAGGCAATGCTTAAATGTTGTGTACATATGAGCTTCATGTTCAAGCAATCAATCACAATATTACTGCATAATAAAGTTAAAAAAATTACATTAAATGCAATAGAAAAAAAAAACAATTATCTTGGTGAGATCTTTCAATTTAATTACATCATAGCAGAAAATATCAGTTAACACAAATTAAATTAGAATTAAAAGCAACCACACAGTTTAGTGGGATAAATAATATTAATCCTATATAAAATGTATAAATAGGTACATATACCAAACTAAATCTCCCAGGCCCCAGCAATTACCAGATTCCAGAACATTTGTATTGTATCCTATGTCACATTGTAAAATCTCTGTTTCAGTTAAAATCAATAAATAGGTACATCCACCAATCTAAATCTCCCAACAATTACTAGATTCCACAACCTTACTAGTTGATAGATCATGACTATTTTTGGTAAGATCTTCTCCACGCATCATAGAATATTATTCAATAAATAATGTTTCAAAATAGGAGAAAATCATATTTCAATAAATAATGTTTCAATAATGCATTAAGCTAATTAAGGTAATTACCTTCCAATCTTCGAACCAATTCAACCATTCTTGTTCAGTCGAATCAGAGGCTTTGGCGTAGGCTCGAGTTAGTCGGCATTTCAATACATTAACTAATAAACTCGTCCCTTCTCTGTTGTGAACATAGCTAAATCAAACAAATAGAACAATTTTCAGTTTTTGGCAGAATATTAATTAAAAATGTTATTCAAAATTTAAAATAAATATAAACTCACTTGAATTTCCCTTTAGGTTGTAAGAAGTATTTTGTAGAAGGTGTCAAATTCGGGCGGTTATATGCAGTACGTATCCTAGTAGGTCCAATTGGTTGCCCCACCTCCTCCTGACCCTCCTCCTGCTCTTCCTCCTCCACTACTTCTTCATCTCGTAGATTGTTATTCCGGATAAGATCAGGAGATGGAGTCAAATGATCATCATCAGGTGAGGATGCTGGGTTATTATTAGGTGATGAAGTGGTGGTAGTGGATAATGTGGACATGTGAGAAGGACGAGTTGTGGATCTCATCGCTGCATTTGGAGCATATACAGCACGTTTCATCTTAACACCACTCGCACCGCCTCTTAATCCACCATATGGTCCCTTGGACTGCCGATTGTCCATCTGCATTAAATTAAATAATAAATCCATAAGTATATTATATACAAACAATAACATCATTCAATAAAAATTAAACATCTTATGAATTAAATGCACACAAAATAAACTAACCAATCATGATAGTCAGTATCATCAGATTGTAAGTATTCATCGTCATCAGATTCTTCATCCTCTGATGTCGATTGATTAACACACGAATTAAGAGCGTTAAATTCCCCTTCGAGAACATCATCTATAATTCGGACATTATCCGTCAAATTTCCAACATCATCATCACAAGAAACTACATTTACAATAGCATCATCTTCATTTTGGTACGTCACTTCAAGGGACTCTTCAATTTCCAATAATTCTTTTGGTTTTGTTTTTATTACAGCCAGCCATTGTGCTTTATCCCCCTTCCGAACTAGATATGGAACATAATACACCTGATGAACGTGTTGAGTAACTATAAATCGATCATACCCTCTACATTTTCCTTTACGCTTAACCTCAACAATCATGCATTCTGGATTGCCAATACGCGTTCCTACTCGAGGGGTTGGATCAAACCACTCACACTTAAATAAAACAACCGTCTTTATGGGTTCTCCAGGATATTCTAATTCGATGATTTCATCCAACATACCATAATAATCAGCATCCTCATTTTCTCCATCAAAATTTCCTATAACAAACACCCCACTGTTCATTGTTTTCTTTCCAACTCCCCAAGCTCTGGTGTGAAATTTGAAACCAATTACAAAATATTTTTGCCAAGTTCTAATCTTTATACTAGGCCCCCAAGAGAGTTGATGTAAAAATATATCACAAATTCCATTATTTTTATTTTGAACCTATATTCAATAAAAAACTTGGCATTAAAACTCATTATAAATATAATTAGTCATATGGCAGATAAGTAAATCATAAATACAAAACTTACGTATTCTCTGAACCATCTTGCAAATTTATTTATGAGCATCTCACTTTTATCTTCACCATCTTTGATTTCATGGGCAAGAAAATAGCTACAGTTGTCACAATAATTAAAATTTAGTTAACAAATAATAAAGACTTATTTATAATTAAGATTATTTAATTAACCAAATAATAAAGGGTTACGTAATTTCGATATACTGAGACCTCTTCACAGTTCAATAGAACATGCAGTAAGGCTACATTATATTCTTTATCCTTCATATAACGAAAATTACACGCCCCAGATGCACGTCCTAGTTGGTTGAAAATCGAAAGAGTTGGTGTAATTGATTCATCAACTCCACCATCGTCATTCCGACCGAGTCTATTCCTCATGGAGCTAACGTGATCTTCAAAATAATACGAGCAAAACGTCGATGTTTCACGGCGCAAATATGCCTCATAAATAGATCCTTCCACTCGTGATTTGTTTTTCTTGATCTTTCCGAGAAACCTGTGTATTTGCATAAATATATATGTATATATATAATTAGTTTATCTTTAATATATTATTTTTAAGTTTATCATATATTTATATTATTTAAGTTTAAAAAAAATACCTTTCAAACGGATACATCCATCTAAAATGAACCGGACCTCCATTACGAGCTTCCTCGATCAAATGAATTGGTAAATGCTCCATCACATCAAAAAATGTCGGTGGGAAAACTCTTTCAAGTTTGCAAAGCATAATGGGAATATTTTTTTCCATTGTATCAAGATCTTCAAGTTTTAAAGTACTTGAACACAAATCTGTGAAGAACTTGCTCAATTCTGCTAATGGTTTCTAAACATCATTCGGCAATTCTTTGAATGCAATCGGCAAGAGCTGCTCCATGAAAATATGACAATCATGGCTCTTCATTCCATGTATCTTAGCTTGCCTCGGGTCAACACATCTTCCCAAGTTAGATGAATAACCATCTGGCATGCTTAGTTCTTTTATCCATTCACATATCATTCTTTTTTGTTCTATTGTGAATGTATATTTAGCTTTTGGTTTTGCCACACGTCCATTTGTCGTAGTCACCAAATGTAACTCCGGCCTATTACACAACACTGCTAGGTCCTCTCATGCATTTGCATTGTCCTTGGTCTTACCCGGTATATCCATAACTGTATTGAAGATATTATCAAAAACATTCTTCTCAATATGCATTACATCTAAGTTATGGCGCAATAGGAGATCCTTCCAATACGACAAATCCCAAAAGATACTACGCTTCTTCCAAATGTGCCACTCACCAACACCGGGGATTGTTGGAGTATTAGGGTTCTCCGTGACTTTAGGAAAGTTGCACACTTGCTCCCACAATTCATGCCCACTCCACTTATAAGGAGGATGATCAGTTTCCGTACGATTCCTTTTAAAATTGATTTTATTCTGCCAATAAGGATGATTCTTATCCAAGAATCGTCGATGACAATCAAACCAACTTACTTTTCTCCCATTCTTCAAGTAAGTTGCCTTACTCTCACTCATGCAATATGGGCATGCTAATTTACCTACAGTACCCCATCCCGACAACATGGCATAAGCAGGAAAGTCGTTAATAGTCCACATGACTGCAACTCTCATTTGAAAATTTTGTTTTGTTGATGCATCATATGTACAAACACCGACTTCCCACAACTCTTTTAACTCATCAATCAATGGTTGCAAATATATATCAATACTCTGCTTCGGGTTTTTAGGTCCAGGAATATTATATGTCAGGAACATGTACGGCATAGTCATACACAGTTTTGGAGGTAAATTGTATGGCGTCACAATAACTGGCCAACATGAGTAGGGAGCTGCGGAAATGTTATAAGGAGTAAAACCATCGGTACATAAAGCAAGTCTGACATTTCTAGGTTCACTAGCAAAATCTGGATAGGTTTCATCAAAATGTTTCCAGGCTTTCCCGTCGGACGGATGGGACATTACCCCTTCTGGACGTCGGGTTTTCACATGCCATGTCATGTGTGGGGCAGAGCTCATTGAGGTGTAGAGCCTTTTGAGTCTTGGGATGAGAGGCAGGTAATGCATTCTCTTAACAGGAATTTGTTTTCACTCACCTGTTTTCTTAACTTTTTTTACCTTGTACCGATCAGCACCACAAAACTTGCAACATGTGGCATCTTCATCAGTTTTTAGTACAACATGCATCCGTTGACACAACAATCAATCTTTTGCACTTCTAATCCCAACTCTTTTATTACTTTTAGTACCTCGTAGTAGTTCGTAGGACCAGTATTCCCTGACGGGGCACAATCAGTAAAAAATTGGAGAAATCTATCCATTCCCTCTTGTGCCACATTAAAATCACTCTGAAGGCTCATCATTGTCGCAACAGCAGACAAAGGTGAATGTTTGTTGCATCCGTCCCACAAAGGCCTGTTAAGCTCTTTCAGAGTGTCGTAAAACTTCTGAGTTTCTGGGTTAGGAGGTTCTTCGTGGAAACTTCTATCCACCGTCAACATTTTGTCGAGTGGGATCGACAAACATTTCATTGTACCTGTTTAGCTGATCTTCATAATCCATAGCTTGAGTACCCGACGGTTCATCAACCACATTCTGGGGATTAGAAGTTGCACCATACTCGAAATACGGTTCTTTCTCGCCATGATCCGTCCAGTACCAATAATTTGGTTTAAAACCATGTCTATACAAATGATCTCTCACTTCATCAGGTAGTTTAAAGTAGAATTTGGTTCGACACTTATTGCACGGACATCGAATTTTTCCCTCAGCTATAAATGGATACAACTTGCTGGCATGTTCGATGAAAGTCTCTACCCCGTTCATAAATTCAATTTTGGTGCCTCCACGATTAAGGTGAGTCCTATCATACATCCAAAGTCTGTCCTCACGAATATCCATCTATTTGTCAAGAAGGCATGTTAATCTTGTTTTAGTAAATTAATTCACATTGTCTTATTAAATAAATTTGCATATAATACGTAATTAGCCACTTAATCTATTCTATTTATTATACATTTTATTACACTTCACAATTTAGAAGAATTACATGATCACTTGCAATTTAAATACTTTATTTAAATAATGTACATGTATAATACATTATATATATTATGATGTCCACTATGTTAATAAATTGTATACTTTGGAGAATGTATATTATTAAAGAATCACACATACATACGTTATTAAACTATATAATAACAAGACACTTACACATGTAACACATGGAATACTATGTTATTTGAGAAACATATATTATGCAAAAATATCATATGTTATTAAACCATATGTATATATGTAGTAGATTTTAAAATCATCGTGTATTATTAAGATACTTATAACCATTTGTGTGTAATTAATACTAAGATATACAATAATAAACTGTTTATAGTGATATATATAGTCATGCATAATTAATGTTTTCGGGATTATATTAATATACCTGCCTAAGCTGGTAGAATTCCGGTAATTATAACTTAAAGCAAAGGTTTTCTTGATAATTCATTAATAAATTAAAATATCAGTTAATGTTGGCCAGTAGTAACCGGTGCCTTTTTGTCCTTTTTTATTCAAAACAAACAAATAGATAAAAATAAATAAAGAAGACGAGTCTTCTAAGTCTACTTCTGGTACTTAAATTTCCAGGAAGGTGTTCTCTGAATTGAATATACATAATGCATTTACATTGGCTTTATTTTATAAATTAAAATTATTATTAATTCTGATTATAAATTATATTTATCACGTGTTATGTGCTAGATAAAATCTTTATATAAGGTTGTTAGCTTGTCCAATGATAAAAATAAAAAATAAAAAATCATCCACCTAACATGTGAATTATAACATAATACATTTATTCAAATGCTTAAACTTACTAACAGAACATATGATATGTATATTTTTTGGTCTTCAACTAACCTTCTCCGAAATAGAGGAGTTACTATTGGCCAACCACTTTATGTGAAATTTGCGATTCTGTGAGAATAAAGCCCAACAACTTCTATGAATCCAATAACAGCTTTCAACAATTCCTGAGAAATGGAATGGACCAAAAGCCTTTGAGAAAGAGGCATGAAGAGAGTCAAGCATTAATCAAAACAGCGTCATTAGAATTAAATTCTTGTAACACATAAGTTCCAGTTAATTACACATAGACCCCCTCTGCTCAAGTTGTTAGTGCAGATCAGAAACATTGAAAAGCTGTACCGTTTTGAATTTTTTTCGGGTATCAAACGGACTCCGATGACCATAAAATTTGGCAGTCATAAACCTTGATATAGTAGGAATATACAGTTCAAACAGTTTTGAAAACTGATTTCGTATGAACTCAGAATTCGCGTCTGAAGTTGCTGCATACAAGCTGTCAGATTTGTGCTATGCATTCCTTAATTAAATAAGCATGCAAGAACTCAACCAAAACCATCAAAACTCATGCAAAAACCGACCTATAACATTCCCTAAACTTTAAATTAAACACACACTCAAATGTTCATCATTTAATCCAACAAGGCGTACAATAGTCAGCTCAATTCATAACATAATTAAAATCCCAAGTCATAACATAATAACAAGAAAGCAGATTAACTAAAAAGCTTCCTATTTCAAAAAAAAACAAGGAAAAAAGAAGACAAAATCTGACCTTTGGTTAGTGCAACAGTGCAACACAACGCACCAGCTGCATAAAACAGTGCAAAATCCGACTTTTATGCGCTGAGTCTTCCAGATTTTATCTTCCCAACACAATAGCTGGATATGTTAGAAATATGTTATAAAGAGTAAGCAATAATTGAGGTTAAATGACATGTAAATGGAGTTGAAAATATGAGTTCAGATTCTCGAACAAGATCAAATTCAGAAATGCAACATGATTTAGCTTCACAAATGCAGTCCCCAAACAAGGTTACAAGGTTCTGTACAATTTCTTCAATAAACACAAGGTCTAACTTAAAAATTCACAGTTTACAAAATCAATCTTTTCCAAAATCCGTTATCATAATTTACAAAATGTTTATCAAATGTCATCGAAAGTTTCAGGTAATTACAAATAGACCTCCTATTGGATTCCCAAGTATTTAAAGAGACCGACATAAGTTCCAGGTAATTACGAGGCAGTTCGTAATAACAGCTACAGTTGTTAGCTCCACATTATTCTTTAGAAGCCACCATCCCTTTCAAACATAGAACACTATATTAATAACCCAATAATTGCACCAAGAAAAAGAATATCTTCATAGCTTTCTATTATAGTATTAGACAAAAGCCTTCAACTAGATTTATAATAACCAACGAAGTCATTAAATGTTTGTTATAATAACCAGATTTTACAGTTTGAATCTATCAAGTAATGCCAAGAAATAAGTTCAGGTTATATTAAATAGATTCAGAAAATGCATTCATGTCTATAACTTGTCAGATTTGTGCATTCTTTAATTATAAGCAAGCAAGAACTCAACCAAAACCATCAAAACTCGTGCAAAAACAGACCTATAACATTCCCTAACCTTTAAATTAAACACACACTCAAATGTTCATGATTTAATCCAACAAGAGCCATATAATTGAGATCAAGACAGTTATGAGAAAACAAAGGCAAACATAGCTCCTTGAAATTTAAACATAGCTTTATCAGTTGTTTTGCAACAATGGAGAAATTAAATTCCTGCTACTGATTGCTTCATACCATAGATCCTGATAAAGAAAGATCCTGATTGCTTCAGTTGTTCTACTAGGGACTATGATGTAATAACAATTGTAACCTCATACCATAGATCCTGATAAAGAAAGATGATATAAAGAGTTTAATCTTGTCTTCTTCTCGATGATGGAGTATGAACAGAAAGATGAGGACCAATGAACAACTGACGAGAAACATAAGGTTACATTAGCTTCCTTCAGCCCCCCCTCCCCCCCCCCCCCCCCCCCCCAAAGGACCTGAAAAGACATTTACATAAAAATCAAAATGAAATAAAAGTAGGATATGCACATACCTTGCTGTTGTCCAATTCTCTTATCCTTGATCAAAGAAACATCTAAAACCCGTCCATGTTGCTCAAATAAGGGTCGAATCTAGATTCATAAGGCCAAATTGAGATATAAAGAAAACGAGTGTCAAAGTTAAATCATGGGCAGAGAACTGATGTATCATGTAAAAATGAAAAGTGTGTCATAATAAAACTTGGCGTTCCACTGTTTGTTGGATAAGAATCAGAGCAATGTCAAGAGCGGAGTTCATCGGGTAGCTGAAAGAATTAAATGCGCCACATACCGACGTAATATCCTTCGCTATTCCGTCGGTAAGTTTTAAAATTAAATAAAATATAACGTTTAAATAAATTTTGGTTACCGCGGTGGGTGAAAGCATTAAGTGCGCCAAATAAATTTTTCTTTTCAATTTAATATTTTCCGACGGATTACGGTAAAATTTTTAACATTTCAATCAGTATCCATCGCTAATTCGTCGCTAACCCGTCGGTAAAATCTTGAAATTATATAAAAAATAACTTTAAAATTTTGGAAACATTATTGGCGACAATTTGCATTTCAATTTTGATAGTTTCCCCGAATTTAATTTTTCTATGATATTCCATCGGTAAAGCGTCGCTAATCCGTCGGTAAATTTTAAAATTATATAGAAAATAATTTTAGGATCTTGGAAACAATTTACTGTTTAATTTTTACAAATTACCAACAGATTCCGTCGGTAAAATTATTTATTGAATTCAATATGTTTTATCGGTTTCCGTCGGTAATCCGTCCCTAATCCATCGGAAATATTTATTTTTCCGACGGAAATGATTTCCGTCGGAAATACGCAGATTTCTTGTAGTGTTTACAACTCTTGCCAAAATCTCAAAGTGAACCTCGGATCCCAATCTAAAACAATGCTAACCGGTATTCCATGAAGTCGGACAATTTCATCAACATACTTCTTAGCTAGCTTAGTCGCTTTATCCGACATCCGAATAGCCAGAAAATGTGCCAACTTTGTCAATCGATCCACGATTACCCAAATTCCATCAAGACCACCCTTCACTCTTGGAAGACTTAAAACGAAGTCTATTGCCACTTGTTGTCGTTTCCATTCCGGGATAGGTAACGGTTGAAGTAGCCCTGATGACTTTTGATGCTCTGCTTTCACTACTTGACACGTCAGGCAATGTTTCACGAAGTTGATTACATCCCTCTTAAGTCCATTCCACCAATAAAACTACTTCAAATCCTTATACGTCTTATTCCCTCCGGGATGTATCGAATATCCTGACCGGTGAGCTTCTACCAATGTCAACCGTTTTAACTCTTTCGGTACAACCACTCTGTTTTTAAACCTTAGAAGCCCGGTGTCATCGAACCCAAACGGACATTCTGGATCAAATCTAGCTTTCTGCGCTAATTTTTGAACCTCGGGATCCACTCTCTGAGTTTCAAATAACCTCTGTTGAAGATCAGGTTGAACGGTAATATTCCGAATACTAGCGCTCAACTTGAAGGACTCAGGTTCATCCTCAATTTCCACTTTAACATTAGATACGCTAGCCTTCCTACTAAGCGCATCCGCGAACACGTTGGCTTTGTCGGGATGGTATCGGATTGTACACTCATAATCCGCTAAAATCTCCATCCAACGCCTTTGTCTCTTGTTCAACTCCTTCTGAGAAAACAAATACTGGAGACTCTTGTGGTCGGAAAAGATCTCGAAAGAAATTCCATAACGATAGTATCTCCAATTTTCCAAAGCAAAGATTACTGCTGCAAGTTTGAGATCGTGAGTGGGATAGTTCTGTTCATGATCCTTCAATTCCCTCGAGGCATACGCTATCACTTTACCATTCTGCATCAAAACACATCCCAACCCTTCCTTCGAGGTGTCCGTATAAACCGTGTATCCTTCAGTGCCTTCGGGAAGTGCTAATACCGGTACAGTGGTTAACTTTTCCTTCAAAAGTTGAAAGCTCGCCTCACACGCCGAATCCCACTCAAACTTAACTTCCTTCTTAGTCAACCGAGTTAAAGGAGCGGCAATCTTTGAGCAATCTTGCATAAACCTTCGGTAATAACCTGCCAAACCCATGAAACTCCTTACCTCGGAAGCATTTTTCGGACTTTGCCACTGAGTAACCATCTCAATCATTGAAGGGTCTACTTCTAAACCCTTACTTGAAACAATGTGGCCTAGAAAAGCAACCCGGTCGATCCAAAACTCACACTTACTAAACTTCGCGTATAACCGGTGCTCTCTCAATGTATCCAACACCAACTTGAGATGTCGAGCATGATCTTCAACTGTCCGTGAATACACAAGAATGTCATCAATAAATATTACCACGAACTTGTCGAGATAGGGATGGAAAATTCTATGCATCATATTCATGAATGCTGCAGGGGCATTAGTCAAACCAAAAGGCATCACTACAAACTCGTGTGTTGAATCCTGTCTTTGGAATATCTTCTTCCTGGATTTTCAACTGATAGTACCCTTGTCTTAAATCCAACCTTGAATAAACCCCCGAACCTTGTAACATGTCGAATAAATCCTCAATGTAGGGCAAAGGGTACTTATTCTTTATGGTCATCCGATTAAGTTCCCGGTAATCTATGCACATTCTCAACGTCCCATCCTTCTTCTTGACAAAAAGAACCGGAGTACCCCACGGAGATGAACTCGGTCGAATGTACCCAATCTTAAATAATTCTTCAAGTTAGATCTTTAATTCCTTCAACTCTGCCGGAGCCATTCTATAAGGAGTCTTGGAATACGGTTCTGATCCCGGATATAAGTCAATCACAAACTCAATCTCCCGATCTGGCGGTAGAGAACCCAAATTTTTTGGAAATACATCGGGATATTCCTTTACCACGGCAGTCTCCTCAAAGCTTGTTTGATCCTTTGGTTTATTAAGGAGATAAGCAATAAATCTCGTGGCTCCATCCTTTACTAACTTACGAGCTTCCATAAACGATAAAAGTGGTACCTTCTTCGATCCAACGTCCCCAATCAATTCCTTACCCAACTTAATCTTCTTCATAAAACAGTCAACTTCGGCCCTATACCGGAATAACCAATCCATCCCAAAAATTACCCCATATTTCTTCATTGGCATCACGATGAATTCTGCCGGATAATCTTTCCCTTCTATCAATACTGAACAACCCTGGATAACCCGATCTGTCTGCAAACTTCCTCCAAGAGGAGAACTCACAAAATAGCCAGAATTCGAACAAATAACAGGTAGACACAAAGAGGCCCATAGATCGCAAGTATAAAAGAATGCGTGACACCGGAATCGAATAATGCATGGATGCTCGTGTTATGAATGCAAACGATACCTTCCACCATGGCGTTTGGATCTACCTCAACATTCTGCTCCTCGCCCTCAAGGGCATAAGCACGTGCTAGAATCATAGGCCTTTGAGCTCCAGCTAGAAATCCCTGATTCTTGTTGGGACAAGTATTTGCCATATGAGTTCCCTTGCCACAAATCAGACATAGACCCAACCTTCTTCGATAATTATTGTAGGCGTAAGTCGGTCCACCACAATAAGTACATGGTGGTATATCCTGTCGATCCCCCTTCTTAACCGGTGGTGCTAGTGGTTTGAAAATGGGTCCGGAAGTGCGACGCTTCTTGTTTAGGCCTTTGTTTTGTGGTGCTACTTGATTAATCGATCTCTTTACCGGATTACATCTCGATCCCGAACCGGATCCTTGGCCTGAGCGGTAAGTATTTCTCCAGCTCATCACTCCTTGTTCCACTCTCATCGCTTTAGTTGTCGCTTTCAACCACGTACTCGTATTTCCGACCTCAATAGCCCTCTGAATGTCCGGATTCAAACCTTGGACAAAGTACATAACTTTATGTGCATCATCATTTGCAATATTCGGTGCATATCGAACCAACCGATCAAACTCTGCAATATACTCAGATACAGTCCGATTTCCCTACCTTAATTCCGTGAATTCCTTCAATCTTCGAGTCCTTGAAGCAAGTGGAATGAATTTCCCTTTGAATTCCCGGACAAATACATCTCAATCAACCTCTACCCTGGCGGCACCTTACTGAATTTTGTTCATTTCCCACCAAGAATAAGCTTATCCCTGCAATACAGTAATAGTGCATCTTGCTTTCTCGTGAGGACCGCAAGGAATAAGCTCCCATGTCCATTCAATCTCCTTAAGCCATTGTTCGGCTTGCATATCATTCCCCGAGTAGAACTTAGGAGGATTTTGATTCCTAAATTCCCGATATATTGCAGTTATTCCTCCTTCATGAGCAGGGTCCGGTGCCGATGCAGGTGGTGCCAGAGGGACATAATCACGTAACCTTTGTTCAATAATATTAATAACTGAGTTCACAAAGGCTTCAGTGGGTGGTGGTTGTTGTGGTGGTGGAGTAGGAGAGCGATCATGATCGCGACGCCGTCCTAGAGATCTATCATGATGTCTACGGGGAGGCATCCTGTCAATAAACACTGAAAATGCGTGCCCTTGTTAATTCATGCATGATAATGCAATTAATTCACTTAAAATTCAAAATTCAAGGCAATTAAGCACAAAAGAGATGCATATGAAACACATTGCCAAGTAATTCCTAAGCCGAACGACCTAGACTGACTCACACGACACGAGAGCCCGGGTTTTGCAACCCGAAGCTCTGATACCACTTAAGGATGTAGCACCCGAGCGCGAGGTACCACATCCCCCACACCGAGACCCGACCTGCATATGAAATGGACAATCCATACATGTGCCAAATCACGGCGAACGGGGACTCTACACACACGCTAAGCTAGGTGGTCTAACCCTTAAACCAATCAATACCAAAACTAAACGAAATAGAGTATGCAATAGCAGAAGCAACACATGATCAAGATATATATACATTGAGCATTCAAGCTCCAAAATAGAATATTTACAATAACAACATGCCATCACGGCCCATCAAGTACGCTCATGTCATGGTTAATACATAAGAGTCATAAATAAAAGTATGAGTGTGTGTAAGACCCAAAAGAAGAGCTAGAAACAAATACGAGACACAACGACTCAAAATCCCGCCTAGCTCCACTCAAACCTGCATAAAACAAGTGAAAACAATCCGGGTTCAGTCTATAGGAGACTAGTGGGTAAAAAAAACAGGGCATAATATATAAATAATACAGAATTTAAACATATTCATGCATGTTATAATCCCGAAAGAGGTTTAGAGTAATTTCCCAAGTGGTCAAAATAAGAAGTCATAAAACGGGATTATAACTTTCATTTCATTCAATCAATAGGTTATACGTGAGCCCGACGAGAAGGCTAAGTCTTCAACCTCCACCTTCTGTAATCATTAAAGTGTTTATTAAGTTTTCACGCACATTCTTTCGTGCACATTCAATCGATCAATCATAATCATTCGATCATTCATAATCATTCAATTAATCCTCTTTTTCCTCCGAGCGGTGGACGAGTTTACAAAGCCCGGCCACCTCAATCATTGGCCAGGGGGGTTTCATGAGTTCCCCAAAGGCACTCAACTTTCTTTCCTCACTAATCTCCTAGGGAGTTCCGGACTCTGTGGTTTGGTGAAACTAGTATACAGGTTCACCGTCAGCCCGTGCTTCCCCGGTTAGCCACGTACACTAAGTCTCGGGCCCCAATCAGTGCAATCAATCAATACTCGCTAAAACATTTAGGTAAGGTGTTCAATAAAGAAAAGAGCTTAACGTTAAAATCATAGACTCTTTGAAAGACTCGGTATATATATATTAATTTGGCTTAAAACGTTTCACATTGGGATATATTAGGTCGTTTAACTAAGTAGTAGAGAAACCCACCTTGAAAGACAAAAGAAATAGCAAGAAGAGCCTCACTGCTCGTCCTCGTCTCCAACTAGACCCGGATCTATGCAAAGAAAGCAAAGTGTAACTCAAATGACCATATAAGACGCTCGACAATGTAATGAACATGATATGAATGGATAAAAGATGAAAATCATGTTATGATATCATATAGCTAAGTAATTCATTCAAAACGTTCAATACATATAGGTTTCACGTTCAAACATGTCATAACATTCATGATTCATATTAAAACGGGCCTTAAGTTTGATACATTGATCATAACATAGGTACCGACATATATACAATGCATATATTAAGTAGAAAGGCAAGAGGATTCATTTAAGACATCCAAGGAAAGCAAGAAAGTACTTAACGTTTCATAGAAAAACAATTAGGCCACGTTATAGCATATTAATTCGTATGAGAACTTAAATCACGTTATAAATTAACATATAAATGATAACACAATATTTAACAATTTAACCATATAATTAAGTCATAAAGGAACATAAAATTCACATATAATAAGCATAAATTAAATATAACACACACACCCACACAGTTCAAAGTGAAGAGAGTGGTGATGGGGTTTAACAGTGTCCAGGCCGAAAGTGTTAACGGGGGTTAACAAGGTCAGTGGATTCTCCAAGGTTGTTAATGACAGTTAACGTTTTTATAGGTAAAATGGGTAATGGGTGTTAACGAGGTCAGGTGATCCTCCCCTATTTCTCTTCTTCTTCCTCTCTAACGAACCAAAACCCCATGAACGTAAAACCCCTATTCCAAAAGCTAGGAAAGGCAAGGAATCCAACACTCCAAGGCACCCAAAGATCACATAATCAAGGGAAATTCAATATACAATCATGTATGATCATGAATTCAAGGAAAAGAAGGGAAAAGGAATGATCAAGAAATTCATCCTCAAGCTCAAGAAACAAGTTCATTAATGGTGGATCATTCAACGCTCAACTACCATAAAAACTAAGTTCATAAATTCAAGAAGGAAGTGAAAGTGATCACTTTTATTCTTTAAAACAATCAAAATCTCCAAGGAATCAAAGAGATCAAGAAATCAATTTATAACCTAACTACTCATTCATGCCTTCAAATTTCCATGAATTCAAACTCAAAATTAGAGATACCGGGTTCAAAATGACCACTAATGAAGGTATAACACAACCCTAAACTCACCTTGTGGGTTGGATGAAGGTTGGAAGAGATTTGAGCTCCAAAATCTCCCAGGATTGCAAGGTGACGGGAATGGAACTGGAAGCAGGGGTTTTGGCTGAGCTTTCATTTAAGTGTGGAGTGTGGTTCGGTTAGGAGAGGGTAAGGGGTGTTAGTGGGCTGAACTAGGGTTCCAAGGACTCCAACCATGGTTAATTTGGTTAAGGTTCGAAGAAGTTATGGCCATTTTAGTAAAGTGTGGCAGTTTTGGCGGCCGTTTAGTTTTTCGGTTGAATTTCGGAGGTTCAAATGATTTTGGAAAAATATGAGGCTAAGTTCATTAAACCCGAATCTTTGATATGAGTTCAACAAAGTTGACGGAACTCAAATCCGAGTTCCCGAGCTCAAGATATCACATACGGAACCAAGGGTGCGCTAATTGCTCGTTAGCCCCCATTTTGGATTCCAAGATCGAAATAAACTCAAAACTCATGCAAATGAATCCGACAATATGAAACGAGCATATATCCATATTCATGACACGTATAACTCCAACATATTAAATTTCCACGAAATTTTGAATTTATTTCATAAAGAAACGGCAAGCAAACGAATCACACAAGCACAAATTGTTCAAGAATTTCAAATAAATTCAATTTCAAATAATTTAGATATTAAAGAATTCAAATAGTATAAAATAAAACGAATAATGACGTAATTAAAATGAATTAAACACGTACGTAATTATCACATAAACCATACTTGTACGACTAAAAAGTCGGGGCGTTACAATTTCTAATTTACACAATTGTGTGGAGAAATTATGTAGAAATGTGGAATTTCCTAACTCACACAAATGTATGGAATTTTGTTAAGAAATGTGGAAGAATTAAATTCATTCATCTAAACTTTCTATTTCTGGAAAGGTTATTTTAGGAAAGTGATGTCATGAATGATGTCATAATAATTAAAATAAATATAAAATAATATAAAATTTATTTAAGAGTCGAGAGAAGAGAACTTGAAGTGGTAAAAATAATGAAAGAATGAGTGAAAAATAAGTTTTGTTATGATTATAAATGTTTGACATGTTTAGGTCTTTCGTTTGAAAGTTGTAAATGTCAGAGATTATGAAAATCATGATAAATTATATAAACGAAGCTATGAGGAAGTTTAAAGATTGAGAAAATTATCACAGTTAGAGAAAAATTCAAGAAACGTTTTAAGTATAATTTTGGATATTAAATGAAACCTAAACGTTGATAATAAAATAACAAATTTTAAAAAGGAAAATATTTATGAAATAAGCTACGATGGGAATTACGTTTTGGTATGAGTATGAAAATTCATAAAATAATTCAAGGATAATTTTGACTAATATTGAATAGCAAAAAAAAAAATGAATAAAAAGTTGTTTGCGGTAAGAATAGTATCTAGGGGTTTGAAGTGATTTTCGATACTACTGGAGTTAGAATAGGAATTAGGGTTTGTGGATGATCTCAGAATTCTTGAAATGATTCAAGGATTCATTTGACTATAATATTTGATATGAAAAAGTGTCCCGATTAAATTTCTAATTTTATAGAATGAGTAGTGATCAAAGGGACCTAATGGTAATTTTGATCAACAATTTTTGTAAAGAGTTTCGGGTCATGGAAAGCATATGTAAGCAATAGAAAAATATAAGTTTCATGCCTCTAAGGTTCTATGAATGAGATAAGAAGATATGGCTTAGTGATATGGGGATAAAATCGTAACTCTGATGTCAAATTTTCGAAAATGATTTTAGGACAAGAGATGTGAGTTAAGGTATTCAAGAGATATAGATTTGAGTTTTTAGGATTCTATTGAGGGAATGGAGGCTCGGAAATGAATAGTAATATGGGGTTTTAGATGAGATCTCTCCCAAAGTCACACAATAGCACGTAACAACAAGTTAAAGCACATAGAAATGTGATGCATGAAGAACATTTGATGGATCGAAGTCTATAAAAGCTTTCACTTTCTTTCATCATTTATTAATTCTAACTTGGCCCAGTTTAGGACTGTTACATCCGTATTTTGCCCGAAACCTGAACCTCGCGCAGATTTGCCACCTTTTATGGTTTTAGCCATAACTTTTTCGTTTCTTAACCAAATGACCAGATTCTTGAACCTACATGACCCTAACTCACCCCTATACTCTCCCAAACTTAGCCATTTCGAACCACCTTGCACAAGGACCGAGAGAGAGCTGGAAAAAAGGAAGAAGAGAAGAAGAAGAAGAAGAAGAAGAAGAAGAAGAAGAAGAAGAAGAAGAAGAAGAAGAAGAAGAGAGATATTATTCATTCCCTTGTGGTTTTGAGCTCGAATCACTTCCGATCTTCACCATTTCTCAAGGTAAGTTCATTTTCGGATTCTCCATCCTTTTGTGCTTCTTTTCATCCTTGAATCTTTGATTTTCATCCATGTTCAAGCGTGCTATTGTGAAGATGATGAATAGTTAGGTTTAACTTCCAAATCTTGAATTCATGCTATAGCTTCGGTTTTTATGGATTTTAATGCATGAATCTTGTTTCTATAAGCTCCAATATCTAAATTATTGCTCTTATATTCATGAATTTTGAGTGTGTGAAATTTTACCATGATTGGAGCTTGGAACTGTGTATGGAGATAGATGAAATGGAAGCATGTTTGTGAGCTATTTCCTTGTTGTTTAGCTGCGTGGAGTTTCTGCCTTTCTTGCCTCTTTTTCTGCTGTTTTGTTATGATGTTTTGCTGTGTTGCTTGCCTTGTAAATGGCTGCTATTGAGTGGCCGCGACCTGATTTTGGCCTGCTCTCGACTTGTGGCTTGTGGAAAGGCTGGTGGTGGTTGTGGTACAGCCACGACCTGTATTGTGCTGAATTTTGGTATCGACCGCAACCTTCTTTGAAGGGTGTTGCGTGAGCTGCTGTGTTGCATTTTGTTTTTCGTTTTGTTCGTGTTTTGTTTGGCTTTCTTAGCTCGTTTATGTTTATTATATGATGTTAACTTGTTATATATCATGTTATATGAATTATTATGAATTTATTACGTGATTGCGATGCTTTTATACGTGATATACGACATGATATGCCTTAGATATTCTCTTACGTGCATGCATGCATGAAAGCTCGTTTATTCTATTCGTGTGATACCTTTTGCTTCTTTTATGATATGAATGTAATGCCAACATGCTATATGATATGTCATGTTCGTTATATGAAATTTATGTGTCTGTTTGACGTAAAATATGTGACCTATGAAGTGATATGAATTTATATGCGCTAAGTGCTATTTTATTTCAACTCATATGCATCTCTTGCTCTCTTTAAAAACTTTAAATTTATAAATGCTCTTCATATGCTATTATATGATACGTTAGGAGTTTAATGGATGTATTATGAGTTTAATTTGTGAATTATTTGTGTGATAGTTCGTTACTAGCTTCGATATGCCTAAGTGTGAATTTGTGTGAAGTACATTACATTATTTGCATCCATATGCATTTGTCGAGCCTCTAATTGGTTCACTTTGAGTCAAAGTATGCCTTTTGTCGTTTGTTTTGTTCAGAGGTTCGCCCCGTTGGTGACGAGGTGGTTCTTTAGGCTTCTGTTTGTCCCGTTTTGTTCGGTCTGTAAGCAACTGAAAGGTGGGAAAGAGGGGTCAGTCTCTAGAAGACTGAGTGAGCAGGAGTGATACATATATATATAAAACATGCACATGCAAGTCATAAATCCCGAGCAAAGTTTTATTTAAATATAGTTCCCAAGGGGCAAGAGGATAACTAAGCAATGCTCGGACTTTACAATAAATCATATTAAATTCATTAGTTCGTAATTCATACATAAACATAAAGGCTCGGCGAGTGAGCGTGCATCATCTCCAACCAAACTCCGACCGTGTACGACAAATATCATTAATACTTGAAATATGTGATCATGTAATATATTATAATACACACAAATCATATAACATAACATAAGACATAGTCGTTTGGGCAATCCGTGTCCCGGCCTTCCCGCACGGTGGATAACAATCATAACATAATCATAATCATAAAATAAGTTCCAACCTTCTTCCTCCGGGTGGTGGACGGGTTAGCAAGACCCGACCACCGGTCCATACATAGGTCAATGGGGGTACATGAATCCCCCAAGGGCACTCAGTTCCCATTCCCCGCTAAACCTCCTAGCGAGGGCCGGTATCACCGTAAATGTGGTGGGACTAGTACAAGAGATCACCGTCGGCCCTTGCCTCCCCGGATAGTCACTTGCACTAAGTCCCTGGGCCCGTGCAATCATAACATACATACATAATCTCGCCAAAACATTTGAATTCATAAGATACATAACATATTCCATAATTTTGGAGAAAAGGTTACTCGATAATAATTTACTCGATGACTCCACTTGAAAATAACATATATATATATATATATATACATAAGATTTTGGCCAAATTTGTCACATAAGGTTGTAGGGTTTAGTATGTAACTAGAACGAAAACACCCTTACCTGGAATACCACGAGACATAAAGCATAATTAATGCGGTTGCCTATTCAACTTGGAAGTCTCCGCCCTGGAAACGAACTGTACAAGAGAAGGAACAATGTGTACTCGTGAGAATTGACTCAATATGAAACCACATAGACGCACGGCAAACATCATGAAGTGGTATGATATGTTATGAGATGATATGATAGAGAATAAATCCTAAAATGTTATAGAGTGGTGCATACATGATCAATCATTCAATTCATAATACAAGACAATACATATTAACAATGCATATAAATCAATTAGAAGTTATTAAGCACATAGAGAATGCGATTAAGAATTGCAATCGTGTACGCATAACTCATGTCCTTATCAATTTTTCATAGCAAAAGTCATCCCCATAATACAACATATTCATAAGACTTTATAATACATGTTAACCATATTTAAGAATCATATTAAGGTGAAAGGAATCCACTAAATTCATAAAGGAAACAATAGTTGCAAAAGAGATCATATTAAAGCACTTAAACGTTCACACATTTAATTGATAGCATAAAATCCATAATCATATCAAAGTATATCATATATCCTCAATTAATCAATCATACAAGTCGTATAGTTCACATTTGGGAGCCAAGAGGGTGAAAGGAACGCAAGAAGAGGAGTTTTGGTAAGATTTAGCAAAAGTTGACAAATTTCGGAAATGAACAAGCTATAAGAAAATGGAAATATCTTGAGTTTTAGAAATTGGAATTAAGTTTTGCTTGTTGGATATAAAATGACACATAAATCTTTTCAATTATATATGGCACGAATCATGGTTCAAAATGAGGTGAAAATGGCGAAAGCCCGAAGTTGGGTGATCGCAGATTGTCGGAAAAGTAGCGACACCAAAAGGAATTGATAAAATCTCGCAAATGGGAAAAGATATTGAAGTGATTCCAATTGGATAATATTCTAAACTTCAAGAGGTTTCAGTGGGTTCAAAAATCAGGTCATTCCGAGTTCGTATGAGGGATTCGCGGCCGTGACAAAATTGCACTGAAAATCAGTCGCGGCCGCGACTGAAAATTAGCCAAGTTTCGACTTGTTGGTCGCGACCGCGACCAAAAATGGTCACGAAACGGTCGCGGGCGCGACCCTCCAGTCCAGGCGACAAAAATGGCTTCGGGAAAATAGGGAAGTGGTGGAAATTGGTTTCAAAGATGCCAATTGAGCTCCCAATTCACCCAAAATCACACAACAACAACCCAATACAACATATATACACATATCACTCATAAATCATGAATCAATCCATCAAATTTCATAACCCACATTCATATACACACATATATATACATACAACATATATACACATTCTTGCTCCAAAAATTCAAACATTCAAATATAAAATTCATAGATTTTCATGTATCCATGCATATACAACCCAAAATTCAAGTTATTAATCAAGAATCGTACAACCCTAGTTATTACCCAACATATCCACACATATATATATAGATATACATATATACCTTGGAGAAGAAAGGAGATGAAGGAAGAAATGGTTGAAGCTTAAATTCTTGGACCAAAGCTTGGAGAAATCCCTTGTCTCCTTGGTTGCTTGAAGGACCGATCATGGAGGAAAGAAATGAGGGGTGAATATCTGTTGTTCTTGTGTGAGAAATGAAGAAGAAAGGAATGTAAGTGTATACATATATGTATACATCGTGTAAATGGGTGGAGAAAAGAGGGAAAATTGCACTTTGGCCCTTTAGGAATTTAAGTGATTCGATTAAGGCCCCAACGTTTGGTAGATGATCAATTGTGGTCCGATTAAAAGTTCAATTGAATCCAAGGATTTCATAAAAGATCAAATAAGTACATAATCGAAACAAAATATTAATTAAGGAATACATAAGTAGCAACTAAATTTAAATAACATAGTCAAGGATCACATAAATTATCTAGATCACGTAATAACAATTAATTCACGACAGTGAAATGTATTAGACATCCATAGCACTTAAATCATATAAAAGTCACATAATAGCAATTAGTTCATGAAATTATTAAATTAAACAATCACTTAGCAATTAAAGCATAATTAAAAATCACATAACACTCGGTCTAACCCACTCGTGACGCCATACCTGTACGGCCAAAAAGTCGGGGAGTTACAACCTCTCCCCCTTAAGAGGACCTGGTCCCCAGGTCCACTGCCTCGAGTTCTGGACTTTGCGCAACTCTCCCGTGTTCATCCCACGCTGGTTAGCAACTCCCCGTCAGGAATTAGTTCGGAAAAGGTCTTCAATCAACAACGGATCTTCACTTGCTATTAAGTCACGACCCTTAACTCACCAAAGCCTAAGCACTCGAAAGTCTAAGCAGGTAGCAGATAACGAAAGAACCCCATCTTTCGAACAACAAGGAGAGAACCCCGTCTCTCACAAGCAACAACGAGTGAACCCCGTCTCTCAACAACAAAATAATCAACCCAAGAAAAAGAATAAACGAACAAGCACATATACCACACAAGAAACAAGTAGGAGATATTAAATACATCGAGAATTAATTATACAAAAATAATTAATACAACAAATAATCCAAGCACTTAGCATCATAAAATTATTCGAACTAAAATTCCATGTATGTATATGCCATGGATGCTAGATGTACCGTTCACCGATGCTCAAGAATCTTATATTGTAGTGATCCGATTCAACACTTGATTCCTTCCATAGTGTCAGGCATTGCAATCCCCGATGTATTCAATACTTAAATAACCACCCGATCTTCATCACATAATCTTTTCTCTTATCTTCTCTAAACACCATAGTCCGAAGCTGTAATTTTTAGTGTGCACTTGATCTTAACCCAATTAGCTCGTTGTCCACCTCGATTAGTATTCGACCTTCTTAGTTGTTCAAGGTAGCCTTTAAATGCTTAAGTTCTAACCTCCAACTTGAATACTTGAGCTAATCTTTAGTAGCTCAATTTCCATTCTCCAATCCTAATAACTTCCCCGGTTAATCATGGAAAATGCCCGACGAAATGGTAACCCATCTTTTCGTATTGTGTATTCCCCTTCTAAGTATTCCTTTTCCAACGCTCGGTTGAATTAACTCTCTTTTTTTCCATCACGGAATATGATGATCCAATTGGCTTTCCTTTTACCCAGTACTTTCCTTGCCGATTCTTGAAATTCCTACACGGTCCTATCATCTTCAAGGTATGCACGAGATATATACAATCCTTCCGGTCTTAGAGATTTGAGTTCGAGCATGTCTTGTAGTAAGAATACTAATGGTGTTGCCTTTGCACTCTAAATTATTATCAATCAACCTTTTTCCCTTTCTTGCTATTGACTCCCAATTACTCTTTGAATACATCGCTTCCTTTATTAAAGTAGTGTCCCTTCCATATTATTCCCAAAGTTTTATCTTACCTTGGTCTCGAGTTCCATCGGGTGTTAAAATCCCTCAATTCATCCCGTGGCATTGCTTTGTAAGATTTCGTTATTTGCTGATTATTACATTTTTGTTGATCCTTTTGATGTGACCTGTTCGAGTATAACCGTGGATTGAAATCCTCTCCCATGTCGGCTCTCCCCCTTAAGAATTTCAATTCTAACTCTTTGAACTTGTTCTACCGCATCTCGGATCAAAGATTCTTAACCTCTTCAATTTAGCTTCCTCGATATCGATGGTTCTAACCAAGTTACATGTCCGGTGATCTCAGTCACATTCAATTTGAAATGATTGATAGGGTTAACAACCTACTTCCTTCATTCTAATTTCTAGTTCTACTTCTCGGAGTCCCACGGTCCCTCTTTTCTTTTGATAAACACCTTGCAACCCAAATATTTCTTCTTCTTTACTTGATTCAAGTAAGACCCGGTTGGAGTCACACTCGATACGAAGTGGGGGAAATTCCCTATCAATTAAACACTAAGACATGCATGTGGGATTAAGATGCCAGGGCACGTAGCAAGCAATTAAAGATGCAAAACATTGAAGAAATTAAGTTAATTAAGGATGCAAGCACATATAGATAAAGGAAATTAAATAATTTAAAGCAATGCATGATGCACGTGCCATGAATATATTAAACCTGTCACCGTGGTAGTATGCTTTAGCTCGAAAGTTTGTTCTCCATTTCCTTAATTACGGATTTGATTTGAGCTTGTTGATCACCTCTCGTTTTTCCAACGGTCTTCGAAATCTTTATAAATTTTCCTTGCATCAATTTAAGTGTCTCCATAGCCCGAGATTGTAATTTCTTTAAACCAAAGCCTTCTATAACCATTGAATCAATATCTCGACTTATTCCCAATTATCGAGCTCCAAAAGTTGTCCGAATCTTCACCTTGATTATGGCCTTGATCAACGTTCCCTTGACTTATACTTTATGAGTTCAGATTGGTGAAATGAACTCATCCTCCAATTGCTTAAACCTGATTTCACAAAAAGCTCTTTGCCTTTCTTTACTGTTTCCATTTGCTATTCCATATCTTCCAATTTAACCTCCCATAGGTTTGCATTCCCCGTGTTGGATCAATTTTTCTTTAACTCTTTTCAAATCCAGCTTCTTTTGAACTCAGCTTCTGAAACTTGATTTATTCGGAAGTTCTGCTTTACCGATTCGCCTTGCTCTAACCTTGAAGATTTTCCCACGATCGAGCAACTTTACAACTTTGCAAAATTTCTCCATTCCGAGCCAAATTTAATGAATTTAATAGTTAAGGAAAATATCTTGGGCGTCCTCTTCGAAATTTCGAGAGTGGAACGATTTCTAGTTTTCTTCCAATTATCACTAGTCTCATTCCAAAACCCGAAGTATCTCAACTTCTTTTCTCCAACTGCCTTCTTATTTTAAAATTATAAAATTTCCTCTTACCATAATTAAGCTTCTCGGTCCTTAGCTTCAATTCGGATCATTTCTTTTAACTAAAGGTTTTCTTCTTTAGTCTTTTAAACCCGAATGTTGAACCATTAGTACCTTCAAATTTCCTTTCACCTTCTTCTTAAATTAAACGAATCGCACGCCCGGTTGATCGACTCCCTTTCACGGTATAGAGAGGTATGTGTTTATTTCGTGGATATAAACATCACACCCTCATACTATTACTTCCTCCATTTCAATTTTTTCACCCAAAATTTAATTCCTTCTTGAACTCGAACTCTCAATCTATACCCTAGTCGTAAAAATCACTAAATAACCCAAAGCCTTCTAAATTCAAAGGCTCTTCTTCAAATCGTCCACACTTGAAGGAGGAACTTGTGCTAAGTAGTTGTAATCATAGGGATTGGCCGTGGTTTGATATTATAGTAATATCCTACAATTCACAACTCAACTCAAATATAATTCATGCCTGTTAGTAAATGTATATGACACATAATTAGCATCAAAAGCATGCATTAATGCAAAATGCAACACGTAAATTAACAAAATTTAAGTTAAGCACATTTAATAATGTATCTTCCATGTCAAATTTCAATAGCAATGGTCGTGATCAATGCGGTGCGCACGTTGACACGTTGTTCCTAAGTCGTTCGACCTATACTAGACATGACACGACACAAGGAACCCTGGTTTTGCAACCTAGCTCTGATACCACTTAAGGATGTAGCACCCGGGACGATAGGCGCCACATCCCCCGCACTACAAGTCTAGTCCACACGTGAAATGGATAATCCAAGCATGAATCGGACTCATAGCGAACGGGAGACCAAAACAAAAGATATCTTAGCTAGGCTGAATCTAACCCTGTACCAAATAAATCAAGAATACTTAGAATGTAAAGCGGAAGCAATAACGTATAATTCATAATTTTCAACAATGGTTACACACCCAAAAATTCCAATACATAATTTAAATCCACCAAGCATCCTAACAACGGATTCAACTAGGCAAGCAACCTGTCCCGAATTCAATATCCAACAATAATCATAATTGGTACACAGGCCCAATACATAACGAAAACACAATTAAATCATAAAACAATGTAAAATGTGACTCGAGTGTACAAGTGACTCGACAAGAGATTAAAACTTAACTTCCACCTAGCAAAACCTGTAAGCAACTGAAAGGTGGGAAAGAGGGGTCAGTTTCTAGAAGACTGAGTGAGCAGGAGTGATACATATATATATAAAATATGCACATGCAAGTCATAAATCCCGAGCAAAGTTTTATTTAAATATAGTTCCCAAGGGGCAAGAGGATAACTAAGCAATGCTCGGACATTACAACAAATCATATTAAATTCATTAGTTCATAATTCATACATAAACATAAAGGCTCGGCGAGTGAGCGTGCATCATCTCCAACCAAACTCCGACCGTGTACGACAAATATCATTAATACTTGAAATATGTGATCATGTAATATATTATAATACACACAAATCATATAACATAACATAAGACATAGTCGTTTGGGCAATCTGTGTCCCGGCCTTCCCACACGGTGGATAACAATCATAACATAATCATAATCATAAAATAAGTTCCAACCTTCTTCCTCCGGGTGGTGGACGGGTTAGCAAGACCCGACCACCGGTCCATACATAGGTCAATGGGGGTACATGAATCCCCCAAGGGCACTCAGCTCCCATTCCCCGCTAAACCACCTAGCGAGGGCTGGTATCACCGTAAATGTGGTAGGACTAGTACAAGAGATCACCGTCGGCCCTTGCCTCCCCGGATAGTCACTTGCACTAAGTCCCTGGGCCCGTGCAATCATAACATACATACATAATCTCGCCAAAACATTTGAATTCATAAGATACATAACATATTCCATAATTTTGGAGAAAAGGTTACTCGATAATAATTTACTCGATGACTCCACTTGAAAATAACATATATATATATATATATATATATATTTATATACATAAGATTTTGGCCAAATTTGTCACATAAGGTTGTAGGGTTTAGTATGTAACTAGAACGAAAACACCCTTACCTGGAATACCACGAGACATAAAGCATAATTAATGCGGTTGCCTATTCAACTTGGAAGTCTCCGCCCTGGAAACGAACTGTACAAGAGAAGGAACAATGTGTACTCGTGAGAATTGACTCAATATGAAACCACATAGACGCACGGCAAACATCATGAAGTGGTATGATATGTTATGAGATGATATGATAGAGAATAAATCCTAAAATGTTATAGAGTGGTGCATACATGATCAATCATTCAATTCATAATACAAGACAATACATATTAACAATGCATATAAATCAATTAGAAGTTATTAAGCACATAGAGAATGCGATTAAGAATTGCAATCGTGTACGCATAACTCATGTCCTTATCAATTTTTCATAGCAAAAGTCATCCCCATAATACAACATATTCATAAGACTTTATAATACATGTTAACCATATTTAAGAATCATATTAAGGTGAAAGGAATCCACTAAATTCATAAAGGAAACAATAGTTGCAAAAGAGATCATATTAAAGCACTTAAACGTTCACACATTTAATTGATAGCATAAAATCCATAATCATATCAAAGTATATCATATATCCTCAATTAATCAATCATACAAGTCGTATAGTTCACATTTGGGAGCCAAGAGGGTGAAAGGAACGCAAGAAGAGGAGTTTTGGTAAGATTTAGCAAAAGTTGACAAATTTCGGAAATGAACAAGCTATAAGAAAATGGAAATATCTTGAGTTTTAGAAATTGGAATTAAGTTTTGCTTGTTGGATATAAAATGACACATAAATCTTTTCAATTATATATGGCACGAATCATGGTTCAAAATGAGGTGAAAATGGCGAAAGCCCGAAGTTGGGTGATCGCAGATTGTCGGAAAAGTAGCGACACCAAAAGGAATTGATAAAATCTCGCAAATGGGAAAAGATATTGAAGTGATTCCAATTGGATAATATTCTAAACTTCAAGAGGTTTCAGTGGGTTCAAAAATCAGGTCATTCCGAGTTCGTATGAGGGATTCGCGGCCGTGACAAAATTGCACTGAAAATCAGTCGCGGCCGCGACTGAAAATTAGCCAAGTTTCGACTTGTTGGTCGCGACCGCGACCAAAAATGGTCACGAAACGGTCGCGGGCGCGACCCTCCAGTCCAGGCGACAAAAATGGCTTCGGGAAAATAGGGAAGTGGTGGAAATTGGTTTCAAAGATGCCAATTGAGCTCCCAATTCACCCAAAATCACACAACAACAACCCAATACAACATATATACACATATCACTCATAAATCATGAATCAATCCATCAAATTTCATAACCCACATTCATATACACACATATATATACATACAACATATATACACATTCTTGCTCCAAAAATTCAAACATTCAAATATAAAATTCATAGATTTTCATGTATCCATGCATATACAACCCAAAATTCAAGTTATTAATCAAGAATCGTACAACCCTAGTTATTACCCAACATATCCACACATATATATATAGATATACATATATACCTTGGAGAAGAAAGGAGATGAAGGAAGAAATGGTTGAAGCTTAAATTCTTGGACCAAAGCTTGGAGAAATCCCTTGTCTCCTTGGTTGCTTGAAGGACCGATCATGGAGGAAAGAAATGAGGGGTGAATATCTGTTGTTCTTGTGTGAGAAATGAAGAAGAAAGGAATGTAAGTGTATACATATATGTATACATCGTGTAAATGGGTGGAGAAAAGAGGGAAAATTGCACTTTGGCCCTTTAGGAATTTAAGTGATTCGATTAAGGCCCCAACGTTTGGTAGATGATCAATTGTGGTCCGATTAAAAGTTCAATTGAATCCAAGGATTTCATAAAAGATCAAATAAGTACATAATCGAAACAAAATATTAATTAAGGAATACATAAGTAGCAACTAAATTTAAATAACATAGTCAAGGATCACATAAATTATCTAGATCACGTAATAACAATTAATTCACGACAGTGAAATGTATTAGACATCCATAGCACTTAAATCATATAAAAGTCACATAATAGCAATTAGTTCATGAAATTATTAAATTAAACAATCACTTAGCAATTAAAGCATAATTAAAAATCACATAACACTCGGTCTAACCCACTCGTGACGCCATACCTGTACGGCCAAAAAGTCGGGGAGTTACAACCTCTCCCCCTTAAGAGGACCTGGTCCCCAGGTCCACTGCCTCGAGTTCTGGACTTTGCGCAACTCTCCCGTGTTCATCCCACGCTGGTTAGCAACTCCCCGTCAGGAATTAGTTCGGAAAAGGTCTTCAATCAACAACGGATCTTCACTTGCTATTAAGTCACGACCCTTAACTCACCAAAGCCTAAGCACTCGAAAGTCTAAGCAGGTAGCAGATAACGAAAGAACCCCATCTTTCGAACAACAAGGAGAGAACCCCGTCTCTCACAAGCAACAACGAGTGAACCCCGTCTCTCAACAACAAAATAATCAACCCAAGAAAAAGAATAAACGAACAAGCACATATACCACACAAGAAACAAGTAGGAGATATTAAATACATCGAGAATTAATTATACAAAAATAATTAATACAACAAATAATCCAAGCACTTAGCATCATAAAATTATTCGAACTAAAATTCCATGTATGTATATGCCATGGATGCTAGATGTACCGTTCACCGATGCTCAAGAATCTTATATTGTAGTGATCCGATTCAACACTTGATTCCTTCCATAGTGTCAGGCATTGCAATCCCCGATGTATTCAATACTTAAATAACCACCCGATCTTCATCACATAATCTTTTCTCTTATCTTCTCTAAACACCATAGTCCGAAGCTGTAATTTTTAGTGTGCACTTGATCTTAACCCAATTAGCTCGTTGTCCACCTCGATTAGTATTCGACCTTCTTAGTTGTTCAAGGTAGCCTTTAAATGCTTAAGTTCTAACCTCCAACTTGAATACTTGAGCTAATCTTTAGTAGCTCAATTTCCATTCTCCAATCCTAATAACTTCCCCGGTTAATCATGGAAAATGCCCGACGAAATGGTAACCCATCTTTTCGTATTGTGTATTCCCCTTCTAAGTATTCCTTTTCCAACGCTCGGTTGAATTAACTCTCTTTTTTTCCATCACGGAATATGATGATCCAATTGGCTTTCCTTTTACCCAGTACTTTCCTTGCCGATTCTTGAAATTCCTACACGGTCCTATCATCTTCAAGGTATGCACGAGATATATACAATCCTTCCGGTCTTAGAGATTTGAGTTCGAGCATGTCTTGTAGTAAGAATACTAATGGTGTTGCCTTTGCACTCTAAATTATTATCAATCAACCTTTTTCCCTTTCTTGCTATTGACTCCCAATTACTCTTTGAATACATCGCTTCCTTTATTAAAGTAGTGTCCCTTCCATATTATTCCCAAAGTTTTATCTTACCTTGGTCTCGAGTTCCATCGGGTGTTAAAATCCCTCAATTCATCCCGTGGCATTGCTTTGTAAGATTTCGTTATTTGCTGATTATTACATTTTTGTTGATCCTTTTGATGTGACCTGTTCGAGTATAACCGTGGATTGAAATCCTCTCCCATGTCGGCTCTCCCCCTTAAGAATTTCAATTCTAACTCTTTGAACTTGTTCTACCGCATCTCGGATCAAAGATTCTTAACCTCTTCAATTTAGCTTCCTCGATATCGATGGTTCTAACCAAGTTACATGTCCGGTGATCTCAGTCACATTCAATTTGAAATGATTGATAGGGTTAACAACCTACTTCCTTCATTCTAATTTCTAGTTCTACTTCTCGGAGTCCCACGGTCCCTCTTTTCTTTTGATAAACACCTTGCAACCCAAATATTTCTTCTTCTTTACTTGATTCAAGTAAGACCCGGTTGGAGTCACACTCGATACGAAGTGGGGGAAATTCCCTATCAATTAAACACTAAGACATGCATGTGGGATTAAGATGCCAGGGCACGTAGCAAGCAATTAAAGATGCAAAACATTGAAGAAATTAAGTTAATTAAGGATGCAAGCACATATAGATAAAGGAAATTAAATAATTTAAAGCAATGCATGATGCACGTGCCATGAATATATTAAACCTGTCACCGTGGTAGTATGCTTTAGCTCGAAAGTTTGTTCTCCATTTCCTTAATTACGGATTTGATTTGAGCTTGTTGATCACCTCTCGTTTTTCCAACGGTCTTCGAAATCTTTATAAATTTTCCTTGCATCAATTTAAGTGTCTCCATAGCCCGAGATTGTAATTTCTTTAAACCAAAGCCTTCTATAACCATTGAATCAATATCTCGACTTATTCCCAATTATCGAGCTCCAAAAGTTGTCCGAATCTTCACCTTGATTATGGCCTTGATCAACGTTCCCTTGACTTATACTTTATGAGTTCAGATTGGTGAAATGAACTCATCCTCCAATTGCTTAAACCTGATTTCACAAAAAGCTCTTTGCCTTTCTTTACTGTTTCCATTTGCTATTCCATATCTTCCAATTTAACCTCCCATAGGTTTGCATTCCCCGTGTTGGATCAATTTTTCTTTAACTCTTTTCAAATCCAGCTTCTTTTGAACTCAGCTTCTGAAACTTGATTTATTCGGAAGTTCTGCTTTACCGATTCGCCTTGCTCTAACCTTGAAGATTTTCCCACGATCGAGCAACTTTACAACTTTGCAAAATTTCTCCATTCCGAGCCAAATTTAATGAATTTAATAGTTAAGGAAAATATCTTGGGCGTCCTCTTCGAAATTTCGAGAGTGGAACGATTTCTAGTTTTCTTCCAATTATCACTAGTCTCATTCCAAAACCCGAAGTATCTCAACTTCTTTTCTCCAACTGCCTTCTTATTTTAAAATTATAAAATTTCCTCTTACCATAATTAAGCTTCTCGGTCCTTAGCTTCAATTCGGATCATTTCTTTTAACTAAAGGTTTTCTTCTTTAGTCTTTTAAACCCGAATGTTGAACCATTAGTACCTTCAAATTTCCTTTCACCTTCTTCTTAAATTAAACGAATCGCACGCCCGGTTGATCGACTCCCTTTCACGGTATAGAGAGGTATGTGTTTATTTCGTGGATATAAACATCACACCCTCATACTATTACTTCCTCCATTTCAATTTTTTCACCCAAAATTTAATTCCTTCTTGAACTCGAACTCTCAATCTATACCCTAGTCGTAAAAATCACTAAATAACCCAAAGCCTTCTAAATTCAAAGGCTCTTCTTCAAATCGTCCACACTTGAAGGAGGAACTTGTGCTAAGTAGTTGTAATCATAGGGATTGGCCGTGGTTTGATATTATAGTAATATCCTACAATTCACAACTCAACTCAAATATAATTCATGCCTGTTAGTAAATGTATATGACACATAATTAGCATCAAAAGCATGCATTAATGCAAAATGCAACACGTAAATTAACAAAATTTAAGTTAAGCACATTTAATAATGTATCTTCCATGTCAAATTTCAATAGCAATGGTCGTGATCAATGCGGTGCGCACGTTGACACGTTGTTCCTAAGTCGTTCGACCTATACTAGACATGACACGACACAAGGAACCCTGGTTTTGCAACCTAGCTCTGATACCACTTAAGGATGTAGCACCCGGGACGATAGGCGCCACATCCCCCGCACTACAAGTCTAGTCCACACGTGAAATGGATAATCCAAGCATGAATCGGACTCATAGCGAACGGGAGACCAAAACAAAAGATATCTTAGCTAGGCTGAATCTAACCCTGTACCAAATAAATCAAGAATACTTAGAATGTAAAGCGGAAGCAATAACGTATAATTCATAATTTTCAACAATGGTTACACACCCAAAAATTCCAATACATAATTTAAATCCACCAAGCATCCTAACAACGGATTCAACTAGGCAAGCAACCTGTCCCGAATTCAATATCCAACAATAATCATAATTGGTACACAGGCCCAATACATAACGAAAACACAATTAAATCATAAAACAATGTAAAATGTGACTCGAGTGTACAAGTGACTCGACAAGAGATTAAAACTTAACTTCCACCTAGCAAAACCTGTAAGCAACTGAAAGGTGGGAAAGAGGGGTCAGTTTCTAGAAGACTGAGTGAGCAGGAGTGATACATATATATATAAAATATGCACATGCAAGTCATAAATCCCGAGCAAAGTTTTATTTAAATATAGTTCCCAAGGGGCAAGAGGATAACTAAGCAATGCTCGGACATTACAACAAATCATATTAAATTCATTAGTTCATAATTCATACATAAACATAAAGGCTCGGCGAGTGAGCGTGCATCATCTCCAACCAAACTCCGACCGTGTACGACAAATATCATTAATACTTGAAATATGTGATCATGTAATATATTATAATACACACAAATCATATAACATAACATAAGACATAGTCGTTTGGGCAATCTGTGTCCCGGCCTTCCCACACGGTGGATAACAATCATAACATAATCATAATCATAAAATAAGTTCCAACCTTCTTCCTCCGGGTGGTGGACGGGTTAGCAAGACCCGACCACCGGTCCATACATAGGTCAATGGGGGTACATGAATCCCCCAAGGGCACTCAGCTCCCATTCCCCGCTAAACCACCTAGCGAGGGCTGGTATCACCGTAAATGTGGTAGGACTAGTACAAGAGATCACCGTCGGCCCTTGCCTCCCCGGATAGTCACTTGCACTAAGTCCCTGGGCCCGTGCAATCATAACATACATACATAATCTCGCCAAAACATTTGAATTCATAAGATACATAACATATTCCATAATTTTGGAGAAAAGGTTACTCGATAATAATTTACTCGATGACTCCACTTGAAAATAACATATATATATATATATATATATATATATTTATATACATAAGATTTTGGCCAAATTTGTCACATAAGGTTGTAGGGTTTAGTATGTAACTAGAACGAAAACACCCTTACCTGGAATACCACGAGACATAAAGCATAATTAATGCGGTTGCCTATTCAACTTGGAAGTCTCCGCCCTGGAAACGAACTGTACAAGAGAAGGAACAATGTGTACTCGTGAGAATTGACTCAATATGAAACCACATAGACGCACGGCAAACATCATGAAGTGGTATGATATGTTATGAGATGATATGATAGAGAATAAATCCTAAAATGTTATAGAGTGGTGCATACATGATCAATCATTCAATTCATAATACAAGACAATACATATTAACAATGCATATAAATCAATTAGAAGTTATTAAGCACATAGAGAATGCGATTAAGAATTGCAATCGTGTACGCATAACTCATGTCCTTATCAATTTTTCATAGCAAAAGTCATCCCCATAATACAACATATTCATAAGACTTTATAATACATGTTAACCATATTTAAGAATCATATTAAGGTGAAAGGAATCCACTAAATTCATAAAGGAAACAATAGTTGCAAAAGAGATCATATTAAAGCACTTAAACGTTCACACATTTAATTGATAGCATAAAATCCATAATCATATCAAAGTATATCATATATCCTCAATTAATCAATCATACAAGTCGTATAGTTCACATTTGGGAGCCAAGAGGGTGAAAGGAACGCAAGAAGAGGAGTTTTGGTAAGATTTAGCAAAAGTTGACAAATTTCGGAAATGAACAAGCTATAAGAAAATGGAAATATCTTGAGTTTTAGAAATTGGAATTAAGTTTTGCTTGTTGGATATAAAATGACACATAAATCTTTTCAATTATATATGGCACGAATCATGGTTCAAAATGAGGTGAAAATGGCGAAAGCCCGAAGTTGGGTGATCGCAGATTGTCGGAAAAGTAGCGACACCAAAAGGAATTGATAAAATCTCGCAAATGGGAAAAGATATTGAAGTGATTCCAATTGGATAATATTCTAAACTTCAAGAGGTTTCAGTGGGTTCAAAAATCAGGTCATTCCGAGTTCGTATGAGGGATTCGCGGCCGTGACAAAATTGCACTGAAAATCAGTCGCGGTCGCGACTGAAAATTAGCCAAGTTTTGACTTGTTGGTCGCGGCCGCGAGCAAAAATGGTCACGAAACAGTCGCGGGTGCGACCCTCCAGTCCAGGCGACAAAAATGGCTTCGGGAAAATAGGGAAGTGGCGGAAATTGGTTTCAAAGATGCCAATTGAGCTCCCAATTCACCCAAAATCACACAACAACAACCCAATACAACATGTATACACATATCACTCATAAATCATGAATCAATCCATCAAATTTCATAACCCACATTCATATACACACATATATATACATACAACATATATACACATTCTTGCTCCAAAAATTCAAACATTCAAATATAAAATTCATAGATTATCATGTATCCATGCATATACAACCCAAAATTCAAGTTATTAATCAAGAATCATACAACCCTAGTTATTACCCAACATATCCACACATATATATATAGATATACATATATACCTTGGAGAAGAAAGGAGATGAAGAAAGAAATGGTTGAAGCTTAAATTCTTGGACCAAAGCTTGGAGAAATCCCTTGTCTCCTTGGTTGCTTGAAGGACCGATCATGGAGGAAAGAAATGAGGGGTGAATATCTCTTGTTCTTGTGTGAGAAATGAAGAAGAAAGGAATGTAAATGTATACATATATGTATACATCGTGTAAATGGGTGGAGAAAATAGGGAAAATTGCACTTTGGCCCTTTAGGAATTTAAGTGATTCGATTAAGGCCCCAACGTTTAGTAGATGATCAATTGTGGTCCGATTAAAAGTTCAATTGAATCCAAGGATTTCATAAAAGATCAAATAAGTACATAATCGAAACAAAATATTAATTAAGGAATACATAAGTAGCAACTAAATTTAAATAACATAGTCAAGGATCACATAAATTATCTAGATCACGTAATAACAATTAATTCACGACAGTGAAATGTATTAGACATCCATAGCACTTAAATCATATAAAAGTCACATAATAGCAATTAGTTCATGAAATTATTAAATTAAACAATCACTTCGCAATTAAAGCATAATTAAAAATCCACTCGTGACATCATACCTGTACGGCCAAAAAGTTGTTCGATTGACTCACCACAACGAGAAGGACAAGTTGTTCGATGGCCGCCGGAGCGCCGCTACCGGAACGTGCCGGAAAAATCCCCAAAATCCACGCTTGCAAGAATTTCTCATGTTCATTCCAATTCCTCGATCAATTTCTGAAAATTCTAAGCCAATCATCTCCAATTTCAGATCAAACAATACGAAACCCCAAAACTTCAAAATCAAATTACTTCGAAATCGGTGAACGAAAATCGAATCCGTAAAAAGCATTGTCTCACCCGTGAAGAGCTCTTCGAAACGCATAAGTTATTCACCGGAAAAGGTCGCCGGACCTGACCCCCGCCGTGAACCACCACTGAGCCGCTGCAGTTCCGCCACCTACGCTTTGAATTGAGCCAAACCGAGGGCGGAAATGATATCAGATGGCCAAAAAACCTTGGGAACCATTAACTTTCGTCAGAAAAAGCCGTCGGAACACGGCGAAGCTCACCGCTACAGTAACACGTGCCGCCGCCGCCGGTGGCTCATGCGGCGCCACCGCGGCCCCGATGACCGCGCCGCCATCGTCCAGAGTTGTATCGGGAAGTCTTCTAATAGGGCTTGGGGTGCGTGTCTCAGAAAGGTGGCCGAAAACAGTCGTGAGGGGATGGCGAAGTCACGGTGGTCCGCCTCCCTTTTCGCCGTCACTGAAAATAGCGGAAAAATTCCACCTCTTCTTGTCTTCGGGCCATGATCTTGGTACGGTTGTATTCTTGTAGTTGAGCTCTTCGAAATGGACTACTCATTCGTCGAATTCCGTCGAGAAACGGCCAAGTTCCGGGTTGTATATGTTTTCACACCTCGAGTGTGTGTGAACAGTGGTAGGGAACGGTTTGAACCACTGGAGAAGAGAGAGAGAGCTGAAGCTGGATTTATGGCACGAATACGAGGATCCGGGTGTTATATCTCGGGTCCTCCTACGCGAAAACGGTCGGAAGAAGGGGTTAATGACGTCAGAGTTGGGCAAACTTAGAGTCTACGGACTCGTCTGGAAGCCCCGAACGCGTTAGAGGGGTCCAAGAGGTCAAAAACTCAATCGAACGAGAAATGACCAAAAAACCCCTAAAAAGAGAAAATTACAAACAAGCTTCTAAACTCTAAAAGAGTTCAAAATAGGGTCGTGCAACGCACAAAATCACATAATTAAACACATAACAAGGTTAAAACGTGGCGTACCTTATACATCGAACGAACAGGATGTTAGATACACTAAACCCTAGAGCCTAAACACCGAATATAGAACTAGCATCCTCCCTGTTCGGATCGTGGTCGAGGTTTGTGGACTAATTCTCCAGAGAGCTACTATCATGAAGTCTTGAAAGATTCGAAGGATCTTTTGGGGATCAAACCGCGTGAAGAACGTTCTTGGGCGGCTAGAACATGTCAAGCTACTATCTAAGTGAGTTTCTTGATCTCTACGAATTTGGGAATAGGAATTACAAGATTCGATTCTATCTTTTGGGAAAAAATTTTAAATTTTCGCTACGTTTCTGTTCCGTTTTCCCAACAAGTGGTATCAGAGCCACCTTGCAAGGCCTATTTCTGATTCGGCTTCATATTACGAATTTGGTAGAAATTCTTAGGTTTAGATGTGATTGAGTATTCATGTCTTCTTTTAGAAAATCTGAAAAATTGAATCTGTATTTTTCCTGAAAGTTTCTGAAAACTGTTTTCTGAAAATTTTGTTTTGAAACTGTTAAATCCTAATTTTAATTCTTGGATTGAATTGGTTTTGAGAAACCTGAGATACGAAATACGAAATCGCGTTACGAACGAACGAGGCAAGGCTCGCATGTGCTAAGGCGTAGCACACGAGTCCTCGCCATCGCCCGCCACCATCGCCCAGCAGCTCCCGCAACCGCGTGGGAGCCTCGCCCAGTAGCTCCCGCAACCACGCGGGAGCCTCGCCTGTACGCTCCCGCAACCACACGGGAGCACCGCCTACCAGCGCTCGCCCCTCCCCGCGCCAACGTTGCGCGCGACGCGCACATGCCGCGCTGCTGCACGGCGTTTCGTCGCATGGCTGGGGCATTTTGAGCTCGTGTTTCACGTTTTTTTTTTTGTTTTTCGTGTTTCGGTCCACAAAATCCTAATTTAATTTTGCCCTTCTAAAATCTATTTTATTAAATTAAAATTAATTTTATTAATTTGTTAAATTAGGATTTTGAGAAATTAAAACGATTTAATTTTTGGAAAAATTACTATCTTTATTTCTGAAATATTGAAAAGGACTAAAATTATTAATTTTTAGAAATTAATTGGAATTTTATTGGTTTGTTATTTTTGGATTTTATAAAAAAGACTCATGAACAAGAATTACATCTAAATCGTGTTTTAAGCCATTAGAGCTTAAAGCGAGAATTTTAATTTATTGGTTAAATTTAAATTCTTGCAATTTATGTATGTTAGGTGATCATGGGTTTAGTCTTATGAATGGTTTTAATTTATGCACATGAATGGTTTAAATTGGGGTTGGAGCCCCATAGTTGCGTTTTTCAATTGGGGTTGGTGCCCCATTTATGCGCGTACTGTTATGTGCTTATTATGTGGCTTTCCATATTACTGTTTTTGAGGCCGGGGTATGCCCCGTGTAATTGTCTAAGGCCAATATGAAGATTGAGCCTTATTACTTCATGTCTTTTTCTTTTTATTGTAATTTGAGTGTAGAGATAGGTGGTGAGGTCTTTTTTCTTTCATTTTGGAGATAATGCACCCATGGAGTAAGATGGATCCACACAACAAGTAACAAGATGGAGGCCATAAGTGAAGACCTCTCAAAATGTTAGAGAGGATTACTATTATTGTAACAGATAGGGCATCGTTTTATTTCCAATTCCCTTATGTGATTTAAACTGTTTTATGTGGCATGTATGTTAGAACTTGTGATTGTGGAGTAGGGATGCAAACGAGCCGAGCCGGCTCGTGAGCCTGGCGAGCAAGCTCGAGCCAAGCCCGAACTCAAGCCCCTTTTAGTTAGGCTCGTGGCTCGCGAGCTAATATATTTAATTAAAAATTAATATTTTTATTTTTATATATATAAATATTTTTATTTTTATATAATATTATATATATTTTTATTGATTTTTATATAAAATTAATAAAAAATTAATATATTTATAATATATATGTATATATATTTAATAAATATATATTATTATATATAAAAATATATTAAATTATTTAAAAAAACTAATTTTTAATTAAAAATAATATATTTTCATTTGGCTCGAGCCGAGCCGAGCGAGCCTCGAGCCTAGCTCGAGCCAGAAAAAAAAAAAAAGGCCAAGGCTCGGCTCGGCTCGGCTCGTTTGCATCCCTATTGTGGAGTGGCTCCCACATATCACGCATAAGATAGGTAGAACCCATGATCATCACATGTTAGTATCATGCTAGGACATGTTATCTGTTATGTGCTTGTGCGAAATACATTTAAGTTGTACTTGCATTAATCAAGACTAATTAAATTGGATAACATATAGGTTGGTGAGGTTGAACCGGACAACTCTCCGGTTAAATCGAAAATTCCCTTAAAATATTAAGCTAATTTCAAAAATAGGTGTTTAATTCAAGGTGCAAACTTTGAATTAAATTCCTAGCATTCCTCAATAGGATATAAGTTTAACAGGGCAAGCTAGTTACCGTCCATGAGTAATGGGGTGGCTATGTGAAACCTATTAGTTCTCAGTTTCCTAATTAATCATTTTAAATGATCAATATTTCGAGATCAATTTTAGGGAGGACGATGTCCGCGAGTCGTGGGTCGTTCGAACTTAGTTTTGATCTTGATCTTATGAATGATGGGTCTAGCTTAACGCCTAAGTAAATATGGATGTCCCACGAGTCGTGGGTCCATATTGAAAGATAGGTGATGCAAAAATATTACTAAGAATTCCACCGAGTTGGAATTGGTAAGTTATACCTACCTTAGGCTTTATTGAGAATGTCTACGAGTTGTGGGTTCAAGATAAAGTGCTTAGGATCTTAGTACCCATTGGGATAACAAGTATCCTCTAAGATTTTTGAGAATTATAGATCTTCTAAAAACAGTGGGAGCTACATAGATTAAAGACCTAATCTCATGTATATCGTTATTATTCAGCATGCTCACTTAGTTCTCTATTTTTCCATTTAGCTCGTAGATTCTGTGATTATCTATGTGTTTTGAAATGGCAATCAAAAACCCTCTAGTATCGATCCTCGAGTCAAACAAGTTGATTGGTCCCAACTATTCTGACTAGCTTAGGAATCTAAAAATCATTCTAGATTCCCAAAAGAGAACTTATGTTCTTTACGAGGCGGAGCCTATTCCCGAAGGGGAAGCTCCGACCCGGGCAGAGCGGGACGCGATCCAGAAGTGGAAGGATGATAATCTCCAAGCCCGTTGTCTCATGCCTGCTAACATGTCTCCGGACATGCAAAGATAGCATGAGTCCATGGAATTCGCTTGGGAGATTTAAGACCACTTAGAGCAACTTTACCGCCCTCATAAGCGTGTTACAAGGTATAACACCTCAAAAGAATTGTTCCATTTGAGAATGAGGGAAGGTACAAGTGTCCATGAATATGGACTCAAGTTTCTTGCTCTTACTGAGAAACTTGCTTCCATGGACATGCCACTAAGAGATGAGCTTTCAGTGGATTTGTAGCTAGCCTCACTCCCACCATCATTTAACCCTTTTGTCCTTAACTTCAAAATGAATCATGCAAATGCTATTGTAGCTGAGCTGATTAGTCAGCTTGTGACTGTTGAAAGCACGATTAAGAAGGACAATAAGGTTATGATGGTCACTACTCCATCGTTTTCTAATCCTTCTAAAGGCAAGGGCAAGATAACCCAAAAGAAGAAGAAGTCCCTTACGCCTAATGGAGGCATCACGAAGGGAAAAGCCCAAAAGAAGAAACGTGATCAGAAAGAGGACGTTTGCTTCCATTGTGGCAAACTGGAACATTGGAGGAGAAACTACCAGGAGTACAAGGCTACTCTAAAGAAAGGTATGTTTCTCGTTGGAGTAAATCTTTCTATTAATTCTAACTCTTGGGTACTTGATACCGGTTATGGATCTCATATCTGTAATGATGTACAGATGCTAAGTGAGGTCCGACAGCTGAAGGGGGGAGAATGTGTCTTGAAGATTGGGGACGGCTCAACGGCCAAAGCTCAAGCTTTAGGCAAAATTAGATTAGATTTAGGTTATTCTGTTTTAGTTTTAAATAAAGTCCTTTATGTACCAGACATTATTTGTAATATAATTTTAGTTCCAATACTTGATTGCGAAGGTTATGAAATTAATATTAAGAATGGTAACTTTTCCCTCAAAAAGAATAGTTTTTCAATACATCTTGGTACATTAAACAATGGACTTTATCTAACTCAAAACAGTAATATTTTGAATATACAACGAGAAACAAAACGTAACAGAGATGACGAAGTCTTAGCATCTTTATGGCACGCTTGATTAGGACATATTTCCAAGAACAGAATTAGCAAGTTAACTACCTTAGGGACATTCTCTGAAAATGACCTTAAACAGTTAGCTTTCTGCGAATCCTGTCTCAAAGGAAAGATGTCCAAAACTCCTTTCAAAGGGAGTGTGGATCGAGCCACAAGGACTTTGGATTTGATCCATTCTGATGTTTGTGGACCGCTTAGTGTAAGCAGTCGAAACAACCATCAGTACTTCATAACCTTTACTGATGACTTTAGTCGTTATGGTTATGTGTACTTAATGAAGTACAAATCTGACGCTTTTGAGAAATTCTTAGAATTTCAAAGGGAGGTTGAGAACCCAACTGGTCACAAGATCAAGACACTTCGATCTGATCGAGGTGGCTAGTATCTTAGTGAAGAATTCCTTAGTCATCTCAGAGATAATGTAATTATCTCTCAGTGGACTCCTCCGGGAACTCCTCGGCTTAATGGAGTTTCTGATAGAAGGAATCGAATCCTACTTGATATGGTTCGTTCCATGATGAGTTTCACTGACTTACCACCTTCTTTCTGGGGTTATGCTCTAGAAAGTGCAGCCAAGATTTTGAATCTTGTTCCTTCCAAGTTTGTCCCTAAAACGCCCTATGAAATGTGGTATGGTAAAATCCCTAGTTATTCTTACTTAAGAATTTAGGGTTGTCCTGCTTATGTGATGAGGACAGTGGGAGATAAGTTAGAAGTTCGTTCTAACTTATGCTACTTTGTTGGCTATCCTAAGGAATCCATAGGATATTACTTCTATGATTAAACTGAACAAAAGGTGTTTGTTTCAAGAAATGTAACTTTTCTTGAGGAACCATTCCTAGAAGAAAAGAAAGGCAAGATCAGAGAACTCGAAGAAATTCGAGATAATCCCATGCTACATTCAGAAGACACGTCCCATTGTGACATCCCACAACCAATCACGAATTTCGATACACGTGAAAATCCTCCTCTAAGGCGTTCTGAACGCACTCTTAGACAGCCTGAGAGATGGTATGGTTTTCTTCATGAAATCTCTCAAGAGGATAATGATCCTCTAACATATGAGGAGGCACTATCAGACTCGGATTCTGAACAGTGGAAACAAGCCATGAAATCCGAAATAGATTCCATGTACTCCAACCAAGTTTGAACCTTGGTTGATTTGCCTGATGGGGTAAAACCCATAGGTTGCAAGTGGATCTTTAAGAGAAAGCTCGGAGTAGATGGAAACATTGCAGCCTGTAAGGCAAGGCTCGTTGCCAAAGGCTTCACTCAAAGACCCGGCGTGGACTTTGATGAAACCTTCTCACCGGTTGCAATGTAAAAGTCCATTCGGATCATGCTTGCCATAGTTGCATATTACGACTATGAGATATAGCAAATGGGTGTGAAAACTGTTTTTCTCAATGAAGACATTGATAAAGACATTTATATGGATCAACCCATAGGTTTCACATTTAGTGGGAGTGAGCAAAAGGTTTGCAAGCTCCAAAGATCAATCTACGGATTGAAACAGGCTTCTAGGAATTGGAACATTCGTTTTGATGAAGCGGTCAAAGCGTTGCGTGTATAGAAAGGAATTGAAAACTTTAGTGCAATTCTTGGTGCTTTATGTTAATGACATTCTTCTAATTGGGAATTCGAAGGATGACATGAAAGTTACCAAGTCTTGGTTATCGAACCAATTCGAGATGAAAGATCTTGGTGATACGCCTTACATTCTCAGTATAAAAATCTATAGGGATAGATCTAAGAGATTGATAGGACTATCACAATCGATGTACATAGATAAAGTACTGAAACGGTTCAGTATGGAGAATCCAAAGAATAAAGTTCTTCCCATGAGTGTAGGAACATCTCTTTCTAAGAAAATGTGTCCTAAGACAAACCTTGAGAAGGAAAGGATGACTCATGTGCCTTATGCCTCGGCAATAGGTAGCATATGTATGCAATGCTGTGTACTCAACCGGATGTGGCACATGCACTTAGTGTAACGAGCCGTTTCTAATCAGAGCCTAGAGAAGGTCACTGGACTATCGTGAAGAATATCCTAAAGTACTTACGAAGCACTAAGGATTTGTTCTTAGTATATGGAGGACAGAAAGATCTAGTAATCGGAGGATATTACGATGCAAGCTTTGCATCTGACTTAGATGATTTTAAGTCAATGTCAGGATACATTTTCTGCCTTAATGGAGGAGCAGTGAGTTGGAAGAGGTCCCAGTAAACTACCACTGCAAATTCGATTACTGAGGCCGAATACTTGGCTGCAAATGATGCAGCTAAGGAAGGTGTTTGGATTAGAAACTTCATTCAAGAATTGAATGTCGTTCCTAGCATGAAAGACCCAATTACTATGTTTTGTGACAACACTGGCGCGGTTGCTCAAGCAAGAGAACCAAGATCTCACCAACGGACCAAGCACATTATGAGGAAGTATCACTTAATCCGTGATATCATCAAACGAGGTGATGTGCAAATTGAGAGGGTCGCATCAGCAGAGAACGTGGTAGACCCGCTTACTAAACCCCTTAGTCGAGAAGCTTTTGAAGGTCATCTTGCAAAGATGGGACTTAGATTAGCTTAAGAATGGCTTTAATGGGCAAGTGGGAGATTGTTAGGAATAGTACCCTTAAAGCCGATGTATATCCGCTTTAGTACTTTCCTTTTGTAAATCACAAACAATCTTTGAATAATAAACGAACTTTGGCAACACTTCTTTATATTCTCTTGTTTGATTGTATGTTTACTTTAACTGCGCATGTATAAGAACTCCCCTAATCAATATGACTTATAGGACTCAACCATTTAGGTGAAATGGTTCATGGAACGAGCCCTATATCACATGAGTCATGATTAGAAATCACTCCAAGCCGATGAGTCCTAAAGACAATGGGAGTGTTGACTTGACTCGTTCGAGGCTTGCTCATGTGATCACGCCCTTAAGAAGGACCACCTTGTTTCATGGGGTGCAAAGTGTATTTCAGATACGTGCGTGATACATAGGGGTGCTTACTTATTCTAAGTAAGTACACTGAGGTGTCCCATGTGAGAAGATTCCTAAATAGGAAAGGAAGTTTCTATTTCTGGAATAGAAACTTCCAGATTAGGAAATATTGTTGGAAAACACGAATCAGAAAGCAGCGGAATTTAAAAAATTTTCCAACAAAAGGACCTTGAACTCGCAATCGTGTAACCAAATTCGTAAAGATAGAAAACTTACTTTTCTTTTATTCTTTCTTGAAGCGTTTCAAGCCACCCAAGAACGCTCTTCTCGCGGCTTGATCCCCTCTCCTTGGTAAAGCTCGAATCTTCAAACTTCTAACTTGAAGTCTCTAGAGAAAGTCCACCAACTTGATCACAATCTAACTAGTAAGGATGCTAGTTCTCTAGTTAGTGTTTAGGCTTAACCTAGGGTTTAATTTAATCTTGGAGAAAGGAAGGTGTTCAACACATGAACCAAGAATTGTCAATTAGCTCTAAAGGGGAGCATGAGCTCCCCTATATATAGGAAAGGGGAGGGGCGGCCGAACCTAGTCCTAATGGACAAAGGATTTGGTCCCTCTCTCTCCTATTACTTGATCATCAAGTATTTTCCAACTTTGACTTTGAATTCTATTTCAAGTCAACTTTTAAGAGAGCTAAAAATATCCAAACTATTTTTGGATAATTTTATACTTTATTTATTATAAAAATAAATAACTTATTTTTATCTAATTAATTAATTCGTAATTAATTAACTAGATTATTTTCTCCAAAATTAGACTTTCTTTTTAATTTAAAATTAAACCAAAGTCTATTAAATAATTAACTAATTAATTATTTAACATATATATAATATATATATATACACACGTGTGTGACACGTGTCACAGTGACACGTGTCACTCACGTGAGCCACACGTGTGACTTCACACGTGTGGAACCCTCTAGGCTCGATTAACTCGTTTAATCATTTTCAAGCCTCAACTCATGTAACCAAGTTGTTGTGTGTGACCCTCTAGGTTCTCAATTCAATTAGCAGTGACCCTAATTAATTAATTCACTAATTAACTAATCAGTCCACAGATTAAACGACCATAGTCTAGCAACAGGTGTTTAACCCCTAGCTGAATTGGAATGTTCGGATTCGACAGAACCTTTAAGTCATTGATTCATGTGAGATACAATCCTCCTACTTACTATCTCTCAACCATGATCTAGGGTAAGGGAATAATTAGAACCCTAATAATCTGGTCTTAAAGCTAAGTGCATTTCATATCCATTTGATCTCAATCCAAGAAAACCCTTTTCTTGATGTCTTGATCTACTACCTTGGCCAAGGACTCCATATGGCATATGAATGACTTACACAATAAGAGATCACCTTGCAAATGCAAGTGTAGGTCCTTTCTTGATTCTCATTCACTTTCATGAATCACTTGTGCAGCCCCAGCATAAGCCTTGAATCAGTTGTCTAAGGCGACACCCTTTAAAGCTTATACCTAAGACTACAGAGTTAACTCATAAAGTGACAAGGAACCTCAAGTCTAAGGATCAATTAATCACATCAATGACTCGTGAGATATTTCCTAATCTGGAAGTTTCCATTTCCTGAAATAGAAACTTCCTTTCCCATTTAGGAACGTTCTCACACGGGGCACCTCAGTGAACTTAGTTATTAAAGTAAGCACCCTCATGTATCACGCACGTATCAACTATACACTTTGCACCTCCATGAAACAAGGTGGTCCTTCTTAAGGGCGTGATCCCACAAGCAAGCCTTAGAGGAGTCAGGTTGACACTCCCACTGTCTGTAGGACTCATAGGCTTGGAGTATTTTACTAATCATGACTTATGTGATATAGGGCTCGTTTCATGAACCATTTCACCTAAATGGTAGAGTCCTAAAGTCATCAGGATTAGGGGAGTTCTCATACATGCGCACGTAATGGAAACACACAAAACACGTATTGGCATATAAAGAAGTGTTTGCCTATAATCAATCGTATATTATTCAAAGATTGTCTGTGATATAAGAAAAGTCCCAAAGCAGATTACGTCGAATCGGCTTTCTAGGGCACTATTCCTAACAATCTCCCACTTGCCCGTAAAAGCCATTTAGGTACTCTAAGTCCCATCTTCTCAAGATACACTTAGAGACCCTATTGACTTTGGGCGTTTCCAAAGTGGATCTGCTATATTCTCTGCTGATGTGACCCTCTTGTTTACACATCTCTTAGGAAACACCTTTTCCTTATAAAGTGATTCGTAATCACGTGTTCAGTCTCTTGGTGAGGTCTTGGTTCTCTTACTTGAGCAACCATCCTTTTTATCATACAATATGATCAAGGAGTTGTTTTCATGCTAGGAACTTCATCTAACAAGTTAGATGGAGTTTCTTACCCAAACACTTAACTTAGTATTATATAATACGACTAAGTTCTCAACTACGATAGTTGAGTTTTGCAATGTCCGTCCTTGGAACCCCTTTCCAACACATTGCATTACCATTCTGGTAGAAGTTGTATCCTTTCAATGATTTCATAATCATCTATGTTTGATGAACGGTTACATCAAATATCCTTCTAACAATAAGATCTTTTGGGCTCTGTAAACTAATACATGTCCTCATTTCTTCTCAAGTACTCTGAGGACATCCTTTACAGAGATCCAATGACCTTCTCTGAGGTCATATTAGATTCGGCCTACTACGCTTAGTGTTGCGCCATATCTAATTTAGTACATAACTTTTCATACATTATGCACCCTTTCACTTAAAGGGATTTTGGACATTCTAACTTTCTCAAAGTTATCTTAGGACACATACTCTTCAAAAGAGATGTTCCATTGTCCATACTAAACTCCTTTTAGTACCGTGGTTATGTACTCATTTTGTGATAATCCTTTTATTCTCTTAGATCTATCTTCTATAGATCTGAATGTCGAGAATATAGGATAATCACTAAGATCTTTCATGTCAAATTGTTTCTTAAACAAGAATTGGTAACTTTCACGTCGTCCTTGACATTCCTAATGAGAAGGACATCGTCTTCTAAAGAACCAAAATTGACTCTTACATCACTAACTTTCATATGTACACTCTGAGACTTATTCGACTTCTATCTGTGTCAAATGATTTGAGTGTGGAATCGAATTGTCTAACTCCTAGAAGCCTTTATCAATCCACAGATTGACTTTAGGGATTTGCATACCTTATGCATACTCCCACTGAATATGAGATTTATAGAAATACCTTATTTCAGTCTCTTTCAATCTCATATTGAACAAGATAGTTCTCATATTCATTTATCATATCTCATATTCAGAATATGAGGATGTGGTAAACATAATCCAAATGGACTTTTGCATGTTAATCGTCAAGAAGGTTGTAATGCTTTCCATTTACTCGAAGCTCCACGAGCTTGATCCTATCAGGTGGTTCAACCAAGGTCAAAACTTGGTTTGAGTATATGGAATCCATATTGGATTTCAAGGCTTGCTTACACTACTCAGATTCCAAATCTGACAGTGTCTCCTCTTCAAGTAATTCCTTGGCTATCTAGGAACGCGTTCTAAACGCATCTTAAGAGAAGGGTTTCACACGTGTACATACTCTAAAATTTGGCTAAGTTTCATCAGATGGGCTCGTTTCTTCTATATGTGGCGTGGATATTTATTCTCAAATTTCTTTGAGGTCTGCTTGCTTGTCTTTCTTCTTCTATAGGAATGATTCCTTAAGAAAGATACATTCCTTGAGACAAACAACCTTTGTCTAAGGGAATCGCAGAAATGATATCCAATATTGTTTGTATAAACTTGAACTCATTTCAAGCCTGTCTCCCACTATCCTCTTTACTTAAGAGGATTCCACTAAATTCTTGGACAAGAATAATTAGGGAATTTAGTGTGCCACATTGCATAGTGCATCTAAAGGACTGATTTTGGAAGGTGCAAAATTCAAAATCTCTAACTGCATATTCTGGGAGTTTATTCCTAGAATGATTATAAGTCAGTAAAGTTTGCTATGGAATGGACCATATCCTATAAGGTTTCATTCCCTCATTCGGAAACACTAAGGTGTTCTCGAATTAGTTTACTGAGAGATAATCCTATTATTTCTAAGATGCCTAAGGAATTAGTTGATAAGATATTGGCTATCTCGATCATATCGATTTGCCTATAACTTATGACTACTTCGGTTCCTAACCTCCTTTTGAAATTCTAAGAATTTCTTATAAGTTTCGAATTTGTACTTTAACAAGTACATTCATTCATAATGATTAAACTGACGATTGTATCTAATGCTTACATTAAGCATCTTACACTCATCAGCATGGATCGAAATCCACTATAATTTTGGAACGTTCCATGTTTCACCTAAACAATGTTCCGGGAACGTTTTGCCTTTGAGATAGGATTCACAGGAAGTCAACTCTATAGGTTCATTTTCATAGAATGATCCTAAGGTGTCTGACTTGCTAATCCTTTTATATCTCAACGTTCCAAAGTAATTCGAAGCTTTGTCATCTCACTTACTTTTGTTATCTCGTTGCATGTTCAGAACATTAGTACCTTGAGTCTTTGCACAACGGATTATGCAGAATTGACTCAAGACTACTGAATTCTATTCCTAGTAGAACTGCTAAACGAGGTAACATTTCAGAGTACTCATACTCTTTGCAGTTCCCTTTCAAAGTCCTTATTTGCTATAGAAGCAAACGTCCAATTTGATCTCTAGTGTCTTTTGGGCGTACCCCTTACATGCCCCTCCATTGGGCTCTTAAGGGTTTCTTCTTCTTTAGGCCTTCAAGCCTTTAACTTAGGGAGTTTTAGAAGAAGAGTTAACCATCTCAACCTTTTATTCCTTCTTAAGGATGCTCTCAACCATTATCAACTTAAATGATTAACTATGCTACATTAGCATCATTCTAGTTGAGCATAAAGGGTTTGATTGATAGTCGAAGCAATGTAAGCAATCAGTGCATTGAGAACTCTTTTCTCAGTTGATGACCGAGACCATAAGATCTTCAAATAAGATCTTTAGACCTTGTTCGTGTGCAATTGTTTCCTCATTTGGAATATTGAATAATTCCATAATGTTATACCTTGTAACGTTTTTATGAGGTGATTCAATTGCTTTTAAGTGGTTTGGAAAAATCCATTCACCTCAGATTGCTTCTCTTTTGGCCCGGGTCTACTTTTCACAATTGAAAACTTGGCCTTTAGAGAACGCCTTTCTCTAGTCGGATTCTAAAATGAATTTTAGGATCCGAAGCCATTTAGAGTTAGTCAGGACTTAGTCAACTTATTTGACTTAAGGATGGATACGAATGGGTTTGCATTTCATATTGTAGAGAATCACAGAACTACAACCTAAATGCTAAGCAGAGAAAATGTGGGCATGCTGAATTATAACGATATACAAAAGATAAGGTCTTTAATCTAATGTAGCTCCCACTGTTTTTCAAAGATCTATAATTCCCAAAGATCTAAGAGGAACACGTTTCCCAATGGGTACTAAGATCCTAGGCATTTTACCTCGAACCCACGACTCGCGGACATTCTAAGTAAAAACCCTAGGTAGGTACAACTTACCAATTCTAACACCTTTAGAATTCTTAGTAATTGTTTTTGCATCACCTATCTTTCAATATGGACCCACGACTCGTGCGACATCCATATTTACTTAGGCGTTAAGCTAGACCCATCAATCATAAGATCATGATCAAAACTTAGTTCGAACGACCCACGACTCGTGGACATCGCCCTTGCCAAAATTAACCACGAAATATTAATCATTTAAAATGATCAATTAGGTAACTAAGAACTAATAAGCTCCACTAGCTATCCCACGACTCGCGGACAATAACTAGCTTTACTTACTAAACTTAAAACCTATTGATGGAATGCTAGGAATTTAATTCAAAATTTGCATCTCGAATTAAATACCTATTATTCGAAATGAGCTTAATATTTAATGGGAATTTTCGAATCAACCGAAGAGTTGTTCGGTTCGACCTCACCAACATATATGTTATCCAATTTAATTAGTCTTGATTAATGCAAGTACAACTTAAATGCATTTCAAACAAGCACATAAACAGATAACATGTCCTAGCATGATACTAACATGTAATGATCATGGGTTCTACCTATCTTATGCGTGATATGTGGGAGCCACTCCACAATCACAAGTTCTAACATACATGCCACATAAACAGTTTAAATCACATAAGGGAAAGCGGTAACAAAATACGAGCCCTATCTCTATTACATTTAACAATTGAGATTCCCCTCCCTAACATTTTGAGGGGTCTTCACTTATGGCCTCCTTGTTACTTGAATGTGGTCCATCTTACTCCATGGGTGCATTGTCTCCAAAATGAAAATAAAACCTCACCGCCTATCTCTACTCTCAAATTACAATAAAAAGAAAAAGACATAAAGTAATAAGGCTCAATCTTCATATTGGCCTTAGACAATTACACGGGGCATACCCCGGCCTCAAAAACAGTAATATGGAAAGCCACATAACAAATCACATAACAGTACGCACATAAGTGAGGCTCCAACCTCAATTGAAAAACGCAACTATAGGGCTCCAACCCCAATTTAAACCATCCATGTGCATAAATTAAAACCATACATAGATCTAAACCCATGATCACCTAACATGCTTTTGCGAGAATTTAAATTTAGCCAATAAATTAAAATTCCCGTTTCAAGTCCTAATGACTCAAAACACGACTTGATGCGAGTCTTATTTATAAAAGTTTTCAATAAATCCCAAATTACCAAAACAAATAAAATTCCAATTAATTTCTGAAAATTAATAATTTTATCAAGATGTATTTTCCCAAAATATAAACCGTTTCAATTTCTCAAAAATCCCAATTTTAAGTTTTGTCCAAAATTAAAATAAATATTCAAAAATAAAATTTTAAAATTAAAATAAAATTGGGACTGGATTGCACGAAACACGAAAAGGCCGGATCGCGAAAAACGGGACCCGTACGCAGAGAAGACCGCACGCACGCGGCGCGCGCACTGCTCCGCACGGCTTTCCCGCAAGCATGCGGGCGGGGTGGGCGGCCAGTCTCGGCCGCCCCGGGCGGGCGCGCCTAGGCGCGCCCGGGAGGCTCCCGCACAGGCGTGCGGGAGGAGCTGGGCGGCTGGCCGGTCTGTCCCGGCCAAGCCTGGGCGGTTGCCCTTGCGCACGCCTAGCACAGGCGGGCGGCGGCGCGCGAAGCCCGCGCGCGCGACTCCTTCGCGCGCGGGGTTTCGCGTGTTCATCGCGATTTGGGTTTTCGTTTCGTGTTTTCGTTCAAAAACAAAACCAATCCAAGAAATCCAAAAAACAGTTTATACAGTTTCAAATCTAAAATTGTTTTTCAAAATTAAATTTTATAAAAACCAATTTTCAGAAGCTTTCAGGAAAAAATACAGTTTCGTAATTCAGGCTTTCTAAAACAATTACAAATACTCAATCGCATCAAGCCTAAGAATTTCTACCAAATTCAGTATAATTGAGACGAATCAGAAACACGATTAACGAGGTGGCTCTGATACCACTTGTTGGAAAACACGAATCAGAAAGCAGCGGAATTTAAAAAATTTTCCAACAAAAGGACCTTGAACTCGCAATCGTGTAACCAAATTCGTAAAGATAGAAAACTTACTTTTCTTTTATTCTTTCTTGAAGCGTTTCAAGCCACCCAAGAACGCTCTTCTCGCGGCTTGATCCCCTCTCCTTGGTAAAGCTCGAATCTTCAAACTTCTAACTTGAAGTCTCTAGAGAAAGTCCACCAACTTGATCACAATCTAACTAGTAAGGATGCTAGTTCTCTAGTTAGTGTTTAGGCTTAACCTAGGGTTTAATTTAATCTTGGAGAAAGGAAGGTGTTCAACACATGAACCAAAAATTGTCAATTAGCTCTAAAGGGGAGCATGAGCTCCCCTATATATAGGAAAGGGGAGGGGCGGCCGAACCTAGTCCTAATGGACAAAGGATTTGGTCCCTCTCTCTCCTATTACTTGATCATCAAGTATTTTCCAACTTTGACTTTGAATTCTATTTCAAGTCAACTTTTAAGAGAGCTAAAAATATCCAAACTATTTTTGGATAATTTTATACTTTATTTATTATAAAAATAAATAACTTATTTTTATCTAATTAATTAATTCGTAATTAATTAACTAGATTATTTTCTCCAAAATTAGACTTTCTTTTTAATTCAAAATTAAACCAAAGTCTATTAAATAATTAACTAATTAATTATTTAACATATATATAATATATATATATACACACGTGTGTGACACGTGTCACAGTGACACGTGTCACTCAGGTGAGCCACACGTGTGACTTCACACGTGTGGAACCCTCTAGGCTCGATTAACTCGTTTAATCATTTTCAAGCCTCAACTCATGTAACCAAGTTGTTGTGTGTGACCCTCTAGGTTCTCAATTCAATTAGCAGTGACCCTAATTAATTAATTCACTAATTAACTAATCAGTCCACAGATTAAACGACCATAGTCTAGCAACAGGTGTTTAACCCCTAGCTGAATTGGAATGTTCGGATTCGACAGAACCTTTAAGTCATTGATTCATGTGAGATACAATCCTCCTACTTACTATCTCTCAACCATGATCTAGGGTAAGGGAATAATTAGAACCCTAATAATCTGGTCTTAAAGCTAAGTGCATTTCATATCCATTTGATCTCAATCCAAGAAAACCCTTTTCTTGATGTCTTGATCTACTGCCTTGGCCAAGGACTCCATATGGCATATGAATGACTTACACAATAAGAGATCACCTTGCAAATGCAAGTGTAGGTCCTTTCTTGATTCTCATTCACTTTCATGAATCACTTGTGCAGCCCCAGCATAAGCCTTGAATCAGTTGTCTAAGGCGACACCCTTTAAAGCTTATACCTAAGACTACAGAGTTAACTCATAAAGTGACAAGGAACCTCAAGTCTAAGGATCAATTAATCACATCAATGACTCGTGAGATATTTCCTAATCTGGAAGTTTCCATTTCCTGAAATAGAAACTTCCTTTCCCATTTAGGAATGTTCTCACACAGGGCACCTCAGTGAACTTACTTATTAAAGTAAGCACCCTCATGTATCACGCACGTATCAACTATACACTTTGCACCTCCATGAAACAAGGCGGTCCTTCTTAAGGGCGTGATCCCACAAGCAAGCCTTAGAGGAGTCAGGTTGACACTCCCACTGTCTGTAGGACTCATCGGCTTGGAGTATTTTACTAATCATGACTTATGTGATATAGGGCTCGTTTCATGAACCATTTCACCTAAATGGTAGAGTCCTAAAGTCATCAGGATTAGGGGAGTTCTCATACATGCGCACGTAATGGAAACACACAAAACACGTATTGGCATATAAAGAAGTGTTTGCCTATAATCAATCGTATATTATTCAAAGATTGTCTGTGATATAAGAAAAGTCCCAAAGAAGATTACGTCGAATCGGCTTTCTAGAGCACTATTCCTAACAAATATCTCACGAGTCATTGATGTGATTAATTGACTCTTAGACTTGAAGTTCCATTGATACTTTATGGGCTAACTCTGTAGTCTTAGGTATAAGCTTTAAAGGGTGTCGCCTTAGACAACTGATTCAAAGCTTATGCTGGGGCTGCACAAGTGGCACATGAAACTATATGAGAATCGATAAAGGGCCTACACTCGCATTAGCAAGTTGATCTCTTATTGTGTAAGTCATTCATATGCTATCAAGGAGTCCTTGGCCAAGGCAGTGGATCAAGACATCAATAAATGAGTTTCTTGGATTGAGATCAAATGGATATGTATTGCACTTAACTTTACGATCAAGATCAAAGGTTTTTTCAAATTGAGACATTCTTATTCAGCTAGAGGTCATACACCTGTTGCTTGACTATGCTCGTATGATCTGTGGACTGATTAATTAATTAGGAATTCATTAATCAGTCACTGCTAATTAAATTAAGAACCTAGAAGGTCACACATAACAACCCAGTCACATGGGTTAAGGCTTGAAATCGATTAAACGAGTTGATCGGACCAATAGGAGATTGGTGGGGTCCACAGGTGTGGAACACATGTGGGACACGTATCACGTGTGTATGTGTTATTTAAATAATTAATTTGATTAATTATTTAATGGACTTTAATTTAATTATGAATTAATATTAAAGTTCTAATTTGGAGAATATAAGTCTAATAAATAATTAATTATGAGTTAATTAATTATTAGCTTCGAGTTATTTATTATAAAATAAATAAAGTAAAATAAAATATATCTAAAAGAGTTAGATATTATTCTTGCTTGACAAGTTGGTCAAAAGGAGACTTTTGGTCAAAGTAAGAGACTTTCTCTCCAAGCAAAGAATATACTAGCTAGTGGGTCAAAATCCTATCTCTAATAGGAGATGGGGTTCGAACCCCATAGCTATAAATATAAGAGGTTCGAACCCCTTAGAGATTGATAGACAAATTCTCCTTCTCCAAATATTGTACACTAAACCCTAGAGCCTAAACACCGAATATAGAACTAGCATCCTCCCTATTCGGATCATGGTCTAGGTTGGTGGACTAATTCTCTAGAGGGCTACTTCGTGAAGTCTTGAAAGATTCGAAGGAGTTTTTGGGGATCAAGCCGCGTGAAGAGCGTTCTTGGGCGGCTAGAACGTGTCACGAAAGCTACTATCTAAGTGAGTTTCTTGATCTCTACGAATTTGGGAATAGGAATTGCAAGATTCGATTCTATAAAAAAATTTAAATTTTCGTTGTGTTTCTATTCCATTTTCCCAACATTATTATACCCCTATATACTCTTCCAGACATATAATATTATTAAAAATTAGTAAATAAATTTAATAATATATATTAGTAACTTATTATTTATATATATATCATAAAAGAGAAACATATATATATATAAACATATATACATCGTCTTCATCCTCACCAGCCCACCACCATCGCCGCTGTCGTCGCCACCGCGGGATCTCCTCTCCAGCCACCGCCTCCGCCATCGCCTACGGCAGAGTGCAGCAGCAGCACCAGCGGTGCGACCTGTATCCCCCGCAGCGCCGGGTCACCAGATCCCCCGCACCAAGACCCGAACCCACATATGAAATGGACCTCCATACATGAGCGCAAGTCTAAGCGAACGGGGACCTACATGTACACACTAGGCTAAGCGGGGCTAAAATACAGACAGAGCATGTAAAACAGTAAAACAAATACGCAGAAGCAATATACAGGATCCATAAAGAGCTCAACAAACGAATACTAACATAATAACAATGGCCTCATGGCCCCAAACTAACAAGTGTTTACATCAAGTATTCAAAAGTATCCCATATACAAATCATAATTAAAACATAATAAGAGTATCCAAAATGCAACATAGATATATGCAGACTCGACCTAAGCCAACAAGTACGACTCGACACGACGTACTTTCCCTCCTAACTCGAGAAACCTGAAAGGGGTAAAGGAGACGGTCCGTCTACAACTCGACTGAGTGAGGAGGCTAACGCACACCCACACACGTAAATAAGTATAGAGCATAGCAATTGCAAAAGGGATGGTCATGAGCCGGGCTAGGGTTTTGCATACCAAATCATTTCGAAGACTTAACATATAATATGTAAAGAAATCCTATCCCGATTCATAATCCACCAATACAAACATAAACATACGTCCGGCGACTACAGACCTCCACCAACTCCGCATATCATAACATAACATAAAATACATAAATCACAAATACCAATCCATCCCCACATCAATAGTGTTTCAGGAATCAAACTCTCTCTACCTGCAATACCAATACATACGGGGTAGCTAACCCACACTATGCATTCCTCGGTTATCTATCGAGGGCTCAAAGTACCACGCCTTCCCTACCTCCAAGATTCGCGCGTGAATACCTCAAAAGGGAATCATGCACAGGTCAAACCCGACTGCCCTTGCCGTCCCGGGCATTCCTTACCCATAATTCTCGGGGCCCAACATACCAATTCATACCAACTTCCCAACTTACAGGGCATACCTCGCTCATACCAACCATACACGTACAAAGGAGTTCGAAACATAAGCTTACGTATACTCATACTTATACCATTTTCATAAATCCGAAACGTACTCATAAAATCATACTCATAGCTTAAGCATTCATTTTTACTGTATGATAAGTATATAGTCACATGCGGGGTGAGAAATCAACACGTAAAGGCCGTAGGATTCATAGCTACAAGAAAATTCCTAAACCTCGTCTGAAGCAAAAGAGTGGAAGTAGGAGGGCCAAAACAGGCAAACAACCACCTAAACCTCGAGTTCGTTGGCTTCCGGAAGAGGCTTTGAAACACAAGAACACAACACCCAACACTTAGACTCAAAAATGTACCAAATAGACGCCCGACAATGCTCATGAGTGCAAGATATGCTTATGAAGTGCAAGAATGCAACACTTAGGTCATTCATGTTCATAATTTGCAAATAACGTATCAAATCAAGCCATGAACCAAGTATAGAACTCATAATACATAATTCAACACGTATACAATGCATACATAACATATACGAGGCAAGGGAATGAGGAAACAAAGCAAGAAAGCAAGCAAACAACATACACACAAGCAAGGAAGGGCTAACGGCCACACACAAGGCCCTAACGGCCGTTACCTAGGTCAGAAACTCTGACCTAGGACTAACGGCCGTTACCCCCTAATAGCATACAAGGGGCTAAGCCCATTAATGGGGTCAGAGAGACAGAGGTAATGGGGTAACGTCCATTATCCCTCCAAGCACAAAAATGCCCTAACGGGCGTTGGTGTCTTCAAACAGTCGGGGTGTTACAAGTAAGGACAAGCATATTATTCATTATGGTATCAGAACTTCCGATTCCGCCAGATATTCCGATTCCTAGCCTGCAAATATTTCTGAGCCTCCATAGTCCTGGGCGGATGTTCCGATTCCTGTCTCTTCACCCCTAGCTTGCAAATGTTTCCACCATAGTTACCTAATACACGGTATTCTTCGGTACGTGGTACGGGTACGGGTGCACAATATGCTAATGTGCTAAAGTGTTGGTACGTCGGGGTAGGCTTAATCGGTACGTTATTTCGGTACGAGGTACATTTATAATGATTAGTCGGTACTCTTATTCTATAAATATACCAAATAAGATATATAAATAAAAATTATATGATGGAATATATATATGTGCATATATATTTGTTTACTAATTACTGTATTAATTATTTTTCTTGAACTAATGTAACTAAAATTATCGATAAAGGCCTTACGAATTCAATTAAATTCTCTGTAAAAGCAATCCTAACTACTAATAACAAACCAAAAAAAAAAATCCAAAAATTACTGTAGTTTGATTTACTGAACTAAAATCGGTTCGTCTAATTTGAAATACCAATTTTAGTACCATGGAAAATTGATACTCAAATAGTATTGAGAATTGGCACGCAAGTATTGGTACTCAATTGAAAGGAGGAGGAGAGTATTAGGTAACTATGGTTTCCACGGGCCTGGGCAGATGTTCCGCTTCGTATCTCTTCACCTCTCATTAACTAATTGGGATGAATAAGATCACACACATTATTTATCATATTTTATACTCTTGATTTGTATGTTCTTGTACTGGTTGACGAATGGTTTTAGGAGCAATATAATATATATTGCCTTCAGCTGAATGGAAGCGTGGTTGCGTATATATGCAATGCAGCGAAAACCCATTGCCGACACACAAAGACTGCCGAAGCCTGAAGCGATCGAGAGCGAGGGAGAGAGAGCTGATTTTTGAACTGCTAGTGATGATGAGCGCGGCGTCGTTAAACATGGCGGCACTCAAGGAAACCTTTTACATCTCCCACGGTTCGCCGATGCTGGCGATGGACGATTCGTTGCCGGCGAGGCCTTTCCTCCAGTCTTTCCGGCAGAGACAGTTGCCGGAGAAGCCTCATTCCATTTTGCTCATTTCTGCACATTGGGAGACAGATGACCCCACCATTAACGCCGTTAATGGCCCCTCAGACACCATCTACGATTTCTACAACTTTCCCAAGCCCATGTACCAGGTTCGCTCATCCTGATCCCTAGTTAGTTTAATTCAAACTGAGCTTCTTTATCTGTTTATTTTGTTGATTTGGGCTTGCCTTTTTTAGTTTTCTGGGTAGGTTATTCCTTTGTCCTCTTTTCGTTTTCCCCCATTTGTAATCGAGGATTTGTATGGATAAAGTCGTTGACTTACTGGTTTTTGTGGATGGGTGAGCTTGGGATGAGATGAATGAGCTGATTTTTTGAGTTTCAAGAACATGAAGATGGGGAAATGAGCTTAAGATCTTCAGGACTACGGATTGATCGTAGTAGGTTATAACTGAGTACAGATTGTTAGTTTGAAATTTTGATTGTTGATCGATATAGTTGATTATAAATTTTCACTAGTTGTTAAAAGTTGATGGCTGATGGATAATAACTTGCCAATCAATGCACTTTAGACAAAATCGATAACTGCAACGATCCTCGACTGCTCGTGAACCCCCCAACCTGGTGTCCTAAGTCCTAACTCTGCCACTACCTAGAGCATAAACGAAGCAATTGTGTTTCCCGCTTAGGCAGGTAGTTTCACTTATGCTTCTGGACATTTCCGTGTCTATTAGCTCCGAGTCTTTCTTTTTGTATTGCAATCAAGCAGTTTGTGAAGATCCTTTATAACTTGGTTTCAATATTTTCAGTTTTTTTGTGAGTTTTTTTCCAGGTTAAGTCATATGGTTTGTCTTTTGGTGTCAGTTTTCTCAGCCTTGCTCTTATTTGTTAGACAATCATTCGATATTTCTCTTTTCTCAGCTCAAGTATCCGGCACCGGGAGCACCCATACTGGCAAACAAGGTGAAGAAACTTCTAAATGAAGCGGGATTCGAGCGAGTGCATGAGGATAGGAAGCGTGGTTTGGACCACGGAGCGTGGGTCCCTCTTATGCTTATGTATCCGGAGGCTGATATTCCCGTGTGTCAGCTCTCTGTCCAGACCGATATGGATGCCACTCATCATTACAACATGGGACGGGCATTGGCTTCGCTCAGGAAAGAAGGTGTCCTCATTATAGGTTCTGGTTCTGCAGTACACAACTTAAGAAGCACGCAGAACGTCGATGGCGTCGCTGCATGGGCTGCTGAGTTTGAAAAGTGGCTTACGGAATCCCTCCTCAGTGGAAGGTAACTACCAAAAAAGCCCCTGAAGTTTCTCCAAATTACAATTACCACCCTTGAGATCTGCTTCTATCTTACAAATTGCTCCCACAATTAGCTTCCCAAATACAGAAAGAAAGAAAAACCCTCCATCCATTCATTTCATGGCTGTTTTACACGCAGGTACAAAGATGTTAATAACTATTTGAAGAAGGCACCATTTGCAAAACAAGCACATCCACGGCCTGAGCATTTTTATCCTCTACACGTTGCAATGGGTGCAGCTGGTGAGAATGCAAAAGCTGAGCTTATCCATGATAGCTGGACTAGTTACACTCTCTCTTATGCTTCATATAAGTTCACAGAATCAACCTAAGTATGTCATCTTTACGGTTGTATTTAATTGTGTGCTTTATCTGGGGAACTATCATGTGTTTTTCATTTTGAAGGGTTGTTTGCGTTACCAGTTGTATCTGAAACACTTGAGAGAATTCCTATTAATTATCTGGTGTAATAAAGTTTTCAGGCTTTATTTCTTTTAAATTGCACTTATTTTTAGCCATTACTCTTATTTGTGGGTTTTCGTTCAACCCTCACATCCATCAAGAATATTGAAAGCTACCTTCTGCCAACAAATTTAATAGATTAAAGTTGCTGCATTTGTCGGGTTTTTTAATCAGAAACAGAATATTTAAAAAAAGCACCAACCAGAGAGTTTTTTTTATTTTTTTTTTTTCACACACGGTTCGAACCGGGACCTTACCTTCAGGAATAAACCTATTAACCACTTGGACCAATAGCTGTTGGCCAAAGAGAGAGAGAGTGAGAGAGGGAGAGAAGAATCTTCGAATTTTTTATTCAATGTAGTCTTAAAGGCACGAGATGGCCAGTAGCTACAATAAAGAATGATGAAGCCCTAACTAATCGGAAGCAGCATACTTGACATCAATAGAGGCGTTTGATGAGTATATTAACCTCATTGAACGCCCTGGCAAGAATCAATCAACTGTTAAAATGACCAAATGTACATCTCAAAACGAAAAAAATCTACAACCTACTTACTGCTGTGCTTACTTAACCATAAAATGGGTCACCGTTGCAAGTAGCCCCAAAATTCGAGGGCCTGCTGCAGAAAGAATGATGATGATATTGAAGACGGCTTTTACATCCTAAAAGTTGGTTAAATTTGTTGGTCGCTGCTCCCACAATAGAAACGCCTAGCTTTTCCCCTGTTGTTAGATTTTTCCCCGACTAAAGCAAATGTCGTTAGCAATGATCAAGATGGCTTCTTCAATGAGTCAAAAAATATAATTATTAGCTCAGTTCAACCTTCCTTCATACCCTAAAACTGATGGTCCTCTGACTTTTAGGCGTTTGGGTCCTATCTCAATAGGAGGAGGTTCCCTCCTGTTTTTACCCAATTCGTGCTGTCTCTGATTTCTTCTGTGTAATTCTTCATTTGACGTTTTCTTAAACTTGATGGAGATAGGAATACCATTATTTCCTCTGCTGCCCAATCCGTCCCTTGAAGATGCTTCACTAGAATTACGGCTTTGATCATCAAAAGTTGAACACCGTTCGTGTGACATTGACTGCCCGGGTTGATGCTTCTTCAGTCGCTTAAAACCCTGATAGAGAAAAGGTCCCATATTAAGGAATTGCAATAGCCACAAAATTAACATGAAATTAGGTCCCAGAATTCTTTATCAGGTCACTCAATTTAATGTTTCGGTCAATTGCAAGTTATAAAAGACAGCAACCTATTATTCATGTTAAGTATTTAATATCTGCTTTAGAGATTCACAATACAATTGGAAAATACATTCTGCATAAGAGACGTTCATGTAAAAGTTCTGACAAATATTTGAGCAAACGTCTTTGGCTTAAAGTCCAGGCTTTCATTTCTTAAAAAGGTACTTCGTAACATTGCTTTAATTAGGTGGGGAAAACAGCTTGCATCTTCATCTACCTTGAAGCAGAGAAGATGAAAAGAAATGCGCACAGAATATATCTTTAGCAGATTAAGGTCACAAGTCATGATAAATGCTTCCAAATTACAAACATATTATATAAAATTCTATACCTGCTGTTCCGTGTCGACAGAAGGACCATCACGTACAATTTTCTGATCCACTTTGGAGAAGGATCGCCGTTTGACACGAAATATTTCAGAATCAGAATCATCGCTTCCATCATTGATGTTGTTACTTCTAACATCTACATCATGACCAATTTGTTTATGGGAACTAACATATTCACTTGTTGAAGATTGTGAAAATTCAGAGGTAACTGCAACAGGTTGTCTAGAAATTGATGGTACGAAATTTCCTGGGTTGGAGTCCATATACCCCTGTAATTCCAATACACCGTAAAATATTACGACCCGTGAAATCTCAGTGTTGAAAAGCATGTTTAGGAAAAAACTTACAGTTGACATCAGTGCAGATGAACCAAAACCAGAATCAGAAGACATTTCAGTTCTATTTGGTTGATTCCTTAATTGATCCTGTCTTGAAGAGAGATCCTCATTTGAAGGAAACGAAATCTTGCAATAAGGAACATAACCATCACTTTCAGCTCCTGGGAATATGCTAGATAGCAAGATAAAGTCGCCACCATTTCTACAGTGATGTTCAACCTCATGTAGTATGTTCTCCTCCTGCTCAAACTGCATAGCAGCTGCTTCTAAATCCATGATATCATCCCTCACAGACAGGAATTGAATGCCTCCACAAGCCAAATCAAGTGATTTTATATCTGTCATGGGCACCAAGAGACTAAGATCAATCAACAAGATGCAAAAATAAACACTGGCGAAGTAAAAGTTAACATCAAAAACATCATACCATGCCGAAGGCACAGAGGATGCAAGTAACACTGGCAATTGAGATATGCTACATAACAATCACGTTTGCACAGGCTGCAAAGAATAGTCCCATGGGAAAAAGAAGAAACAGCAGTACATTCTTTCGATTTCAACAGACACCACCGAGCGCGATGCTGGAATCTGATCAAATTTACAAAAGAGACCTTAATGCTACTGTGAGATGTCAAATCTGAACATGAATAATCCGAGTCTTCAAGTTTGGGATTTGAAGATAGTAACATTGCTTCTTTGCATAGGAGCTCCTCTTGAGGAAGGAGAGGCGTCCTATTCAGAAGAGCATAGCGCCTACTGGCGATTGATCCCAAAGGGAACCAATCACCAATTGCAAAGTTAACAGCTTCTCCACAATTAAAACCTGAGAGATACAACATCGAAATTATTATAAGGAATATTAAGAAAAGGATAAGAAAGATCAGGAGATAAGTTTATATAGATAACACTTTATAATTTAGATTAACTGGGAATTCACCACCAACAGGAGCAAATTTATGACGTACCATGACTAAATCCAGCATGATAAGCCCTAGGAAAAGTAATTACAAAGTCTCCAGGCTTCTGCACAGCTTTGTAAACAGGAACATCATGTTTTAACAATATATTTGGAGGAAATAATGTTGTCTTCCCTAAAAGCACATCAAAAGCTCCATCCTCCCCATCAGCTGATAATATATCATGAGTATAAACGTGCTTCCGGACTGCCTTTTCAAAATCCAGAGCTGCATGTCCAGGAATGCCATACCAAGTTTTTGCTGCTCCGCAGTGATGATAATTGATGCTGCACATGCACATGCACATGAACGTATTTGACTATCATTACTTGATGGTTGATCTGAAATGACAATGCAATATACCATTAAATTTTAGGAAGGAAAAGAGCATACCTATATAGGTAATGATCTTCCACGTGCCAAGCAAACATGCTAAACAGCATTCCAATGTATAACATGGGTTCAGTGACCCCCTGCAAAGGACCAACTATTAATTTTGTATTACCATCATACAGAATCTCAAAACTTCTAGTCAAAGAATAACTCATTACCGGGATTGAAGTTTCAAGAAGACGCAATATAGACTTCGGCGACCGAGAAAGTTTCTGAATCAAATAGACATAACAAGAGTCACTGCCAGTTTCTACATTAGTCATAAAGAAGACAATTTAATAGGAAAAGAGCAAACGAAATGATGAAGAGCATTGTTATGAAGTTCTGTAAATCAACAAGAGAAATATATGCGAAGGTCAATAATGAATAGTGGGAAGATCTTGGAGGCAAGTCGTTATCAAAAGCACTCAACAAATCAGTTGGTAAAACATATGGTTCTTATATGCAGAACAATCAGAAAAGTGATGTGGAACCCGGTTTGGTTTATCACCAAAGCAAAGAGCTGCCGATCAAACATTCTCAATAATGACTGTATGTTAGGATTCTATGGATAACAGATTTATGAGAACTCAGAAAGGGAAAATCCACCAAAGTGTATATTCTCTGCATCATCGTTGCCTAAGAGCAGTTAACTACAGTATTATAGTTACTCAGAATATTGCATGGAAATAAATAAATTACATTTCTGCTATGAAATCAACCTTCAAATTCCATCTGCTTTTTCCGAGAGGATCAGTGGGAGAAGATGAAAATGCACTACCATCAACATCACATGCATATTCAACACTTTCAGTCTTTCCACAAGCTATTTCATTCCAAAATTCTTTTTCCATGAATGTAGCAGGAAGGCATCCACCACTACAATATCTACGAGCAAAAATCTTGTTCGCCATTTTCTCGAAATCACGAAATGTGTAGTTTCTGAAAAAAACCACACTTGTGTTCAAAGCTCAAAAAATAACTTTAAGTGTCATATCTCAAACAAGAAGGATCCAACAAGTACTGACCTTCCACTCATGAAGAAGGTGACTTTGTCATCAAGATCCCATTCTGCCAAGCGAAGCGGTTGCACCCTTGTAGTGAATTTGAAACCAGCTTTCTCTTTCATAAGGACTACTCCAGCAGGAATAGAAGCACTAAGAGGAGATACAATCTTGCAGATACCTGATGATTGAATTCCAACAGTAGTTTCATTAACAAAAAAACTCTCAGCGGAAAATAAAACAAGAATTACAAAGACAGATGCCATAAAGAGGAATAAATGGTGGGTTGTACACAAACACCAAGTTCTGGGTGTACAGAGTGAAACAAAATAATATAAATCAACCTATGCATGAGAGAGAGATTCATAGCAAAGGAAAGGCTCCATCAATGAAACCCTTATAAACATCATTATGAACATACCATATTTCGAGGCTTCTGGAGCTATTTTTTGCAAATAAGCTAAAGGATCCTGGAATTCCTCTACACTCGGGCTGTACACTGGACATTCCGGAATTTTGTCAGTCCATTCAAAGTCAGATGTGTCAAACTTTGCCACTTTGTGCTTTGAAAATGCATCTTTATCATTTGAGTTGCTGCCAGTATTGGAATATGTATGGAAACTACTATTGAACCTCACACCACATGGAGCAGATGTTCTTAAAGCATCTCCACTGCTCCTACTCATCGGGTTACTCACATAGTTTGAATCATTGACTTTTTCTGCTTTCATCTGCTGTAGCCTTTTGCGCTTCAAAAATTCTAGTTTAGCTTCTCTTGACGTGCAAACCTTTCCTTCAACCTGTCAGACAGAACCATAAGCATCAAGGACACACGTACAGGACACAACATTCAGATAGAAATTGAATTTCTCAAAATCATTGTCGCAGAAACATGTGTTGCAAAAAACCCAGTTCAGAAATTTCAACGTGGAAAATTAGAGACTTCCAACATTTCCAAATAACAAAGCCTTTTCATATCGAGATTATGTTTACTTCGGATTCCAATATTTTTAAATTATAAAGCCTACTTTCCTTTCATTTATGGTTCCCTAACTCCTGTCAGCTTGCAATAACTCAAAAACCATCCTCAGATTAACAGCTTGCCAAACAATGTTCGATATGATAGCATGACAAAACGAACAGGAATGTCGACTACAAATATTCAATCAAACAAAGAAGCTCGAATAAGAAATAATTGCAAAACCTTCACTGTAAATTGTAATTCATTAAAAAATGATGACAAGAACTCCCTACGCTAGCCCATCTACAAAAGCCAACAAGACCCTACACCAGTTAACAGATTATCGAAATTTATCATGCCCTTATGTTAACAAAATTCCGCAAACAACATTTTACAACGAATGCTAGAACTGATCAAACAGTCCGTTACAAAATTTGCATAACCACAGAAATTACACAAAAGAATTTCCTAAATTAACCCAAAACCCAACTGGCAAGATCTAATGACGATAAAAGGAAAGAAAGAGTGCCGAATTTAAAAACTAAGGGGTGCTAATATAAACTTTGGAAAAAAGAAAATGGCATAAAACAGCACGAGGAGGTAAAAAAAAAAAAAAAAAAAGGGGAAAGAACAGAAAATCTGTTCCCAACTAGTACGCACTAATACCTAAATATTACCGCCAAAAAACAGACGCCGGATGAAAACGCAAGAGAAGGGGAGAAAATGAATGAAACGGTGGCTCAGACGAAAGAACAAAAACAAAACACCGACGCTCACAGCCAAAATCCCACACTTCCTCCCCAAAGGCGAAACGCGTGAAACAAAATCATTCAGAACTCCAACAACAGATAAACCAAGTAGATCCACGGCACAAACAACCACAAAAACTCCACCATACCTTCCACATTCTCACGAAACGTCCATAGACCGAGTCAAACTCCGAGATCGGAACGATTCCACCCACCGAGTCACACGGCCAACGCAGAAGGCGACACCGTTTTACGCTTCCCGAGACAGTGTCAAACTCGCCGACTGTACTGTTCGCCGGCGAACGAGCAGTTTCCCGGCGGGATGTAGAGACAAGTACAACTGCGTTTTGTATGTATAGAGAGAGAAAAAGAGAGAGAGAGAGAGAGAGAGAACAGTAGATGGAATCCTAACAAAGTATGGGGTTTGCAAAACCGAAAAAGTGAAAAGAAGAGGATAATTTATATTTTCCCCCTTAAATTAATCCCAATTAAATTAATTACAGCGAATATCGAATTAATTACTTACTTAAGAATCTTTTTATTATTTTATTTTAAATATAAAAAAAGTTTTGGGGTGGTGGTTAAGTTGGTTCAACCAAACGCGGCCGGCTTTCAACGGCGGCTTTCGAGAGACTTTACTGTCTGCCTACTTTACCCTTGCAGAGGAGGCGTAATTACGGCGAGCTAATTCAGATTAGTTGAGGAATTAAGGCTCACAACGAGGGTTAAAAAGGGGAATATGGCTGAAATGACGGTGGTACCGAAGAATTGGTTCTGGGAGGTAATTATCACGTGAGTTGATGAGCAGGGGACGCGTGTGGTCTCGCGGTAGTTTGACCGTTGATTTGAATTGGTATGGACGGTCCACAAGTCGGAAACGGGGACGAAAACGGGAAATGTGGATTGAAGTGTACGCGTTTGACACGTATGGGAACCTTTTTGACCTAACTTTAATGTGTTGGTTGCAGTGCCGGAATTACCTTTTTCGCCCCCCCCCTTCTTTGCTGTCTTGGAAAATAATAAATGTTTTTCTTATCTTTATTCATTTTTGTTTTTCAAAGTAAAGTTTCAAAAAAAAATTATTTTCACGTGATGCAAAGAATTTGAATTTTTGAATGATATTTAGATGTTAACTTGTAAATTTTAAAAATTTTATGACCATTTATTCATTATCATTTCAAATTCGAACAAATTATTAATATATGTGAATAATACTAGAATTTTAAATTACACCGCTTAAAAGTATTAATGAAGTAATATTTTTTTTTTTTTTTTATTTCTCAGAGTGATGCAAAGAATTTGAACTTTTGAATGATATTTAGATCTTAATTTGTAAATTTTAAAATTTTTATGACCTTTTATTTATTATCATTTCAAATTCGAACAAATTATTAATATATGTGTACTTAGTTGTCCTTTTTTTTTTTTTTTCAACCTCCCTAGGTAGTTAAAGGCGCTTATTGTGGCCTTGTGGAAGAGGTCTCAGAGTTTCCCTCCACCCAATTGAGTGAAGGACTAATCTCCCTAGGTAGCTAAAAGTGCTTATTGTGGGGCTCTCTCTCAACGTAGTTTTTTACATCCACAAGTAGGGGTGGGCGTCAGGGATCGGGATTTTCGGGACCCGCCCCGATCGAAAATTTCCCCGATCGGGACGCGAAAATCGGGAAAAAAATATTTCGGGACGGGATCCCGATCTCGATAAAAAAATTCGGGCTCGGGAATTATTTTTAAAATTTTCGGGAAATTCGGGATCCCGAAAATCCCGATTATAAATTATTATTATTATTATTATTATTATTATTATTATTATGTAATATACATTAAAAAAAAACATTTTTATAACAACACATATGCAGTAATATAAAATTTGTTATATATATAGAGAGAGAGAGCCCTAATTACCGAGAATATTAAAATCTAACGTGAAGCATGCATGAATTTTAGAAAAGTGTTTAATTAAATTAGACGTATTTAGCATAGATGTTACTATATATAAAGATATATTTAATATAAATTAATATGGAGTTTAAAAAAAGAAAATTAAAAAAAAAAAGAGAACTATTTTGGGATCCCGATATTTTTGGGAAGGGATCAGGAATGTAAAATTCCACCCTGATCCCGAAAATCCCGATCCCGATTTTCCCGAATCCCGAAAATCCCATCTCGCGCCCACCCCTATCCACAAGGTTCGAATTCGAGACCTTACTTAAGTGAACTCAAACTCCTATCCACTTGAGTCAACTGCCCGTTAATAATATATTTTTTTTTAAAATACCAGATAAAATTATAAAAAATAATTTACATCTAAATTTTATAATAGATAAAAAAAAAAAAAAAAAGGTATACATTAAATTGTGAAACCAAATAATCAAATTTCATTACACAGATTATGAATAATTAAATCGGAACCAAACAAATAATTTCATTTCCTAAAATTAAGAATAATTAAATTCACGTGCCGAACATGCCAATGCTGTTAGGCTAACTAATACACAGACCACAAGTGCCTCATTTTTTCTGTTTCGAATTTTGCGGTTGGGGGGTTAGTTTTGACTTTTCGTACCTACTTGGAACCCCCTCAAACAGTATGTGAACGTGAGAAGGGGCGGAACGTGGACGGCCTGAAAGGACACGTGGACCAATCGTATACAAGAAAGGACACGTGGCGAGATGTCAGAGGTAGCCCATTCTATGGGCGTGCTCCCGCGGGTATTGAAGTGCCAGGAGGGAAATAGCTGGCTGTTGCAGAAGGGTATCCCGTTCTTCGCTACGTAGTGGGGCCCACCCACGGGCTCCATCTTAGCCAATCCAGTATTCATGTGGTAACATAAATTGCAAGGACGAATATATTATCATATGATGATACTAAAATAAATAAATAATTATATGTCGATATGTGATTTTAGTAAATTTGGAAAAAATTTCACGAAATTTTTAAGTGGTTATGAAATAAATTAAATGATATTAATATTTAGGGAGTGATTAGAAGTAAAGAGTCCATCTGACATCTGATGCTATGGTGGATTTTTCGATGCTTGATAGGTTGATAATTTGGTCTTGATATTGATAGATACCGTATCAACTAATATATTGAGTGTTCGTTCGATCAATCTCGTACATCTTTTTCGAACATTTTTTGAATCTGTTGCAAGCGAGAATACCTGAGTCATGGGACATGTCTTATCAGTGAATCAAACTATAACACAAGTCGAAATACAATATATTTAAATAATACCTATGATGCATGGATACGGACACAGCGACACGGATACGGTGACACGGATTATTTTTTTTGAATTTCCTACGTAAGGAGTGTTGGACACGGTGTCTGATACGATTGTCCGACACGACACGATACGGCAAAATGATATTTTTAGAAGTGTCCGTGTATCATAAAATAATACACAATTGATTTATTAAACAATTAAATTTAGGGAAAAACATAGTTAGAAAGATGGCAAATGTTTTTTGATACCTTCCCCCCAACAAGAAAGGTATTGTTTGATATAGTACTAGCGTGGAATTGCTTGGGAAATTATTTCGGTATAATTGATTTTGTTGAGTAATTTTGAGTTTGAATAGACCAAATTAAAATTTTACTATCAATGTAAGGAAATTTTTCAGAGAGGCCTTACTTATGACTCACCTCGAATCTAATTCAATAGGATATAAAAAAAAAATGTACAGAAATTAAAAAATAATAATATTGAGATTAAATTATTTTTATGATATAATCCTTAAATTTTGCTTAATTCTAAGATAATGTAAAGTCAAAAATATATATTTAAAGAAAATAATTTCAATCGTAGATATCCCAAAAAAATAATTATTATAATTATATACCTCTTTTAATCTATACTATTATACCAATGATGCTGATTGGTTTAAATTGTTAAGAGTTCTTTTTCCAAAATAATAATTTTGGTTTGAATCTCCCGTCACTTTGGGGTGCGTGTTTAAAAAATATTATACTATTATATTGAGTAAGAGATTCCTTTGATATCTTAAACTTTCAAATTCTTTATTTGTTTTTGGGGGAATGTTTGAAAACTCTCCATGGGTTTGAAAACTTTCTTTTAGCTCTCCATTTTCAAATACATCATTTGGGGTTTTAGATACGCGATTATGGGATTTAGATACGCGATTCTGGGATTTAGATACGTGATTTTTTCCTTGTATTTCAAATACATCATTTGGGGTTTTAGATACGCGATTCTTGAGTTTTAATACATCATTTTTTAAAATGGGGAGCTAAAAGGAATTGGACTTATCATTTGGGGAGTTTTCAGGAATTCCCCGTTTGTTTTTTTGTTTTTTTAATCACTCCAACCTTTGGCCTCTTAAATTCTCAAATTCTCTTCTTTTCATTTATTTTTTCCACTAATCCCTTCCACAGCGTGTTACCTCTTATTTTATTTTATGTTTTTTCATTAAAACCGGTTAGGAATCATTAGGGTGCATTTCGAGTCAAGTCGAGTCGAGTTTGGTACAAAAAAATACAGCTTGAATTTGAACTTTAAAATTATTTGCATGGCTTAAGATTGAGCTCGAGATTATCAAGCTTATTTTTTGGAGGCTTGAGCTTGGCTTGCCCAAAGATCGAGCTGAGCTCATTTCGACTCGACGAGCCAACAAATTTTTGAGCTCTCATTCAAGAATAATATTAAACAATAACAAGGATATTAAAATACATAATACATATAGTATATTAATATTTTTAAATTTTATATCAATACTAATAAATAATAATCATTAATATATATATATACTTGATATTTTAGATTAGGCATGAATATTATTAATTATATTATAATAAACTATAAATTATGTAATTACACAATATAAATTATTAACTAATATTTTCATAAGACATATACTTATGTTATTAATTAGTTACTATGGTATATGATATTTATTATTTTATTACATAAAATCTTTGAGTGAATATTTTATATTAGTAATATTATACGATCTAATGTGTCATTGTAAAATAATATATTATTAAGACATATTATGATACAAAATTTAGTAAGGATCATACATGTATTATAAATAATATATAATATTGCATAAATTATGTTATATATCTTGTAATTATACCAGATAAATTATTAACTAATATTTTATTAAGATATATACTTATGTAATTAATTATTTATTATAGTAGTTTGAATTTATTTTTTATTAAATTATTTGTTTGGATAAATATTATATATTATCATAGTAATATGTTAGTAGTATTGTATATAATAATATGTTGTTGTAATTATTAAATTGTAATATTATTAATGATATTTATTGTCAAAATAAGTAGATAAAAATATATAATATATCATATATTTAGTATTACTAAATCATATTAAATGTAAATTAATTTATTGTACATTTATATATATAAATTATTAAACACTATAATATATATATATATATATATATATATATATATATATATATATATATAATATACATATCAATATATGTATATAATATAATATAATATATGTAACAAAAAATATATATATATAAATATATGTATTAGTTTGTGAGCCAATTTACAAGTCTCGAGCCTCAAAGAAATAGGTACGATATGAGCTCAATTAAGCTCGGGTTGACACACGACCAGAGCTCGATTAAGCTCAACTTGAGCTTGACATCGTCCGAGGCCGAGTTGAGCCAACTTGAACTGTAGCACCCTTAACGAAAAGGCACTACATCCCCCGCACTATAGTTCAATCCACATATGGAACAGGCACCCATACATGAATCAAGCCTATAGCGAACGAGAGACAATAAAACACTACCCTAGCTAGGCGGGATACCCTCAAATAATACAACAATCCAAAATAAAACCGGAAGCATAAAGATATACATTCACTCCATTATTCGTTTTCATCCTTCCATTACATATTTACATCACCATCCGTCAGTTATCAAACATAGGTCATGATATATACATACTAGTCAAGTTCACCAAAAGTTCAAATTGCTCATAACATGTATCAAAATACAAAAGACCAAAGCTAGACTCCCAAAAGCGGTAAAATGGACTCAAATCCCGCCTAGCACTCGATCTTCATGACCTGAAAATTGTGAGGTGTCAGTCTATGAAAGACTGAGTGAGGGGTTGTAATTTAAAAGTGCAAATACCATGCAAATTGTAAACTCGGGTAAGATTTTCATAAACAATATTAGTTTAATAAATAAACAAAGCTCGCCCGAGGTTACAATTTTTCCGTTTTCAATTCAGTTATTTCAATACAATCCAATAATCAGTGGCCCGGCGAGTGAGGGCAAATCTCCAATCTATCTCCGATAGTGTACATTAATTCCATTTTATCAATTAAGTGATCAGGCAATCAATTCAGTACACAAATAGACAGTTTCAATCAATCCATCCTTCTTCCTCCGGGTGATAGGGGATTGCAAGGCCCCACCATCCAATCTCATTGAGTATAGGGTTCATGATTCCCTATACCCGGAACTCCTTCCTCCACTAATCTCCTAGTGGATTCAGGGGTCATCCCGCAATTTCGTGAGGATAGTGCAAGAGTTGCCCGTCGGCCCTTGCCTTCCCGGTTGGCTCAATACACTACCCTCGGGCCCTCTGTGAACATGTTTCACTCGCCAAAGCAATCAATCAATTCAATTCAATATCAATAATAATACCTCGGTACAATATCAATCGATCAATAAAGGAACAATTCAATTTTCGGGAAAATTTATAGATATAATTATTTATTTTGGTCCAAAATCACATAGGGTTGTAGGGTTCTTTTATAAATAAAAATAGCCTCACCTTTACCAACACAAGAAGAAAGGATACACCTTATGGAGCGTGTTCCTCGTTTCCCGGACCGTGATCTGTGTAACAAAGGGACAAGTGTACATAAGACTCTACCCTTATGAACCAACGAAGACGAACGGCATGATCCAATAATGTCACTTATACAATTTCAATCAATAACGATCATGACATGTTCAATTTAGAAATTTAAGATAACAATGATCAAATAGGGCATAAAAGTCATATATTTCACATATGGGAGCCAAGAAAGTGAAAGGAATGCAATATGAAAGATTTTGGTGAAGTTTAGGAACACTTGACAATTTTGGAAAAATGCACATGTTGTGGGAAAACTGTAATATCTTAAATTCTAGGAGTGGGAATTGAGTTTTTCTTGTTGGAAATGAAAGTAGACACATAGACCTTTCCAACTCTATATGGCACGTTTTCTAATTCAAACCGAGGTGAAAATGACATAGGTTCGAAGTTTGACAAAATGCAGTTTCTGGAGGGTGGTCGAGGGCGCGACCAAAAACCTTCACAAAATGGTCGCGAAGTATTTTTCCGAATTTTTGTCCAATTTTTTCAAATCTCGAAACTGGGCCAAAAATGGGTAGCGGCCTCGACCACATGCGTAGCAGCAGAAACAGTGGAGAAAATAGGGGTTTTCATGCAAAAATCAATCCAAACAATTAAGACATCAAATTCCAACCATAACTAATGCTTCATATCATCAAATATGCATCATACTTCAAGCATCTATCCAAATAACCAAGAAATAAACATTAAAATGGCAAGAATCATCATAAAACCCCCATGCTTGCTCATGCTTCCATCCTTCAAGAATTTCAAGATTTTCATGAAATTTTCACTCTAATTCATCATCATCATATCCTCTACTCCAATCATGCAAGAATTCATCACTAAATCCCTAATTTCCTACTTGATCAATTATGCAAGATGTTCATGAAATCTCTAATTCCTACCTTGAATCAAAAAGATGGTTGATGAGATGATGATATGTTGTCGATGATGCTCTTACTTCACACTTCCCTTCCATCCTAGCTTGAATTATGGTTGATATCTTCTTCCTCTTCTCAAGGTGTAAAAACCGACATTTTCTAGGTGTATGTGTGTGTTTTCTTTGTTCTTTGATCACAATGGAATGTAATGGAAGTATTTAGATGAATTAAGGGATATATCCTAAAGTCATGTGTGGAAATATGTGATTCCTCCCTATTTGCATAAAAGTCCCTTATTTATTTAAATTGATGCACATAAGTATAATCTCTAACAATTGATGCAATTAACTTCAAGTCATGATATACACTCATTACACAATTTCACATAAAGGAACAATTAAGGATCATATAATACAAGTATGACACTTATTTCACTTATTTCATATAATTCATATAAATGACATTTCATATAAATGTATGGGAACATATGGCAAGTAATATGATGAAACTTGTAATTAAATGAACAAACAGGTAATTTTAACCTCCCAACTCCCGAAGACCCGCTCGTGGAGTGCTTTCCTGAACTTCCGGAAATTGGGGCGTTACAACTCTCCCCCCCTTAGAAGAATCTGGTCCCCAGATTCACTGATCGGAGTTGAACAACTCGGGGTGGAACCTTTTCATCTTTTCTTCCGGTTCCCAAGTCATCTCTTCGGATTTATCACTTCTCCATAACACCTTGACCATAGGAATCCGTCGATTTCTTAATTCTTGATACTTTCTATCCAACACCTTAACCGGTTGCTGAACAAAAGACAGATTCGGTTCTAACTCAACTGCTTCAACGGGGAGAATTTCTGTTTCATCGGGATAATACTTTCTGAGCTGAGAGACATGGAATACATTATGAATCCCGGTAAGATGAGGCGGTAGGTCCAATCGATAAGCTACTTCTCCGATTCTCTCAAGAACTTCAAATGGACCTAGATAGCGAGGGTTAAGCTTCCCTCCTTTCCCAATCCGAGAAAATCCCTTTCTTGGAGATACCTTCAAGAAAACCCGATCTCCAACTTCAAATTTGAGATCCCTTCTACGAATATCGGCGTAACTTTTCTGTCTATCTTGTGCAGCCTTCATCCGTTGTTGTATTAACTGAACCTTTTCAATCATAGCTTCCACGGCTTTAGAAGATTTCTCAAGTTTTCTTTCCTTCTTTACCCCTTCTTGTTTTGTCCACTTCCATTCCTCTAGATCAAAATATAGCGGGGACCGACATTTTCGTCCATAAAGTAATTCATACGGAGCCATGCCAATAGAAGACTGATAACTATTATTGTAAGCAAATTCAATTAAGGGGAGTTGGTCACACCACGAATTCGAGAAGTCCAAAGCACACGACCGTAGTAAATCTTCCAAATACCGTATTACCCTTTCAGATTGGCCATCAGTCAGAGGATGAAAAGCCGTGCTAAACTGAAGTTTTGTTCCCAAAAGATCTTGTAATTCTCTCCATAACTTCGAAGTAAAACGGGGATCTCTATCCGAAACAATGCTCACCGGTATACCATGGAGACAATTACCCAAATACCGTCATATCCTCCTTTCACCTTAGGTAACCCAGATATAAAATCCATTGTCACCTGTTCCCATTTCCATTCGGGGATAGGCAACGGCTGTAAGAGACCTCCTGGCTTTTGATGCTCAACTTTAACTTGTTGACACGTCAAACAACATCTTACAAACTCGGCCACATCCTTCTTGAGTCCACGCCACCAATAAAATTGTTTCAAGTCTTTATACATTTTATTTCCTCCTGGATGTACCGAATAGGCTGATTTATGGGCCTCTTCTAACAATACTCGTTTCAATTCATCGGGTACCACTAATCGGTTCTTGAAGCGAAGAAAACCAGCTTCATCAAACCCGAATGGACTTTCCGGATCTTCTCTTGCCTTAGTAATTAATTTCTGAACTTTCGGATCCTTTCCTTGAGCCTCAAACAATCTAGATTTCAATTCCGGTTGAATGGTGATGTTGAACACCCAGGCTTTTATCACAATAGGCTCAATATGGCTATTTTCCCCAATTTCCAAATTTGAAACTCCAACTTTTCGGCTCAAAGCGTCGGCTACTATATTAGCCTTCCCGGGATGATACTTGATTACACAGTCATAATCTTCTAACCGTTCCATCCATCTTCGTTGTCTCAAGTTAAGATCTTTCTGGGTGAATAGATATTGGAGACTTTTATGATCCGTGAAAATCTCAAAAGATACTCCATATAAGTAATGTCTCCATTTTCCAAGTGCGAATATCACCGCTGCAAGCTCTAGATCATGTGTCGGATAATTCTTTTCATAATCTTTTAACTTCCGGGAAGCATAAGCAATAACCTTGCCCTTCTGAGTTAAAACACATCCCAAACCTTCTTTAGATGCATCCGTGTAAACTGCGTATCCTTCTAACCCGTCTGGAAGAGCTAAAACCGGGGCTGACACCAATCTCTTCTTTAACTCATTGAAGTTTATCTCACACTTGTCATCCCAATCATACTTAACATCTTTCTTAGTCAACCGAGTTAAAGGAGCGGCAATTTTAGAAAAATCTTGCACAAACCTCTTATAATATCCCGCCAATCCCAAGAAACTCTTAATCTCAGAGGCATTCTTAGGTCTCTCCCACTTCAAGACGGCCTCGATCTTGGAAGGATCAACTTCCAACCCGTTTCCTGAAATTATATGCCCCAAGAACGATACCCGATCGATCCAAAACTCACACTTACTGAACTTGGCAAATAATTGATGTTCCTTTAAAGTTCTCAACACAAGTTCAAGATGCCTTGCATGCTCTTCGGCCGACTTGGAGAAAACCAAAATATCGTCAATAAAGATAACCAGAAACTTATCAAGGAACGGCCGGAAAATCCTATGCATCATTTCCATAAAGGCGGCGGGAGCATTTGTCAAACCGAACGGCATAACCACGAACTCATAATGCCCATATCTTGTATTGAACCCCGTCTTTGGAATATCTTCGGCTCGGATCCGTAATTGATAATAGCCTTGTCTCAAATCAAGCTTTGAATATACCTTGGATCCTTGGAGTATATCAAACAACTCCTCGATGTGGGGAAGAGGATATTTATTCTTAATTGTCATCCGATTCAATTCCCGATAATCGATACACATCCTCAAAGTACCATCCTTCTTCTTTACAAACAATACCGACGCTCCCCACGGTGACGAACTCGGTCTTATATACCCAATTTCCAATAAAGCATCAAGTTGGACTTTCAATTCTTTCAATTCCGCCGGAGCCATCCGATATGGAGTCTTGGAATACGGCTCGGTATTCGGATATAAGTCGATCACAAATTCGATTTCTCTCTCCGGTGGCAACGACTCCAATTTTTCCGGAAACACTTCGGGAAATCCCTTAACAACTTTTGTTTCTTCCAATTTTACCTGATCCTTGGGTCGATTAAGTATATAAGCTATGAATCTCGTAGCCCCGTCACGAACCAATTTCTGAGCTTCTGCAAAAGATAATAGAGGTACCAATTTCGAACTCCAACCAGTAATAACATCCGAACCCAGCTGAACTCTCTTGGCTCGACAATCCACGGTGGCATTATGCTTAAACAACCAATCCATCCCCAATATAGATCCATAGCGTGACATTGGCAATTCAATAAAATCCGTAGAGAAAACTCGACCCCTCAATACTCACCGGCACCGCTCGAAAAACTCGGTTAGTTTCTATACTACCACCGAAAGGAGTACTAACATGTTAATAAGCAGAAGACAAAGTAACACAGAAAGGCAAATTCACAGAAATAGCACGGGAAATAAAGGAGTGGGTAGCTCCCGGATCAAATAAAGTATGTATGTTCGTGCCATGGATGCAAATAGTACCTTCCGCCACGGTTGCAGGGTCTATATCAGGATCCACTTCCTCTCCTTCCAAAGCATAGGCTCGGGCTCTAATCATCGGCCTCTGACCCCCGGCAGGCTGATCTCGGCGATCCGGACACGTATCCACTCGATGATCGGCATCCCCACAAATGAGGCACAACCCGAGACGCCTTCTGCAATTATCATAGTGATGAGTAGGCTGTCCATAGAAGGTACATTTTGGTTTCTCGGGAGGTGGTGGTACACTAGAAGGCTGAGAAATTTTCTGAGTCGGCCCTTGTTGTTTAAACTTCTTCGTTGGACCCTTAGATTGTGAAGGAACTATCTCATGAGTGATTGGCCTTTTTCCCGGATTATATCCCGCTCTCGATCCTGATCCCGAGCCCTGTCCTGACCGGTAAGAAGACCTTCGTGCATTGACCGAATCTTCCACCTTTAAGGCCTTTTGAGTAGCCTTTTTCCAAGTGCTAGTATTAACCGCTTCGATCGCCGCTTGAATGTCCGGCCTTAGTCCTTGAACAAACTGCATAGCTTTGTGAAAATCATCGCCGGTAATATTGGGAGCATACTTGGATAACCTTTCAAATTCTGCTATGTACTCGGACACGGATCTCCCTCCTTGTTTAAGCTCGGTAAACTCTTTGAGTCTTCGGGTCCGTGAAGAGGGAGGAATGAACTTGTTCTTGAATTCCCGCACTAACACTTCCCAAGTAACCTCTTCTCCGGCCGCATCAAGAACGATCTTGGTGCTTTTCCACCACGAATAAGCTTCTCCCTGGATTAAAGTAAGAGTACACCGGGCCTTCTCTCTCGAATCACAAGGAATAATAGCCCAAATTCTTTCTACTTCCTTAAGCCACTGTTCAGCTTGCATATCATTTCCTTTAAAGAATCGGGGTGGATGTTGGCTTTGAAATTCCCTTAATATAGCTGAAATCGGGGCCGGTGGTGCTGCTGGAGGAACCGGTGGTGCAGGAGGCACATAATATCTCAATCTTTGGTCTATTAGTTGAACCATAGAATTTAGGAAATCCTGTGGATGTGCTTGAGGGGGTGGAGGTGGAGGAACATGCTCATGACGGTGATGCCTGTGCCCTGGAGAATGCTCTCTACGAGGCCTCCCACGTGGCATCCTGAAATTCAAAACACTGTACATGCATGTTCGATTAACAAGTGCAAATGAGTGCAAGGAAACTCATAATTCACATAAGTTACATAACTCAAGTAGTTCAAACAAATCCAAGTAATATTCAATTATTATACAAGATTCGCAATTAATCAAATAATCCTATGCCGTACGACTTAGACTTGACATGACGCGACACTAGAACCTCGGTTTTGCAACCGGGCTCTGATACCACCTTAGGATGTAGCACCCTTAACGAAAAGGCACTACATCCCCCGCACTATAGTTCAATCCACATATGGAACAGGCACCCATACATGAATCAAGCCTATAGCGAACGGGAGACAATAAAACACTACCCTAGCTAGGCGGGATACCCTCAAATAATACAACAATCCAAAATAAAACCGGAAGCATAAAGATATATATTCACTCCATTATTCGTTTTCATCCTTCCATTACATATTTACATCACCATCCGTCAGTTATCAAACATAGGTCATGATATATACATACTAGTCAAGTTCACCAAAAGTTCAAAATGCTCATAACATGTATCAAAATACAAAAGACCAAAGCTAGACTCCCAAAAGCGGTAAAATGGACTCAAATCCCGCATAGCACTCGATCTTCATGACCTGAAAATTGTGAGGTGTCAGTCTATGAAAGACTGAGTGAGGGGTTGTAATTTAAAAGCGCAAATACCATGCAAATTGTAAACTCGGGTAAGATTTTCATAAACAATATTAGTTTAATAAATAAACAAAGCTCGCCCGAGGTTACAATTTTTCCATTTTCAATTCAGTTATTTCAATACAATCCAATAATCAGTGGCCCGACGAGTGAGGGAAAATCTCCAACCTATCTCCGACAGTGTACATTAATTCCATTTTATCAATTAAGTGATCAGGCAATCAATTCAGTGCACAAATAGACAGTTTCAATCAATCCATCCTTCTTCCTCCGGGTGATGGGGGATTGCAAGGCCCCGCCATCCAATCTCATTGAGTATAGGGTTCATGATTCCCTATACCCGGAACTCCTTCCTCCGCAATTTGGTGAGGATAGTGCAAGAGTTGCCCGTCGGCCCTTGCCTTCCCGGTTGGCTCAATACTCTACCCTCGGGCCCTCTGTGAACATGTTTCACTCGCCAAAGCAATCAATCAATTCAATTCAATATCAATAATAATACCTCGGTACAATATCAATCGATCAATAAAGGAACAATTCAATTTTCGGGAAAATTTATAGATATAATTATTTATTTTGGTCCAAAATCACATAGGGTTGTAGGGTTCTTTTATAAATAAAAATAGCCTCACCTTTACCAACACAAGAAGAAAGGATACACCTTATGGAGCGTGTTCCTCGTTTCCCGGACCGTGATCTGTGTAACAAAGGGACAAGTGTACATAAGACTTTACCCTTATGAACCAACGAAGACGAACGGCATGATCCAATAATGTCACTTATACAATTTCAATCAATAACGATCATGACATGTTCAATTTAGCAATTTAAGATAACAATGATCAAATAGGGCATAAAAGGCATATATTTCACATATGGGAGCCAAGAAAGTGAAAGGAATGCAATATGAAAGATTTTGGTGAAGTTTAGGAACACTTGACAATTTTGGAAAAATGCACATGTTGTGGGAAAACTGTAATATCTTAAATTTTAGAAGTGGGAATTGAGTTTTTCTTGTTGGAAATGAAAGTAGACACATAGACCTTTCCAACGCTATATGGCACGTTTTCTAATTCAAACCGAGGTGAAAATGGCGTAGGTTCGAAGTTGGACAAAATGCAGTTTCTGGAGGGTGGTCGAGGGCGTGACCAAAAACCTTCACAAAATGGTCGCGAAGTATTTTTCCGAATTTTTGTCCAATTTTTTCAAATCTCGAAACTGGGCCAAAAATGGGTAGCGGCCTCGACCACATGCGTAGCAGCAGAAACAGTGGAGAAAATAGGGGTTTTCATGCAAAAATCAATCCAAACAATTAAGACATCAAATTCCAACCATAACTAATGCTTCATATCATCAAATATGCATCATACTTCAAGCATCTATCCAAATAACCAAGAAATAAACATTAAAATGGCAAGAATCATCATAAAACCCCCATGCTTGCTCATGCTTCCATCCTTCAAGAATTTCAAGATTTTCATGAAATTTTCACTCTAATTCATCATCATCATATCCTCTACTCCAATCATGCAAGAATTCATCACTAAATCCCTAATTTCCTACTTGATCAATTATGCAAGATGTTCATGAAATCTCTAATTCCTACCTTGAATCAAAAAGATGGTTGATGAGATGATGATATGTTGTCGATGATGCTCTTACTTCACACTTCCCTTCCATCCTAGCTTGAATTATGGTTGATATCTTCTTCCTCTTCTCAAGGTGTAAAAACCGACATTTTCTAGGTGTATGTGTGTGTTTTCTTTGTTCTTTGATCACAATGGAATGTAATGGAAGTATTTAGATGAATTAAGGGATATATCCTAAAGTCATGTGTGGAAATATGTGATTCCTCCCTATTTGCATAAAAGTCCCTTATTTATTTAAATTGATGCACATAAGTATAATATCTAACAATTGATGCAATTAACTTCAAGTCATGATATACACTCATTACACAATTTCACATAAGGGAACAATTAAGGATCATATAATACAAGTATGACACTTATTTCACTTATTTCATATAATTCATATAAATGATATTTCATATAAATGTATGGGAACATATGGCAAGTAATATGATGAAACTTGTAATTAAATGAACAAACAGGTAATCTTAACCTCCCAACTCCCGAAGACCTGCTCGTGGAGTGCTTACCTGAACTTCCGGAAATTGGGGCGTTACATGAACTCGACTCGTGCGGCTCACAAGCCAACTCGACTCAAAGCACACCCCTAGGAGTCATGGGGTTATTAGCGAGAACCTCTCCTCATTTATTTAATTTTTAATTTTTTCTCACTTGACCTTAATATTTTATCTATTATATTATGGGAGAACTAATAATAACTTCTCATTTTCCACTACATATTTTATTTACCTCCACGATGCTAAAATTTTTAGTACTAATTCCCTAATTTAAAAAATAAAATTTTCTTCGCACCCCATTTTGTGCAAAAATACTCAATCACCCTTCATAGAAAAAAAAAAGAAAAAGACACACAAACAATTTGTTAACATAATACCTACATGCATAACTTTATACTTTTGTTTTGTATAATACTTCAGAATACAATTTTCATAATATAATTTTCATACTTCATGTGTAAAAATTAATACTTTTTTTTCTGTACAGGTGGACTTGAGGGTAAAAATTAATTGGTGATATATATTTTAGTTGTGGTGATGAATATTTGGTTGTGTTGGTTGATATGGTACTAATTTGTTGTTTGTGATTTTGTTATTGATAGAATTTAAAGTACTCAAATATAAAGTTGGAGTGTTCATAAAAATTAAAGTATTTACGTTTTAAATTAGGGTATTATTCATACAAATTAAAGTACTTAGGTTAAACTTGGAAAATTGTTTAGAAATTCTAAAATTATTCAAATTTAAAATTAAAATATTGTTCGTAAAAGTTAAAATACTTATGTTTTAAATTAGGGTATTATTTATAAAACCTAAGTACCTAGGTTTAAAATTTGAGTACTGTTCAAAAATATAAAGTATTCAAATTTAAAATCAGCTATCTTGTTTGTAAAATATAAAGTACTCAAATTTAAATTTGAAGTACGAGAATGAAAAACAAAGAAAAAAGAAAAGAAAATAATTAAAGGTATTGCAGTCAATTTAGATGTTTGGGGAGTGAATAAAAATTAAAATTTAATATTAGGGAGTTAGTGTTAAAACTAATTATTTTGGGGAGTAAACTAAAATTTCCTACACTAATGGTTACTTAAAACTAATTGCCCCTTATATTTTTTAATTTTAATTTTAATATTATCTTATTTTATTTATCTATTTATCATAGATTTATAATTATCATAATGATAATTATAAAATAAATAATAACATGAAAAATATAATTTAATATATATTTAAAAAAAATAAAAATAATAATAATAATAATTTTATTTGCACACGCATTGAGTATATAAAGGTATTAATTACTAATAAATGTTAAAAGTTGAGTAAGTTATTATTCGATATCCGTGCTTATGCTACCTAGATTTCTTTTTTTTTTTTTTTTGAAATAAAAACAGAAAGAATACGATAGGCCATTACTCAACATTATTAGTGAGCTCAAGGTCCCCTTCTAACCCATTAAGAGCCGAATACATTAGCAAATGAGCAACCATATAAAATAAAAATAATAATAATAATAATTTTATTTGCACACATATTGAGTATATAAAGGTATTAATTACTAATAAATGTTAAAAGTTGAGTATGTTATTATTCGATATCCGTGCTTATGCTACTTAGATTTCTTTTTTTTTGAAATAAAAACCGAAAGAATACGATAGGCCATTACTCAACATTATTAGTGAGCTCAAGGTCCCCTTCTAACCCATTAAGAGCCGAATACATTAGCAAATGAGCAACCATATTTTCTTCACGACGAATAAAAGCAAAAGTGACTTTCAGGATGCAAAAGAGTTTTTCTTGAATGTCTGCTACCAGTGGTCCGGAAGTTGAGAAATCCTCCTCCCGAACTTGAAACTTTCTAACCAAATTAATACAATCAATTTCTATGATGACCAGTTGATATTCTTTCGTCTGAATGAATTCTGCCGCCAGTTTTATAGCTCAAGCTTCCATCAGTTCTGGCTTCAAGACTTAACGACGCCAAGTGCTTCTCCAGCCCAACACGTTACCCAAATGGTTTCTCACAACACCACCACAACCCTTGTAATTCTCCCGTAGGAACACCACTCCATCTACATTAACTTTCAGAGTCCCCATTGGTAGTCTCTCCAAGGAATACTAAAACGACTGAAGTTCAGTTAGAACTACTGTTGGGGAAAAAGACAAAACACAACGAAAATTTAAAATTTTCAACATTGAATCGCTTGGTTGCAATTTTTATTCCTAAACTTAAACAATAACGTTTTGCAAACTCACGTTAATTAAAGCTTTCTTGAAGTGTTTGGACCACCTTTGAAACACTCTTTGGGCAGATATGTTTTTCCACTCCCCTTCACGCAAAGATCCTTCTTCGAGACTCCAAGGTAAAAGCCCTACAAAGATATCCACACCAATCCTAGATCACGATCAAATTAGGGAGATTGTTAGTTCTTTGACTTGTGTTTTGGCTAGGATAGTTTGAGTAAAAAACCCTTTCATATTTTCCCAGAAAAAGTCTGACGCTTCAAAGATGTCGGTTTGAGGAAGAAAAAAGATATATCCTCCTTTTATTTCTATGTGGATCGATCCTCCCTCCTAGAGAGAGATGAATTCTCTTTCCTTCTAGAATGATATTTTCTTGATAGAAAAGTTACACGTTCACTTTTACTAAACCACATCCAGATATTATTCTTTCTTATCCTAACTAATTTAGATTATTATCTTCTATTTATTTATTTACTTAATTAAATAAAAAAATAAAAAAATATTTTAATTAATAATTAATTCTTAATTATTTATTTATTGGGCTTATCTTTCGGATTGGGTTTTATAACTAATTTATAATTAATTGAAGTTCAAAGTTTAATTATACAATATAATTAAGTAAATAGCTTCGCGCATATGGGACATGTGCTGCGTCACACACACCCCACACGTGCTCTACGCACATGTGGGGTTTATCCGATCAAACCCTTGACTGCTTTGGTTAATCTGATTAACCCTACCAAAACTCTCGTGACTTGACATTGGTATGTGACTCTTTAGGTTCGACTCCAGCAACTGAGCCCATCGTAGCCCATCCAACTAAGGGAAACCCTCCTGCTGAAATTGAGAACCCCCCTGTCTAAACTTCTTATATTATCTGTAACTGTTTTTGACTAGTTTCTTGTATTCTTTCTTTCATTTGTAATTCGTTGGGGTTTGACCCCGGTTTTAATGGAACAATCCTTTTTTTGAATCGTATGCTTCTTTGAGTTTTTGAATTTGCACTACTTATCTGATTGTCGTATCCTTGGCATCCTTGATGTTTTGCCAAAAGCGAAATTTTTAACGGAATTAGTTTGCAGAGCATCCTTGGCATCCTTGAGTTTTTGAATTTACACTACTTATCTGGCTCGAGGTGGGTTATGAATCCATCCATCAAGCAGACTTGCAATCCCTTAGGATTAGCCTCTGGCTTTCATGGACTTCCGGGGGGGGGGGGGGGGGGAATGCACTCTCCCTCTAAAGCATTGATAGTATATCGAATGCAGATTTAAGAAGCAATTCCAGAACACTTAATGACTGAAACAAGTAAAAGACATTTAGATGGACTGAAAAGTGCTTTTATTGATGTGAGTGAGTCAAGTACAGAATACTTACAACCAAATGCAACTTAAACATAAAATTTGTTAAGGTTATGGGCATTCCAAGATCTGGGAATGGTATTCCCCTTCCATATCTTCAAGGTGGTAGGCCTTGTTTCGGCCTATTTCTGCAATGCGATAGGGGCCTTCCCAGTTGGGTTGTAGTTTGACCACGTGCTTAGTTACTTCGACCTTCTTGAGGACTAAGTTGCCTATCTGGAAAGCGCGGGGTTTAATGCCCTTGTTGTAGCCCCGAGCCACGGTGGCTCGATATTGTTACATGTGTTGAAAACCTTTATGTCGGACTTCTTCAATTGTATCGAGCTCATGCGCTCGGTCTTCAGCATTTCTGGCGAGTTGGTAGTTGGATACTCTAGCTCTTTGATGGAGTAGCTCTGCGGGGATCATGGCCTCAGACCCATAAACCATCGAGAAAGGTGTTAGCCCTGTCGCAGTTCTTGGGGTGGTGCAGTAGGCCTAAAGGATCCCATCAAGTTCATCAACGCAGGTTCCTTTCTTTGCCTCGAGCCTGGTCTGGAGGTTTTGAATGATTATGCGATTGACAACTTCGACCTGGCCATTTACTTGTGGATGCCTGCGTGATTTATCGAAGTTGAATTATAAACCATTTAATCCTAGAAATCATATTCCACTTATTAGATGATCGGTATGTATAAGGAAGTTTCAAGTGAAGTGGTAGTTGTTGGGAATTCGGGTTATTCGCCATTAAATTATTTAGGAACTTTAGCTAGGATTTGCTTGAATTGTCATTGGCCTTTTGACGCGAACACAAACATTTGTGATGAATGTTATCCGGTTACTCAACCAATCACAATACCGAGCGGCTTTAGCTTTACTCATAATTACTCGTATTATTGTGATAAATCACTTATTTGGTTGGGTGATCAGCGGAGTATTCATAATTTGCCTCACTCGCCGAGATTATTTGGGACCTTTTTACGCGAGCACAAACATTTGTGATGAATGTGACCCGGTTACTAAGCCCCATTTAATCATTTTGACGGATTTTTGGCACTGCACATAATAGATTATAGCATGTAATACTCAACTTATTCAATTCCCTAGCTCCACCACAATTTCCCACAATCAAATGAAAATGCATCATGCATACCAAATCAACTTTTAAGTTTCATATGTTTCTATTCAAGAACGGTGCCATTATTCACATAATATTAATGTTCTAACCAATTAAACCGGGCATACAATTTTCATTATGTGAAAGCATCATTAGCAATTAGTTAACATCAAGCAATGCAAGACTCAACCATACTCCCCTATCCTTTTAAAAATAATCCATCATTGCCTAAGTCGTATAAATTCATCAAGTAAGAAGCAAATTTAACTAAATCTTTTCACCTAATCATGCATATAGAGGGCACAGCCCTGAAATCTGCTATTCACAGCCATAAACACGCAATTACAGCAGTAATTTCCCAAAATCATGCAAAATTTGCAAAAAATTTCTCATACACCCCTGAGACATCCCCCCACACTTAAAGCATATGTTGTCCTCAACATAAAAATAAAGTAGAATGGAAAACTGAGGACTTCCTTGAAACCGGGGGGTGTGATGATTGGGAGCCAGACTAGGGAAATCCTGTCTATGATCACATGTAGGCTCCCTGCCAGCAACAGTTTCTGGTTGGAGGCGCAGTGCAGTTTCGGGCAATGGGCAAGTTTCTTCGCATATCAGGGTGTGGGTCAGGTTTATAAAAACGGGTCAGGAATCCTGACCGTGTCCTCAGGTAAGCTTCCTCACAGTAGCATTTTGTCAAATTTCACCATTTTTTACAGTTCATTTGCCGTGAAAGCTCCCCCACACTTATCCAAATATATCAGTTGCACATTCACTTATTAAACACGAGAAGAAAAGAGAATTACAACGGGATGAGGGAAACGAGAAAAGCAAAGGAACAGAAATAAAGGAAACAAAAAGCAAATGAAAAGAAACATGGGTTGCCTCCCATTAGCATCCCTGTTTAACGTCATGGACTTAACGTGTCCCTATTTTTGTACTTAAGCTCCTAGAGTCCTACAGGAGGGTCCTCTAGATCAACCCTCTCAACCATTTGTGGATCAAAATCTTCATAAAATAGTTTTAGTCTATACCCTTTCACTTCACTATCCGAATTTTCAATCACTCGACCAGGGGGCTTAAGAATCTTTTTCTTCACTTTCTCCATTATAGGTGGCTCTAGCCTATGGCAAGCTTCTTTGTGGGACTTAGTTCCTCGCTCCAAAACAATCTTATGTATGCTCCCAAAAGGGATCAGACCCTTGATGTTGGCGACAGTCCATTCAATTGCCTCTTTGTACTCTCGAAGCACTCTGATCAGTTTCTACTCTTCCAGACTCTCAAGTGTGCTGGTTATGATCACTGGCAGTGTCTCACGATCACCCAAAGATTCACATTTTAAAAGCTTAGGTAGCTTTTCGAGTTCCAACTGTAGAACCTGCAAAACTGAAGGTAAAAGTTTAGATTCTGATTTAGATAGCTCAGCAGGCACGTATTTTGAACTTGTAATATCATTAAGCCCTTCTAACGCATGGAATTTATCAAGAACATCATCAAAAGATTTAAAACGGTCAGAAAATCTCTTAAGCCAATTAACAGATATGTTATGACTAATATCATAATTCAACTCAGTATTATTGTTCAAACCAAAATCCTCATGAGTCAAATTCTCAATGACATCAGCATTATAAATGCAAGACACATCATCAACATGCTTTGTGGAATCATAAACATTGAATTTCACTACATCGCCTTCGAATTCTAAAGTTAATGAACCACTATACACATCTATCTTTGCTTTAGCTGTACTAAGGAAAGGCCTACACAACAAGATATCAGAGGATTCATATGAACTATTATTTTTCATATCAATCACAAAGAAATCAGCAGGAAAAATCAATTCGCCAACTCGAACCAACACATCCTCTAAGATACCCTCAGGATAGACAATTTATCGATCAGTTAATTGAATAACAACTCCAGTACTAGTTAATGGACCAAGACCCAAAGAAGTGTATACAGATAAAGGCATCACATTAATAGAAGCTCCTAAATCACACATAGCCTTTCTAATACCAATATTTCCAATCTTGCAAGGAATGGAAAACATACCTTTATCGTGACACTTAGGAGGTAATTTTCTCTGTAAGACAGCTGAAACATTTTCACCTACACTTAACCACTCATTACCTATCAACTTACGCTTATTCGTGCACAATTCATTAAGGAATTTGACATAGCATGGAACCTGTTTAATGGCATCGAGGAGTGGAATGTTCACTTCGACCTTTTCAAAGAACTCCATAATACTCTTATCCTCTCTGTTCTTCTTGTTGGAAAATACGAATCAGAAAGCAGCGGAATTTAAAAAATTTTTCCAACAAAAGGACCTTGAACTCGCAATCGTGTAACCAAATTCGTAAAGATAGAAAACTTACTTTTCTTTTGTTCTTTCTTGAAGCGTTTCAAGCCACCCAAGAACGCTCTTCTCGCGGCTTGATCCCCTCTCCTTGGTAAAGCTCGAATCTTCAAACTTCTAACTTGAAGTCTCTAGAGAAAGTCTACCAACTTGATCACAATCTAACTAGTAAGGATGCTAGTTCTCTAGTTAGTGTTTAGGCTTAACCTAGGGCTTTGTTTATCTTGGAGAAAGGAAGGTGTTCAACACATGAACCAAGAATTGTCAATTTAGCTCTAAAGGGGAGCATGAGCTCCCCTATATATAGGAAAGGGGAGGGGCGGCCGAACCTAGTCCTAATGGACAAAGGATTTAGTCCCTCTCTCTCCTATTACTTGATCATCAAGTATTTTCCAACTTTGACTTTGAATTCTAACTCAAGTCAACTTTTAAGAGAGCTAAAAATATCCAAACTATTTTTGGATAATTTTATACTTTATTTATTATAAAATAAATAACTTATTTTTTATCTAATTAATTAATTCGTAATTAATTAACTAGATTATTTTCTCCAAAATTAGACTTTCTTTTTAATTCAAAATTAAACCAAAGTCTATTAAATAATTAACACATTTAATTATTTAATACATATATATATAATATATATATATCCACACGTGTGTGACACGTGTCACAGTGACACGTGTCACTCACGTGAGCCACACGTGTGGAACCCTCTTGGCCCGATTAACTCGTTTAATCATTTTCAAGCCTCAACTCATGTAACCAAGTTGTTGTGTGTGACCCTCTAGGTTCTCAATTCAATTAGCAGTGACCCTAATTAATTAATTCACTAATTAATTAATCAGTCCACAGATTAAACGACCATAGTCTAGCAACAGGTGTTTAACCCCTAGCTGAATTGGAATGTTCGGATTCGACAGAACCTTTAAGTCATTGATTCATGTGAGATACAATCCTCCTACTTACTATCTCTCAACCAAGATCTAGGGCAAGGGAATAATCAGAACCCTAATAATCTGGTCTTAAAGCTAAGTGCATTTCATATCCATTTGATCTCAATCCAAGAAACCCTTTTCTTGATGTCTTGATCTACTGCCTTGGCCAAGGACTCCATATGGCATATGAATGACTTACACAATAAGAGATCACCTTGCAAATGCAAGTGTAGGTCCTATCTTGATTCTCATTCACTTTCATGAGTCACTTGTGCAGCCCCAGCATAAGCCTTGAATCAGTTGTCTAAGGCGACACCCTTTAAAGCTTATACCTAAGACTACAGAGTTAACTCATAAAGTGACAAGGAACCTCAAGTCTAAGGATCAATTAATCACATCAATGACTCGTGAGATATTTCCTAATCTGGAAGTTTCCATTTCCTGAAATAGAAACTTCCTTTCCCATTTAGGAATGTTCTCACACGGGGCACCTCAGTGAACTTACTTATTAAAGTAAGCACCCTTATGTATCACGCACGTATCAACTATACACTTTGCACCTCCATGAAACAAGGTGGTCCTTCTTAAGGGCGTGATCCCACAAGCAAGCCTTAGAGGAGTCAGGTTGACACTCCCACTGTCTGTAGGACTCATCGGCTTGGAGTATTTTACTAATCATGACTTATGTGATATAGGGCTCGTTTCATGAACCATTTCACCTAAATGGTAGAGTCCTAAAGTCATCAGGATTAGGGGAGTTCTCATACATGCACAGCTAAAGTAAACGCATACCAAACAAAAGCATATAAAGAAGTGTTCGCCTATGATATTAATCAATCGTATATTATTCAAAGATTGTCTGTGATACTAGGAAAGTCCCAAAACGGATTATGACTAATCGGCTTTCTAGGGCACTATTCCTAACAATCTCCCACTTGCCCGTAAAAGCCATTTAGGTATTCTAAGTCCCATCTTCTCAAGATGCACTTTGAGAGCCTATTGACTTTGGGCTTTTCCAAAGTGGATCTACTATATTCTCTGCTGACGTGACCCTCTTGTTTATACATCTCTTAGGAAACACCTTTTCCTTATAAAGTGATTCGTAATCACGTGTTCAGTCTCTTGGTGAGGTCTTGGTTCTCTTACTTGAGCAACCATCAATTTTATCATACAATATGATAAAGGAGTTGTTTCATGCTAGGAACTTCATCTAACTGGTTAGATGGAGTTTCTTACCCAAACACTTAACTTAGCGTTATATAATACGACTAAGTTCTCAACTACGACAGTCGAGTTTTGCAATGTCCGTCCTTGGAACCCTTTCCAACACATTGCATTACCATTCTGGTAGAAGTTGTATCCTTTCAATGATTTCATAATCATCTATGTTTGATGAACGGTTACATCAAATATCCTTCTAACAATAAGATCTTTTGGACTCTGTAAACTAATACATATCCTCATTTCTTCTCAAATACTCTGAGGACATCCTTTACAGAGATCTAATGACCTTCTCTGAGGTCATATTAGATTCGGCCTACTACGCTTAGTGTTGCGCCATATCTAATTTAGTACATAACTTTTCATACATTATGCACCCTTTCACTTAAAGGGATTTTGGACATTCTAACTTTATCAAAGTTATCTTAGGACACATACTCTTCAAAAGAGATGTTCCATTGTCCATACTAAACTCCTTTTAGTACCGTGGTTATGTACTCATTTTGTGATAATCCTTTTATTCTCTTAGATCTATCTTCTATAGATCTGAATGTCGAGAATATAGGATAATCACTAAGATCTTTCATGTCAAATTGTTTCTTAAACAAGAATTGGTAACTTTCACGTCGTCCTTGACATTCCTAATGAGAAGGATGTCGTTTTCTAAAGAACCAAAAATTGACTCTTACATCACTAACTTTCCTATGTACACTTTGAGACTTATTCGACTTCCATCTGTGTCAAACGATTTGACTATCATATGGAATCGAATTGTCTAATCCTAGATGCCTTTATCAATCCACAGATTGACTTTAGGGATTTGCATACCTTATGCATACTCCCACTGAATATGAGATTTATAGAAATACCTTATTTCAGTCTCTTTCAATCTCATATTGAACAAGATAGTTCTCATATTGATTTATCATATCTCATAGTCAGAATATGAGGATATGGTAAACATAATCCAAATGGACTTTTGCATTTCAACCGTCAAGAAGGTTGTAATGCTTTCCATTTACTCGAAGCTCTAGGAGCTTGATCCTATCAGGTGGATCAACCAAGGTTAAAACTCGGTTTAAGTATATGGAATCCATATTGGATTTCAAGGCTTGCTTACACTACTCAGATTCCAAATCTGACAGTGTCTCCTCTTTAAGTAATTCCTTGGCTATCTAGGAACGCGTTCTAAACGCATCTTAAGAGAAGGGTTTCACACGTGTACATACTCTAAAATTTGGCTAAGTTTTATCAGATGGGCTCGTTTCTTCTATATGTGGCATGAATATTTTTCCTCAAATTTCTTTGAGGTCTGCTTGCTTGCCTTTCTTCTTCTATAGGAACGATTCCTTAAGAAAGGTACATTCCTTTGAGACAAACAACCTTTGTGCAAGGGAATCGCAAAACTGATATCCAATATCATTGTATAAACTTGAACTCATTTCAAGCTTATCTCCCACTATCCTCTTCAAGTAAGAGGATTCCATTGAATTCTTGGATAAGAATAATTAGGGAATTTAGTATGCCACTTTGCATAGTGCAACTGAAGGACTGATTTTGGAAGGTACTAAATTCAAAATCTCTAACTGCATATTCTAGGAGTTTATTCCTACTCCTAGAATGATTATAAGTCAGTAAAGCTTGCTATGGAATGGACCATATCCTATAAGGTTTCATTCCCTCATTCAGAAACACTAAGGTGTTCTCGAATTAGTTTACTGAGAGATAATCCTATTATTGCTAAGATGAGTAAGGAATTAGTTGCTAAGATATTGGCTATCTCGATCATATCGATTTACCTATAACTTATGACTACTTCGGTTCCTAACCTCCTTTCGAAATTCTAAGAATTTCACATAAGTTTCGAATTTGTACTTTAACAAGTACATTCATTCATAATGATTAAACTGACGATTGTATCTAGTGCTTGCATTAAGCATCTTACACTCATCAACATGGATCGAAATCCACTATAATTTTGGAACGTTCTACGTTTCTTATAAACGGGATTCAGGAACGCTTCCCTCATGACAGGATTCACAGGAAGTCAACACTATAGGTTCATTTTCATAGAATGATCCTAAGGTGTCTGACTTGCTAATCCTTTTATATCTCAACGTTCCAAAGTAATTCGAAGCTTTGTCATCTCAATTACTTTTGTTATCTCGTTGTATGTTCAGAACATTAGTGCCTTGAGTCTTTGCACAACGGCTTATGCAGAATTGACTTAAGACTAGTAAATTCTATTCCTAGTAGAATTATTAAACGAGGTAACATTTCAAAGTACTCATACTCTTTGCAGTTCCCTTTCAAAGTCCTTATTTGCTACCATAGAAGCAAACGTCCTATTTGATCTCTAGTGTCTTTTGGGCGTACCCCTTACATGCCCCTCCATTGGGCTCTTAAGGGTTTCTTCTTCTTTAGGCCTTCAAGCCTTTAACTTAGGGAGTTTTAGAAGAAGAATTAACCATCTCAACCTTTTATTCCTTCTTAAGGATGCTCTCAACCATTATCAACTTAAATGATTAACTATGCTACATTAGCATCATTCTAGTTGAGCATAAAGGGTTTGATTGATAGTCGAAGCAATGTAAGCAATCAGTGCATTGAGAACTCTTTTCTCAGTTGATGATCGAGACCATAAGATCTTCAAATAAGATCTTTAGACCTTGTTCGTGTGCACTTGTTTCCTCATTTGGAATATTGAATAATTCCATAATTTTATACCTTGTAACATTTTTATGAGGTGGTTCAATTGCTTTTAAGTGGTTTGGAAAAATCCATTCACCTCAGATTGCTTCTCATTTTGCCCCGGGTCGACTTTTCACAATTGAAAACTTCGCCCTTTAGAGAACGCCTTTCTCTAGTCGGATTCTAAAATGAATTTTAGGATCCGAAGCCATTTAGAGTTAGTCAGGACTTAGTCAACTTATTTGACTTAAGGATGGATACGAATGGGTTTGCATTTCATATTGTAGAGAATCACAGAACTACAACCTAAATGCTAAGCAGAGAAAATGTGGGCATGCTGAATTATAACGATATACAAAAGATAAGGTCTTTAATCTAATGTAGCTCCCACTGTTTTTCAAAGATCTATAATTCCCAAAGATCTAAGAGGAACACGTTTCCCAATGGGTACTAAGATCCTAAGCATTTTACCTCGAACCCACGACTCGCGGACATTCTAAGCAAAATCCTAGGTAGGTACAACTTACCAATTCTAACACCTTTAGAACTCTTAGTAATTGTTTTTGCATCACCTATCTTTCAATATGGACCCACGACTCGTGCGACATCCATATTTACTTAGGCGTTTAAGCTAGACCCATCAATCATAAGATCATGATCAAAACTTAGTTCGAACGACCCACGACTCGCGGACATCGCCCTTGCCAAAATTAACCACGAAATATTGATCATTTAAAATGATCAATTAGGTAACTAAGAACTAATAAGCTCCACTAGCTATCCCACGACTCGCGGACAATAACTAGCTTTACTTACTAAACTTAAAACCTATTGATGGAATGCTAGGAATTTAATTCAAAATTTGCATCTCGAATTAAATACCTATTATTCGAAATGAGCTTAATATTTAATGGGAATTTTCGAATCAACCGAAGAGTTGTTCGGTTCGACCTCACCAACATATATGTTATCCAATTTTATTAGTCTTGATTAATGCAAGTACACTTAAATGCATATCAAACAAGCACATAAACAGATAACATGTCCTAGCATGATACTAACATGTAATGATCATGGGTTCTACCTATCTTATGCGTGATATGTGGGAGCCACTCCACAATCACAAGTTCTAACATACATGCCACATAAACAGTTTAAATCACATAAGGGAAAGCGGTAACAAAATACGGGCCCTATCTCTATTACATTTAACAATTGAGATTCCCCTCCCTAACATTTTGAGGGGTCTTCATTTATGGCCTCCTTGTTACTTGAATGTGGTCCATCTTACTCCATGGGTGCATTGTCTCCAAAATGAAAATAAAACCTCACCACCTATCTCTACTCTCAAATTACAATAAAAAGAAAAAGACATAAAGTAATAAGGCTCAATCTTCATATTGGCCTTAGACAATTACACGGGCCATACCCCGGCCTCAAAAACAGTAATATGGAAAGCCACATAATAAATCACATAACAGTACGCACATAAGTGAGGCTCCAACCTCAATTGAAAAACGCAACTATAGGGCTCCAACCCCAATTTAAACCATCCATGTGCATAAATTAAAACCATACATAGATCTAAACCCATGATCACCTAACATGCTTTTGCGAGAATTTAAATTTAGCCAATAAATTAAAATTCTCGTTTCAAGTCCTAATGACTTAAAACACGACTTAGATGCAATTCTTGTTCAAGAGCCTTTTCAATAAAACCCAAAAAACAATAAACCAATAAAATTCCAATTAATTTCCAAAATTAACAATTTTATTCTTTCATTATTTTCAGAAAATAAAATTCATAATTTTCCCAAAATCCAAATCGCTTTAATTTCTCAAAAATCCCAATTTAATCAAAATTTTAAAATAATTTTATTTTAGCAAAACTGATTTTAAAAGATAAAATTAAGATAAAATTAAATCGGGATTTTTCGGACCGAAAACACGAAATACGAAAACACGAAATTAGGCCCGAAAGCATCCGCCCAAAGGACGGCACTGCCGCGCGGCATCAGGCGCGCGACTCGTGCGCTTGTCGCGCGCAGCAGTGCCCGCCCGATGGCGGGCGATCTCGGCCTGGGCGTCCCGCTCTGTTGCGGGACGGTGCGGGCGACTGTCCCGCGCGGTTGCGGGACAGGCGAGCGGTCGCGCCTAGGCGCGGGCGGGAGGGCTGGGCGGCGGCGCGGGCCTGGGCGTGCGACGTGCTAGCACGCCTAGGCTCGTCCTTTTTCGTGTTCCGTTTCGTATTTTGGGTTTCTCCAAAACCCGATTCAATCCAAAATTAAAAAATTCGATTTAAACATATTTCAATCAAAACGGTTTTCAAAATCACAATTTAAGAAAACAGTTTCAGAAATTCAGGAAAAATTACAGTTTCGTATTTCAGGCTTTCTAAAAGAACTCATGAATACCTAATTCGCATCTAAGCCTAAGAATTTCTACCAAATTCAGAATAATTGAGACGAATCAGAAACACGATTAATGAGGTGGCTCTGATACCACTTGTTGGAAAATACGAATCAGAAAGCTGCGGAATTTAAAAAATTTTTCCAACAAAAGGACCTTGAACTCGCAATCGTGTAACCAAATTCGTAAAGATAGAAAACTTACTTTTCTTTTGTTCTTTCTTGAAGCGTTTCAAGCCACCCAAGAACGCTCTTCTCGGGCTTGATCCCCTCTCCTTGGTAAAGCTCGAATCTTCAAACTTCTAACTTGAAGTCTCTAGAGAAAGTCCACTAACTTGATCACAATCTAACTAGTAAGGATGCTAGTTCTCTAGTTAGTGTTTAGGCTTAACCTAGGGCTTTGTTTATCTTGGAGAAAGGAAGGTGTTCAACACATGAACCAAGAATTGTCAATTTAGCTCTAAAGGGGAGCATGAGCTCCCCTATATATAGGAAAGGGGAGGGGCGGCCGAACCTAGTCCTAATGGACAAAGGATTTGGTCCCTCTCTCTCCTATTACTTGATCATCAAGTATTTTCCAACTTTGATTTTGAATTCTAACTCAAGTTAACTTTTAAGAGAGCTAAAAATATCCAAACTATTTTTGGATAATTTTATACTTTATTTATTATAAAATAAATAACTTATTTTTTATCTAATTAATTAATTCGTAATTAATTAACTAGATTATTTTCTCCAAAATTAGACTTTCTTTTTAATGCAAAATTAAACCAAAGTCTATTAAATAATTAACACATTTAATTATTTAATACATATATATATAATATATATATATCCACACGTGTGTGACACGTGTCACAGTGACACGTGTCACTCACGTGAGCCACACGTGTGACTTCACACGTGTGGAACCCTCTTGGCCCGATTAACTCGTTAAATCATTTTCAAGCCTCAACTCATGTAACCAAGTTGTTGTGTGTGACCCTCTAGGTTCTCAATTCAATTAGCAGTGACCCTAATTAATTAATTCACTAATTAATTAATCAGTCCACAGATTAAACGACCATAGTCTAGCAACAGGTGTTTAACCCCTAGCTGAATTGGAATGTTCGGATTCGACAGAACCTTTAAGTCATTGATTCATGTGAGATACAATCCTCCTACTTACTATCTCTCAACCAAGATCTAGGGCAAGGGAATAATCAGAACCCTAATAATCTGGTCTTAAAGCTAAGTGCATTTCATATCCATTTGATCTCAATCCAAGAAACCCTTTTCTTGATGTCTTGATCTACTGCCTTGGCCAAGGACTCCATATGGCATATGAATGACTTACACAATAAGAGATCACCTTGCAAATGCAAGTGTAGGTCCTATCTTGATTCTCATTCACTTTCATGAGTCACTTGTGCAGCCCCAGCATAAGCCTTGAATCAGTTGTCTAAGGCGACACCCTTTAAAGCTTATACCTAAGACTACAGAGTTAACTCATAAAGTGACAAGGAACCTCAAGTCTAAGGATCAATTAATCACATCAATGACTCGTGAGATATTTCCTAATCTGGAAGTTTCCATTTCCTGAAATAGAAACTTCCTTTCCCATTTAGGAATGTTCTCACACGGGGCACCTCAGTGAACTTACTTATTAAAGTAAGCACCCTTATGTATCACGCACGTATCAACTATACACTTTGCACCTCCATGAAACAAGGTGGTCCTTCTTAAGGGCGTGATCCCACAAGCAAGCCTTAGAGGAGTCAGGTTGACACTCCCACTGTCTGTAGGACTCATCGGCTTGGAGTATTTTACTAATCATGACTTATGTGATATAGGGCTCGTTTCATGAACCATTTCACCTAAATGGTAGAGTCCTAAAGTCATCAGGATTAGGGGAGTTCTCATACATGCACAGCTAAAGTAAACGCATACCAAACAAGAGTATATAAAGAAGTGTTCGCCTATGATATTAATCAATCGTATATTATTCAAAGATTGTCTGTGATACTAGGAAAGTCCCAAAACGGATTATAACTAATCGGCTTTCTAGGGCACTTTTCCTAACACTTCTTGCTCTGAGCCAGCCTCTGAGGAAATGGTGGTGGAAATACTAGTGGCTTTGGCTTCTGACTGTTTTCAGCTGGACTGGAATTCTGTCTGTGATCACTGTCAGACTCCTTCTCAATCTCCTTTTCCGTTTCTGCATCAGAGACCTGCACCTGGTTACGTTTGGGATTCCTGTCGATTGGAGGCTGTATTTCCTTTCCGTTTTGCACCACAATCGCACTCACATTGTGTCTAGGGTCGTGTGTTTACGACAGTAATTTACCTTAGGTTTCCAATTTGCTGACTAACGATGCAATTTATCCCACATGAGTCTCCAAAGTCTTTATACTCTCTTCCATCTTTTGAAATCTGGTTGCAGTGTCCTGTTGAAATTTCTCAGTGTTAGTAGCTAGCATATAGACAATATCACTAAGAGACGTACCTAAGCCCAAAGGCTGTTGTGGTGATGGTATCTGATGGAAGTTCTGATTGATCGGTTGGTCGTTTGCATAGCTGAAATGCGGGTGGAGCTTCCATCCAGGATTGTAGGTGTTCGAATAAGGGCACCCATCAGTTGGGTGCTCGGGGCTAGTGCATATACCACATACTCTCGCAGGTATATTAGTACCGACATTGATTTTCTGCACCAAAGTTGCTAGCAAAGACTTAATTTCATCAAGTGAGTTTGTCTTTACCTCGTTTACCTTCCTTGGTATATCCTGCCGAGCTCCAAATTATTAGGAATTTGCTGCCATGGTTGATATAAGTTCTCTAGCTTCAGCAAGAATCTTGCTAACAATAGCTCCACCACTCGTGGCGTCCATCATTCTACGTTCCATCGGAGTCAGGCCCTCGTAAAAGTATTGAATGACAAATCGATCCGAAATTCCATGTTGGGGGCAACTTGCTAGCAACCTCTTGAACCTTTTCCAATACTCATAGAGACTCTCGGAATCTTTTTGTTTAATCTCGCATATCTCACGCCTAATGGTTGTGGCTCGAGAGGCTAGAAAGTACCTCTCCAGGAATTGTCGAGACATTTCGACCCATGTAGTGACGGTCCCCAAAGGTAGGTAATACAACCAATCTTTGGCTACATCTTACAACGAGAACGGAAAAGCTCTCAACTTAATTTGATCCTCCGTGACATTATGTGGCTTCATGGATGTGTACACAAGATGGAACTCCTTTAAATGCTTGTTCGGATCCTCATTCTCCAAACCACGAAAGGTTAGTAACAAGTGGATGAGTCCTAACTTCAGTTCAAAGCTTTCTTGCAGTTCTGGAAAGGTTATGCTCAGTGACTATTATGCCTCAGTGGGTCGGGAAAGGTCCCGAAGTGTTCTGTTCTGAGCCATATCCTAACCGTGATCACGGTCAAGTTCCCTGACAGTCTACTCTTCAGCTTCAAACTCCTGATCAGATTCACTGTCAGAATTCAGCTCAAACAATTTCGAACTTTTGGCTACTGCAGCCTGCTCTTTACGAAAGTTCCTAGGCATAAGAAAAAGAAACAAAATTAGTTACCAATCTCCCCGGCAACCGCACCAAAATTTGATGGGTGTTGAGGCCACCAAAAATAAAGTCTCAAGTACCGAATACAAATAAATTATAAATAGTGGTAAAAGGGGGTCGATCCACGAAGAGATTGAACAATATTATAACTTTCAATTAAACCAAGGAACGTGCCAAAACAATTAGGGGGGGTTAAGATTTTTGACTAAACTAACAACAATTAAATTAAACAATCAAACAAGAAATAATTAAACTAGACTAAAACTCAAAGTAAACTCAAGTAATTCAGTAGATAACAAATAGTCGGGAAATTTCTAATTATGCATAGACTACGATCATCGACTTAAGATTTTCATTGGTTTAACGCTAGACTAGCAATGGTTATCAACTACCTCTGGCTCCCTCGTTTCTTCTTAGTTTTAGAGTAATTAAAGAAACTCCTAGAAATTACTCCCTAATTAACCGACAACCTTTTCGAGACTCTCTCCAAGATTCAATCAATTAATAGCTTCGAGCACCAAAGAAACACTAATCCTAACCGGTTATGCATAGACTCCTGTTTCACTCGATTAGACCATAAACTCCTCGACACGAAATCAGACAAACATTTTGCCCTAGTATCGATTGCTAAAAATTCTAATTATTTGGCTAACACAGCTAAATGAATTAGATAGCTATATGCAAATTAACAATTCAAGATTTAGCCAAAATCAAAGAACTAATAGATAAGCAATGGCAAGAAAATGAAAGCAATACGGATAGCATAAACCAACTAATTAAAATAAACCAGTCTCGCAAGTCTAGCATAATTAATCGAAAATTCCCAACTAAAATAAAACTTAGCTACTCATGCTGAAATCAAACGAAACCATATCTAAAATTAACATAGTCTAAGAAATAAGGATGAAAGAAAACTCTATGACGAATTCTCGGTTGCCGGCAATGTGTTCCCTTGTTCCCAAGTTGCTACGTTTTCTTTGTATGAGGCGTGTCCTAACTTTCTGCTGTTGCTTTGTGCTTTTATAGTGTAAAGGGGCTCTTGATTTTCCTCCCATGATCTCCCACTTTCTAGCCATAAAGTGAAGCCATAATCTTCAAAATAATGGGCATCTTCAAGTCAATTAATTCCACCATTTGTATGAATTTAATTCCAAGACAAAGGGTGGGGGGGTGGGAGGTTTCTTTTTCTTTCTTGTCCAACCGTTGCAAAGCTGCTGAATTGCTTCCTCTAAAGACTTCTGCCCAATTGGCCAATTATTTAGTAATTGGGTTGCTTCTAACGGGCCAAACATTCTTCCTTCAATTAATCCAAGAGAAAAATGGGTTGCTTTAATTGTGAGCTCCTGGGCCTCCTTTATCATGCATAACTATTGTCTAAAAATGCGACAAATCTCTAAGGTTTTGGCAGCCTTCTTTTTTCTAATGAAAAGCATAAAATCAACCCATTGTCTATAATTTAAATCAAGTAAGGGGTCAAGTATAACAATTTAAAACCCCTACTGATGCAAAACGCTGACTGATGCCCATATCTGAGCAGTATGATCTGGTGTTGGCGCTTTGGAACTACGTCCCATTGTCACAGATTAGGACCCTTGGAACTCCGAACTTACAGATGATGTTCCACCAAAGGAAATTTTGGATGACCTTGTCTGTGATTTTTTAGGCCTGTTGGGCTTCGACCTACTAGGAGAAGTACTCCACCGCGACATCAAATATTGCCTCTGACCAGTTGCAAGTAGCAGTGGCCCCAGTATATCAATCCCCCACTGGTCGAAAGGCCAACAGATATCGACCGGGACCATCTTCACCGGATGTTGGTCCAGAATGTTGGCGTGCTTTTGGTAATTTACGCATTTACGGGTGTATTCCTTAGTATCTTTGTTAAAAGTGGGCCAGTAGAACCCACTTCTAGAAACTTTCTTTGCTAAGGATCGACCGCCCACGTGGTTTCCGCATTGCCCACTATGGATTTCCTCAAGAACGTCCTGAGCTTGGGATGGGCGGAGGCACCTCTTAGTTGGCCCCATGTATGCCCTCTTGTACAACCTTCCTTCCGAGTCAAAAGAATAGCTCGTTGCTTTGTATCTGAGGCGTCTAGCTGCAATCCTATCGGCCGGTAGAACCTCATTTTTAAGGTACAATATGATTTCATCTAGCCTGCACAGTTCAGCTGGGTCGATTAAGCACACAATTTCTGTTTCTCCATCAATTACTCGGCCTTTGCTCAAAAGGTAAGTGATGTTCTAGTCCTTGGAGCCTCTCATCCCATTTGCGAAATTGGACAAGGCATCCATCCACGTATTCTCTTCTCGGGGCACTTGTTGCAACTTAAACTCTTTGAATTTGGACGCCAAAGATTTGACTTTGGCAAGGTACTTGATCATTGAATCTTTACGCGCCTCGTGGGAGCCCTCAACCTGACTTGACACTAGTTGTGAATCTGTAATCACTGAAATTCTCTCAATCCCGTAATCCTTGGCGATTTTGAGGTTTGCGATGAGTGCCTCATACTCCGCTTCATTGTTGGTGGCTGGGAAATCTAGAGAGATGGCGAAATCAAGCTCTTGACCCTCTGTACTTATCAAGGATATCCCCATGCCCCCTCCTTGAGAGATTGAGGAGCCATCGACCGACATGGTCCATAGCACCGAGCGCTGGGTCTGCTTGTTTGGGTCGTCTTTCTCAATAAGGAAGTCTGCAAGGATCTGGGCTTGGTACGCAGCCCTTGGCTAGTAACTGATGTAGAATTGGCTCAACTCTATCGCCTACTTTACTATCCTTCCTGCAACATCAGGCTTCTCCAGGACTTGGCGTAAACCTTGGTCTGTGAGGACCATAATTGAATGGGACTGGAAGTAGGGCCTCAGCTTCTTGGAAGTGTGCCCGAGCGCCAGAGCGAACTTCTCGATTTCCAAATAGCGTGTTTCCGATCCATGCAATATCTTGCTCACATAGTAAATTGTCATATGTTTTCTTTCGCGCAAGGCGACCAACACTGAGCTGACTGCCTCTTCAGTAACTGCCAGGTACACGTACATGGTTTCCCCTGCAATTGGTTTAGCTAACAAGAGAGGGGAGGCAAAATAATCTTTGAGCTTTTCAAAGGCCTCGTCATATTCTTCAGTCCATTCGAATTTCTTAATATTACGAAGAAGTTTAAAGAATGGAATTTTTTCTCAAAAGAGCGAGAGCTGAACCCCCACCAAGTCTGAGGTCTTCCAGGCGAACACATCCGAACTCTCTCGCAAGAATTGAATGAGCATGCATTGCTGCATACCTTTTAGGTTGGCTCCGATGTTGGTTGTTTTTTCGTCGGGCACCAGCTGGATAGGAACAATGGCACCCACGGCCGCGATCTTTCCATCATCCAATTTTCTCTTTTTCTTAGCGATGGTGGAAGTCATCTGCTTAGAGCACATTTCTGTTGTCGGGTCATCTGGGTCGGCCAACTCTGTATCCAGGAAGTTATCAACATTCAACAAAGGGAAAATAGTCTTGTTAGGAAGTTTTACCCTTTCCATAGAAATGGAGTAGCATTCCCAAGACTCTGGAATATTACGCCTGAGTTCCCCAATCCCATGGGGCGTTGGCAGCTTGATGGTTTGGTGATATGTGGAGATTACTGCGCGAAAGCTTATCAAAGCAGGGCGCCCCACAATAATGTTGTATGCAGAGGGGCCCTCGACCACCAAATATTCAATCGTCTGAGTGGCTCTTTTTGGCAGCTTTCCCATGGAGGTGACGAGCTTGACTCGTCCCTTAGAATAGACCTCCGACCCGTCGAAACCTGTCAAGGGTGTTTTAATTGGCTCATAGTTAAGCTTGTTGGGAATAGTGCCCTGAAAAATTCAATTTATTGAATTAATTAAACTGAATTTACAGCGAGTTGTGAGTATTTCACATATTAATAATTAATGACGTGTGATGGTATTCTTATATGAAATGTGTTTCATAGGAAAAGACTTTGAATACCGAAATCACGTGTTATTAATGTTCTAGTCGGTAAGATAAGAATATGTTCTTATCAAGACTATAACGTGGTTATATAAGATGATTAGTCTTTCGTCATAGGGAATGGTGATTCCAATTATAACACGTTGATGATTTTCAATAGGATTGGAAACATCGAACTGGATCACTGAGATTATTTATTTTATACTGCTATCTAAAATGAATAAAATCTCAGGAAGCATTGTACTCTTAATCCTGATAATATTTCGGCTTTAGGCATGTAGTGTTAGTCACTGTAACATACTCGAAGTGAGGTCTCGGTAACGGGTGGCCAAAATACTTTGTATCATTCGGTGACAACATGAAATGTGCTAAAGAGTTATATTGATCGAGGAATCTGTGGCCTTGCTGGAAGGTAAGAGATATCCTTGAAATAGATTTGTAAAAGTTCGAATTAAGACTTTGGCCAAAGCACTTCGTGTGATGCGTCACCGAAGTTGTATGTTGAATGTGTTTCACATATAGAGAATTTGAACTTAAGGCGAATCAATAAATTTCAAATTAGAGATGAAAAATAAATGATAGTAGTTGCAATTTATTTTTCATGGATATCAACACGGAGGAGTAAAATGCAAAATTATTCTAGATCGAGAAATTCGTGAATAATTTAATTAATTTTAGAGTGCAACAATATTTATTTAGTGGAATTAAATATTGTTAAACGGTAATTAATTATTATCATGGGATGATAATATATTAATCAGTTTGGAGCTAAAATTAATTAGTCCTGCAGGTCCCCCTGCAAACCCCAATTGAAAACCCAAAGAGAAAATATTAAAAGGAGAAAGAGAAATGAATTTTTCAAAGTGTTTGAAAATGGCCAAGGATTTATTTTAAGAAAATAAATCAAGTTTCAAAGAGTTGGAAATGCCCGGAATTTTATTTTGGAGAAAATAAAATTTTAAATTAAAAAAAAAAAATTGGCTGACGTGGCAGTCCGTGTGGCATGCCACGTCAGCAGAAGGGTCCCAGGTGGCGCTGACTGGGCGCCGCGTGGCGCGACACGTGGACGGCTAGGATCGCGCCACGCCAGCGCCCACGAACGGCCCAGATGAAATCGGACCGGGTCAGTCAAACGGGGCAGGTTCGGTCAACGGTTCGGGTCGAATCCGGATAGGGTCGGATAACCGGGTCTGGACAGGGCCTGACCCGGACACGTGGCAGTACAGGAATCCGCCACGTCGCGATTAAACCCTAGCCGTGAGTGGAATACACGCGCCGCCTTGTGTCGGCGGGTGATGGCGCGTGGCAACTCCGATTGGCGCGTGGCCGGCGGCGTTGGATTCGTGGAGATGAGAGCTTCAACGTGGTGGTCTCATATTCCGTCAATTTTGCAAGTGGCAGTGCGAAATGACTAAAATACCCTTCCATTTATGCTTAAAATGACCGTTTTGCCCTCGGTTTTTTGCCTATAAATAGGCTGACCCCCTCCCTCATTTCTCATAACATTTTGGGAGAGGTTTTGGCTAGTTCTTAGCTTTGAAACCATATCCCTTTTCTCCTAGTTAATTCCGATTGATTTTGGAATTAATTTTAATTAGGTGTTTATATAAAACGCCTAATTTCGGGAGAATAAACCCTGAAAAGGGTTTTCTAGTTTAAAGTTTTATTTTCTCTAAGTATTTAGAGAAATACTTTCGGAGCCCACACTCCGAGGGTGTCCCTGGGGTTATTGCAGGGAAGCTCTGCCGGTTTCACGAGGAGATCGAGTTTCGGATTCTCGAGAGGTGAATTCGGGAGCTGGAAAAATGCCGTTAGATAGCCATGTTTGCAGTACGGTAATATTTTACAGTTGTTTTATTTTAAGCATGATAAATTATGTGCTCTTAAGTGTTAATTGCATGTTAGATATTATCTGCTTAAGTGATTTAAAATTTATTATCAATTGCATGTATATACTTGAGTAGATCCGGCTAGTCTTCCGCTTTTGTATTAAAATGTTTTAGAAATATTTTAATACTTGTATTATAATAAAAAATTTAAAATGTGGTCACGGACCGCCACCGTTCGGGGCCCACCGTCCCAGCAACTGGTATCAGAGCCGTGCTCTAGATATATACATGCATTGATATGATGCATGCGATGCATAATTTTAAATCTGATACTATGCACATAAATTCTGTCAAAGGAGGCTGGTTTTTAAGTGGGACCGTTGTGACCCCTCCAGTGTTTCCTGGGAATTTACGTGGAATGGTAATTTTCTGGGAATCGATTTCAATAATCTTCCTGGTTAATTACCGAATCAGTAAACATGATTTAAATTATGAGATAATTTATTTATAACATGTTTACTTTATGCCATTTTTTTTAAGCATGATAATTATGTGATAATTATATAAAAGCATGCTTAATTGTTTTAATTTATGGCATGATCATGATAATATGAGATATTATGTTATTGACAATTATGCGTATTTTATTTAATGTGATTAAATAATATTGTTTAATAGAGATTAGACGCGATGCATAATTGGACTAATATTTTTCGGCCTAATTAATAAATAGTTATTAAATTGCCTTAAAATATTATTGGGATTTTAAATATGATTTAGTAATCCTAGTGGGAGCATATTAATTAGATTAATTACTTCCGACAATAAGACGCCAAAAGTGATTATTAAATAATCAAAAGATAATCCACACCTTTTAAAATTCAAGTGGGAGCGAGATGAAAAGAGTTAGACTCTCACGGCCTCCATTACCCGTCTAAAGTATAGTGGATACGTACTACTCCCCTCGGCTGGTATGTATTCGCGGCATACAAGATTAGACTTCTACGGATAGAATGAAATGCGAGGAAAGTCAGCTCGACCACGCCTCCGTGGAGTGTCTTGACCTACTCGTACGGACTTCTAGGTAATGGTACACACTTGACTAAGTAACGTATTAACCTCCCTTCGGAGCTATGTTACATTCACTTAGAGGCCAAGGGTTGACGTGGTGGATTAACATTGTTTGGTAAGAGTTACCTAGATGACATGTTAATTAAGAATAGTTCTTGTTTTTCTAAGCGGTTTTCGACCTCGCCTCCGGGGAGTCAACTGCAGTTAGTTAAGTCACCATTGCGTAAATCAAAATGCTTACGTGGATTTCATTTATTGGTTAGACGCAGAAGAAAGTGAGATACATAATCATAACTTGCATTTATTTATTTTTTTCAGTTTTATAATTACGATCTCCCTTAGCCCACTCGAAATAATCTTCAAGGAAATAGGCTAGTAAGGGTTCAACTATGCTGACTAGGAAATGAATCTTGACATCGTGACATGAAAGTTTACGTACTCACTGAACCTTATCCGAAAATTTCGGATACTACAACCAGTCAGGATTAGAAAGACGCTTATTCTAAATGGATCAAGTGTGATGATCTAGCAAGTCTTATATCCTGACATCTGTCTTAAAAGTTCTTGAGCATCAGACGCATGAGATGTCTACTGATAAGAACATGTTTTGAAGACAGAATCGTACGAAGGTACGAGCCAATAAGAAGGTTGTTAGTTATGAAGATGTTTGAAGAATCACCAATTCAGAATCATATTATGATATGATAACTAATCTGAACAAGATTGAAAGCCTCTGTGCTTAAAGAAACAATCTTAACAGATAGGATACGATCCTATACTCTCTGCCTAAGTCATTTGAACGTTCAAGATTATTTTAAATAAATTTTTAAAACCAATGAACGACCTCAATGTGGCAGAAAGGGTGATATAGACTAAGGGAAAAGTTCTCTTTAATCAGACATCAATATCCACGGGCTAGAAAGCCAGTAAGTGGAAGAAAGAAAAGGAAAAGTTCCCAATCGAAGGTTCAGAAATAGAAAGTCAAATCCGACAATAGAAAAGTGTTTCTATTTCGGTGGTAACGGGTATTGGAAAAGGAAATTATCCAAAATACTTAGTCTGTCTGTTTGTTACGCCGTTTAGATAAGATATGAAGATATCTTACTCGTTGAAAATATGTTTAGTTGGAAATTCACCGGACTCCTGGTATGTGAATTTGAGATCAACTAATCATATTTGCAAGTTGTTGCGAAGATTCAAACCAACCAGAAAGGTTGAAAAACGGCTAACACATAACTACTGCTCGGGGATAATACAAGTCTAATTGTATTAGCAGTAAGGACTATAAAGTCGTATTTTGGCAATAGGGTTTTTATATTATACGTGCTATATATACAGAAATTTGATTTCTATAAGTTATTTGATAATTAATGGTTTAACTGTTTGTTTTGAACAAAGGATTACCATTAAGCAAAATAAAAGGTTTATTTGCTTTGGCACAATAAAAGATGGTCTTTTATACCTCAATGGAAAACCCTAATTCAAGTTTAACAGTAAGAAGCTTGACTTACCATCTAAGAAGAAAAATTTCTTCGTGGCACCTATCTATTGGTCAATTGAATCTGAATAGGATCCAAAGACTGATTGTTGAGTCCTATTGACTTGAAAATAGTATCAATCTGCGAATCCTATTTAGAAGGTTAAAATGACCAAGAAACCTTTTTGAGACAAAAGGTATTTAAGTCATGAAGTTGCTTGTGTCAGTTCATACGGATATGTGATTCTATGATTATTCAAGCAAGAGGAAGTTTTGGATATTTCATCATTCGTTTGAATGATTACTCTAGATACATATATGTTTATTTGATGAGACTTAAGTCTGTAATTGTTGAAGAGTTCAAAGAATATAAGACTGAAGTCAAAGAATCAAATTAGAAAACATATCAAGGCACTTCGATTAGGTCGAAGTAGTGATAAGTATCTAAGTTCAGAGTTAAATAGAATTTCTCAAATGAGATTGGATCTCAACTATATATATGAGATACGTCTTAGCAAAGATGTATTGCAGAAAGGAGAAATAGAACTCTGATAATGATGGTAAGATTCATGAAGAGTCATGCTACCCTATGAATTTCGTTTTGGGGTCTTGCACACAAAACGACAAACCTAGTTCTATCTAAGTCAGTTCCTAAAACACTGATGGATCTGTAGCTAGGGTGAAAACCCGGTATCTTTTATCTTCAGATTTAAGGTAGCCTGGTCCACGAGTTAAGGATGGATCCTGACAAGTTAAAATAAAGAACAAAGGTTTACTTGTTCTAAGGTTATCCTAAGAAGAACAAGAGGTGGTATATTTTGTAATTTGAGAAATCACAAAAGCTGTTTGTGAATATTTCAAAGATAATTACATAGATAACCACAAAGGGTAAAAGCAAAGTAGTGTTAAAAGAAATAACAGTATTAGATAGTGATTTCCATAAACCCGTGATGACTGAAAATATATTGGATACATGTGATGTACCAAATACAACATGTGATGTAGAGACGTGTACACGAGAGCATCATTATAGTGGGAGGATTGTCAGGACACCTGACAAGATACCTAAGATTAACCCAAGAGGTTGAATCTAACGTATCTGATCCTATCACATGTAATGAAGTTGTAAAAGATATAGACTCTGACCATTTGGTCAATATCCATGGAATCTAAGTTAGAATATCTGTATTCTAACAAAGTCTTGAACTTGTAGAGGCGCCTGAAGGCATTAAACCCTATTAGATACAATTGGGTTCTACAAGACGATAAAAAGGAAAATGGACAAAAGTAGAGACTTTAAACCAAGCTTATGGCAAGGGATTTTACCCAGAAAGAAGAAATCATTTATGAGATCTTCTCGCCTATAACAATGCTTAAGTCCATTATCCTCTCCATTTTATCTCATTATCGATCATGAGATTAGATAAATGGATGTAAAGACAATGTTCTTGAATGGGCAACTTCAAGAAAAAGAGATACATGGCATAACCTGAAGGCTTCACAGCCAGAAATCAGGTGCATATAATACGAGCTTAATAGATCGATTTATGATCTTAAGCGAGCGTCTAGATTATGGAGCATCAGAATTATAAGGCAATCTAAATTCTTTGGATTTGTATAATTGCCTGATGAACCATGAAGTGTACAAAATGACATCATGATAGCGTTGTAACATTTTCACTTTGTACGTAATTAATATTCTGCTCATTGGGAATGATGCAAGAATTTGGTTAGTATTCAAGATTCAGGTGTCAAATCAGTTTGACACGTAAGGCCTAAGTGATACCAATATTATTCCAAGGATTAGACTTTTGTCGTGATCATAGGAATAAGGAGGTTGGTTTATCACAAGAAGCATTTATTGATAAGATGCTGGTAAGGTATAATATGACAAATTCCAAGAAAGGTTCATTACCTTTTAAATGTGGAATTTATCTATCTCGGGATCAGTGTCCTAAGACAACTGAAGAGATAGAAGACATGATTAGAGTTCCGCAGCGGAAGCTTTATGTATGTCATATTATGTACAGGGCCAGATGTCTATTATATAAATAGGTCTAAGTCAGCAGATATTAGTCAAATCCTAGAATTTGATACTGGGTAGTAGTAAAAGCATATATTGGAGTACTTGAGAAGGACTTGAGATTATATGCTTGTCTACCATAGTGATGAGCTCATTTCAATAGAAATACACAGATTCGAATTTACAATCTGATTTGTATTCTAGATGTTTGACATTAGAATACGTGTATACTCTAGAAAGAGCAATCGTTAATTGGAGAATGTTAAGCAGACTTGTATTGCTTACACCGCCATGGAAGTCAAATACATGGTAGCTTGAGAAGTAACCAGTTAGATGTATTGGATTCATGATTTCCTAGTTGTTGGCTCAGAGAAATGTCTAATAGATTCCTTCACTAAAGTATTGGCGCAAAAGAGTGCAAAACGAGTTTTGACACTCATGTGGAAGGGATAAGACTTAGATGTGTAGCCAAATTGAATTTAGGGCAAGTGGGAGATTGTTGGGAATAGTGCCCTGAAAAATTCAATTTATTGAATTAATTAAACTGAATTTACAGCGAGTTGTGAGTATTTCACATATTAATAATTAATGACGTGTGATGGTATTCTTATATGAAATGTGTTTCATAGGAAAAGACTTTGAATACCGAAATCACGTGTTATTAATGTTCTAGTCGGTAAGATAAGAATATGTTCTTATCAAGACTATAACGTGGTTATATAAGATGATTAGTCTTTCGTCATAGGGAATGGTGATTCCAATTATAACACGTTGATGATTTTCAATAGGATTGGAAACATCGAACTGGATCACTGAGATTATTTATTTTATACTGCTATCTAAAATGAATAAAATCTCAGGAAGCATTGTACTCTTAATCCTGATAATATTTCGGCTTTAGGCATGTAGTGTTAGTCACTGTAACATACTCGAAGTGAGGTCTCGGTAACGGGTGGCCAAAATACTTTGTATCATTCGGTGACAACATGAAATGTGCTAAAGAGTTATATTGATCGAGGAATCTGTGGCCTTGCTGGAAGGTAAGAGATATCCTTGAAATAGATTTGTAAAAGTTCGAATTAAGACTTTGGCCAAAGCACTTCGTGTGATGCGTCACCGAAGTTGTATGTTGAATGTGTTTCACATATAGAGAATTTGAACTTAAGGCGAATCAATAAATTTCAAATTAGAGATGAAAAATAAATGATAGTAGTTGCAATTTATTTTTCATGGATATCAACACGGAGGAGTAAAATGCAAAATTATTCTAGATCGAGAAATTCGTGAATAATTTAATTAATTTTAGAGTGCAACAATATTTATTTAGTGGAATTAAATATTGTTAAACGGTAATTAATTATTATCATGGGATGATAATATATTAATCCGTTTGGAGCTAAAATTAATTAGTCCTGCAGGTCCCCCTGCAAACCCCAATTGAAAACCCAAAGAGAAAATATTAAAAGGAGAAAGAGAAATGAATTTTTCAAAGTGTTTGAAAATGGCCAAGGATTTATTTTAAGAAAATAAATCAAGTTTCAAAGAGTTGGAAATGCCCGGAATTTTATTTTGGAGAAAATAAAATTTTAAATTAAAAAAAAAAATTGGCTGACGTGGCAGTCCGTGTGGCATGCCACGTCAGCAGAAGGGTCCCAGGTGGCGCTGACTGGGCGCCGCGTGGCGCGACACGTGGACGGCTAGGATCGCGCCACGCCAGCGCCCACGAACGGCCCAGATGAAATCGGACCGGGTCAGTCAAACGGGGCAGGTTCGGTCAACGGTTCGGGTCGAATCCGGATAGGGTCGGATAACCGGGTCTGGACAGGGCCTGACCCGGACACGTGGCAGTACAGGAATCCGCCACGTCGCGATTAAACCCTAGCCGTGAGTGGAATACACGCGCCGCCTTGTGTCGGCGGGTGATGGCGCGTGGCAACTCCGATTGGCGCGTGGCCGGCGGCGTTGGATTCGTGGAGATGAGAGCTTCAACGTGGTGGTCTCATATTCCGTCAATTTTGCAAGTGGCAGTGCGAAATGACTAAAATACCCTTCCATTTATGCTTAAAATGACCGTTTTGCCCTCGGTTTTTTGCCTATAAATAGGCTGACCCCCTCCCTCATTTCTCATAACATTTTGGGAGAGGTTTTGGCTAGTTCTTAGCTTTGAAACCATATCCCTTTTCTCCTAGTTAATTCCGATTGATTTTGGAATTAATTTTAATTAGGTGTTTATATAAGACGCCTAATTTCGGGAGAATAAACCCTGAAAAGGGTTTTCTAGTTTAAAGTTTTATTTTCTCTAAGTATTTAGAGAAATAATTTCGGAGCCCACACTCCGAGGGTGTCCCTGGGGTTATTGCAGGGAAGCTCTGCCGGTTTCACGAGGAGATCGAGTATCGGATTCTCGAGAGGTGAATTCGGGAGCTGGAAAAATGCCGTTAGATAGCCATGTTTGCAGTACGGTAATATTTTACAGTTGTTTTATTTTAAGCATGATAAATTATGTGCTCTTAAGTGTTAATTGCATGTTAGATATTTATCTGCTTAAGTGATTTAAAATTTATTATCAATTGCATGTATATACTTGAGTAGATCCGGCTAGTCTTCCGCTTTTGTATTAAAATGTTTTAGAAATATTTTAATACTTGTATTATAATAAAAATTTTAAAATGTGGTCACGGACCGCCACCGTTCGGGGCCCACCGTCCCAGCAAAGCTTATCATGAATATTCATTTTGCACAAAGTCGAGTAAAAGATAATGTTGGCTGAGCTTCCACTATCAATAAGGGTTTTGTGTACAACATGGTTCGCAACATCTAGCATGACTACCAGCGGACAACTCGGCATTCTGTCGTCCCGTGGCATCACTGGTACAAAATCCCTACCACTAAAGGAGACCTCCTGCTCCAGCCATTCCTTGCTTGGCTTGAAATGCATCACCTCCCTCGGCCCATAGAGCTCTCGACCCACCTGTCGCCTCGACCGATTGCGAGCACTCTTAGAATCTCCTTCGGTGGGGGCCCCTGCTATCATGAATATCTCATTGGTTGGCAGGTTTTGGGGTTCCCTTTTTTAGGCTTCTCGAGGGGCGACTTGCGCTCCCTCCTGGGAGGCGGGGAGTCTCTTAGGTCGAAAGCTTGGCGAGCTCGCTCATCCAACTTCTTGACGAATTCCATCAGGTGGCCCCCTTGGACCAACCTCTTAACCTCTTCGCGCAAGGCAACACACTCAGAAGTCCAATGCCCAAACTGCATGTGGTAGGCACAACGCTTCCCCGACCCCTTGGCCTTCTTGGTTTCTTCCAGCTGCTTAGGCTTTTTAAGCATCCCCCTGTCCATAACTTCATAGATTTCTTCAATGGGGCAGACCAGAGGAGTGTAGGCTTTTTTGGCTCCACTGCCTGAGGGCATCTCCCTCTTGAGTCTTTGTTCCATACGGCTGGAGAGCCTGGGAGGCTCTGATCTAGGTGGGTCGGATCTGGGGTATCGGTCAGCGGCTTGCTCATACGCCTGTCTATCGTTCCTCCGGGCGTGCGCTTGGGTGGTTGACTTCACTTCTTCCAAGCGTATGAAGCGGCTGACAATTGACATGACCTCCTCCATGTTTTGTGGAGATTGGAGGATGAGCTCATTGGCACACTCCATATGCCTGATGGCCTTGTGGAGGGTTTGGGTTAACTCGTCAATCCTTAGGTGCTCCACCTTGACAAAGGCCTCGTTGAAACGGGCGATGAAACTTCTCAGGGTCTCGCCCTCCTCCTGAATGATGTTATACAGGTGGGTTGGCAGGAGCCAAGAGGAAAAATTGGCTTTAAACTTCTTGGCCAATTGGGCATAGTCTCTAATGCTATGGGGGGGCAATCTCTCGAACCAGTCTGAGGCTAGACCATCTAGCGTGGTTTCAAAGATTTTGGCCCAGATGAGCTTGATGTGGCCATAGAGGCTGACTTGAGCCTCAAACTTAGAATAATGTTTCAAAGGGTCAGTGTTCCCGTGATACGTGGGCAAGTTGGTGTGGACCTTGTCCACCACTTTGGCGTCAATGATGGCGTCACAAAAGGGGTACCTCGCCTCCCTTTCACTGCAGTACACCCTCACCTAACGCTGGGGAGGGCGATCTTCTTGGTCATCGGGCAGCTAGGTCGGGGAGATACTGCTGTTGCTACTGGCCTCTTCTGGGGAGCTGATTCCGGAGGTCGTCGGGGCCAACCCAGTGTCCTCAGTTTGCCAGCAAGTAGGCGTCGAGATGAACCCTAGCCCTCAGACGGTCGAACACTGGGACGTTTCTTGGAACATGTGCGTCCATGTTTATCTCACTCGTTGTGCCAGCGATGTGTCGCCCCCTCTCCCCCCCCCCCCCTCCTATCTTCCTCCTGCACATTTTTGTAAACTTCTCTTCCTCTTAAACCTGTCTTCTTCCCACAGACTCCCGCCGACGGGGAGGGTTATCATTGGCATCAAAACCTTTCTCAGCATGAGCGCAAGGATGGACCTGGTGAAAGGCTCCGGGAGCCGGTGCGATGTAGATTGTTTAGGGCTGAGCATATGGGTTTTGGACATAAGGGAGAGACGGATATCCCCAGAAACTAGGCTGGTTGGTGGGCTATTGGACAGTGTATGACATTGGGATAGAGGGCCCCTGAACGGTAGGATATACAACATTTTGCGGAGTTAGTGCGAGTGGACTTCCTCGCGGGAGAGCCGGCATGTTAGGTTCCCTGTTCTCCCTGGCTGCTGCTACTCCGCCCGGCATTGCTCCATGTAGGCAGTCAGATCCACCTCTGTGAGCACTACCCTATTTGGTGCGCTTGGGCCAGCCTCCACTGTGGCTATTCCTACTACAGGGGGCGGGAAGCTTCCTCCCGGGGTATTGAGATCAAGGAAGATCTCTTCGCCATTTTCATCGTAAACTCGAAGTTCATGACGGGTTTGTACCCTGATTGACGTTGCTTGAAGGCTTTTACAAACTGGAAGTGAGGGCTTTTCATTCAGAGTTTCCCACAGACGGCGCCAAGATGATAGTGTCAAAATCTGGCTATGTACGGAACGACAGATTTGGACTCCCAATCACCCAAGATATTTGTTTGCGTGAGGCAACTCTGATGCTTTACTGAGCTGAAAGGGAGAACAAACGTGAGCTCAAAGGACAAAACAGGGGAATACAGGGGTTGGACCCGTTTTGGCACTCCGACGCTCAAGTCAGCTAAAGCTCTGGGTCGATAATGCGAAGGTAATTAGGACTCAGAATGTAAAGGAAAGCTTACCCTTATGAGTGTTGGAAATGGGTTTATATAGCGAGAAGAAGGCCTTGGTGCGTGCAAGTGCACCATCAGAAAGGTGTGGATCTTGTCTGCTGAGAGAGGGAGACCAATTGTGGCCGGAACAGTGCTTTACGGCTAAAGCATTGTTCACCTGCTCTTTACAGAGATGCCTGACACTGTACTTGGTGCGGTCGCAATTAATGCATCCTGCGGTCCCCTTCTCAATATCATAACTTATTTATTTATGGAATAAATAAGTAAAAGGATAATATTATATGAAATAAATAAGAGGATAATATCATAACTTATTTATTTGTGAAATAAATAAAGGATAATGTCATAGTTTATTTATTTATGAAATAAATAATTAAGAGATAATATCCTAAAGTTGTTAGGATAATAGATAAATAGTTAATAATTGAATTATTAATGATCTATCTTAATTATCTCATAACGTTAAAACAGAATTCTAAAAAAGATAAATCCTTCTCCTAATTGAAGAGATGGATTGTTACTTCTAGATAAAAGAGAAAAAGATTTCTCTTTTCTCAATTTCAGAGAATAAGAAAATAATAGAAATCTAAACTCTATCATATAAAAGGAGTTGGAACGTTTCTTTAGGGCTTATGCATGAGTTTTTCTCACGCATAAAAAATGGGTTCTGAAAAACAGAAAATATTCTCTCTCTCTCTCTCTCTCTCTCTCTCTCTCTTGTTTCAATTTCTTTCAATATATAATCTATAGTACTAGCACACTCACTGGATTGATTTCATCCTAGGTTGGTGTGGATACATGAGGAATTCTACGTTGAATTCTTGAAGAAAGAAAAGAACCATCCGAGGGGTGAGAATTCAAGCCGCTTAAAGGTTGTTCGATATTGACGATTGAACATCTCAAGAAAGACTAAATTGTATTAAGTTCTTGTAAACCCCTTTGGTTTTGGAATGTAAACTATCAGTCCTCTTATCGATTTTTTTTTTGATTTTCTGCTACTTATGACTCGTGTTTTCCAACACTGTGTTATTGTCAAAAAAATGATGTTCGAGGCACTATGATGAGGCTGAGAGAGAAGCACTACCATTTTCGTATGTTTAGATAAATGGGTGGGCATGATATATAATGTTGAAAAGAACAGTGTTGGGGTGGATAACACGTACTGGGAAACATACGACCAAGTGGTAAGTTTATTTCAAGGACTGTATATCATATATTTTTAAACGTTTTTGATTGATTTTGCATACCCCAAACCCTAATTGCTTACATCCACGAAATTGTGAGAGATCGTTTCTTTTGTACACTGGGTTTTCCATTCTATCGAGATCTTCACTACGTGTCCCAAAAGAACGGGTTGCCCTTCTACAAGAATAAACCACTCAATACTTTGCTGCCCCCAATTTCTTTTCGAATTCCGACTGAACCTTGCTCATCTCCACTGCCCACTCCGCTGCTGCTCTACTACTACTGCCTCCATTTGTTAAGTAGACCTTTTTTTGTTTTTCAATTTTTATATGGTGTTTGTTGATTGTTTCCCTTGCTCCTTAAGGGGGTTTCTTAGTGAATATCAATGAACTTTTTTATATTGCAAACTATAGTAGGACATATCAGAAAAACAACAAGATAACTCTAATGAAAATCTTTTTGAGAACTCCTAAGTTAACGACTTGGGCACAGGATGTAGTTAAATTACACTCTTGATACCGAACCTTTATAAATCGTTAGTGCATTTCATTTTTAGCATTTGTTCTATTCTATCTTCGTTCTTTGTGCATCGATACTTTGTTTTATCAAATACCAAAATTTGTTCGAAGTAACAGTCAACCCTTTCAAAGGTGTCACATCCAAATATGTAGAACAAGAATTAACAACCATCTAAATACGCATAACAAGAATTAACAACAATCCAAATACATAGAACGAGAATTGATAGCAATCCAATATATACTAGACATTACATATACATGTTCGATACATGTACGTTTATAGTCAAAGGTGGACTATTACAAAAAACCACCCATAATCTTACACTAAAAGAAATTCAAATTAACAATCGTAATATGAAAATAAGCCATAAAATAAGAGGAAGAGCTGCCAAAAAGATCATACACCTCTTTAGAGCTTTGATTTCAACATCTTGATCATTAATCTTTTTGTATAAGTTGGAAATAAATGCTTTAGATTCAGGGGACGGTTCTGACTCGATCCACTGCCAGAGATCACACATGCGGATACGACATTTTGCAAACCTCCTACCAGGATTTGTTTCAGTCTTAAACATAAATATACAATCTTGTAACATGCGGTAACATAAAAATTTCAATTGGTGATTCGCCGTCATTGTTGAAGCACATGAAGTAGCCATAATCCACAACAGATCTGGTGGTCGGTGAAGCTGGGGCACAGATGAATAGAGAAAGGGAAAATGTCAAATTAAAGGGAAACTGTGTGATGAGTGGCCACAACAAATCGTTTCTTGGTAAATCTCATCACCGGCGAAATTAGGGTAGTAAAGAAATATGTTTGGAAGAATAAATGTCCGATTACAGGGAGACATGGTGGTTGTAAGTAGAATTATGTTTGGAAAAAATAGAATCGGTGTGGTTGTAGCAAAAAGTAAGGGCAAAATAGACTTTTAAGGGTTTTTGGGAGTTGACAACAGTTAAAGTCTAAAAGGGAGTTTACAAATAATTTAAAGACCTTAGGGAGTTTAGAATAAGTCTCAAAGCTATTTGGTTCTCATCAATATTTCTCCGTTAAAAAAATATATATGTATAAAACACATATATTTTTATACAGAAAAATTAAAAATGTTTGTATACACATGTATTTCCTCTCCCCCGCCCCCTCCACCCCCACCCCCACCCCTAAATCCTCCCTGACTCGCTTTCCAAATCGACCACCACCCCCTCCCACCAGCACAAACCACCACATCCCACCAACACAAACTACCACAGTAGTACCTAGCCAACATCCACCACTAGTTGGCGCACAACCATCACCATCACCAATCAACACACCACCATCACCACCAACATTATACAATCTAGATTTTTGTATATTATCACAATCACACCATCACTATGTGCACACTACAGCATGGCTTACACGTCCAATACCGTTCAGCACGCCACCACTGTCCCCACCCCTATTAATTTTCAGATCAAGATTTGTGTGTAGCTAAATATACTTTTTTTTTTTGTGTACGTTTCGTTTATGTGTTTAACATTATCTCTTTCAATATGTGTTTAGTGTATGTGTTTAACATTTAGATCTCTTTCAATATGTGTTTAGTGTATGTGAAGTTTTTGTGGTGTGGCAGCGATGGCGGCTGGTGGTGGTGGTGCGACCGATGGTGGTGTCAAATTTCTATGTGCATTTTCCCTTGTATGTGTGTTTTCTGATAGTGGAGTTGGAAAGTTTTAATGAATAAACCCTATATGCGTGCAAGTGTATACAATCAATTGAGCACATAAGGTGTCGAACCCACATGGAAGGGAAATCAATCAATCACTCAGTACATTCTTCAATCGATAGGCTGGACACTTAACAAGGGTGATTATACTAAACTATTAACTAAACTAGACAGACACGACTCAAAAGCAATTACGAAAAATAGTAAATAAACACTTAGCCAGGGAAATAACAACAATGCAGTTCACTGATCAAGTCCATGCTCAACAAATTCTCTAGTTTTCGCAATTCTAACACTAATATAAGTGCAAGCATCTCTGGAAGTCACACACTGTTTAAGTATTTGTGTAGCCACTCTGGTGGTCAACATCCAAAAATAATTTAAACCAATAAACCAAAATTAGTGTAATTAAATAACAGTGGCTTGTTATACATTATTTAATAATAAATTATTTAGAAAAAGACCGAATCTCTTCATCTCTTTAATTATAAGTGTTCAGGAATTAATAATCCGAATTCACTAATAATTTCTCAATTATAAGGTAAATTATCAAATCATGTCAAAATTGTACAAGTTTCAACATGTTATTAAAAATAAAATTCCATCACATGAAGACCATACGAATTCATACGAGCATATCATCGAATACATCCTCTACGCAATTATCATTCCCTTAGCTAAAGAGGACTAACTAGACATAATCCATGAAATCATAAAGCAATAAACAACAGTTAATTCAATTAAACTCATGTTTGAAGATTAAACAAAATAAAATCCTTAAACAAAGCAACTAAATTAATCATAGCTCTAAACAAAATAACTAGACATTAGTTTGCTCACACATACTAAAATCCAGCTACGAAAAACATTAAAGTAAATTGAAATTAATCTAAATAAAACTTAGGATTTTAATGAAGCAAATTTGGGGCTCATGGTTGCATCGTCTCATGCGTGTGTAGATGTCTCCATCTTCACAAACTTCGTCGACTTCCCAAGGCTCAGAAACTCGAAACTCTCTCTTGAAAAGTTGCGCTACGTGGAGTGATTAATCGTCTTGAAAATTAGGTTTTTGCAATCTCTTATTTTGCCTAACGACTCGTGTCGTGGTCGCGAGCATTTCTACGTGTTCTGGATTGCGGGGGCGATCGAGTACAAAGACTTCTAATTCTTGGGAACTAGCACATCGCAGTTGCGAGCCATTCCTTCGTATTTGGGTCGCGCCCGTGATGCACTATTTACTTTGCGGGTCTGCTCTTTTTTCCTTCGCTGGAGCGATGGTTTCGCGTCTAAAATTGTATGGCCGCGATGTAGGGCTGTAACATGGTCCGTTTTGTGCCTTAATGTTTCGTTTATGCTATATTCTACTCATTTTCCATATTTATGATTCCGAAGTGAAAAGTTCCTGAAAATAGACAATTTTACGAATATAAGATACAAATATGACATAAAATAGTGCAAAATATATACTAAAAATATCAAGTATTTTATGGCTAACAAGTGGCAGCAAGGCGGTTCCGACAGCAAGGCGGTTTCGACAGCAGTGGTGGTGGCAGTAGCGGTAACAATGTAATTCTAACGGCAGTGGTGGTGGCGACGCCTGTGACAGTGGTGGGTGGAGGATGAAGATGAATAAGAAAAGAAACGAACTAAAAAATAATTATGTTCTTTTACAAGTAAGAAATGCAGCACACGACCTTCGTGATTGAGCAAAATTTTTTATGTGTAATTCTACCTGGTAAAAAAAAATCCACGCGCCCGTTAATGTGTTGCTCCTCCTCCACAAGGAAAAGTCCAATGAGCAAAGGGAATTCCAAAAGGATTTTTTCTTGTAATTTCATGATTCAGAAAATTAGAGTCTCACATTTTGTCAATACCTGAATTTATGTTTGAAGTTTTCAAATCGGATATCTTCTAACCGATAAAATGAATAATTTTTCTTTTTAATATCCATTGTTCTCCATTACTATGACTTTTAACAATTTTAACTTTTGATTTAATTTTTCCATAAGTAGGAAAAGTTCGTAAACATTCCCTAATTTCGAGTCCATAATGTTTTTCATGGAATCCGCATGTCACGTACTCACGTTTACTAGTATAAAGAAAGTGCCCCATGTACAGTTCAATAATCCAAGACTTTTCTACTTAAAAGTAGAAAAGTCTTGGATTATTGAACTATAATAGATAAAATTGCATATGAATTAAATATAAGAAAAGTCCAAGTATAGGTGTACGTGTAATGGATGATAAGTAGAAACTTCTGGTTAGGCGGAGAGGTTGAGCCAATCATTACTTTTCAACAGTCGGCGAACACAAAGTACACCATTTCGGCGGCTCGGCTTTGACCTCGTGCCTTATTCACAGTGGGCCCTTCTATTTCTGGCTTTTCGGCTCTCACCTCTTTGGCTCGGCTCGGCTACCGGCTGAGCTCATCTGCTTCTTTGGTTCAATTATTTAGCTTACTTACTAATCCCTTTTGGTATTATATATAAAAAGAATTCTATTACAATTATATGAATGAAGCAATTTGAGTTTGGAAAGTCGCGGTGGCTTCTTACAAATGGCTATTTTAATTAATATTTGGTTATAAAAATATACTATCCAAGAGTGCTACTGTTTGTTTATTTATACCCGTGCAAATAATAAAATTATTATTACCTAAATATATATTAAATTAAAATTTTTATGTTAATATTTATGTTACAGCTATTATCAATATAATTATAAATTTAAAAAATAATATAAAATAGAATTTAGAAAATATAGGAAAAAAATGAAAATATATAATAAAAAAATAGGAGTAAAGTAAAAGAGAAAAACAAATTAAGAGATAATTAAATACAAAACAATATATCGAAAGTGCGATAAAAAATATAAAAAAATAATTTTAAAATTTAAGAGGTAAAAACGATTATTCTAAGTATATTTAGTAGATGAAATAAGTGCATGATTAACCTAAAAAAAAAGTGCATGATTAACCATTGAACTTACTTATTTTTAAATGCAAGATAACATTACATGCTCCTCTTTTTAAATAAAGAGATACAATTAATCCATCATTTTGAATTGAATTATCCAAATAACAATAGAGCAGTAACTATTTATTTCGAGTTCGAAATGAGTCAAACTGTTTAAATATAAAAACTTTTGTCATTAATGATAGATTGATAGTTATATTTCAGAGATCCGAATATGAAATATTTTTATTAGAATAATATAGTATCGGATAGTTAAATTATACATGATCTAAGAAAAATACCAATTCAATTAAAAAAAAAGGTAAGCAAATTGAATTTTGCATGCAGAAGATGTGAACACAATTAAAACAATATAATTGGTGGCTTTTTGAGGCTATTCTTCTAACTTTGAAACTTAAATTTATGCGACTATTATAGTAGTATGATTCACATTGAAGTTGGCGAATCCAAATCGCGAGTTAGAAGAATCAACGAAAGAGTCTTAAAGTGGAAAACTAGGTTGATGATTTCATCAAAATATGGTTAATCAAGTGACTTAATTTCACATGGAGAAAAACTATTGAAAATGATGTTATACAAACTCAAAATGGGACTTCTACAAATGATTAGTGACCAACGTTAATGGCCCATGTGCAGTTGACTTACTCTGTACGACAAAATTACCCTAATTAAATTATTTTATAAATATGTAAGATCAAATAATTGAAAATCCAGAATCCAAGATAATTATATATATTTATTTAATTTATGTAGTTTATAGTGAGGACTTTGTCTTGATAAAAGATGTCAACGATCGAGACATGTTCAATTCACAAACCCCCACAATATTCATAACATACCATAGATTTTTAATAAAATCATTTTGGTACTATTCTAATCAGGACAATTTCATTGGATTAAGGACAAAATTTGTTTTTGGTAAATTTATAGGTTCAAACTTCCATTGTCCTTTTAAAGTAAGTTACAATGTAAGTTTTTGGAAAATGCTCGATAAACTCGAAAATATTATCTTCTTTGAATTGGGATCTTATTTTTTTAACCTAAAATTTTTTATTTTCGAATAATTGTATCATGACAAATATTTATTTTGATTGTCAAAAGTCTATTATGAAATAAGTTTAAAAATTTTGTATTCGTTCCGTATTAATGTCTTCATATATGTCTCTGCGCATTATATATTTTCAAAAAGTAATTCTTTTTTTCATTTTTCAATATTAATGTGACGGAATGAGATAATTTATTGCTAACTTTTCAATTATGTATAACTTTTTTTTAATAGCATTTTAATTAATAATAAAATATTTACTAACAAAAAGATAATAACTCATCACTCAAAAAATGATTTATGCCAATAATAATTTAATAAAATCTAAATTAAGCAATCAAAATATATTTGGGAGCAATATAGTAAAAGAAGTTGAAAACTCATGAATCCATGGGCAACATGTGACAAAAGGAAAGGGTAATAGTGGTGCAGATAATGTTGGCCAATGGAGGTAATATATTAATTAATTACACTCCAATTAAATATTTCATTTCCTAACTTTAATGTGTAAGGTGGAAGTTACGTTGTAGTTTACTTATTGCATTATTATACATTAGTTAATTAAGTGGATTAATTTGATGACCAGGCTGGACCCTCCCTGTTATTTTGTTGTCCCTTTTCTCTTTTAAAATTAGAAGAGCAATGAGTATATTTAATTAATTAATTAGTTATCTATAATATATAGATAGATAGATATAGATACTCAAATTATACTTTAGGAAGTGCTAAAATAGAAAAATAACAAAATTAAAGGATAATTTTTTTAAAAAAATTTTAACTTCTACATATAAATATTTATGGTTTGAAGGTTTTAAATGTTCCATGTATCTGGGGCGTCTTAACTCCACCATCAATACGACTTAATACAAATAATTAATTCACTTTGTAGCTATGTTTTGAAATCCGGACCGGACATCAAAATGAGACTTCTTACTGGTTATTGGTTTTACTAGTTCGATCGGTCGGACCACCGGTCGAACCGATATGACGTCATAATTACGTAATAATTATACTTAATTATATATATTTATATAATATCATAAATATTAATTAAAAATAATCAAATAGGCTAAATAATATGGAAAATTAAATATAATTTAAAATTACTTCCCACTATTTATTAATTTTCAATTAATATCACCAATAATAAGATTTTAAATTATAAATATACAAATATAAAGATAAACTATCTAACTAAATAGAAAAATAATTAATATGTAATAAATTAACAATATAGATAAAAGATTAGAATAACAAATATCATATTTTTATTGTGGAAAAAAAATTATTAGATGCAATATATTTTTATAGATATTATTAAAAGTAAAATAATACACATCATTTTATCCACGTTTAAATTGAATTTTCTGTAATATTTATAGTCATAATTAATATTTTTTTAAAACTCAATTTTTAAATATAATCTATATATTTGATGAGTTTATTTTTTACGTGTTTTTTCGAAACAAATTAATTGGTAAAAAGGAAATATTCTATTTTTAATGAGCCTAATAAAATTCTCTTATAAAATACGTACTAATATTTAATTTGAATTTTGCAAAATAAATATTAATGTTTCCCAACTGGTTGAGACATTGATACCTAATTACAGGGGTGCAGGTTTGAATCCTGTATGATCGGGTCGAAATCCGGTCTGTTGACATGGTCGAGGGATGCCGACTGATCACTTAGAATTTATAAATATGGGGATGCTTGAAAGGAATTAGAGCTGCAAGATGGAAAGTAAACGTAAGCTGGAGGCCGACTAGGGACAGGAGGGGTTTTTCCCTATGTCGGCGCTCTGACGCTCAATTCAGTCTCGAGTTAAGGAGAGAAGATCGAGTAGGCTTGAAGTGCAATAAATGAGCTTACAAATGACATTTATGAGGGGGTATTTATACCATTTAGGTTAACGATGACTTTTTAGTACTATTTGCAGGTGCATTTAATGCCCATTAGGTACGGTACGGACGCGCAGTCGGTATTTAATGCTGAGGCGGATGAAGGGTCCCACATTGATGCCCGAGTCGACCATCGAGTTACCGGTGACTCACTTGAAAGTCGACCATCGCCTGATTGGGGGAACGTCGACCTTCACATGACCCTTTTGGCGGTTGGGGGTTTCTTCGGGCGACAGCTGACCTGGGGCCACCTATCGAGCCGACCCACGTGCCCTCCTTTGCAGAGTCTGGCCTGCTTCGTGCGACACGTGGCAGCTTGGAAATGGTCCACGTAGCTCGACGGTTTTGGCCCACGTCACAAGCCTCCAGAAGGTTGGCGACAAGGATGACATGGCGACGATCTTTCGAATTCGAAAGTGGGCCCCTGACATAATCATTGCGACGGTATGCCTTCGATTTTCTTGCCCAAAGTACCCCTGTATAAGCCTCAGGCCTCAGTAACTTTCATTTTTCACTTTCGCAAACTTCACTCCCACAGAAAATCCAGAGTGTTTCGAGCAAGGCAAGCAAGGTCTTTGAGCCGGATTTAGAGCAATCAAGTAGGTTGATCTTTCGCCGCCTTCATCGGGTAAGCTCTCATTCAACTCCGCCTTTTAATATTTATTTTTCTTTCGATTTCGCTTTTCTTTCTGGGGAGGGTTTGATTTTCGAGTGAGAAGAACCCCATCTCGAATCATTTCGACTCCCTGCATACATAAAACCCTTATTCCTTGAAACGAGGAAGGGACCTATTTGAAAAAGACGATTTAGTCGAAGCTTTAATTTCGAGTGTAGGGATGTCTTCTTTGAACTCGAACTCGACCGGTTCAAGTTCTGGGGCTTCCAGTTGGGCCACGGATTCTAGGGCCATGTCGAACCAAAGTATATCGAGTACTCAAAATGGGGAGTCGATGCAGTCTAAGTAGGACCCCGACCAAGAATTCGACATAATGGAGGTTTCTTCTGACTCCCGGGACTAACATTCTTCCTCCCCGGCAGGCCCCATCATATTTGCATAGCCGATCTTAGCAATCTCGCCCGTGGGGGTGCGAGTCAACCCTGAGTCCTCGACTAGAGCCCCCGAGCCCCCAAGAAAAGCCCCTGGGAAGGGTCCTTCAACTTCTGGTAGATACAGGTTGGTCGATGAGGATGAAGAAGAGGAATACTTCCCTCCCGCAGCACGATCCCCGACATACCAGTTGCGCAATGATCCTAGGAAGGTCCCTAGTAAGGTCTCGCCTAAGATGTTTGAGTCGATCTGGGATACCCTATTCGACGGAGCCCCCAAGTTCGACAGTTATAGTGTTATACGCCCTAGGAGTGGCCAAAGGTTGACTGATCCTCCTCCGAGTTGTATCTCAGTTACTTACAAAATGGTCACTTCGGGCTTCCGGGTTCCATCGACGATGACGTAATCGAGGTCCTCAACGCCCTTAACATTAGCCTGATCCAACTGATACCTAACGCGTACGCGATAGACAATGGGATCCGGGTCTTAATGAGGTACTTTGGGATCCCGATGAGGGGGGCTATAGAAGAATTGTTCAAGGTGTCGGTAACGACCGAAAAGTCGGGCTCGGGGTTTGGATTTGTTTCCTTGGCTACCAAGAACAAATACAAGCTTATCACTTCCCCCACATCCTCGAATGGTCAAGGGCGGAAAGAGCAATTCATCTATGTCGAGAGCCCAGTCGGCTGGCTGGGGCTGGCTAATCGGGTTTGGAACTGGTAGCCCCGAGCAACTCTTCCTAAATTCGCAACTAGGTGGTCGAACATCTTTTTGAGAGATATGAGGGCGTTAGGGCTGTTCGACTGTAGGAGACTGACCTAAGCGCAGACTTTGATAGATTTTGGACTAACCCTCGGGGTGCAAAGTAGCAATTTCGACTCTGGTACTAGGGAGGGCCGAGTCATTATGTTTTACATTTTGCTTCAAGTAGCCTGTCGGCTAGTCCTTTGTCGATCTAATCGAGTTACTCTTATTTTGCAGATCAAGTGATAATGTCTTCGAGACTAGCTCACATGCAGACCGACATGGAGGAGGTCGAAAGGCAGGCGGAACAAACGAGGGCTCAGGGTGTCCTCGACTAATAAAAAACCATCGACGCAGTCCTTCCAGCCCCCACGGCTCCTTAAACTCAAGCAGCCGCCCGACAACCCGTAGCCCAACCTCAGCGAAAACCAAAGAGGGGAAAAGACCCAGTAGTCGAGGAGAGTGATCCTAGCAAGAAGAAGCATCGGAAAGAGAAGAAGGTCCACGTCGACACTCCCAGGCCCGTTAATGTGGGCCATGGCATGGACCGATCAAAGGGGTCGAGCCAATCTCGGGGAAACATCTCTGCCATCAACCCCCTCGCGCACTGCCAAGACCCTGATTCCCTTCTCGGGTGCGGCTATGGCATAGCTCCATGATCCGTTCAAGGGCCCCGAGGAAGATGTGACTGACTTCTTTAAAATACTCAAAATATCAGAGCCTCACTTTCAGGGTGGTCTCTGCAGCATCGACCAGGACGACAATGCTCAACGGGTCAGCTCACAGCCACGCGATAGCAGGGTGATGGGCACCCTCTACACCGACGCCCAGACTATTCCCGACCATCAGTATCGTTGGGAGATGAGCAACCCAGAGCTGGAGATGAATACGGTCATGAAGATGCTCGTCGTAAGTTCCTCGATTTTACACATCTTTGCTTCCTTATTGTCAAGTCAAGTGGTGACCCAGTTTTCGTCTGTAGCAGATCTCGCAGGACATTTTCCATTTGAGTCGGAGGGCTCAAATTTACAGGGAAGGGCGTGCTAGGCTTGCTCTGAAGTCCGGGGTCGACTCTGAGGTCAAAAGTTTAAAAGGCAAATTGGTAGCTGCCGAGGCTGCTCAGAAGGGGATGGAGGCTGAGCTGAAGGAGGCCAAACTGGCCAAGCAAAAGGCTGATGGTACAGCGGCCGAGCTGAAGCGATAAGTGGACGGTTTGCAAAAGCAACTTCTCGCCGCCAATACTAAGTTCGATGACCAGGCCCTCGAGCTCGTGGAGACGCACAGGAAGGGTGAGAAAGTTGGTGAATGAAGGGATGCCGACTTTCTATTGACCTAGGGAGGAGGGCATGCAACGAAGTTGTAGCCTTATCCGAGCCGTATGGAGTATACCGCTTTATGAAGTCGCCTGCACTCACAAGGGCTACCTCTACCTTTGGGATTGATGATTTGAAGGAGGGGTTCGAGCTCTGCCTCGCCCAGTGTAAGTCGGTCGGGTACGTCCCCGTCGACTATGACCAGAAGAAGATTGGCATCCGATGCCATGATCCCAGGCCTCCTTCAATCTCGACTTCAGCTCCGGAGTCGCCGGTCGACTGGAACACTCATGAATTTGGCTTCGCTATCAACCTGGCCAAATCAATATATTTTCGGTGGGAAGAAGATTTGAGCAAAATGCCTCAAGGTATCGACCCCAAACAGGCGCTGGTCCCTGAAGTGATCTTCCCCGAGCTCTTTGGCGAAAATGCAAGCGAGAAGCCCCTTATAGACCCCAACTTCATTGAGGCAGCCCCCGAGGAAGCCACCCATGCTGATTCTGTTTGATCTATTGGCCCGAAATGGGTCTTTTGTATTCTCTTGTTTTAGTTTATTTTTATTTGTAATGAAGTACCAACTCGGCCGGGGTGGTCGAGGAGTGCTCCCATTTGTAAAATTCAAAGGGTGAAAGCCCTAATTTTGTAACCCATCGACCCCAGGGTCGATTACATTTATGGTTAAAGGAAGTTTGACTTATTTCGACCTTATTTCTGAGTATTTGAATTAGCATACTTTTAACTATACATGTTCAAATTAACTTGTAAACATTGGGCGCGATGCTCGAAATAGTATAAAACTACTTGGGGAATGTTTAAGCATGACAACCAAAGGTTATATCGAACTATTTAACCCTCAAACATTGAGTATGATAGTCGAAAAATAGTCAACTTTATTAAGATAATTACAATAGACTCACAACTTGAATGTCTTTAAAAATAGAATTTTCTGAGATTGTGCGCATTCCATGATCGAGGTGCTGGATTGTCGTGCATATCCTCAAAGTGGTAAGCTTGGTTTTTCCCGATCTCAGCAATCCGATAGGGCCTATCCCAATTGGCATCGAGCTTCCCCATATATTTGGTCACATCGACCCTTTTTAGTACTAGATCCCCAACCCGAAACTGTCAAAATAGGACCTTATTGTTATAACTTCGGGCTACAGATACCTGGTATTGCTGCATTCGGCGAAAACCTTGTTCTCTCTTTTCTTCGATGGTATCTAACTCGAGCTGTCGGTTTTCTTGATTTCGGTCAGCTGATATTGGGACACTCGGGCGGTTTGATGTATTAGCTCGACGGGTATCATGGCCTCGGATCCGTAGACCATCGAGAAAAGGGTTTCTCTGGTAACTGTTCGAGGTGTTGTTCGATAAGCCCACAATACCCTGTCGAATTCTTCAACCTAAGCCCCCTTCTTCAAGTCGAGCTGGGTCTTCAAATTTTGCACAATGATGCGATTGGTTACCTCGGTTTGCCCATTGGCTTGGGGGTGGCCGACCTAGGTGAATCTCAAGCTTATGCCCATATCGGCACAGTACTTCCTGAAATGTGCACTTCTGAATTGAGGCCCGTTATCGCAGATCAGGATCCTCAGGACCCCAAATCGACATACGATGTTCTTCCATAAGAAACAGATCATAACTTGGAATGTGATCTTTGGGACCGATGCTGCTTCGACCCATTTGGAAAAATACTCGAGACAAACGATAGCGAATTGGTGTTACCTTGGTGCAAGTGGGAAAGGGCCCACTATGTCGATTCCCCATTGATTGAAAGGCTACGTCGATGGGTATCATTTCCCTCGGATGTTGATGCGTGAGGTTAACATGCCTTTGACAACTTGGGCACTTCCTTACGAAATTCATGGTCGGCCAATAGTAACCACTCCGAGCTATCTTTTTGGCCAACATTTTCCCTCCTGCATGATTTTTGCAGGACCCAGCGTGCACCTCTTCGAGAACCTCCTTGGCTTAGGAAGGTCAAAGACACCTCTTGGCTGATTCTCGATAAGACCTCTTGAAGAGCTTCCCATCGGGATCGAGCACATAGCTCACAGATTGGGCCATAAGCCGACGTCGTTCTGCTTTGTTCTCGGGGATGGCCCTGTCTCTTAAGTATAGAACTCACTTGTCTAACCAGCAAGGTTCTGCGGGGTTGATGCTTAGGATGGCATTGCCCTCTTCATCAATTGATCTAGTCGAGGATGTCAGGAATGTGATCTATCTATCCTTTGTTCCTCTCAATCCATTCGCCACCTTAAAGAGTACGTCCGCCCTTTTGTTCTCTTCTCGAGGAATTTGTTCGAGTTTGAAACTTTTGAACCCCTTTGCCAGGGATTTCACATTTTCTAGGTACTTCACCATCGATTCTTCCCTTGCCTCGTACGTTCCCTCGACCTGACTTGCTACCAACTGCGAGTCGGTAAGGGCAGTCAGATGTTCGATTCCCTACTCAGTCACAATTTTTAATCCAGCTATAAGGGCCTCATACTCGGCCTCATTGTTGGTTGCAAGGAACCCGAGACAGATGACAAAGTCGAGCTCATCTCTTTCAGCACTCCTCAGGGATACGCCGGCACCCTCCCCAGATGTGGTCGATGAGCCATCAACGGACAGGATCCAGTGGCTCGATGATTTGGGGGTCGAGGGTACGTCCTTCTCAATCGGGAAATCGGCCAGAACTTGCACTTGATAGGCCAATCGGGTTTGATAAGATATGTCAAATTGCCCCAACTCGATGGCCTATTTAGTTAACCTTCCCGATGTGTCTGGTTTTTCGAGGACTTGCCTTAGTGGTTGGTTGGTTAGCACCGTAATCGAGTGGGCCTAGAAATATGGCTTCAACTTTCGGGCTGTGTGTACTAGAGCCAACCCAAACTTCTCAATTTCCATGTACCGGGTCTCTGCTCCATGTAGGATTTTGCTCACGTAGTAGACCGACATATGCTTTCCTTCCCTCACCGCCACTAAAACCGAGTTGATGGCCTCACTCAAAATGGCTAAGTAGAGGTATAACCTTTCGCCCGGCTCAGGCTTAGCTAGAAGAGGAGGCGACTCGAGGTACTTCTTCAGTGCCTCGAATTCCCGGTCGCATTCCTCTGTCCAGTTGAACTCCTTGATATTTCTCAGAAATTTGAAGAATGGGAGGCTCTTTTCGGCCGATCTGGATATGAATCTATTCAAGGAAATGATCTGTCCGACTAGACATTAAACTTCTTGAATTGTTCTCGGGCTAGAGATATAGCTTATGCCATTGCTCTTCTCTGGATTGGCTTCAATGCCTCGTCGACTTACCATGTAGCCCAAAAACTTCCCCTCTTCGACACCAAACGTACACTTGTTTGGGTTGAGCTTCAGATTATATTTCCTCAGGAAATCGAATGCCCGAGCCAGGTCCTCGAGGTGGTCGCACGATTTCTTGCTCTGGACAATCATGTCATCGACATATAACTTCCATGGTTTTACCGATTTTTTCTTCGAACACTCGATTGACCAATCTCTGATATGTGGCCCCTGTATTTTTAAGTCCAAAGGGCATCACTCGAAAACAATAGATGCCCTTTTCGACTATGAAAGCAATCTTTTTCTCGTCCTCGGGCACCATAAAAACCTGGTAATACCCCTGAAAGGCATCCATCATACTCATCAGCTCGTACCCAGCGGTTGAGTCGACCAGCTGGTCGATGCGAGGTAGGGGGTATGGATCCTTGGGGCATGTCTTATTCAGGTCAGTGAAATCATTACACATGCACCACTTGTCCCCGGTCTTGACCACTAAGACCACATTGCAAAGCCAATCCACGTACTTGGCCGGGGTAATGTTGCCAGCGTCGAGTAGCTTCTTGACCTCTTCCTCGATGATTTCATTCCTCTTGATACTTTGAGTACGCAACTTCTTTTTTATCGGCTTGAAGGAGGGGTCGGCATTTAGATGATGCATTATGGCAGTTAGGTCGACACATACCAAATATTTCGCAGACTAGGGAAAGATATCGGAGTTGTCTTGCAAGAATTGGATCAATAGGACCTGCTCGAGCTCCTTACCTGGTCGAGAGACCCCTAAGTGGGTTATTTTTTCGACTTGGCCCGGGAGGAGCTCGATCTCCTTGGTCTGGCTGGAGGCCTCTACATGATTTTCGGCCGCCTTCCTCCTCTTATTAACCAGTTTCGAGGTGATCTTGTGTGACCTTTTGAGATCTTAAATATCTCGGTCCTCAAGATCTTCCTCGTCAAATTCTGGAATCTGTAGCACTGGCACGACATGCTTTTCAGGTAATCTCACTTTCTCCATCGAGATCAAATAACAAGTCCACGCCGTAGGGATATCACACCTAACCTCTCTACTACCGTCCGGGGTTGGGAGCTTCACCAATTGGTGGTAAGTCGAGATTATGGCTCGAAACTCAATGAGACCTGGCCGACCGAAGATAATATTATATGCGAAGGCTGCTCGACTACCAGGTACTCAATTCCATGGTCGCCCTCTTAGGGAGAATTCCCATGGAGGTAACCAGTCGAATCCGACCCTTTGGGTAACCTTCCGAGCCTCCAAAACCTGTTAATGGAGTTTTCAAAGGTTCCAATCGAAGTTTAATATCTAGTTTTATCTTAACAAGAGTCGAGTAATAGATAATATTCACTGAGCTTCCATTATTAACAAGGGTTTTGGATACAACAAAGTTTGCTACATCTAGTGTGACCACGATCGGACAACCGGGTGCATCGCCCTCCCGAGGTGGTTCACCGTTTAAGTCCCTATTGTTGAAAGTAATTTCTTCCTCGACCCACTTCTCATTCTGCTTGACCTGCATGACTTCGCTTAGCCCATAATAGTTACGTTGAGCCTCATTTCGAGTTCTCTTTCGGGTCATTTTCATGTCTCCCCCGGTCGGCCCTCTGACAATCATATCAATCCGTCCAAAGCAGGGAAGATTGTGAATATCCCTTTCGACTGGTTGCTTGGCCTTGCGGTTCCGGGGAGGGCTTTGTTCTCCTCAATCTTCAGCTCGGATGGCGAGTTCATCGAGCTTCTTGACAAACTCTTGAAGATGGCCGCCCTTAATCAGTCTTTCAACCTCATCCCTCAGGGCGAAATACTCAGAAGTGTTATGGCCAGTCTGTCGATGGAAGTGGTAATATTTTCCCGAGTCCCGGGTCTTCTGGGTTTCTTTGATCGGCTTAGGATTCTTGAACAGTTTCTTGCTCGAAACATTGTAGATCTTCTCGATTGGTCGGTTGAGGGGAGAGTAATGTTTCTTCTGGCTGCTTTCGGGCCCTGTTTTAGGTCATGCCCGGACCTCCCTTTTAGACTCAATCCTTTGCTACTGGAAAGTTTCTGATTTGCCCCTCAGGCCACTCTTGTTGGCCATCTTCACTTCTTCGAGCCGCATCCAATTCCCGGCTATTTCGAGTATGATCTTGGCAATCGACCCAGGGTTCTCTCGGACAATGTGCCCCACGCACTCCTTGTCTCGCAGGGCATCATGCAGGGTAGGGATCAACATGTCCATACTCGGAGTTTGGACTTGGACAACCGCCCGAGAGAATCGAGTAAAGAAGTCACGGAGCGTTTCGTGTTCTCCCTAGATGATGTTGCAGAGGTAAGTCGACGACAACTTATTGCCTTTAACAAAGAAAAAGTGGGCCACAAAGTTGTTGACCAAATCATCGTACGATCGGATACTCCAAGGGCGCAACCTCGAAAATTTTGGCTCGTACGTCGGGAGAGTGGCCGAACATACTGATCTCGATTTTGAATCGATCCACATGCCTTTCCGGATCGGTGGTTCCTCCATAGGTGGGGAGGTTGGTGGGCATTTTATCTTCAGCTATTGCCCGGATGATCTCTTCACAAAAAGGGGACCGAGCCTCTCGAGCACTCCTGTATCGTCGGGTCGGGACTTGAACCTGCTGGTTAGGTGCATTGTTACGATTTAGTTGGTTTCATTGAGGCTGGGGTTCACGCTCCTGTCGGGCGGCGGGGGGGTTGCAATAGGATTTCTCCTCATCTTGTACGTCGATAACAGGAGGATCCCTGGGTGGTGGGCGATTGAGGGGACCCCCGACATGTAGCACCCCGCACGTGAGGCACCACATCCCCCGCACTATGGCTCAACACGAGTAACGAAATGGAAAGTCCACACCCGTATCCAACCATAGCGAATGGGAGACAAACAAAATAACCTTCCTAAGCCAGGCGGAACTTAGACCCTGCAATGATAACCAATCAACAAAATATAATGCATCAGAAAACTAAAGTTCAAACACACAAACCATAAGCAGAATTGGGCTCTTCAGGCCTCTTTTAATTCCTAACAAGCCTGACAAGGTAATACAATAACAATTACATAAGATTCAAGTTCATAATGACACAGGGTCGAATCATATACATAAGTGAATGCAGAGACACTACTAACTTAACTTGACCGACTCGAACTCAACACAACCCCGCCTAGCTCGAACTTCAAAGCCAAACCTGCACACTAAAGTGTTGGGGAGGGAGAGGGTCAGTCTCTAGAAGACTGAGTGAGCAGGAGCGATATACATATATATAAAACATGCACATGCAAGTCATAAATCCCGAGCAAGGTTTTATTTGAAATTAGTTCCCAAAGGGCAAGAGAATAACCAAGCAATACTCGGATTTTACGACTAATCATATTAATTCATTACATTCATAATTTATACATAAACATAAGGGCTCGGCGAGTGAGCGTGCATCATCTCCAACCAACTCCGACTGTGTACGACACATATCATTAATACTTTAAATAGGTGATCATGCAATATATCATAATACACGCATATCAAATATCATATCATAAAACATATTCGTTTGGGCAATCCGTGTCCCGGCCTTCCCGCACGGTGCAAATCAATCATAAACATAATCATAGACATAAAATAAGTTCCAACCTTCTTCCTCCAGGTGGTGGACGGGTTTGCAAGGCCCGACCACCTAAACATATCATTGTGGCTATGAGGTTCATGAGGCCTCAAAGCCCGGTTAGCGTTTCCTCGTCAAAAACTCCTTGACGAGGTCCGTTTCGCCGTTAACATAATGGAATCAGCACATGAGATCACCGTCGGCCCTTGCCTCCCCGGATAGCCACATGTACTAAATTGCTGGGCCCGTGAACATAACACACATGCATAATCTCGCCAAAACATATCAGTTCATGTGAAACATATCATATTTCATAATTCATTTGAAAAGGGGTTTACTCGATCAATATTTACTCGATAACTTTACTTTAAAAGTAACATATATATATACATAAGGTTTTGGCCAAAGCTTGTCACATAAGGTTGTAGGGTTTAATATGTAACTAGAACGAAAACACCCTCACCTGGAACATGGCGATACAAGGATACGAGTTACCGAGTGCCTAGTTGATCAAGATTTTCCACCCTGGAGATAAACTGTACAAAAGACAACATGACGTGTTCGTGACACTCGAGACTCCAATGAACCATATAAGACGCACGTCATGCAATGAACATGAAATGAATGCGTAACAGATGATATTATATCATAAAATGTTCATGTGCATTATTAAAGTCTTAAAGACATATAAACATTCAATTCATTCATTCAATGAAGCATTCGTATTCAAACGAGTTCATATCCTTCACATTCCACGTTAAAGGAATTTAAATCATTTAATCAAGTCATTCGATCTTTCGTTCACTTTCATTCGAAGTCATAATTCCATATTTTCACTCAATTTAATTCAAGAATTAAAGTAGGAGCATAGCACGTATTAATTCACATTTAAAATTAAAACATAAACAATTAAACACATTCAATCGCATTTAGAATTAGAAAAATAAACGATTAAATACATTCAATTAAATTTAGGACATTAAATCAAGTATGAAATAGGTAACAATTAAATTCTATAATTCAATTAAATCAAATAACATTTAATATTCAATAAATATATATAACTATATAATTAATTATACATACCTATTTTATATTATAATATATATATATACTTAATACATGCACGTATATATATATATAACACATGCAGTACATGCATGCAAAACAACCATGCATGCAAAATATAACTTTATATATATATATATATATATATATATATATATACAATATAAAGATACATGCAGTTCAATAACAACACAGCAACAATTTCAGTCCAGAACTAATCACTTTTCCATGCTTGAAACATTTAATTCCAACCTATGCTTGCATGAAACTCAATCACGTACTGCAATTACACCTATAATACATACATTAAAGCATCACATGCAATTACAATCAAAGAGAAAGAAAGGAAACAAAGTAGCAAGGAAGAAAGGAAAAGCATGCAGCAGCAGTAGTTTCACGTACGCAAAACAGGCATGGAAATTACAAGGTGACACCCCCGTGTCAACATCACAGAACAAACCGAGACACCCCCGTGTCTCGGTACAGAGGTTTCAGACCACCCTTGCACCCCCGTTCCACGCTGAAAAGGAAGAGATTGACACCCCCGTGTCGGAACGCAGGAGCTCAACATATATGCAGACTTAACCCCTGTTTTTCTGACAGCAAAAGACGCAGCTAGAAGGCAGCACCCAAAGCATGAAATGCATCAAGAAGAAGGCATGAAATGCAGCACAAAACTAGCCCTAACAAGACACTAAAACTGACAGCAAAAGCAAGGAGGAAACACAGTAGTTTACCGCAACATTTTAACGCAGCATCACAGCAGAAAACAGAGCATCACCAATCCAATCTTCAACCAACATATTCAGGTAAGTTATGGTCACAAATATGCAGCAAAAGACTCCAAATCCACATACAAACTCAGCCCCAAGCAAGCTCAAACGCAGCAGCAGCAATACGAAAGAAGAAGAGGGGAAAAATTCCATTTTCATTCAAATTCATTAGTGGTAACTCAACCAAATCTCAACCACCAGATAATACATCACCATAAATGAAAAGAAGAGATGAAAACAATCATATTCATGCTTGGAATCAATCGAATTCAACAAGAATTGGAAGAGATCAACCTATGAACCTATAACCTAAGTATATAGTCAAGGCAGCCATATATCCATGAAACCATGATCAAAATTAGGGATGAATGAATGAAAATGACTCATATTGAATGTACATAACATATCCAAGCTTACCTTGTGGATTAATAGAGGTTTGGAAGGAGATTTGAGCTTGAATCTCTTGGTAAAGCTTGAGTTACGGGAGAGACTGGGAAGCAGAAGATGTTTGGGATATTTTCAGCAAGTGAGAAGGGTTGGTTCGGTTTGGGGGGTTTATGGCGGAATAAAGGGTTGAGTTAGGGTTCCATAGAGTCTAACCATGGTTAATTTGGTCAACAATTGAATAAGTTATGGTCATTTTAGTGCAACAAGGTCAGTTTCGTCGCCGTTTCATTTTTCGGTTGGATTTCGGAGGTTCAAATGACGTTAGAAAAATATAAGGCTAAGTTCACTAAACCCGAATTTTTGTTGCGAGTTCAGCGAAGTTGACGGAACTCGAATCCGAGTTCCCGAGCTCAAGATATTAAATACGGAACCAAGGGTGCACTAAGTGCTCGTTAGCCCCCAACTTGGATTCCAAAATTCAAATTAAATCCGAAACACAAGCAAATAAATTCGAAAATACGAAACGAACATATATTCATATACAAGACACGTATAAATCCAACATATTAAATATGCACGAAATTTCGGTATCAATTCATATAGAAACGAAGCACTTAAATGTCACTCATACGCAATGTATCAATAGAATTCATAATATTAACAAATAACATAACAAATTAATACATATATAATTATAAATATAAAAATGCATGCATGCACTAATAAAATCAGAAATGCATGCATAATTATAAATTAAAATGGTTTGCATGACTTCATGCAAATACACTAAACACATGTGCACATTTAACATATATATATATATATATATATATATATATATATATATATTTAATAGATACGTATATAACTTATAGGTAACATGCATGCATAACTTATGATTTTAATATCAAATTAACTAATTAGATACAATTAGCGCACTAACATATTAATACTATATAAATTAATATTAATAAAACTTAAAATGTAACAATTAACAATATTAACAGTTAATATAATTAAATTAAAAATTAATATATAAAACACGTATAAATAATTATTTCGCGCAATTAAGGAGCACACAAATTATTCACATAAATTCAAATTCAAATATTGCATATATTTAAATTAATCACTTATTTAACAATTAAACAATGAAATTTAATTATAGTAAACGCTAAAAACCAAGTAATTTGCGCAAATTAGTAAATACATATATCATTTTAAAATACTGAAAAGTTGGGGCGTTACACAGCAGGCCGTGGGTGGGGCCCACGTGGAGGTAACCTGTTTCGAAGGTCGTTTTTCCCCACCTCGAAACCTCGGTTTGACAACCTAGGGGCTTCAGGGTCTACCCTAGCCCCCAGTCGATCAAAGACACCCGAGTTCCTGGCTTTCTACCTCCTTTCCCGCTAAGGGACGTACCTCAGGGCTCCGTGGTCGTCCCGACAGTATGGGCAGTGCCACGCCACGCCTCTCTTCTCTTTTCTTAGGTCTCGGGGCATCAACCTCCTGTTGATTCTCCCTGATGGGCCTTTTGTCCCGGCGATGGCCCGACTCGGCCTCTTGCTCCTGGGGCAAAACCTTGGTGCGTTGTTGTCCTCGACCGGCCCCTTGCCACTGAGTCGGACCAGGTGGTGGGGACAGGCCGCAGTAGTCTAGGTGGTAATAGGCAGGTGGTGACGGATACCCCCAGTGCAAGTGAGGATATCCATAATGGGCAGGAGGCCCGCAGTATGCCGGCCCGCTTCAGCCTAACACTTTTCCAAGTAAGCATCTAGGTCAGGGACCGAGTAGACCATTGGGGTCGGGGCTCCTCTGGGGTTGTCCCCTGGTCGAGTCTGTACATTACTGGGGCCGTCGCCAACCGGGGCGACAGTGATCTCCTGTCCATCGGCTCCGAATACTCTGTGGCTACGAAGTTCCATTCCTGCTAGGCTTCTGTTCGAGTTCCCATAAACGACGCCAAAATGATCGGGTCAAAAACCGATCTGCTGACGTGGTCGAGGGATGCCGATTGATCACTTAGAATTTTTAAATATAGGGGATGCTCGAAAGGAATTAGAGCTGCAAGATGGAAAGGAAACATAAGTTGGAGGCCGACTAGGGACATGAGGGGTTTTTCCCTATGTCGGCGCTCCGACGCTCAAGTTAGTCTCGAGTTAAGGAGAAAAGATCGAGTAGGCTTGAAGTGCAATAAATGAGCTTACCAAATGACATTTATGAGAGGGTATTTATACCATTAGGGTTAATGATGACCTTTTAGTACTATTTGCAGGTGCATTTAATGCCCATTAGGTACGGTACGGACGGGCAGTTCGTATTCAATGCTGAGGCGGCTGGAGGGTTCCACCTTGATGCCCGAGTCGACCATCGAGTTACCGGTGACTCACTCGAAAGTTGACCATCGACTGATTGGGGGAACGTCGACCTTCACATGACCCTTTTGGCGGTTGGGGGTTTCTTCGGGCGACAGCCGACCTGGGGCCACCTATCGAGCCGACCAAAGGGCCCTCCTTTGCTGAGTCTGACCTGCTTCATGCAACACGTGACAGCTTGGAAATGGTCCATGTGGCTCGATGGTTTTGGCCCACATCACTATATATGCCACAAAATTGTGTTTTTTTAAATATTGAAAGAGAAAAACTGGGTCATCCGACCCGTTGAGCAGGCCGGTCAGGTTCTTTCACCGGGTTTGGATTGGTTTTTACCGGTTCAAATTGGTTCGACCAATAACTGGGTTTTAGGGTATAATCGGACCGGACAGGCCTGGTCACCGGTCGAACTGGTCCGAGTTTCAAAACATAGCTTTGTAGCATAATAATGTATTTATTCGACTCATCATCAATTCTGATCGCCAAATCATAAAATGTTATATGTATACTTTATTTTTTCGGTTTATTTATATATGAGGGGAGGCCATCCGCAAAACCCTACGACTGATTTTGTCGGTTCGTATTAAAAAAATAATAAAATTCGGCAAAAACTCTTGCTACATTGAGAACAATACCCTTGTTGCACACCAATTATAATTTTTAACGAACTCTCTATCACTCGAGTAAGAAAGAAAAGAAAATCCTTGGCTTTAAAGAATACTAAAGAGATATATTCTTTTTTTACCTGAAAGTGGGCCAATTTGTATAGATTTATCTCATCGAACTTCATGTCACATTATAAATGGCTGATTCTTGAAGGAATCTTAATGAATGTGGCATATTGATATGCCTCCATTATATATGTCACCCAAATATATCAATTAACTGTACCAATCATGCACCCTTATCTTAAACCTCTCACCTACTCCTCTTTCTATCCACTTCTATAAAACAAATCACTATTTTATATTTTTGGTATATACATATACATGTTAGATATTTTTTTTAAAAAAATCCAATCGTAATAATGGTATATTTTTTGGATCGGTATAATCTCTGTATGGTTCAGAGTTGAATCGGATAACTAAAATATAAAAATATAAAACTTTCGTTATTAATAATAACTACGAACTGTTAACAGTGATTGATTCAAGTGGTTAAAGGTTCTTTCTATAAAGTAATGACTCTATATATGAATTTTTTTGACCACTTTAGGAGTACATGTGTTAAAAAAATATGAACTAAGATATTCGAATATGAAACCTTTAATCGAGTCAATATAATAACTTATAATACATGCACATGAACATATACAAAAACGGTGTATATGACATGTATGGATATAACATATGAATATTTTTTAAAATTTTATATATGAAAAGTATCTGATAAGATAGGACACGACAAAACGATAATTTTATAAGAATATGTGCATTAGAGATGGTATTGAACGTTTTAAACTATATGATGGATCCATTATAATCATAATAATGATAATATATAGCTTGTTGTACATATTCATTGGTTCTATATTTGCCGATGAATCTCAACACCTTACCTTTTCCCCTTATAATAGCAATGAACCCATTGGATATATTAACTAGAATTGACAGCTACATTTATAAAAAGGTGGTGAAGTAGGTGACACCGGCATACATGAAGTGTTAGACAAGTCTTAATCGACGTAATTTATGTACGCATAAATTGTGGCAGTTGTGAAATTTTTTTCCAATATATAATATATATATATAATTCATTTTATTTTGGTTGAAGTTACTCATGCATCATGTTTGAATTATGATATTTTATTCCCTTATATTCATATAAAAAATTGGTGTTTAAAATTTAAATCGTAATATTCTGGTCCCCCGTATTTTATTCATCCGCTCAAGAAAAAAAAAAAATTAAAACTTAGATGTTTCGACAAGAAAATAATTAATGAAAACTTAGAGGTTCTGATTTTGTGACAGTATAAGCATTAACTGTTAAGTTCTTGGGAAATACAATTAAAATTTTGAGAACTTAATTAGAGAAACCAGTATAATACTGGAATATAAAAATACAGTGAGTTCAAAAACTATAATTTAAGCACATCCCTCAAAGTGTTTCCAAAATAAAACATGGAAGAGAAAATATTACATTTAAACATAAAGAGCAAAATACTTCTAAATTTAAAAGTGAAGAAGCATAAGCTTGACATTATTCAATTTGTTTATTTTGCCAACAAGGGTTATCCAAGCGGTTTGAGTATTTTTTCTCAAAATGTAGCACCCTAACCCCCAGGGCACCACATCCCCCGCACTATAGCCTCGATCCACGTATGAAATGGAAAATCCATACGTAAACCAAAACTATAGCGAACGGGTGACAAATAAAAATGACGAGCTAGGCGGGACACTCTCCCCAACAAACAGAGCCAACAAGATAATGAAAGCGGAAGCAATAAAATCATTCATACATATAGGTACCATATTTATTGAATAGATACGTATAGATACCAACTTAACTATCAATACATTATCATATTTTAATAATATACATAACCAAGTATTCCAAAAATACTAATAACGATCAATAGCATGAAATGTTCCAAAAGTACGATACATGAAGGTACGGTGCTAGACTCGTGAAAATGCAAAACTCGACCGGACACCCGCCTAGCACGACCCAGTGCTCAAGTACCTGAAAAGTGAAGTATCAGTCTACCGAAGACTGAGTGAGGGCAATAATATATATATCACACGTCACATGCAAGTTGTAGTCTCGGGTGAAGACTTTAGAATAAAATAGATATATAATTCAAGAAGTTCAATCTTTGCCCGAGATTACAACCAATCATTTTAACATTTTAGCTTAACCATTTCATGAACATGTGACCCAGGCGAGTAGGGGCGAATCTCCAACCACAACACCAAACGTGACAATACGTGCTTGCTTTAATCAATTCAATACATGATCATGCAATTTCATTTAGTGCTCATATAGACAATTTCATGCTTGAAATCATGCGATAACCCGAGGATAACCCGACATGCCGGATTAATCCCCAGTCTCCTTCTTCCTCCGGGTGATAGCGAGTTTGCAAGGCTCGACTATCCACGACATGGTGTGTGTAGAGGACATGACCCTCTAGACACGGAACTCCTTCCACCACTAATCTCCTAGTGGCTTCGGGGGTGATCCCAACAATGTGAGGATAATCCAGGAGTTACCCGTCAGCCCTTGCTTTCCCGGTTGGCTCAAGAATTACCCTCGGGCCCACGTGCAATCATGTACTCGCCAAACTTGCTTGAAATCATGACAATCAATACTTTCTTGCTTGAAATGTTTATAACTTTGAAAACGTTTATAATTATAATAGGTTTTGGCCGAAAATAGCACATAAGGGTGGTAGGGTTCTATACACATAACCTAAAACCTCACCTTTTCTTGCAAAATACAATAAAGAAATGTTCTAAGGAGCTTGCTCCCCGTCCACGCCCTCGTGACCTGTGCAAACACGATGTATATTCGTGAGACATGACCTAAAATGACCAAAATATGACGAACGGCGGAAATGTATCGAGACGACCATGAAAATGCAATGTGGTATGATAACATGTCGTTTCACATCATATTAGCACATATTATAGCAATTCGGGGTCAAAGAAATCGTCGGATCGAGGGGCTATTTTCGTAATTTTATGCAGTGAATTTTGCACTGCAAGCCAGGTGGGAACGGCCGTTCCGGACCCCTTTGGAAAATGGGAACGGTCGTTCCCATAAACCCCCAAAAACGTGCCAACGTTTTCCATTTTTTTTTTAAAAACGCGCCTAGCTGGGAACGGCCCTTCCGGCTCCAAGACCAAAATGGGAACGGCCGTTCCCGCAGTCGGCCGCCTATTTTCATTTGAAAGGTGGGAACGCCCGTTCCCGCAATGCCTTGAGGCTGGGAACGGCCGTTCCCTGTTTCTGCAAAATACAGAAGCAGAGCAAAACAGGGGAAGGCTACGGGAATGCAACAAAGCAAGCAACAAGTTCCCATTTCAATCAATAAAGGTATGATTTTCTGGAAATATACATGCATATATGTTCATAGGATGATAAACTAACACTTAAACACTTAGACACCAAATATCACCAAGAATTCATGATTTCAAGTTCATGCTCACACTTGATCATTCATGCCAAATTTCCAATGATTTCATGAATAAATCACGTTATAATTCGTGATATAATCAACCAATCATGCTTCCAACTAGAATTAATTCATCTAGCACACCCAAGTAAAACCCTAACTTATACATATATGATCAAAGATCATCAACTCATGCCAAACCAACCTTGAAAACTAAGAAATGGATGAAGAAGAAGATGATGGTGATGAACTTCCAATTCCTTTAAAGATTTCTTGAAATCTTGATGATTGGTTGAAAACTTCTTTCCTTTCTTTCCTTGGAGAAACCGAGAGTGAGAGAGAGATGAATATGTTGGGAAATTTTTGATAGAATTGATCAAGGAAGCTTGAAGAAGCTTATACCGTTACATTCCATTCTTGACTTTTGTGAAATAGGCTAATTGCCAATTAATCCCTTAATTTGTGAATCTATGCAATCAAGTATGCTACAATTTGAAATTTGTTCAATTAAGTCCTTGGAAGATGATGCAATCAAGTCCCCAAAGTTTTAAATTGAATATTTTTAGGGACAATTTGGTAATTTGAAACACTTTCGGTAATTATTTCATGCAATAAATATTTTTCGTGTCATGAAATAATATTTTCAATGATATGAATTCAAATAATTGATATAAATAATGTTTCGTGAATTTTATAAAATTATGAATGCCACGTAAGACTATATTATAAAATTAAAGAAATAAAATAAAACCTACGCTCAAACTCACACGTGGCGTGCTTACCTGTTCATCCGGAACCGGAGCATTACACAAAAGCAATGACCCGAGTTCGAATTTCTCTAACCACTTGGGAGGTGTGTGTTAAAAAAAAAATAAAAATTTAGAACCCCATCAAATAATAATAATAATAATAATAATAATAATATCCTAAACAAAATAAATGGTATGTACCAGTAAATAGTTCGAATTTGTAGCTAGACCCATATCGTACACCTAAAATTGAAAGATAACAGCTACTGAGAGGTAACGACCAGGCAGTTGCTGAATTTTTCCAGAAAAAGAAAAAAAAAAAAAGAAAAAGTTGCTGAATTTACACCACAAATTGCAAGAAAAGTTTCACTTTCAGTCTTTTCTTGTACCAAGATACACGTATATATACCAGTAATTTTGACACGCTTATTGTATATGCAAATAATTTTTTTATTATTTAAATATATTAAAACTAATTTTTATATTAATATATATTTTATAATTATTTTTAATATATTTAATAAATTATAATACAAAAATAGCATAAAATAATAATAAATCAAACGATACTATCTTTGAAAAATAAATAAAAGTTATATATATAAAAAAAGTCAAAGTGAGATGAAAGAAAAAATAAATTAAAAAAATATTATTGAAGTGAAAAAATAAACAAATGAAAAGAGAAGAAGAGAAAACATCATATTCATACGAGAAGAAAATAGATAAAAAATAAATATATTATCATTTCAAATGCAATGAACAGAAGAAATGAGGTTTATGCCGATAGACAAGTGTCTATCCATTGTAATTTCATTATGCAGATCCATGTAACTCAGATCAATTCCCAATTCCCAGGTTTTGCATACTTTTAAGCTCTTAACAATATTATCTATACTATATATTAAACGAAAGAGGCAAATGTGATGTCATGGATTTTTTGTCTCTTTATTTATTTATTTATTTATTTTCTTTACCATTACAATTATCAGTTAATTCTTTTTCTCTCCTCTAACTCCTCTTCTCTCTCACCTTAATTTAATTTTTTTCTCTAATAAACTTTTTAATATTTATTTTATCTTATTTCCTCGTACTCTGTAAGTTATATTTTACTATTATTTTTATTAATATAATATTATCACAGTTATTTATATAATTTAATAGTTATATTAAAAATAATTATAAATTATATATAATATGAAGAATTTAATTTTAATAATATTAAATAATAATAATTATTATTTCATTGCACACATATAGAATGTGCAGAAAATTACTAGTTACTATTATTTTTAGATGGCAATGAGAATGCAATTGATCATGTCTGGTTCGAGGGATATTTAATTTTTGGAAGTAGATTCAGGCCATGGAATATATTGAGGAAGGCTTATTGTAATTTTGACACGCTTATTGTATATGCAAATAATTTTTTTATTATTTAAATATATTAAAACTAATTTTTATATTAATATATATTTTATAATTATTTTTAATATATTTAATAAATTATAATACAAAAATAGCATAAAATAATAATAAATCAAACGATACTATCTTTGAAAAATAAATAAAAGTTATATATATAAAAAAAGTCAAAGTGAGATGAAAGAAAAAATAAATTAAAAAAATATTATTGAAGTGAAAAAATAAACAAATGAAAAGAGAAGAAGAGAAAACATCATATTCATACGAGAAGAAAATAGATAAAAAATAAATATATTATCATTTCAAATGCAATGAACAGAAGAAATGAGGTTTATGCCGATAGACAAGTGTCTATCCATTGTAATTTCATTATGCAGATCCATGTAACTCAGATCAATTCCCAATTCCCAGGTTTTGCATACTTTTAAGCTCTTAACAATATTATCTATACTATATATTAAACGAAAGAGGCAAATGTGATGTCATGGATTTTTTGTCTCTTTATTTATTTATTTATTTATTTTCTTTACCATTACAATTATCAGTTAATTCTTTTTCTCTCCTCTAACTCCTCTTCTCTCTCACCTTAATTTAATTTTTTTCTCTAATAAACTTTTTAATATTTATTTTATCTTATTTCCTCGTACTCTGTAAGTTATATTTTACTATTATTTTTATTAATATAATATTATCACAGTTATTTATATAATTTAATAGTTATATTAAAAATAATTATAAATTATATATAATATGAAGAATTTAATTTTAATAATATTAAATAATAATAATTATTATTTCATTGCACACATATAGAATGTGCAGAAAATTACTAGTTACTATTATTTTTAGATGGCAATGAGAATGCAATTGATCATGTCTGGTTCGAGGGATATTTAATTTTTGGAAGTAGATTCAGGCCATGGAATATATTGAGGAAGGCTCGTATGATCTTTGTCATTTATGGTGGAAGAGAATAACTTTAGAATTGACTATTTAAATCTTGTACGCATTGTCCGATATCAATCATTCACACTTTACAAAAGCCCTGTGGAAGCTAGTCAAAGTTGAGCGTTTTCTCCTGTTGCCAGATGATTATCATCTTGATACACATCGCTTTTGCCAGAATGATTGGACGCCTCAATATGGGGCCAACGACGAATCTTATGAATTCGCTTAGTACGAGGGGTTGGTTGTAGCACCACATCCCTCGTACTAGAACCCAACACATGTAACGAAATGGGAGTCCACACACGAGCCAAACTGTAGCGAACGGGTGACAAAATAAAAACTTTCCTAAGCCAGGCGGTCTATACTCTCAAACCAAAGTGCGTAATTATACAAGTATTAGCGGAAACGATTTAAAACATTTCATAATATCCAAGTAACCAACATAGCATAAACATATTCATCATATCAAATCTTCAAACATATATTCACATGCCCAACCTAGGCCAAAAGAATAAAATCTGAAACGAGTTTCCATATACAAGATCCAAAATAGTCATAAAGTAAACCACTACGGATGCATGTGACTCGAGCTAAACCATAAGTATGACTCTAAGACAACTTGCCGCCTAGCTCGACCCCTGAAAGTACCTGCAAACTCAAAAGAAAGGGAAAAGAAAGAACGACAACGAGGGTTAGTCCTAATGACTAGTGAGGGGGCTACACACGCACCCAGGTATACATATAGAGCAAAACAAGTACAAATCTTAGAATAATCCATGGACCGGGGATGATTTTTGCAATCTAAAATATTTCCCATGATAACAGATATATATACTTAAAGAAAGGTTAAGACCGAAGGCCAAAAGTACCAATTTTAAGATTTAAGAGTCCATTCCCGTTCCATAGATTCAGAACAAAGCAAAAGAACTCGGCGAGTACGAGTATTCCTCCCAAACTCCTCAGAATCAGACTCATATCAAAACAAATCAGAAACCATCCTTCACTCCAAAGATAGAAGGTTTACGATCCCTATCTATCAAGCAGACCTCGGACTGAGACGGGAGGATTGATCACTCGAACCCGATCCTTCGACGGTGTTCGTCGCCGGCTCAAGATAACCCACCATTCCTCAACTCCCAAGGTTAGGTGAATCATCTCAAAAGGAAATGTGCACAAGAGGGTTCCCCAATGACCCCACGGTAGTCCCGGGGTGCTCCTTACCCACATCCCCAAGGCCCAAACAGACTTCAAAGATCAGAGTACAGGCAAACCTATCTTTCAAGGTCCAAAGCTCACAACATACTCAGACGGACTTCAAAGCTTTGCAAAATAAAACAAAAGATAGCTTATGCATGTATAAAAGTGTTTTCAAATTCTTTAACAAACGGGACACGCCCTCAAAGTACATAGCATACATGTATCTATCATATATTATACTTATTTCGCATGCAGGATTCAGAACACGTAGGGTTTTAGGTCAAGATATCTAAAAGAAACAAAACCTCACCTTTCAAACGTAGCGGTAGCAAAAAAGGATATAAAACAGACGCCTACGAGACCACCTCGTCACCCTCGGGACGATCCTCTGTACAAAACAGATAACAAAAGACAAACTTAGACTCAATATGAACCAATTAGATGTTTGGCAATTGCATATGAATGTAAATGATGCATATGAAATGAAATATAATATCACTTAGTTCATATGAAGCCATAACAATTCATAACGAGCCATAGTTCACATACAATCACCCAATTCATGTCATAAACTCATAAAAAAGGTCATAACACATTATACAACTAGTTAACGGAGCTTATCAATCATAAACGATGTCATTAGACCATGAAACCATCAATAAAACATGAATCGAAGTGCATGAAGTTGCATGGAGATTTACACATTACATGTATGGACATAAATCATATCATGCATTCAAAATAAAAACCACAACATGAAGACCACCAACACAGAGCAGCAACTCAGGGGAGGGAAGAAAGGGATGAAGCAGTAGCCAAGCAATAAGATTTAAAGTAAGAAAAGACCACCAAAACAACCTCAAATCGCAGCAAAACGCAAGCATCAATACATGAAGGTATAAGTTCATATTTCTCCAAGTTTAAGTTCATGAAAGCTTGATGCATTAATGGTGAATCCTACTACACTCAACTACCATCAAATATCAGGTCATAAGGTCATTAATGAAGTCATAAAAAGCATAAAACCAACTTCAATTCAAGATATAAGGCAAGAATGGCATAAATTCTTTCAAAATGCATTATAACCTAACTATTCATATATGTGATCAGAGGATGGCCAAACATGGATGAAAATACACAAATCATGGCTCCAAAGAGTCATAAGAAGATGGAGAACAAGATCATGAACTTACCTTTCGAATTGAAGAAGAAATGGAAGTGTATTGAGCTCAAATGGTGCAAGGTGATTAGTGCAGATTTCTTCTTCTTTATTTCTTCAAGTTTTCAGCCGATTTTCTTCCTTCTCTCTCAAAGTGCACGAAATGAGGGGTTCAGGAAGTGATAGTGGGTTAAACCATGGTTAATTAGACTTAAGTTTGAAGACTTTTGGTTAAGTATAGAGTCAATGGTGTTCAATTTAGTCAAAGGTGGCAGTTTTGCACAAGGGGCTCGGTTCGATGAAGTTTCGGGGGTTCAAATGGGCTTAGAAAAATATAAGGCTTGTTCCATTGACTCCGAATCGTCGAAACGAGTCCAATGGTGGTGATAGAGTTCAAATCCAAATTCCTAAACTCAAGTTATGCCGCCTGGAACCTAGGGTGCGCTAAAAACGCTTTAGGCCCCTTTTTGGTTCCTCTACAAACAAACAAACCAAAACACCAACAAATGAACCCGAAAACATAAAACGAGCATAAATACATGTTCATAACACATATATCTCATGCATGGCAAGTTGAAACAAAAATTAGAATCGAAAACGGGCACGTAGAGATCAAATACCAAGGCAAAAGAGCAAAACGTTCAAATATTCAAATTCATAGCTTATTCAAATAATTCATATAAATCAATAATAACATTTAAACATTAATATGAATATATAATTACATAAATTAAATAATTAAAAGCGCAAGTAACACACTCGTGACGTCATACCTGTACGGCCGAAGAATCGGGGCGTCACATTGGTTCCGTCAAGAATGCTACACTATGCATCCTCTTTGGGGAAGACATTCCGAGAATGAAAAATATAGTGGTTGGAATTTAGCTCATGTAGCCTTATCTTTCTATTTGTGTTGTGGGCGTTTATATTGTAATTCGTTGGATGATTCTTGGATAATGACTAAGTGTATTTTCACTTAGTGCTTAGTTAATATATATATATGAGGGGAGATCTCGATAAAACACCCAACGACTTTATCTCGATTAAAAAAAAAAAGATAAAAAAAAAAGAGGCCACTAATCTATGATGCATGGATACGGACATGCCACGACACAAATTTTTTCTTGAATTTTCCACGTGGGGACTGTCGGACACGAAGTTCGACATGAGTATCCGATACGGCACGACACGGCAAAATGATATTCTTAGAAGTTGTAGCACCCGCATCGATAGGCGCCACATCCCCCGCACTATTAGTCCAATCCACGCATGAAATGGATTTCCATACATGAATCAAACACGTGGCGAACAGGTGACTAGAATAAATAACTCAACCTAGCTAAGTGGGACTAACCCTTGACCAATTACGTTACGAAGCAATAATTAAAGGCTGAAGCATAAACGTTAAACTAGCATATTAAAGTATGCATCTCCAACATACATATTCATAATTACAATGCCAATGGCTTACACGGCCCAAATATTATAAGTATTCCCAAAATAGCATGATACATGATTCAAAATATCATAATAGCAAAAGTAAAGGATGAACATGAAACGTGCTAGACTCAAAATAAAGACTCCTTAAGACTTTATTCCCCGCCTAGCCTGCAAAAGATCTAAAAATAACATGGGGGTCAGTCGAAAGACTGAGTGAGTGGCATAAATAAATATATGACATGCGAATGCAATTCATAACTCCGAGTAAAGTTTTATGAAATCCCAAGTGGGAAGGTTAGGAAATACATCGCTCGGAATTACGAATATCAATTCATTATGTTACAATTTCGTAACAATAATACGTGGCCCGGCGAGAGGGCAATTTTCCAACCTTACTCCCATAGTGTGTGTATTAAGTTAAAGTTATATGGCGTTCATGCACATTAACATTCGTGAGTGTGATTGTGATAAAAACATTGTTTTCCATCCTTCTTCCTCCCGGGCGGTGGAAGGGTTTGCAAGGCCCTACCACCTCATTCGTTCGTTCCGAGTCGGGGGATCATGACTCCTACCCGCTCCTTCGATGGGGTAACACCACCAGCTCAAGAATATCCCTCCTTCCTGCCACCCAAGTCGCGCGAGGATATTCTCAAAGGGTACTTTATATGAGATGGATTATCTGACGGCCCAATACCGTGCCGGGTTCATTTACACATTTCCCTGGGCCCAATAATACGTGAATAATTCTCACCAAAACATTTTCGTGAAAACGTTTGAAAACATTTGTGTAAGTAATCATTTTCCAAAATATACGTATAAGTATTACATTTTGGCTTAAATAGTCACAAGGTATTACGGGTTCTATTAACTTAGAAATAAACCTCACCTTGCAATAACAGGGAGAATGAAGAAGAAGAGAAGTCTACGAACCCTGCTCCTTAACAACCGGATCAAACTTTGTGCAAGAAACACAAGGGTACATAAGACTCTAGACTTATGAACCAAATATTCGACGAACGGTATGATTATGTGTGTCATGAGATGTTAGAATTGATGAAACAATTATTGACAATTCATAATTAATTCACAAGAAGGCATAGATCGAGAGAAAACGGTTAAAAGACATGAATCAATTAGAATGTACAAAGTTGAACTCCTAGTGGTTGATCCCGGCCGGGATGGTTTTTAGTGTAAAATGGATCCCGGCCGGGATAGCCTTGCAGCAGCTTCTCGGACCAAGCCATCCCGGCCGAGACAGTTCGTCCCAGAACCCTGCTGTTTTGTGGTCCCGACCGGGATGAGTTTTGTGAATAAATGGATCTCGGCCAGGGTTGTAACGCCCCGACTTTTCAGTCGTACAGGTTTGATGTATGTGTTTACCTATTTGCGCGAATTAATTGTTTATAAGTGTTTCATATATTTAATTTTATGTTATTTTATTTCGTTAATTAGTATTTATTTAATTTGATAATTAAGTGTTAATGATAATTAACTATATCTTTAATTATACTAATTAATTACAATTTTAACCGTTGACTTTGATTTTAATTTAAAAATGAAATTTAAATGTGTTTATTTAATTTGGAAATGTTATGAAATTGTTAATGTTTTGCGCATGAGTGTTTTAATCGCGCTTCGTTCTTATATAAATTGAAATCGAAAATTCGTGAAAATTTAGTATGTCGTAGATTTATGTGTTATGAACATGTCTATATGCTTGTTTCATGTTTTCGATCTTGTTTGACGCGGTAACGAATTTATTTTGAATTGTGGAACCAAATCGGGGGCTAACGAACAATTAGCGCGCCCTTGGTTTTGTATGTGATATCTTGAGCTCGGGAACTCGGATTCAAGTTCTGTCACCTCCACTAAACTCGTATCGAAGATTCAGGTTCAATGGAACAAGCCTCATATTTTTTTAAGCTCGTTTCAACCTCCAAATTTTGCCCGAAACATGACGAACCCGCCTAAATGACCACCTCCCACCATTTTAACCATAACTCTCTCAATACTTAACCAAATTAACCAAGGTTTGGCCTCAACTGGCCCTAGTTAAACACTCTGCATGATGCTCCCAATCTCATTTCATCCAAGGCAAGGGAAAGAGAGGAAATAGTTGCAAACTTGGAGATCAAATTACTATTCCCGTCATTATTCATTTTGTGAGATTTTGAGCTTTAGTCTCAACCAAACTCAACCAAATTCAAGGGGTAAGTTTATGACTGTTTTCTCCACTTAATTTTAGTCATTTTGATCCATGAATCTCTGAGTTTGAATGATTGATTGAGAAATGATTATGTGAATGAATAGTTAGGTTTAATTTTCATTCTTTGAATCCATGGCTTTATTTTCGAATTCTTTGAGAATTAATGCATGATATATGACCATCCTAGCTTCCTTTACTTGTTCTTGGACTGGGATTTGATTTATATGAAGTGTATGTGGAACCACCATGATTGAAATGTGAGTTTGAAGTTTTTGAGAATAAATTTGCTTCCATACCTGCTGCTGTGTGTTGTTGCTGTTGTGTGCCTGCTGCTGCGTGTTGCTGCATTTATTTCCTTGTCTTTGGTTGTTGGTTTGTTGTTGTTTTGTTGCTTGAAGAGGTACCCTGATGTTGCTGCGTGAGAAGGAGAAGAACAGGGCAACAGTTGCTGCTGTTCGTCGTGCTGTTGTGATCTCCCTGGGTGGGGAGAACTTGCGTTGGTTGTGTCCCCGGGCGGGGACACTTCAGACAGTAGCTACTGCCTTTCCCATGCCCCGTCGGGGACTTCTGCTTGCTTTTATTTCCCTGGGCGGGTAGTGCACGTCCTGCTGCTGCTTCTTTCTTTTGTTTTGTTGATGTAATGATAGTGTATATATATAGTTTATGTGTGCATGGTGTTATATATATATATATATATATATATATATATATATTGGTGTGTGCATGGTATTAATATATATATATATTACGTATTGCATGCATGTAGTGGTGTGGTGTTAGTGTGTGTTTATTAATTTGCATGCATGTATTTCATTGTATATATATATACAATTTATGAATTACTTTTATGCATGCATGGTTGAGAATCTTAATATATTTTGTATAGATATATGCATGCATGCTACGTGAACATATGAATTAATATAATATATATATGTATATATTAAGTATTACTTGATTTATTTCAATTATACAATTTAATTGTTATCTATTTTGCGTTATTTAATTACCGATCATGACTTGAACGTTTTATTTGCCCATTTCCTAATTGTAAACGTGAAATAGTACGTGTTATGATTGTTATATGAAATTCTTGGATTGAATTGATATGAAATGTGAAATATTGAACTTGAATAAATTTGAACGCTTCCTTGAACGAATGATAATGAAAGATATGAGATGTTTGGGCTTGAAACCCTTATGCTATGAATGTACTTGAATGAATGAATTGCTTGTACCTTAAATGTAGCACCCGAAGCACAAAGATGCCACATCCCCGCACTATAGCTCAATTCACATATGAGATGGACGACCCATACATGAACTAAACTATAGCGAACGGGAGACAATAAAAAAAAAAGCTTTCTAGCTAGGCGGGCTAACCCTCAATTATACAACAATGCATAACAAACGGAAGCATAACAATGTACATTCACTTCATGATCCCATTTTCCGTTTCATACTAACATGTCCCAAAACAATATTTCCATTTACATGCTCAAAGTCTCAAGTATAAATCATAATTTATACATAAGTGCCAAACATTTCTTAAGAGCTATAATGTACATAAACACGAGAAAGACAATGCTAGACTCAAAAGAAGTAAAACTTGACTCGATCCCGCCTAGCATGCAATCTGCAATACCTGAAAATGTGAGGTGTCAGTCTATGAAAGACTGAGTGAGGGGTTATAATTTAAAAGCGCAAATACCATGCAAATTGTAATCTCAGGTAAGATTTTTCATAAAACGATATTAATTCGAAAATAATATAGTGCTCGCCCGAGATTACAACAATTCCATTTTCAATTCAATTATTTCAATACAATTCGATACAATCAATCAGTGGCCCGGCGAGTGAGGGCAAATCTCCAACCTTTCTCCGACAGTGTACAATAATTCAATTTTATCAATTGGGTGATCAAGCAATCAATTCGGTGCACAATTAGACAGTTTCAATCAATCCATCCTTCTTTCTCCGGGTGATGGTAGGATTGCAAGGCCCCACCACCCAATCAATCTGGGCATAGGGTTCATTAGTCCCTACGCCCGGCGGGCTCCTTCCTCCACCAAACCTCCTGGTGGATTCAGGGGTGACCCCAACAATAAGTGAGGATAGTGCAAGAGATCACCGTCGGCCCGATGCCTCCCCGGATTACTCAATACACTACCCTCGGGCCCAAAGTGAACATGCTTTACTCGCCAAAACAATCAATCAATCAATCCCGATAAGTTCAATATGTCACGATAAATCATTTGCAATCGATAAAGGTTTGAGAAAGTTATATATATATTTATATACATTTTGGCCGAAATATCATATAGGGTTGTAAGGGTTCTATATATATCTAGAAATTAAACCTCACCTGTGCCGACAATACAACAAGGATATAATTATGAAGCTTGCTCCTTGTCAACGGGAAGACAATCTGTGTAAAAAGGGACAAGTGTTTGTGAGACACGACTCTATTGAACCAATTACGACGCACGACAAAGTCATGATCAATAGGTCATCCAATAACAATTAAGGAATGTCAAATAAAAGCATAATTATCAATGAACCAAGTATATAAGTCATATAAGTCACATACGGGAGCCAAGGAAGTGAAAGGAAAGCAATAAGAAGGGTTTTGGTGAAGTTTGGCCAAAACCGACAATTCCCTAAAATGCACATACTGTGGAAAAATGGGAATATCTAAAGTTCTAGAAATTGGAATTCGGTTTTGTTTGTTGGGAATGAAACTAGACAAGTAGACCTTTAAAATGGTATATGGCTCGTTTTCTAGTTCAAAGCGAGGAGAAAATGGCGTAAGCTTGAAGTTAGGCGAGTGCAGTTTGTTGGTAAAGCAGCGACACCAAAAAGAATTGATTATATCTCACAAACTAGAAAAGATATTGAGATGATTCCAATTGGAGGTTGTTTTAGACTTCAATATATTTCCAACGGTTCAAAAATCAGGTCATTTGAAGTTCGGATGAGGGAGTACCCGGCCTGGTAAATTGAAGGGAAAAGTTCCCCGACCGGGTAAAGCTGTCCAGAAGCTTTCGGCATAAAACTACCCGCCCAGGTACTTTTCATGCACAAAAAGTACCCGGCCGGGTACTGTTCCAGGGCTGGAAAAAGGGGCAAAATAGGGGTAGCTTCGGGGAAGAAAGAAAAGGAACGAAAACTCAAAGCAAACTCAACCAAAATGCTCCAAAACAAACATATAACATGTATATAACTCAATAATATCAAGTTGGCATCAAGTAATCCATCCAAGCTTGCTCAAATCATCAAGAATTAACTAACCAAACCCTATAATATTTCATGCTTCCAACTTCCAAATAATTTCCACTTTTCATGCAAGCTTTCAATCCTTTTTAATCCTAAGCATACTTCTAGCTCCAAACATGCAAGAATTCATCAATTACTCCATAAACCCTACTCAAATATCCATCAAGAAATTCAATCAATATACCTTGATAGAAAGGAAAAGATGAGATGAAATGAAGAGATGAAGATGATGATGCTTCTAGCTTCCCAAATCCTCCAAAAATATAGCTTGAAATGAGATGCAAATTCCTTCCTTCCCTTGGTGTTTTGAACCGAGATAAGTGTGTGTGGTGTGTGTAATCTCTTGACTAAAATGATGAATGAAATAAGAGAGATAAAATGCATAGATATTTATCCAAAGTCTTCCACTAACTCATGTGAATCATCACTTTTTGCATTCTAGTCCCTCAAGAATATGAATGCATGCACTCAAGTCTAATTCCATGGAAAGTGAGTATCTAACTCCATTTAAGTCATGCAATTAAATCCACACCTTTACATATGTGAGCGTTTAAGGTCATATAAGAGAGCACTTAGTCACATTAACCATTAATTCATAAATGCTCATGGAAATATTATGCATCTAATGTTATGAAAAATATATAAAGTATCACATAATATCAATTAAGCACGTTATCATCTATTTCATGTAAATTCCACGTTAAGGGTAATTCATATAAAAGCATGGAAATATAATACATATAAAATTATGAAATGTAGATAAATTATCACATAATGTGTAAATTGAAAACGGGGCGTTACATTAAATACGTTAATAGTGTACATGAACGTGTTCATGACATAGTATCATCTTTTATGTATTCATATCATGTGCATAGCATTGCGGTGCGTCTACGTGGTTTCATATTGAGTCAATTCTCACAAGTACACATTGTTCATTCCCTTGTACAGTTCGTTTCCAGGGAGGAAACTTGTGAATTGAGTAGACACCCGTTCTACTCATGTCTCTTGTCTCGTGGTTTTCCAGGTGAGGGTGTATTTGTTCTAGTTACGTATTGAACCCTACAACCTTATGTGACAAGTTTTGGCCAAAAACCTAATATATACCTATATATTGTTTTCAAATAGAGTCATCGAGTAAATCTTTTCTCAAGGATTATGGAATGTATTAATTATGTTATAAATGTATTATGTTTCTCATGAATTGAATGTTTTGGCGAGAGCATGCATTGAACACGGGCTTAGGGACTTAGTGTATGTGGCTATCCGGGAAGGCATCGGGCCGACGGTGATCCCGTACATTAGTCCCACATTGATTACGGCGAAACGAACCTCGTTAAGGAGTTTTTAACCAGAAAACGCTAACCGGGCTTTGAGGACTCATAAACCTCAATTGCCACATTGATATGTTTAGGTGGTCGGGCCTTGCAAACCCGTCCACCACCTGGAGGAAGAAGGTTGGAACATATTTTCACGTTAAGAAGGTTAGGCACCGTGCGGGAAGGCCGGGGCACGGATTGCCCAAACGATTATGGCTCAAGTTATATGGCTTGCATGTATTATGATGTATTGCATGATCGCGTATTCAAAATATTAATTATATGTATCGTACACGGTCGGAGATTGGTTGGAGATTATGCACACTCACTCACCGACCCTTAATGATTATTCATGAATTATGAACTTAATGGAATTAATAAGAATTAGTTGTAAAGACGGAGCATTGCCTGTCCTTTTCTTGCCCTTCTCGAGAACTAGCTTTAAATAAAACTTTGCTCAGGATTTATGACTTGCATGTGCTTGTTTCTATATATATGTATCGCTCCTGCTCACTCAGTCTTCTAGAGACTGACCCCTCTTTCCCGCCTTTCCAGATTCTTGCAGGTTTGCTAGGCGGAAGTCGAGTCGTAGCATTCTTGGTTGAGTCACACTTGTACACTCGAGTCACATTCTACATTGTTATGACTTAATTATAATTCCTTTATGTATTCGGACCGGTGTGCCAATCAGGATTTATTGTTGGATATTGATTCGGGATAGGATGCAGGTTGAATTTCAATTACCTTAGGATCATGTTATATGTTTGGACTATTATCGAAATTTATGTATTACATGTTATTGCTTCCACATTGCACTCTTGGTTATTTTGGATTTAATTGGTACAGGGTTAGTTTCGCCTAGCCAGGTTGATTTTATTTTTGTCTCCCGTTCGCTATGAGTCCGGTTCATGCTTGGATCATCCATTTCATGTGTGGACTAGACTTGTAGTGCGGGGGATGTGGTGCCTATTGTCCTGGGTGCTACAAGGGTCCTATTACCGAGAGCAGCTGCCACACGATCCCGGCCGGTATTGGTTTTGAACAAAAAGTGATCCCGGCCGGGATCCTTTACTCAAAAAACAGGGGCAGCAGCAGGTGGGAGAAAAATGCAACAAAACACAACCCAAAACATGATCAATGCATCCCAAACTAGTCTCAACATGGTCATAACACTTATACACACATTATATCTCAAGTAGGCATCATATAACACAAGTTTACATATCCAAAATCACCCACCACTATTCATAAAACCCTCATATATACACATATTCATTAAATTCACCAACAACCAAGTCAAATGAGGAATAAATGCAAAGATCATCATCTATATACACATAATCATGCTTAGCAACAAGAATATAAACTTAAATCAAAGATTCCTTAACAAATTCCACATTCACACACATATATGCACACACACACACACACACACATATATATACACACACACACACGCATAATATATATATATATATATATATATATATATATATATATATATATATATATATATATATTCATTACATTACATACATACACACATACATACAAATATTATATCATATAACACTTATATATAACACTTGTTATATGATATAATATTTGTATGTATGTGTGTATGTATGTATAGTTGTATGTATAAAGTGAAATAGAGGTATTATGGTATACATGTGTGTGTGTGTGTTAGAGATTTAGTGTGTGTGTGTATAGTGTTTAGGTAATTGTATATATAAGTGTTATATGATATAATATTTGTATGTATGTGTGTATGTATGTAATGTAATGAACATATATATATATATATATATATATATATATGTATAGTTGTATGTATAAAGTGAAATAGAGGTATTATGGTATATATTATGTATATAAGTACAAATACTTTATAGTATGATATATAATGTATGTATAAATATGATTTACAAATAATACTTTATAAAATAGCTTTAGTACATATATATATAGATAAGTTATAAAAATATGCAATGCTTATGAATTGAATTTATGAATTATGTATATGTTATGAAATGAAATGGAATGACATGTAAAAGTTAGGAAATAAAATGAATGTAAATACAATTAAGGTACTCACATAAGGGAAATAAATCACATAATCCACTTAAACACATAATTCATATAAGCATGCATGATTCTAACTCTCAAAACTCACACGCGTGGCGTGCGTACCTGTAAGACGAAAACACGGGGCATCACAGAAGTATCCGTACATCATAGATACTAATAGACCAAAATGGTTACAACTTGGATCTCTCGCTTAATATATAAATTACATATAGGGTCAAAATTAATAACTCCCTTCTACTTGATAATTTAGTTTACTCCCCCATGTAAAAAAAAATTTGTACTAACTCTCCAATTCAAATTTATAATTTGATTTCACTCTCCACTCACCTAAATTGATTGCAATACCCTTACTTATTTCTTTTTTCCTTTTCATACTGCAATTTTAAAGTTGAGTACTTTAACTTTTACGAATAATACTATATTTTTAAGTCTGAATACTTTAATATTTATGAACAATACTTCAATTATAAATTTAGGTGCTTTAACTTTTATGAATAATACTATATTTTTAAGTCTGAATACTTTAATGTTTATGAACAATACTTCAATTATAAATTTAGGTACTTTAACTTTTATGAATAATACTCTAATTTAAAACGTAGATACTTTAACTTTTTTACGAATGATACTCTTTTTCTTTTCTTTTTCTTTATTTTTTCTTCTCGTACTTCAATTTTAAACCTGAGTACTTTAACTTTTATAAATAATACTCTGCTTTTAAATCTGGATACTCTATTTTAGAATGTGGATACTCTGTTTTATAATTTGAATACTTTATAGTTTCTGATTAATACTTCAAAATATAAATCAACAATTAATTTTTACTCCACCATCTACCTACAATATATATATATATATATATACATGAAGTATGAAAATTATATTTTGAAGTATTAACATACAAAATAAAAGTATAAAATCATGTATATGAGGTATTATGTTAACAAAATGGTTTATGTGGGAGGGAAGAGTGATGTGTTATGTCATTTCATGTTTCTTCAAGGCTATTTTGGTAATTTCGTAAAAAATGAGAAGTGAAATCAAATTACAAATTTGAATTGGGGAGTTAGTATTGATATTTTTTTCCATGGGAGAGTGATGTCAAATTTGCCTTGTGTCTTGAGAAGTTTTACCACATTCCCCCTTACATATATAATAATTTATCGCATTCTTTTTATTATTATTATTATTAGGAGAAAATTTTCAACAGTACCATTAATCTCTGATTTTTTTTCCAAAACTCCCCAATTGGAATTTTATACATTTACAATCCCCAATACTCAAAATATTTTTTCTAAACCCCCTAATTACCTAAAAAGTCTATTTTATCCCCTTTTTTTTTTTACTTTTTTCTTCCTCCACACCTTATCTTCTTCATCATCTCCTTCCTCCCTTAGCTTCGTCGGAGCGCAGCCGCCACCACCACCGGATCGCCGCCGGAGATGGTCCAAAAATTCTCGAAAAATTCAACGAGAACGTAACCCTCCTCCTCGCTCCATATCTTCGGTTAGTTTTTCAAAATTCGAATCCATTTGTCCCCAATTTGAAATCTAAGAATTTTAGATCTAAAAAAGAAATGTCTATAACTCACAAACAGCTTAACGAACATCGATTTCGTAAATTGCAATGGACTCTCCGTGTCGAGATCTTCAAGATCCATACAAAAACCATCAAAAAATATCGCCGTAAATGAGAGACCCATTTTCCATTTTCTATTGAAAATTTACAGGTTTCCCCCACAGTCTTCTTCGGCCATTTTCAATAGACGTGGTTGCCACCAATGAAGTCACGTCGTCAAAATGAGTTAAAACACGTAGGTCCCGTCTCCGGAAAGTGGCCGGAGACGGCGCCCCGGTCACCGCCGGAAAACCTGCGTTTTCTAGGGATGAAGAAAAGGAAAAAAAAAAAGAAAAAAGGGAAGAAGAAGAAATTGGTAGGGGGGTAATTTTACATATTTTAGTAAGGGTATTTTAGTCTTTTTACATGAATTAGGGGGGTTTAGGAAAACTTTTATGAATAATTGATCCTTAAAACATAGAAAAAATAATTGGGGGTTTAGGAAAAGTTTTGGGGTATATTGAGGATGTTTTATTAATTAACCGTTATGATTATTATTTAATTACATGATGAAATCATACATGATGAAATCAAATTCTTCATATCAATATATTTTTTTTATATTATCTTTAATATAGTTCCTAATTAAGCATATGATAAATAAATAATAGAATGAAATAATATCATGCTAATAAAAAAGAATTTAAATAGAAAATAAAAGATATGTAGAAAAATGATAAAAGAAATATAAAAAAAATGAGATTGAATGAAAAAAAGAGTTAAGAAATAAATAAGAAAGTAATGGTTTGAAGTGTTTGAAAAATGAGTAAAGAAAGTCTAAGAGACTAACAAACCAAAAAATTGTTCTTGGGGTCCAACACTTAATATAAATTTATAATTTTTGTATATTCGTTGTGCGTAAATAAAAAAAATTATTTTTATTAAAATACACCGATCAAATATAAAAATAAAAAAGAACACATATCCGCACATAAATATAAAATTTATGGAGAAATACATAAATAAGAACGTTGAGAAATTCAAATGAAAAACATATAAAATTAAAACAAAATTAGAAAGAAGAGATGATCAGATTGTTTACATGTATGAGATTTTCTTGAAATGATATAAATAAATTTGAACAAAATTAAAAAAAATCAAAAGAGATGTGTTTAAAATTGGTTAGACTTTTCATCTTTCAAAAGATTAAAGTTTATTGAAATTTCAATTCGGCGGTAGAGAGTACAATTTTACCGTCGGATCGGTTCAAATTTGTTCTGCCACTAGCATCTCAACCTTGTTCCGCCGTAAGTATTTGTTGTTGACTTGTCTCTATCATTTCAGATCTCATGCTATTCTTTCAGATCTGCTTCACCGCTACCTTTTCAGATATGTTCTCTACGATCTGCTTTTTTTTGGTGATGTTGGTTGAATCAACCGTTACAACGAAGACACATTCACTGTTATTTTTCTTAAGTTAGTTTTTTTTTTTAGTTTCCCGTAAGTTAGTTTTTTTTGAGTCTTCCGTATGAAAGTTTTGTCACTTTCATATGGAAGTTTAGTTTCTTTGTTAGGGTTGAATTTTATTATTATCTAGTTTTTCCTATGAAAATTGATATTTAGCGTGATGCTAATTATGTAGCCCATTTGCTTTTGACAACTGCAGTTTCGGCTATCGTTTGTCCCTTGCAGTTTTGTCTTGCGTTATTTCGACTTGTGCCGCTTCGATTGTACTTTTTAATTTGATAATATATTAGTTGGTCTTCTTTAAAAAAAATTGGTTAGAATTTTACGTGGGGTGAGATTCTTTTAATCAAATAAATTAAAATAAAATTAAAAAAAAATATCAATAGACTAAAATAATTTTTATTTATCTATTTCGCTTAATATAATAGAATATAAAATTGAAACAAAATTGAAAAGAAAAAGATATGTGTTGAGGTTGATTAGGATTTTATATATATGAGATTTTCTTAAAATCATATAAAATAAATTAAAACAAAATTAGAGATCAAAAGAGATGTGTTTAAAATTGATTAGAATTTTATGTGGGGTGAATTTTTTTTAATCAAATAAATTAAAATAAAATTAAATAAAAAAGAACATCAAGAGACCAAAATATTTTTTTTTTCTATTTCACTTAATATAATAGTATAGATAAGTAATTTGGCATAATTGATGCAAGTGCAAATAAAAAAAACTATTAATTTAAATATATGTGGAAAATAAATTCTTCTTGCTAATATTTTATAATTTGATGGGGTCAAAACACGCTCGTCCCACGTTTGGACACGTGGCAACTCAAGATGGCGACACCTGTCCTTTTACGATTAAGGTAATATTACACGAGCGCCCAGACCCCTCAAAGCGTCAGCTTTCTTCAAAGACACGTGGCATCTCTGCCACATATACGCGTGATCAACATGGCCGCTCCTCAACGAGCACGACTCATACTACATGGCTAAAGCCTCAATCACTTAAGGCAGCTCCCTTCGAGCGCCACTCTCCCACAGGGAGGCTTCCACTCCCCTTCGTAGGAGCCTTGACCTTCATCCCCTCGTGGATTTCTTGGTCTCCAAGGCTCTTGGTTGACACGAGCGTGTTCTGAAACCCTCGTTACCAACCCCCAAAACGGCTCTCTGACACCCCGTACATGCCCGCGCACCTGCCACTGTTGCCAACACTAACTTCCACCAGCTTTTGCAGAAGATTCCTCCTAGGTTTCTCTCTCGCAACGCCACGTGTTAGGGCAACATTCGGCCAGGACCACACGGTGCAAATGATCAAAGGGTCCCTGACCCTCAACTATAAATATGCATGCTCATCTCCTTCACTGTAAGCAATTCCGATTACTGCAACTCCATACTTAGCCTTTTTCTCTCTTTCAGATCTTCATCTGACTTGAGCGTCGGAGAGCCAAACTGGGAATCACCCCCAGTTCCCCCAGCTTGGCCTTCTGACTTTGTGATAGACAAATCTTGAACCCAAGTGTAAGTTCTAAATCCGATTGCAACACTTAAGGTATCGTATCCACAGGGAAGGGAACTCAACAACCACTTCTATGACTATTTCTAATCTAAAGACCGAATAAGACTGATAATGTTGTACTATACTACTATGACGAAATTAAACTTACGCAATAAATAACCAATAACACGAACTAGCAACTAAAAATAAGATTTAACCACTTAATTAAAACAGGTCGGGGAGTAAATCATATGCCCTTTTGTGATCAAATCAATACTCAAGTATGGATGTATGATTCTTCAACCTAATCACAATTTTATACCTAGCTTCTCTCGAAGGCTAGATGTCTAATTAATTAAGCCAAGTGTTGTTCTCACAATCACTTAGTAACCAAATCAATCGAATAAAGCAAGATTAGTGTATTCAAAACCTAGCGGCTTGGCATAGAATTCTAAACACTTGTTGTAGAAATTAGGGTTCAATTTCTTTAAGCCCAAACATCTAAGTTTTGGAAAACAATCTCAATTATCCTCAATCTCTCGATTATCGGATAGTTTACAATATGTTCATGGATGGCCACTCCACTCCCAATCTTTTCAATACCGTTTCCCTAACAAAGAATCACACAATCTAACTTGAGCATTAATTCAAACACCTTAGATGCATAATCCTTACCCCCTAACCCTAAGAGATTAGTTCCTCATAATTGGCTCAAAACTCATTAAGTTCAAAAGAATTGCATTCAAATTATTCATGTCTAACATAAACATCAAAACGGAATTAATACTTCTGAAATCTAACCTAATTATCCAAGGACGAATCTAAAGCGAGAAACTAACTACGCTAGAATTGAAAAACCAAAACTTGAGGAATTAGTTTGATCGGAAAGCAGTAAATAAAACCAAATTGATAAAGTCTTGTGCTTGGAATGAATCTTCAACTCTATGTCGTCGTGTTTCTTCTTTCTCCGAGTGTTCTTGAACTTCTGGGAAAAACGTAGTCCAAAAGCTCTCTTTGTTCGCCTCAAAACCGTGTTTAAATAGAAGTTCGAAATCTGAAACCGCCTCGTGACACGGGCGTGCAAAGTTCATGCCTAAAATTGTGACACGCCCGTGTCACATATTAAAAACGTATCCGCGCTTTTCTTCTTGACACGGGGGTGTCAAGAATTGTTCTTCTTGATGACACGGGGGTGCAAACGTTCCAGGCCTCTCTGTACCTAGTCACGGGCGTGCAGAAAATTCCTCTACATTGGTGACACGGGCGTGTCACAATCCGGAATCCGAGGGCCACTTCTGTACTGAGACACGGGCGTGTCTCAATTCACTCTTCCACGGGGACACGGGCGTGTCCCCTAGAATTTCTCGTTTTTCGCCCTTTATTGCATGGTTTTGCTTCTACTCCGTCTTTTTAACTCCAATGTGAAAGGTACCTAATAAGGAGCATAAATCACGTTATAAGCTCTTAAAACTGCTTGAATTTAACTAAAATTGCCCTACAAATCCATGCAATAAACAGATACATCAAACTCCCCCAAACTTAGATATTGTTCGTCCTCGAGCAATCAAGAAAATTACATCAAACCAGCCTCAAAATCAATCTCTCAATGGGGCAATTCTCAGAATTTCACGCAAGCAACTCTAGCCTATCGAATACCTTACAATCAAGCACAAGTATCAACACAATGGTATAATTCAAATATCCTCGTGTAGTGTGTGAATTCGAACAAAATAATGTACAATGGTTAGAACACCAAACTAATGATTCCTTCCTAAGTACCAATGATAGACTTCGGAAAACATTCTTCGCACCTATCTCCACTAATGGAATTAACCAAGAATTAAGGATCGGAAGGTCTTTCGAGGCTTGTAATGTGGGCTCTGGGTTAAGGTTATGGAATTTTTAGTATAGTAGTAACTCAACACACCTAGCTCACCCATTCAAATTTCCATGGTTGCCATCTTTGTCTTCCCCTTCATACTCCCCCAAACTTGGACCTTGTCTAAGTTTGTCACATACAGACAGTCTAAAAGTTTCTTCTGTTTCAAATCTACTCAATGTTTTTCTCCATAATTTTTTTTTTTAATTTTCTTCTCTTTTTTTTTCATCAGGAATTTAGCAGCATCTTCAATCGATTCAAACGAGTGAGCAAAGTGTGACTCAAGGGTAAGTTTATGGTGCTGTGCCTGTGGCTTATAATACGGCTACAAAAATTTAATGGCACAACACTTAGGCTCAGCGGGGTCAATAGGATTTCGTTCTTTAGTACCAATGGCTCAGTAGCGAGGCTACCTCCGACATGAATGCCTAAGTCATCTCCCTAACTCTTCGTCAATTCAAAATTTCGCCTCAATAGGACTAAAATGCATCCTAATCCACTTCTCAGTATTATTCAAGAATTACTAACTCAGCATCCTAACCTAAGTACATGACCTTGTTCAATAGTGCACAAAAATAAGGATATCCCATCATTCCAAGGTATCAATACTCACTCCTAACTTCATGCATTCAACTAGCCTAACTCACTTTGGCCGAATTCCAACAATCAAACCTCATCGAAAAATTAAAAATTTTAGCTTATTTTCAGCAATCATCTTTTCATTCTCAAAGATACCCACTATCAAGTAAGTAAATCCCCCAATGCATCTTCCTATGCAAAATATTAGCAATACAATCCAAAACTTTTTGCCCCTCTCCCCCAAACTTAAACCATGCAATGTCCCCATGCATAAAAGAAAAAGGAAAGAAGGCAAAAAGAAAACTCCCTCAATACAGCGAAGAACCCGGCAACAAGCTAATCATCACCCCTAACCTGCACTTAAACGACTAAAACACGGATCATAAGCTAAGCAGAGCAAATGATAATCAACATGCAATTAACAAGAAGGCCCTGTCGTCAAGTACCTCAAATAACCATAAGAATAATTAGCATAGTGCAATTAGGTAGGTTAGTGTGGTGAATTAGATCATCTTACAGACCAAAACAAGGTAAATAAAAGACTAGAAAAGAAACCACTCAAGGAAAAGGTGGCGGGTAATGTGGTGGCTGGCTTGAGCTACTCGTTCCGGCACCTCCAAATTGTTTGGCAAGGTATGCGTGGAGATTCTCGAACTGACCATCAATGTGGAGCTGCAAGGCATCGAGCCGGGAGTCCACATGCTCTACAAAACTGTCCATCCGCGCATTCTGGGATGCCATATAATCCCGCATGTAAGCGGGGATCTCCTCATCGTCATCTTGGACCATTGGCATCGGTGCTCCTCGCTCGGCTTCCTCCCGATCCGGTATCTGTGCAAGCCTCCTTTGCTGATCAAGAGTGAGGTCATCATACTTGGCCACCCCCCACCTGTACATCCGCTCAAAACGGTTCCTTTCTCTTTCCGGATACCAGGGTAAAACCCTATCCTTTAAGCTCCCAGCAGACCATCGGATGAAAAGATCCATCTTGATGAATGTCTGCTCTTCGACATAGGGAAAGTTGGATAAAGGCTCCGTTTCCTCTGCAAGCCATCCTACCTCTTTGGCGAGCTTCGTCACATAGGCTCCATGACCTATAGTTCCCGACGCCCTACCTGCCACCTCCTTCAGCTTATACATGAACTCGGTCGTGGCATCAAACTGCACCCCCTCCTTCATAAAATACATGATGGCCAACTCAAATCCGTTTATATTGCCATCACTCTCATTCCTAGCACATATGCCCATAGCTAGGAGTCTATGCACCAATCGCCAGACTAAGCTATCAATCCAGGTGGCCTTAGTATTACGCGGGTTGTACGCCGGGGCACCAGCTTTGAGGGGGAATGACCGCCACACCGCCTCTCTGTCCTCAGTAGACCAATTTGGCAACGTTGTCATCTCGCACAAAGGAAACCCTAAGGCATCCCGAATCTCATCTAGATTTAACGATTCGGCTTCCTCCCCATCTAACGTGAAATTGAGCTTGGTCTTGACCTGGTCCCAAGTCATGGTGGTGAAGAATGCGGTTGTCAACTCCGGGTATGTATTAGCCGGAACCATCATAAACGTCTTCCACCCTATATTGTTGAACAACACCTCGACCTCTTCCCAAACTCCTAATCTCCGAAGTGTAGCGAGGTGCGGAAACTTGGTGGGCATGATATTACGCGTCGTATTTCTGTTATAAGGGTTCCCAAGCCCTTCCAAAGTGACATTCACGGAATCCCGTGGTTGGCGGCCGGTTGGCCCGGACGATGAGGTGAGTTGCAGAGGAGCGGGTCTCTTGTTGCGTCCCATATTTCCTGCACAAAAATCATCAACAAAATCAATTCAAGTTCAAAGGGGCATTTTATCGAACACCTTGCACGCACAAGTAAGGAGCCTAGTATTTCATCAAATAAAGCATAGCATTACATCACCCGATACCTAGACTCAGCCCTTAATACTACCACAATCGTTTAAAGCTCATAGGGACTCAATTTCTTCCACAAACGTGCACATAACCGCCCACACAAACCTCCAAACCTTACAAAATTTGTAAAAATGTAGAAGAGCAAGGGCCAAAATTTTCCATTACAATCCAAACACCTAACTCTATCATGCACAAAACTCGACTAAGGAGCAAGAATTCAGAAGAATTATATCCAACATGCTTAAACAAGAGATTAGGGTTCACCCTCTTAATGCCCAAAAATTGCAAATTTATGCCAATCCCTAGTTCTAGTCATGCTAAAACTCAAAATAGAATCAAGAATTCCAAAGAAATCACATCATAAGCATGCTTCATAGAACTAGGGTCTAACCTTTCTCAATTAAATCCAAGAAATTAAAGTACCAAAGAGAAAAGAAGACTTACCCGATTGATTTAGGATGTGAGGTGCAATGTGTGTGTGTCTTGCCGGAATATGAACCGAAAATAATGGTGGAGGTGTGTATACCGTTTGTGAATGGGGAAGAAGAAAGATGGATGAGAGAAAATAGGGGGGGGGGCTTGTGTTTAATGAGTATGAGAGAGTGAGGACCCCCCGTTTTATTTCTGCCGAACGGACACGACACGCCCGTGTCGTTAATTATGCTGTATGGATGACACGCCCGTGTCATCCCTTACCTGGCGACTTCTGTACTCTGACACGGGGGTGTCGATTTTTCCTTAAGGGACTTGACACGCCCGTGTCTCCTCTCTGCTGGCAGCACTGTACCTAGACACGGGGGTGTCATGGATTTCTCCATATGAGAGACACGCCCGTGTCTCCCCCAAACTTGGAATTTTCGCACATAATTTCACACCACACGTTCCTAGGTGTTTTCATCCGCCAAATTCGCACCTATAAGCTTAACTTCATCCATTAACTTCATATTCCATCCACTCTATGCGAACCAAAATACCTGAACACGAGACAAAAGATAACGTCAATCACAAGCTTAACTACCTAAAGGAAGGGAAAAGAAAAGAAGAAAAAGGGAAAGAACAATAGTTCTAAGTTATAGTCGTTAGCTTGACTTCATGACTCAGGTCTAAGGCGCTGGAGCTGTTAACACGCACGAGACGTGTTCGCCGATTCGATCTCCGGCAAGATATGGCTTGAGTCTTTGTCCATTCACCACAAAGGAGGGTGAACCTTCATTGCCTATCTCCACCGCTCCATTTACTAACACTTTTACCACTCTGAACGGACCTGACCACCTTGACTTAAGTTTTCCGGGAAAGAGCTTTAATCTAGAATTGTACAACAACACCAATTGACCCTCGACAAACTCCTTGACCCGAATATGCTTATCATGCCACTTCTTCGTTCTCTCCTTATAAATCTGAGCATTTTCGTACGCTTCTAACCTTAATTCCTCCAGCTCTTGTAAGTCAAGTATCCTTTTTTCTCCGGCTCTCGTGAGATCAAAATTTATGGCCTTAATGGCCCAATACGACTTATACTCGATCTCGACGGGGAGGTGACATGCTTTACCATAAACCAACTGATACGGAGAAGTTCCTATAGGTGTCTTGAACGCGGTCCTGTAAGCCCATAACGCGTCATCCAACTTCGAGGACCAATCTTTCCTAGAGGGGCTCACCACCTTCTCCAAAATCCACTTCAATTCCCTATTTGTGACCTCAGCTTGCCCACTTGCTTGGGGGTGATATGCAGTAGTTACCCGATGCTGGACCCCATATTTCTTCAGCAAAGCTTCCAAGGGCTTGTTGCAAAAGTGCGTACCTCTATCACTGATTAATGCCCGTGGAACTCCGAACCTATTGAAAATGTTCTTTTGCAAAAACTTAATCACCACCTTCGAGTCATTGGTCGGAGTTGCCACTGCTTCGGCCCACTTGGATACATAATCCACCGCTACCAAGATATACTGATTCCCATACGACGGTGGGAAAGGTCCCATGAAATCGATCCCCCAAACATCAAACAATTCAACTTCCAAGATATACTTCATGGGCATCTCATCTCTTTTACTAATGTTCCCGGATCTCTGACAAGTATCACATTCCTTGGCAAATTTGTAGGCATCCTTAAACAGCGTTGGCCACCAAAACCCAGACTGTAATACCTTAGCTGCTGTCTTTCGACCACTTGAGTGCCCACCATATAAGCTTGCATGACATCTCTCAAGCACTTCATCAGCCTCAACCTCCGGGACACATCTCCGTACTAAACCATCTGAGCAGTGCTTATATACATATGGCTCTTCCCAATAATAACGTTTCACTTCGGATAAGAATCTCTGTTTCTGATGGGAATTCATGCCTGGTGGTAGAGCTTTGCAAACCATGTGATTCACGATATCTGCATACCAAGGAACTATTGCATCGGCTGCAAACAACTCCTCATCAGGGAAATTCTCAGTAATCTCCTCCTCGTACTCATCCTCCTTTTCCCCGACCTCTAACCTTGACAAGTGATCTGCGACTAGATTCTCTGTCCCTTTCTTGTCACGAATTTCAAGATCGAACTCCTGGAGCAACAGAATCCATCTAATCAAACGGGGCTTTTGAATCCTTCTTCGAAAGGAGGTACTTGATTGCTGCGTGGTCCGTGTAGACGATTGTCTTCGAACCTATCAAGTAAGACCGAAACTTGTCAAAAGCATGCACAATAGCTAATAATTCCTTCTCAGTAGTTGCATAATTTAATTGTGCATCATTTAAAGTTTTGCTAGAATATGCGATAACATGTAAACGTTTCTCCCTTCGTTGGCCAAGTACAGCTCCAATGGCCAAATCGCTCGCATCGCACATTAGCTCAAACGGTACAGTCCAATCCGGTGCAACCATGATTGGTGCCGAGGTAAGCTCCTTCTTCAACCTATCAAATGCAAGTAAGCAATCATCATTAAACACGAATTCAGTATCTTTTTGTAGTAACTTGCATAAAGGTAAGGTAATTTTTGAAAAGTCCTTGATGAACCGGCGATAGAACTCGGCATGACCAAGGAAACTTCTCACTCCCTTGATATTGGTGGGTGGAGGCAATTTTGCAATCACATCGATCTTGGCCTTATCCACCTCAATACCTTTCTCTGAAACTTTGTGACCCAACACTATCCCTTCCTTCACCATGAAATGGCACTTCTCCCAATTTAGCACAAGGTTAGTTTCTTCACATCGCTGCAAAACTTGAGCAAGATTATGCAAGCAATAATCGAAAGAAGAACCAAACACAGAAAAGTCATCCATAAAGATTTCCACTGTGCGTTCTATAAAGTCAGAGAAAATAGCCATCATGCATCGCTGAAAGGTAGCCGGGGCATTACACAACCCAAAAGGCATACGCCTATATGCAAAAGTACCATAAGGGCAAGTAAACGTACATTTTTCCTGATCCTCTGGAGCTATAGCAATTTGGTTATACCCTGAATACCCATCTAGAAAACAGTAATAAGAATGCCCGGCTAACCTCTCCAACATCTGATCAATAAAGGGAAGTGGAAAGTGATCTTTACGAGTGGCATTGTTCAACTTTCTATAATCTATACAGACTCTCCAACCCGTGACTGTCCTAGTTGGTATTAACTCATTCTTTTCATTTTTAATTACAGTCATCCCCCCTTTCTTGGGCACTACCTGTACAGGGCTAACCCACTTGCTATCCGAGATAGGGTAAATTACCCCGGCATCTAACAGTTTCAGTACCTCAGCCCTAACTACCTCTTTCATGTTTGGGTTCAATCTACGCTGATGCTCTACAGAGGGTTTATGGTTATCTTCCATAAGAATTTTATGCATGCAAATGGATGGGCTAATTCCCTTAATGTCAGAAATAGTCCAACCTATCGCTCGTTTGTGTTCTCTCAAAACCCTCAACAAGGCATCATGCTGTGAATCAGTTAAATCAGAGGCAACTATAACAGGCAGTGTTTCAGATTCACCCAAATAAGCATATCTCAAATGAGCGGGGAGGGGTTTCAGTTCTAACTTGGGAGCTGTCTCAATAGAAGGACGAAGAGTGGGCTTACCTGTACCCAACTCTTCATATACAAACCTCTTTCGGAATGGTACGTATGGGGTGGCTTCGAGTGCCTTTGCGTAGGCAGCCAATTCTTCTAATATGTCTTCCCCATCAATGTGGTCCGTGCGTCCTCTTAGACAGAGTTCGAGAGGATCCTCGTTGCTTATGGACATCGGTGTCTGGGCTCTGATTTCCACCATATTGCATTGTTCCTCGATCACCGGTCCTTTCATTGCTTTGAACAGATTAAACTCCACCTGTTCATCCCCCACACGAAGAGTTAAAATGCCACTCTTTACATCAATTAAGGCTCCTGCTGTGGCTAGGAAAGGCCTCCCTAAGATGAGCGGCATGTTTTGGTCTTCTTCCATTTCCAAAACTATGAAGTCTACCGGCAGGTAGAACTTCCCCACTCTGATCAGAACATTTTCCAGGATTCCTGTGGGGTACTTGACTGATCGATCCGCTAACTGTAGGGAAACGGTTGTTGGTTTCAATGAATTCAGTCCAAGTTTCCTGCAAACAGATAATGGCATTAGACTCACACTAGCACCAAGATCACATAAAGCTTTATTAAAGGACATATGACCAATTGTGCAAGGAATTGAAAAACTCCCTGGATCCTTAAGCTTTGGTGGAAGCTTATGTTGTAGAATGGCGCTGCACTCTTCAGTAAGTGCAATCGTGGCATAATCCTCCAATTTTCTCTTGTTAGAGAGGATCTCCTTCAAGAATTTGACGTAAGTGGGCATCTGAGCAGGGCCTCGGCAAAGGGGATGTTAATGTGTAGTTCCTTGAAGATATTCAAGAACTTCTCGAATTGTTTCTCCAACCTTTGCTTTTGAAATCTCTGCGGGAAAGGAAGTGGTGGCACATACGGCTTGGGTGCCACTGGTGTCTTTGACTTGGAAGGAAGCTCACTCGTCTGTACTTCCTTCTCCTCCTTCGATGCCTCGACTACTTCCTCATGTTCCACGACGGTGTCCTTGTCCTTTCTCACTTCGGTCTCTACCGGTATTGCAGGCTCCTTATAAGTCGTGCCACTTCGTAGTGTAATGGCCTTACAATGCTCTTTCGGATTCTCCAAAGGTTTGCTTGGAAACATGCCTTGGGCTCTAACATTGATTGAATTAGCCAACTGGCCCACCTGCACTTCCAAATTTTTATTTTGAACCAGCACCTGTTCTACCTGAGATTCGAGTTTCTGATACCTATCATTCGAGACATTTATGAACTTCTCGAGGGCCGCCTCCCACCCCGACTTCTGTTCCTGCGGTGGTTGTGGAGGGGGTGCGAATCTCTGCTGGTTTTGCTGTGGTGGATGCGATCCCTGTTGTCTTGGTTGGAACTGTGGTCTCTGAATTGGGTTTGGGTTTTGAACATTCTGATTGTTTGACCACGAGAAGTGCGGATGATTCTTCCAACCTGGGTTGTAAGTGTTCGAGTATGGGTCATTTGCTGGTTTTTGATTTTGCACGTAACTTACTTGTTCTTGACCAACAACACCCTGCGCACCTGCATTGGTAGAAGGACAAATATCAAACGAATGGGGACCACCACAAATTTCACATAATACCTGTAGGGCGTTTGACTGTGCCACTGTGTTTCGTGCTGTAGCAATTGCAAGTCGGTCTAGCTTCTGGTTCAGTGCTTCGAACTTGGCATTGAAAGCTGTCACAGTGTCAGTGGCGAGTATGCCTGCCTCAGGTTTTGGAGGAGGATTGCTCCTCTCCTTTGTCCAACTGCTATTTGCTGCCATCTTGTTCAGAAGTTGCATTCCTACTTCTTCAGACAGTGCCATAAATGCTCCTCCCGCTGCTGCATCGACCATGATTTTCATGTTCTCTGTCATTCCGTTGTAAAAGATTTGTACCAATTGCCATCCTGGAACACGGTGATGTGGGCATTTCCTTTGCAATTCCTTATATCTTTCCCATCCTTCGTACAACGTTTCCCCATCATAGAGCCTGAAGCTCGTTATTTCATCTCTGTATCTCATGGTCTTGCTAGGAGGGTAGAATTTGGCTAAAAAGGCCTTAGAGAGGTCTGCCCATGTCTAAAGTGTCTCATTTGACAAGGTCGAAATCCATGTCCGGGCTTTGTCCCTTAGGGAGAAGGGAAAGAGCCTAACTCTGATCGCATCATCAGATGCGTTGTGGATCTTAAAGGTCGAGCAGACATCCAAAAAGTAGGACAAATGTGATGCGGGGTCTTCATGTGGTAAACCCCCGAACGGGTTCTGTTGTAAAAGGTTGATGAACCCAGTTTTGATTTCAAAGTTGTTCGCCTCCACGGCGGGGCGAGTCAAGTTGTTCTGGATTAAGCCAATGTTAGGAATGGCATAATCCTGGAGTGTGGTTGGTTGCTCGTTTATGGGTTGTGCCATTGGGATTGGGTTTACTTTCTGCTTCTTTTCCTTTTTTCGCTTCGTTCGATTTGCCCGACAAGTCCTCTCAATTTCAGGGTCGTAAGGCAAGGGTTCCAAGCCTTTCGATCGTAGCATAAACTAGGTACCTGCAGTTGGGAAAACCCGTGGTCAAATTCAACGCACTAAAAAAAAAAAAATCAAGCAGAAAGGTTGGTCTAAAGCACCAGAAAAGGTCAATAAAGTAATATTGAATTGAACGCCTTCCCCGGCAACGGCGCCAAAAACTTGATAGACAAATCTTGAACCCAAGTGTAAGTTCTAAATCCGATTGCAACACTTAAGGTATCGTATCCACAGGGAAGGGAACTCAACAACCACTTCTATGACTATTTCTAATCTAAAGACCGAATAAGACTGATAATGTTGTACTATACTACTATGACGAAATTAAACTTACGCAATAAATAACCAATAACACGAACTAGCAACTAAAAATAAGATTTAACCACTTAACTAAAACAGGTCGGGGAGTAAATCATATGCCCTTTTGTGATCAAATCAATACTCAAGTATGGATGTATGATTCTTCAACCTAATCACAATTTTATACCTAGCTTCTCTCGAAGGCTAGATGTCTAATTAATTAAGCCAAGTGTTGTTCTCACAATCACTTAGTAACCAAATCAATCGAATAAAGCAAGATTAGTGTATTCAAAACCTAGCGGCTTGGCATAGAATTCTAAACACTTGTTGTAGAAATTAGGGTTAAATTTCTTTAAGCCCAAACGTCTAAGTTTTGGAAAACAATCTCAATTATCCTCAATCTCTCGATTATCGGATAGTTTACAATATGTTCATGGATGGCCACTCCACTCCCAATCTTTTCAATACCGTTTCCCTAACAAAGAATCACACAATCTAACTTGAGCATTAATTCAAACACCTTAGATGCATAATCCTTACCCCCTAACCCTAAGAGATTAGTTCCTCATAATTGGCTCAAAACTCATTAAGTTCAAAAGAATTGCATTCAAATTATTCATGTCTAACATAAACATCAAAATGGAATTAATACTTCTGAAATCTAACCTAATTATCCAAGGACGAATCTAAAGCGAGAAACTAACTACGCTAGAATTGAAAAACCAAAACTTGAGGAATTAGTTTGATCGAAAAGCAGTAAATAAAACCAAATTGATAAAGTCTTGTGCTTGGAATGAATCTTCAACTCTATGTCGTCGTGTTTCTTCTTTCTCCGAGTGTTCTTGAACTTCTGGGAAAAACGTAGTCCAAAAGCTCTCTTTGTTCGCCTCAAAACCGTGTTTAAATAGAAGTTCGAAATCTGAAACCGCCTCGTGACACGGGCGTGCAAAGTTCATGCCTAAAATTGTGACACGCCCGTGTCACATATTAAAAACGTATCCGCGCTTTTCTTCTTGACACGGGGGTGTCAAGAATTGTTCTTCTTGATGACACGGGGGTGCAAACGTTCCAGGCCTCTCTGTACCTAGTCACGGGCGTGCAGAAAATTCCTCTACATTGGTGACACGGGCGTGTCACAATCCGGAATCCGAGGGCCACTTCTGTACTGAGACACGGGCGTGTCTCAATTCACTCTTCCACGGGGACACGGGCGTGTCCCCTAGAATTTCTCGTTTTTCGCCCTTTATTGCATGGTTTTGCTTCTACTCCGTCTTTTTAACTCCAATGTGAAAGGTACCTAATAAGGAGCATAAATCACGTTATAAGCTCTTAAAACTGCTTGAATTTAACTAAAATTGCCCTACAAATCCATGCAATAAACAGATACATCACTTTGTCTGTATGTTTGTCCTAGCAGGTAGAACCCCCATCTTTTCCGGCGATCTTCCAGTGGTTTTCTCACCTAAACAAATTCTAAAGTGATCGGACTCTGTACCTCATATTCAGACCCATCATAATTATCTTTAATATAGTTATTAAATTTACTATAATAAATGAATAAATAATATAAGATAATACTATATTAGTTAAAAATAATTAAAATAGAAATTAAAAAACAAAAAAGAATATAAAAAATTGAAGTGAGATGAGAAAAAAAATAATTATGAGTTAAATAAAGAATTATATGTTGTTGTGGTAGTAAAAAGAAAATCTAAAAAATCAAAATGATTATTTTAGGGTCTCGCAATTAATATGATAGTAATATATATATTATTGATCAAATCATTATCATATTTAATATAAAAAATATCTCATTTAATTTTGTTTTTTTTGATATATAAATACTCTTTCAGTAGTGAAATTGAAAAAGAGATAAAATCTGGTAAAAATATAATTAGTACCAAGAGATTAATAATAATTGCTACATGTCGAAAAACTTAATTTTTCTCTTGACAAAAAAAAAAAAAAAAAAAACCCAAGAAAAACTTAATTTTATGGATCAAACATAATATTAAAACAGTACTTAATCAAACTTAATTAGGTATATTAACTGCTTCCCCCTGTTATTAAATTAAATTATGCTTTAATATTGTATACATTTCAAGTGTACTTTACGAACTCTTTTAAAAATATCATTTTTTCTTATCATATAATATCGGACACTATATTTGACACTTATCACGTAAAAAAACAAAAAAAAAACATTTATTTCATTATATTAATATCATAACTTCCTACTATCTAAATATATTCTGCATCCCTTCGGGACTGCATTGGACAATCATCATTCATCAAATACATCTGTGTTAAGTTTTTACCCCACAGCATAACTATTTTTCAGTAACTCATCCTTTTACTTCACCCTTTCTTTTCTAACTTTTTATTAAAGACATCCAATAAGAAATTTGATTTCTTTCATAATTAGTTATTTACTTATTTATATTATCATAGCATTCTAAACTTAGAAGCACACGTGAAAATCAATTTGTCCAAGAGCTAGAAATTGATTTTCTTTTTTTCCTTCCCAAGCACAAGCTTGATAATTTAGTCAATTATTTTAAAACGAATCTAAAATTAATTCTTGTATATTTATTTCGCAAACCCATAAAAATATCTTAATATTTATAATAATTCTACGAATAACACTTCATACTACACACTACACTATTACCATTTTTCATTTTTACAGTTGAAACTTCTACTAGTTCCTTGGGAAATCTCACCAGGCCTGACCACTATCAGAAGAAGTTCTCTTCGCTGTAGAATATGTGGTGGTTGCGTTCTCCACCTCTTCTAAGTTTTAACTCAGGGATTTGAAGAAAACTTTCTATTTTCAATTTGATTCGTCATCTTAGAGTTTCAATGCGTGACTTTTTGTTCTAATTCGAGATTATTTAGTTTATGTAATATCCCGCTCGTCCGGTCGTACAGGTACGCTGTTTCGAGAGAGCTAAGTGCGCATTTAAAATTATTTAACTATGTAATTATATGCTTATTATATTGTTTAATTGATATTCTTGAATTTATTTGAATTATTTCTAAGGGCCTAACTTGTTTTAGCGCACCTTGGGTTCCGAAAGGCGTAACTCGAGCTTGGGAATTCGGATTCGAATTCCGGAAGCGGCGTTGGACTTGTAATGAAGATCGGAAGCCTTAGAACTTAGCCTCATATTTTTCTAAGCCCGTTTGATCCCCCCGAACTTTGCCCTAACCGAGCCCATGTGACAAATTTTACCAACCCCGCCTGTTTTACTTATATCCGACCTGTTTCTTAACCAAATCGACCCGTTTTTGAACCCATTTAACCCTTTATCACTCTCTCAGCCCCTAATTTCGGATCAATCAAGGAGAAAGAAAGAAAAAGAGCAGAAACGAGACACCAAGGGAGAAAAAAAGAGAAAAGGGCTACCACTATTCATCAAGTCCGATTTTGAGCTTGTTCGACATCCATTCTTCGTCAAATTCAAAAGTAAGTATATTTTTGTGTCCTCCATCTTTGCATGTATCTTTATAGGTGAGTTTTGTCCATTTTCATGTATTTTTGAGCATGCTTTGGGCTGGTATATGAATAGTAAGGGTTATGGCATAATTGGTGAATTCTTATGTTTCCTTAATGTATTTCTTGATTTGAAGCTGAAAATATGATCTAGATAACTCCTTTATTTCATTCCTAAGCTTTAATTTCGTTCTACTTGAGTGTAATTTGATCCACCATTGTTGAACTTTTGAAAACTTAAGGTTTAAGATGTAAAAACTTGAGTTGCACTTTGATTCTTGTTGCTGTGTGGTTTTGGGGCTGATTTGGTGCGAATTTTCTTCATTTTTTGATCTAAATTATGTGCACATGAGTGCTATGTATTGCCTTGCCTTCTTCCCCTGTTTTATAGCTCAAAACGAAGCAACACATCAGCCTAGCGTAGCAGCGAACGGACATTCGTCCGGCGTGAAGGAGTGGATCGAACGACCGTTCATGTGCAGCTGAAACTTCTATAAGTGTGAATGGATATTTAGTTTGCTAGAGAGAGGGGACTGAACGACCATGCAGGCCAAGATGCTGCTGCTACGAAGACGTTCGTTCCGGAGCCTTGCACGCGATCCTTTGATTCCTTTCTTGAACCTATGTGTTGTTATTGTTATGTTTATGTTTTTATATGTTTTCTCCCACACCAATTATGATCCTAAGATGTTAATTAGTTGTTATATAATATGTTTCAAAGCTTGTTTTAATTTTTATGGAATTATTTGCTAAGTGTAAATGTGTTTTGAATGTCTAACCGTTTAAGTGCAACGTGAGCTATCTTCTTGCATGTCTTGCTTTGTTTATGCAATTTAAACTTATAAATGCATTTTTTATGATATAATTTGATATATTATGTATTTATTTAATATGTTATTTGTTGTTTTACGTGCCGTTTGTGTGATTTCGATTCATGAATACGTGTATGAACTTATATGCTCTGTATGCTAATTCTTGTTGCTTTCTTTGTATCTGTTGCTTTCCTTATGTGTTTTAACTTCATGAATGCTCATGATCTGTTATAATGTGATATGTTATGAGGTTATTTGATGTGATATGAGCTCGATTTATGTTTCATTGCTATGATGATATGCTAATTGCTCTGATATGTCTAAACTTGAACACATGTGACGTGCATTGCATCATATGCATCCATATGCATTAGCTGAGCGTCTAATTGGTTCATGTTGAGTCTAAGTTCATCTCTTGTTCTTTTTTTTTGTCAGAGGTTCATTCCGTGGGTAAAGAGGTGGTGCCTTAGGTGTCTTTTGGTTCACCTCGTTCGGTTTGGTCGACAGGGTAAGGTTTTCTTTCTTTTAGTTAATATGACCTACAACCCTACCTGATTTTTGATCCCATATGCGACTTATGTATATATGTATATATATATATATATATATATGTATATAGATACGTGTTTGATATGTACTTTGTGGGAATTGGCCCGTTTGTTATGAAACCATTTGAAAAACGATTTTATCTATATACGTAAATTATATTTTTGTTTGTTTGATTTGAAAAGGGTACTCGTGAGTTTTGAACTAGCGAGATTCGACTTTGAAAGATAAGTCTTTGAACTTTGAACTCTTTGAATTCTGAACTTTGAACTGGGCCCCGGAGAAGTGGAATGGTAACTCGGGTCGGCCGTGGGACCGCCAAGCTCTCCCATCAACACAACTCCACCTTTGAGAGACTTAGCCTAATCTTGGGAGGTCGAGGGGAAAGCGGGTTTTCTTGAGCCGACGGTAACCCGGTCGAAGGAGCGGGTAAGATCCCCCGACTCATAATTTTTTACGAGAGAACCAGGGTTAAGAGGACATCCTCTCATCCCCAAACGGAGAAGGTTGGATTGACTTTGAACTTTGCATTTATTTCTGAATTTTGATTATGAATATGAAGTAGGTTGGTTGGAAACTCGTACTAGCCGAGTTAGTATGATTTCGATTATGACTATTGTTTGTGAAACGGGAGTGGACTTATAATTTCTAAAATTTGGTTGATTTTGGCCTTCGGCCTTAAACCCTTTTTCCTTATACATAGTATCACGGGCTAAAATGATTTAGAATGCAAAAACCACGCCCCGATTCGTGAGCTCTCTAATTTGAATATGCTCTGCTCTTATGTATATGTACGTGTGGGTGTGTTAGCCCCCTCACCAGTCTTTAGGATTGACACCAATTCGTTGTTTTCTTTTTTCCCTTTTGTCTTTTGAGTTGCAGGTGCTCGTTGGGAGGTTGTGCTAGGCGGCGGTCATCTTTTGAGTCTTTGGTTCTTGTAGTGAGTCTCATGCATCTCTACTGTTCAGTTTTTGTATTATGTATGAATATGCATAAGATATGACTTTAAATTCGAGTTTTGACACTTGTATAATTTATTTGGCCCGGGATGGGCAAGGTATCTATTATTTGATCTGTTATACTCTTGGTTTAGATGCATGTATATTTGTATGTTTGAAATCCTGGTGCTTCCGTATTTTCTTTTGGTTATTTTCTTTTGCGCACTCTATATTAGGGTCTAGACCGCCTAGCCTAGGTGAGATTTTATTTGTGTCCTGTTCGCTGTAGCTTGGCGTGTGTGCGGAGTTTCCATTTCGTTACATGTGTCGGGTCATGGTGTGGGGGATGTAGTGCTCTGCTCTCCGGGGTGCTACATCCCACAGTGGTTTCAGAGCTCTGGATTGCAAAACCGGAGCACTTGTGTTGTGTTAGGTCTGTCTAGGTTGTTCGGCTTAGGATTATGTGTTTGTTTGCATTCACTTTCACTTCTATGTGAATTATTTATATTATTTGTGTTAATTGTTCACATGAACATGCACTAAACCCCGCACGTATCGATATTTCTTGGAACTGTTTCCTTATTTCAGAATGGCATCTCCACATCAATATGTATCCTCGAAAGAAGGACAAGAGAAGCAAGTATCTTCGGTATATAAGAAGTTGAAAGATTTTGATCCACAGAAATGGTTTGGAGGTGATGATATCAAGTCTGAAGAATGGTTGTCCGAGGTGATACGTATTTGGGAAAATGGTTCGGGAACCTCACAAGAAAAGGTAAATTGCACATCTCGTTTACTTCAAGGTCAAGTGTCAAAATGGCTAAAAGAAGTAAGATCAAGATTTTAAGAGTCCGGAGAAGAGTTCACTTAGGAGAAGTTCATCCGAGAATTTTGCTACAAGTACATTCCTCCAAGTGTGATGGTAAGAAGACTTCGAGAGTTCTTGGACCTTGAGCAAGAATTGAAGAAAATGGATGATCTCATTTTGGAACTTGAGAGATCGAGAGCCGACAAAGATTGCCCTAACGTCAGGAATGTTGGAAAACACGAATCAGAAAGCAGCGGAATTTAAAAAATTTTCCCAACAAAAGGATCTAGGACTCGTAATCGTGTAACCAAATTCGTAGGGATTAGAAACTTACTTTCTTAATTAACTTTCTTGAAGCGTTTCAAGCCGCCCAAGAACGCTCTTCTCGCGGCTTGATCCCCTCTCCTTGGTAAAGCTCGAATCTTCAAACTTCTAACTTGAAGCTCTCTAGAGATAGTCCACCAACTTGACTACAATCTAACTAGTAAGGATACTAGTTCTCTAGTTAGTGTTTAGGCTTAACCTAGGGTTTAATTTATCTTGGAGAAAGGATGGTGTTCAACACATGAACCAAAAGAAAATCATCAATTAGCCTCAAGGGGAGCTCGAGCTCCCCTATATATAGGAAAGAGGGTTGGCCGAAAATCCTAGTCCTTATGGGCTAGGGTTTTGGTCTCTCTCTCCTATTACTTGATCATCAAGTATTTTCCAACTTTGACTTTGAATTCTAATTCAAGTCAACTTTTAAGAGAGCTCAAATATCCAAACTATTTTTGGATAATTTTATACTTTATTTATTTAAAATAAATAACTTATTTTATCTAATTAATTAATTCGTAATTAATTAACTATATTATTTTTCTCCAAAATAAGACTTTTCTTTTAATTCAAAATTAAACCAAAGTCTATTAAATAATTAACAAATTAATTATTTAATATATATAATATATATATATATATATATATTCACGTGAGACACGTGTCATAATGACACGTGTCACTCACGTGACCCACACGTGTGGTTTCACACCTATGGAACCCTCTCGGCCCGATTAACTCGTTTAATCATTTTAAAGCCTCAACTCATGTAACCAAGTTGTTGTGTGTGACCCTCTAGGTTCTCAATTCAATTAGCAGTGAACCTAACTAATTAATTCACTAATTAATTAATCATTCCACAGATTAAACGACCATAGTCTAGCAACAGGTGTTTAACCCTTAGCTGAATTGGAATGTTTGGATTCGACAGAACCTTTAAGTCATTGATTCATGTGAGATACAATCCTCCTACTTACTATCTCTCAACCAAGATCTAGGGTAAGGGAATAATCAGAACCCTAATAATCCGGTCTTAAAGCTAAGTGCATTTCCTATCCATTTGATCTCAATCCAAGAAACACTTTTCTTGATGTCTTGATCTACTGCCTTGGCCAAGGACTCCATATGGCATATGAATGACTTACACAATAAGAGATCACCTTGCTAATGCAAGTGTAGGTCCTTTCTTGATTCTCATTCACTTTCATGAATCACTTGTGCAGCCCTAGCATAAGCCTTGAATCAGTTGTCTAAGGCGACACCCTTTAAAGCTTATACCTAAGACTACAGAGTTAACTCATAAAGTGACAAGGAACCTCAAGTCTTAAGGATCAATTAATCACATCAATGACTCGTGAGATATTTCCTAATCTGGAAGTTTCTATTTCCTGAAGTAGAAACTTCCTTTCCCATTTAGGAATGTTCTCACATGGGGCACCTCAGTGAACTTACTTATTAAAGTAAGCACCCTCATGTATCACGCACGTATCAACTATACACTTTGCACCTCCATGAAATAAGGTGGTCCTTCTTAAGGGCGTGATCCCACAAGCAAGCCTTAGAGGAGTCAGGTTGACACTCCCACTGTCGGTAGGACTCATCGGCTTTGAGTATTTTACTAATCATGACTTATGTGATATAGGGCTCATTTCATGAACCATTTCACCTAAATGGTAGAGTTCTAAAGTCATCAGGATTAGGGGAGTTCTTATACATGCACAGATAAAGTAAACGCATACCAAACAAGAGCATATAAAGAAGTGTTGTCTCAATTCGTTATTTCATTCAAAGATTATCTGTGATTACAATAAGGAAAAGCACAAATCGGATATACAATCGGCTTTCTAGGGAACTATTCCTAACAATCTCCCACTTGCCCGTCAAAGCCATTCTAAAGCTACTCTAAGTCCCATCTTCTGAAGATGACCTTGGAAAGCTTCTCGACTAAGGGGTTTAGTAAGTGGATCTTCCACGTTCTCTGCTGATGTGACCCTCTCAATTTGCACATCTCCTCTTTTGATAATATCACGGATTAGGTGATACTTCCTCATAATGTGCTTGGTCCGTTGGTGAGATCTTGGTTCTCTTGCTTGAGCAACCGCCCCAGTGTTGTCACAAAACACAGTTATGGGGTCTTTCATGCTAGGAACAACATTCAACTCTTGAATGAAGTTTCTAATCCAAACACCTTCCTTAGCTGCATCATTTACAGCCAAGTATTCGGCCTCAGTGGTCGAATCTGCAGTGGTAGTTTGCTTGGAACTCTTCCAACTCACTGCTCCGCCGTTTAGGCAGAAAATGTATCCTGACATTGACTTAAAATCATCTAAGTCAGATGCAAAGCTTGCATCGCAGTATCCTTCGACAGTAAGATCTTTCTGACCTCCGTAAACTAAGAATAAATCTTTAGTACTTTTCAAGTACTTAAGAATATTCTTCACGGCAGCCTAGTGACCATCTCCAGGGTCAGATTGGAAACGACTTGTAACACTAAGTGCATAAGCCACATCCGGTCGAGTACATAACATTGCATACATTATGCTACCTATTGCTGATGCATAAGGTGTATGAGTCATTCTCTCCTTCTCAAGGTTAGTCTTAGGACACATCTTCTTTGAAAGACATGTTCCTACACTCATAGGAAGGTTCTTAACCTTTGCTGACTCCATATTGAATCTCTTCAATACTTTGTCAATGTACATCGACTGTGATAGTCCTATTAACCTTCTAGATCTATCTCGATAGATTTTAATTCCAAGGATATAGGACGCATCTCCAAGATCTTTCATCTCGAATTAGTTTGATAACCATAACTTAGTCACTTTCATGTCATCCTTCGAATTCCCAATAAGAAGGATGTCATCAACATAAAGTACTAAGAATTGTACTGAGGTCTCCAATTCCTTTCTATACACACATGATTCATTCGAAATTTGAATGAACCGAAACGCTTTGACTGATTCATCAAATCGAATGTTCCAATTCCTAGAAGCCTGTTTCAATCCATAGATTGATCTTTGGAGTTTGCAAACCTTTTGCTCACTCCCACTGAATGTGAAACCTATGGATTGCTCCATATAAATGTCTTTATCAATGTCACCATTGAGAAAGACAGTTTTCACATCCATTTGCCATATCTCATAGTCATAATACGCAACAATGGCAAGCATGATCCGAATAGACTTTTGCATTGCAACTGGCGAAAAGGTTTCATCAAAGTCCACGCCGGGTCTTTGAGTGAATCCTTTTACAACCAGTCTTGCTTTGTAGGCTGCACTGCTTCCATCAACTCCAAGCTTTCTCTTAAAGATCCATTTGCAACCTATGGGTTTGACCCCATCAGGCAAATCTACCAAGGTCCAAACTTGGTTGGAGTTCATGGAGTCCATTTCGGATTTCATGGCTTCTATCCACTGTTCAGAGTCAGAATCTGAAAGTGCCTCCTCATGTGTTAAAGGATCATTATCCTTTTGAGAGATTTCATGGAAGAATCTATACCATCTCTCCGGCTGTCTAGGAGTGCGTTCAGAACGCCTTAGAGGAGGATTTTCGTGTGTATCGAAAACCGTGATTGGTTGTGGTTGATCAGTAGGGGACGTCTCTTCAGTGGGTGGCGTGGGCTCACTTTGTACTTCCTCTAATTCTATGATCTTCCCTTTCTTTTCTTTAAGGAACGGTTCCTCAAGAAAAGTGGCATTTCTGGAAACAAGCACCTTTTACTCAGATTGATCATAGAAGTAGTTTCCTATGGATTCCTTAGGATAACCTACAAAGTAGCATAAGTTAGAACGAGATTCTAACTTATCTCCCACTGTCCTCTTCACGTAAGTAGGACAACCCCAAATTCTTAAGTAAGAATAACTAGGGATTTTACCATGCCACATTTCATAAGGCGTTTTAGGGACCGACTTAGAGGGAACTAGATTCAAAATCTTTGCTGCACTTTCTAGGGCATAACCCCAGAAAGAAGGTGGTAAGTCAGTGAAACTCATCATGGAACGAACCATATCAAGTAGGGTTCGATTCCTTCTCTCAGAAACTCCATTAAGCTGAGGAGTTCCCGGAGGAGTCCACTGAGAGATAATCCCATTATCTTTGAGATGATTAAGGAATTCTTCACTAAGATACTCGCCTCATCGATCAGATCGAAGTGCTTTGATCTTGTGACCAGTTTGGTTCTCAACCTCCTTTTGAAATTCTAAGAATTTTTCAAAAGCTTCAGATTTATACTTTATTAAGTATACATAACCATACCGACTAAAGTCATCAGTAAAGGTTATGAAATACTGATGATTGTTTCTAGTGCTTACACTAAGCGGTCCACAAACATCAGTATGGATCAAATCCAAAACCTTAGTGGCACGTTCCACAGTTCCTTTAAAAGGAACTTTGGACATTTGTCCTTTGAGACAGGATTCGCAAGAAGTTAACTCCTTAAGATCATTTTCAGAGAATGATCCTAAAGTGTTTATCTTGCTAATTCTATTCTTGGAAATGTGTCCTAATCTAGCGTGCCATAAGGGAGTTGAAACTTTGTCATCTCTCTTACGTTTAGTTTCTCGTTGTATATTCATAATATTGATATTCTGAGTTAGATAAAGTCCATTACTTAGAGTACTGATGTGAACGGAAGAGTTGTTCGGTTTGATAAAGTATTTACCATTCTTAATATAAGTTTCATAACCTTCACGATCTAATATTGGAACTGAAATTATATTACGAATAATGCTCGGTACATAAAGGACTTTATTTAAGACTAACTCAAAACTACCTAAATCTAATCTAATTGTGCCTAAAGCTCGAGCTTCAACGTTTGAGCCATCGCCGATCTTCAAGATACATTCTCCTTCTTTGAGTTGTTGGACTTCACTTAGCATCTGTACATCATTACTGATATGAGTTCCACAATCGGTATCAAGTACCCAAGAACTAGAATTAATAGAAAGATTTATTTCAACGAGAAACATACCTTTCTTTAGAGTAGCCTTGTACTCTGGGCAGTTTCTCCTCCAATGTCCCGCTTTGCCACAATGGAAGCAAACATCCTCTTTCTGATCACGCTTTTTCTTTTGGGCCTTCCCCTTCGAAACGCCACCAGTGGGCCTAAGGGGTTTCTTCTTCTTCTTTTGGGTTTCTTGCCCTTACCTTTAGAAGGCCCAGAAGAGGAAGATGGAGCATTCACCATCAAAACCTTATTGTCCTTCTTGATCGTACTTTCAGCAGTCACAAGCTGACTAATCAGCTCAGCTACAGTAGCACCAGCATGATTCATATTGAAGTTAAGGACAAATGGGTTGAATGATGGTGGGAGCGAAGCTAGCAACAAATCCACTGAAAGCTCATCTTTCAGTGGCATGTCCATGGAAGCAAGTTTCTCAGTAAGGGCGAGAAACTTGAGTCCGTATTCATGGACACTTGAACCTTCCCTCATTCTTAAGTGGAACAATTCCTTTGAAGTGTTATACCTTGTAACACGTTCATGAGGGCGGTAAAGTTGCTCTAAGTGGTCGTAAATCTCCCAAGCGAATTCCATGGCCTCATGTTGCCTTTGCAAGTCTGGAGACATGTTAGCCAACATAAGGCAACGGGCTTGGAGATTATCATCCTTCCACTTCTGAATCGCGTCCCGCTCGGCCCGAGTGGGAGCCTCCCCTTCGGGACTAGGCTCCCCTTCGAAGAGAACATAAGTTCTCTTCTCAGAATCTAAAATGATTTTTAGATTCCTCAGCCAATCAGAATAGTTGGGACCAGTCAACTTGTTTGACTCGAGGATCGATATAAGAGGGTTTTTGGTTGCCATTTCAAAACACGTAGAGAATCACAGAATCTACGACCTAAATGGTAAAACAGAGAACTAGTGAGCATGCTGAATTATAACGATATATAAAAGATAAGGTCTTTAATCTATTGAAGCTCCCACTGTTTTTCAAAGATCTATAATTCCCAAAAATCTAAGAGGAACACGTTTCCCAATGGGTACAAAGATCCTAGGCATTTTACCTCGAACCCACGACTCGCGGACATTCTAAGTAAGAACCCCAGGTAGGTACAACTTACCAATTCTAACACCTTTAGAACTCTTAGTAATTGTTTTTGCATCACCTATCTTTCAATATGGACCCACGACTCGTGCAACATCCATACTTACTTGGGCGTTAAGCTAGACCCATCAATCATAAGATCATGATCAAAACTTAGTTCGAACGACCCACGACTCGCGGACATCGCCCTTGCTAAAATTGATCACGAAATATTGATCATTTAAAATGATCAATTAGGTAACTAAGAACTAATAAGTTCCACTAGCTATCCCACGACTCACGGACAATAACTAGCTTCACTTACTAAACTTAAAACCTATTGATGGAATGCTAGGAATTTAATTCAAAATTTGCATCTTGAATTAAATACCTATTTGTTCGAAATTAGATTAATATTTAATGGGAATTTTCGAATCAACCGGAGAGTTGTCCGGTTCGACCTCACCAACATATATGTTATCCAATTTTATTAGTCTTGATTAATGCAAGTACACTTAAATGCATTTCAAACAAGCACATAAACAGATAACATGTCCTAGCATGATACTAACATGTAATGATCATGGGTTCTACCTATCTTATGCGTGATACGTGGGAGCCACTCCACAATCACAAGTTCTAATATACATGCCACATAAACAGTTTAAATCACATAAGGGAAAACGGTAACAAAATACGAGCCCTATCTCTATTACATTTTTACAATTAAGAATCCCCTCCCTAACATTTTGAGGGGTCTTCACTTATGGCCTCCTTGTTACTTGAATGTGGTCCATCTTACTCCATGGGTGCATTGTCTCCAAAATGAAAATAAAACCTCACCACCTATCTCTACTCTCAAATTACAATAAAAAGAAAAAGACATAAAGTAATAAGACTCAATCTTCATATTGGCCTTAGACAATTACACGGGGCATACCTCGGCCTCAAAACAGTAATATGGAAAGCCACATAATAAATCACATAACAGTACGCACATAAGTGAGGCTCCAACCTCAATTGAAAAAACACAACTATAGGGCTCCAACCCCAATTTAAACCATCCATGTGCATAAATTAAAACCATACATAGATCTAAACCCATGATCACCTAACATGCTTTTGCAAGAATTTAAATTTAACCAATAAATTAAAATTCTCGCCTTAAGCTCTAATAGCTTAAAACACGACTTAGATGCAATTCTTGTTCAAGAGCCTTTTCTATAAAACCCGAAAAACAATGAACTAATAAAATTCCAATTAATTTCTAAAAATTAATAATTTTATACTTTCAATATTTTCATAAAATAAAGTTTGTAATTTTTACAAAATTTAAATCGCTTAAATTTTCAAAATCCCCATTTAAACAATTATTTGAAAAATAATTCAATTTTAATAAAATAAAATTTTTTCAGAAAAATTAAATCGGGATTGGATTTGACTAAACACGAAAATCAAGATCGCGAAACGAAGGGTCCGGAACGGACTGCACGCCCGCCCGAGACAAAGCCCGTCAGACGCGTAGCATCGCACGCATGGACGCGCGCACTAGCGCTGCGCGCAGCTGGCAGCGTGAGCTGCCAGCGTGCGCGCGCATGGCGCACATCAACTGGGCGGGGACGGGCGGGCGTGGCCGGTAGGCTCCCACGCAGTTGCGGGAGGAATGTGTGGCGCGCCTAGGCGCTGGCGGGCAGTCCCGCGCGGTTGCGGGACTATTGGGCGGGCGGGCCCGTGGGCGCGCACGCGCATGTCGCACATCAGCTGGGCGGGGACGGGCGGGCGTGGCCGGCATGCTCCCGTGCGGTTGCGGGAGGAATGTGCGGCGCGCCTAGGCGCTGGCGGGCGGGCGCGTGGGCCTGGGCATGTCCAGGCTCGTATTTTCGTAACGCGATTTCGTGTTTCGTACTTTTAGTTCAAAACCAACAACAATCCAAAATTCAAAAAACACGATTTAAACAGATTTGAATCTAAACGTTTTTCAAAAACACAATTTAAGAAAACAGTTTCAGAAATTCAAGAAAAATTACAGTTTCATAATTCAGGCTTTCTAAAAGAACTCATGAATACCTAATTCGCATCCAAGCCTAAGAATTTCTACCAAATTCAGAATAATTGAGACGAATCAGAAACACGATTAACGAGGTAGCTTTGATACCACTTGTTGGAAAACACGAATCAGAAAGCAGTGGAATTTAAAAAATTTTCCCAACAAAAGGATCTAGGACTCGCAATCGTGTAACCAAATTCGAAGGGATTAGAAACTTACTTTCTTAATTAACTTTCTTGAAGCGTTTCAAGCCACCCAAGAATGCTCTTCTCGCGGCTTGATCCCCTCTCCTTGGTAAAGCTCGAATCTTCAAACTTCTAACTTGAAGCTCTCTAGAGATAGTCCACCAACTTGACTACAATCTAACTAGTAAGGATGCTAGTTCTCTAGTTAGTGTTTAGGCTTAACCTAGGGTTTAATTTATCTTGGAGAAAGGATAGTGTTCAACACATGAACCAAAAGAAAATCATCAATTAGCCTCAAGGGGAGCTCGAGCTCCCCTATATATAGGAAAGAGGGTTGGCCGAAAATCCTAGTCCTTATAGGCTAGGGTTTTGGTCTCTCTCTCCTATTACTTGATCATCAAGTATTTTCCAACTTTGACTTTGAATTCTAATTCAAGTCAACTTTTAAGAGAGCTAAAATATCCAAACTATTTTTGGATAATTTTATACTTTATTTATTTAAAATAAATAACTTATTCTATCTAATTAATTAATTCGTAATTAATTAACTAGATTATTTTTCTCCAAAATAAGACTTTCTTTTTAATTCAAAATTAAACCAAAGTCTATTAAATAATTAACAAATTAATTATTTAATATATATATATATATATATTCACGTGAGACACGTATCATAATGACACGTGTCACTCACGTGACCCACACATGTGGTTTCACACGTGTGGAGCCCTCCCTGCCTGATTAAATCGTTTAATCATTTTAAAGCCTCAACTCATGTAACCAAGTTGTTGTGTGTGACCCTCTAGGTTCTCAATTCAATCAGCATTGAACCTAACTAATTAATTCACTAATTAATTAATCAGTCCACAGATTAAACGACCATAGTCTAGCAACAAGTGTTTAACCCCTAGCTGAATTGGAACGTTCGGATTCGACATAACCTTTAAGTCATTGATTCATGTGAGATACAATCCTCCTACTTACTATCTCTCAACCAAGATCTAGGGTAAGGGAATAATCAGAACCCTAATAATCAGGTCTTAAAGCTAAGTGCATTTCATATCCATTTGATCTCAATCCAAGAAACCCTTTTCTTGATGTCTTGATCTACTGCCTTGGCCAAGGACTCCATATGGCATATGAATAACTTACACAATAAGAGATCACCTTGCTAATGCAAGTGTAGGTCCTTTCTTGATTCTCATTCACTTTCATGAATCACTTGTGCAGCCCCAGCATAAGCCTTGAATCAGTTGTCTAAGGCGACACCCTTTAAAGCTTATACCTAAGACTACAGAGTTAACTCATAAAGTGACAATGAACCTCAAGTCTTAAGGATCAATTAATCACATCAATGACTCGTGAGATATTTCCTAATCTGGAAGTTTCTATTTCTTGAAATAGAAACTTCCTTTCCCATTTAGGAATGTTCTCACACGGGGCACCTCAGTGAAAGCACCCTCATGTATCACTCACGTATCAACTATACACTTTGCACCTCCATGAAACAAGGTGGTCCTTCTTAAGGGCGTGATCCCACAAGCAAGCCTTAGAGCAGTCAGGTTGACACTCCCACTGTCGGTAGGACTCATCGGCTTGGAGTATTTTACTAATCATGACTTATGTGATATATGGCTCGTTTCATGAACCATTTCACCTAAATGGTAGAGTCCTAAAGTCATCAGGATTAGGGGAGTTCTTATACATGCACAGATAAAGTAAACGCATACCAAACAAGAGCATATAAAGAAGTGTTGCCTCAATTCGTTATTTCATTCAAAGATTGTCTGTGATTACAATAAGGAAAAGCACAAAGCGGATATACAATCGGCTTTCTAGGGCACTATTCCTAACAATGAATTATCTACAAAAGCATAGAAATGATGTTCAACAAGCTTATCAAGCTTCACGGTGCATGAATGGTCCGAAGAAGTTAGAAGGGTGGTTCAAGAGAAAATGGATAATCAACGGTTGGAGTCTCACACCTCTTTTGTGGTACAAAGATCAAGTTCGAGTTCAAGCAAGAGATCCATATCATAAAGAAAATCTCATGAATTTCAAGATGTTAACGACACCAAGAAGAAGAAAAAGATTCGACTATTGAAGTTAGATTCGATATCTCCCCCGTCGAAAATAATTCAATGTTCTTATTGCCGAGGCCCGAATCATACGAAAGAAGTTTGTCGGAAGAAGTTGGGTAAATGCTTCAAGTGCGAAGAATCGGGACATTTAGTGAATGGTTGTCCAAAAAACAAGAATCCGAGGCCTATTAAGAGCCGTGGTTCCAAGACTTCGAGTCAAATCCAAGATGATGCTATTGAATATGAAGAATTTGATGCCGAGATCGACACTATCTCCATGGTGAAAGGTACATTAAGCATTCATGACATCTCATTCATGCATATTTTATCTCGGGGAAACCATTTGCTTGCTTTTCTTCTCGTTTCTTTGCTTCTTGGTGCTTGTTGTTGTTGTATTTGTTACCTTCTTTTGTGGAAACTTTTTTCTTAGAGAGAGTTTGGTAAGGTTGAGTGCCCATGAGTGTTTGGAGAGTTGTGAGGGTTGTGTTTGCTCGGTGGACTTCCTGAAGACGCCTTGTTGAGGTACGGAGCTACCTTAGGCGTGGGTTGGTTGTTCGAGCGTCGTGCTGCTTTGGTGGCCTTTTGGAGGTCCTTTTGGGGCTCAACGATATTTTAGGGTATTATATTGAAGGCTAGCCCGTTTATATCCTTTGTGGTAATGGTTGGTTATTCCGGGATGGTGCGACAAGCTATGTGGCTTACCTTTGGTTAACCGAGGGATCGAGCCAAACTTGAAGAGACAAGGATCGTATTAAGACTCTCTTGATGTTTCCTTGAAGGTTGAGTGCCCGTGAGTGTTTGTTGAGTTGTGAGGGTTGTGTTTGCTCGGTGGACTTCCTGAAGACGCCTTGTTGAGGTACGGAACTACCTTAGGCGTGGGTTGGTTGTTCGAGCGTCATGCTACTTTGGTGGTTGCTTTTTGGAGGTCCATTTGGGGCTCAACGATATTTTAGGGTATTATATTGAAGGCTAGCCCGTTTATATCCTTTGTGGTAGTGGTTGGTTATTTCGGGATGGTGCGACAAGCTATGTGGCTTACCTTTGGTTAATCGAGGGATCGAGCCAAGCTTGAAGAGACAAGGATCGTATTAAGACTCTCTTGATATTTCCTTGAAGGTTGGAATTTGATACCACCGGATAGGGACATTGGGGTCATCGTGATCTTTATCCCGGAGTTGAACCTTATCGAAGACTTCCTACCGGATAACTTTAGCCGAGTTGTTAGAGTCCAAGACATAGATCGATGAGCTCTTAGAAGGTGGTTTCATCCGTTCGAGTACTTCTTCCTGGAGTGCTTTAGTCCTATCTAAGAAGAGACCGGACTTAGGATGAGTATAAACTACCGTGAGCTGCACAGGTTAACTGTGGAAGATAAATACCCTTTTTCTCGCTTAGAGAGTTACTCGTTCTTCTTCAGAGTTTCGTAGTTGGCGCCATGTGTGGTTTCTACAAGGGTATTATTGACTACTTGTTAGAGTGGAAGAACCGAGAATTACCTCAGAGAAGAAGTCTCTAGTGTTATTGGGATTCAACAGGAGATTCATGTTTCTTTAGACGACCATCCTATTGACATGAACGACAAGGAAGATGTACGATTTGAGTGGGAAGAGGTGTTTAAAGAGAGAGAGTTGCCTTCGGTAATGGCTTTGCTTACCCGAGGGTACTCAAAACTACTATGTTACAATCGAGGCACTAAGGAAGGCTTTGGTTGCACGTGGCTTTCGGGAAAGTGTAAATTACACCTCTAGTAGTGCAACGTCACAAAGTTACCCCACTCTTTGTTCGAGGACCTGAAGAACAGGTAATGAAGTATTGGCATGAGAAGAGATGTTGCAAACTCCGTGTAGCAATATCTGATGTGCCATCGGTTGAAGACCGTATTAGGAATAGTGCCCTTAAAGCAGCATTTGTGCTTTACTATTTCCATGTAAAATCACAAATAGTCTTTGAATAATAAACGAGTTGATTTTGTTCATAGGCAATCACTTCTTTATGTGCCTATTTATGTCTGTTTGGGTTGACTATGTTTTGCATGTTTTAAACTCCCCTAATCCGATGTGGCTGTTAAGAACTTTGCCTTTATGGGAACGGCACATGAAATAAGTTCTTAACTCCATAGGCAAGGATTAGAAACTTTTCCAAGTCAATGAGTCCGACCGACAGTGGGAGTGTCGACCTTAACTCTGCTGAGACTTGCTTATGTGATTATGTCCTTTTGAAGGATCACTCAGTTTCATGGAGTGATAAGTGCATACGTTGATGCGTTCATAATACATAAGGGTGATTGTTATAAGAACTTCATCACTGAGATGACCCGCGTGAGAACATTCCTACATGGGAAAGGAAGTCTCCTAGAAACTTCCAGATTAGGAAATATCTCACAGGTCAATGACGTGATTAATAATCCTTGGACTTGAGATTTTGTAATGTCTTATATGAGCTAATTCTGTAATCTTTGATATAGGCTCAAAAGGGTGTCGCCAAATAGACACCTGAACCATGGCCTATGTTGGGATTACACAAGTGGCATATGTAGAAATAGTAGAATCGATAAAAGACCTACACTTGTTAAGAATAAGAATGATCTCTTACTGATTGAGTTGTTCGTAGTCCATTAAATATTAAACCTTTGGCCAAGGTGGATAAAATGTCCAGACATCAAGAAAATGGGGTTTTCTTGGATTGAGATCTAAATGGATATGAAACGAACTTAACTTTAAAGATCAAGAATATTGAGGCTCTAAGAATATTCCCACGCCTTAGTTCTTGATTGAGAGATGAAGTTGTAGGAGGATTGTATTTCACTGATTGTCATTGACTGAAAGTTCTTCGATTCATTTCGTTATTCGGCTAGGGGTCACACACCCATTGCTAGATTACAGTAGTGTGATATGTGAAGTGATTAATTAATTATGGGAATTAATTAATTACTGTCACTGCTAATCGAATAATGAACCTAAAGGGTCACACACAAATGCCAGAATACGAGGGTTATGGTAGGATGTTAATGTGATTAAAGAAGGATCAAATTGTTGATCGAAAATGGGGCTGGAGCACTTGGGCATTGCCACGTGTCAAAGGCACGTGACTGCTTGCACGTGTCACGCACACGTGGCACGTACGTGGCTCCAAACGTGTAATTATATTACATGTGAATTCTTTTCTAGAGTTAATTAATTAAATTATAATTAATTAATTTTAGTCTTTTAATTAATTTTGAATTAGTTGTTAAGACTATTCTAAAATAAACTTAACCCAATAAATAATTAATTAGGAATTAAATTATTTATTGAATCTTGATTTATAACTTTAGAAAAGTTGAAAAGTCAAACTTCCTATTGTAGGAGAGAGAACGTAATTCTTGCAAGACTTGGAAAACAAGTTGGGAACTTATCCTTCCAATTAATATAATCAAAAGAGTTAATTAGTGAACAAGAAAACAAAGTCCACTAGGCTTGGAGAAGCCCTAGTAGGTTCGAACCCCACTAGTATTTGTACTAGTGGAGGTGTTTCTCTTATTCTTTAGACCAATACTCAAGAAGTGTTAAGTTTTTGAGAAAGTCCAAAAGAAAAGTTTTCAAAGTAAATCCTAGCCTAAACACAAGCCACAGAACTAGCATTCTCCCTAGCTTGATCGTGTTCTAGGACTGGTGTGGATACGCTTTAGAGAGCTTCTAATTTGGAGTCTAATTCGAAGGCCGTTCGAGGGATTTCGCTTGAAGGGTGTTTGTTAGGCAGTAATGACATCACTAGAAAGCTTCTACCTTTGTAAGTTTCTTAAACACCCTACAATACGATACGAAAATTGCAAGACAACGATTAAACTTTTGGAAAATTTTAAACTTTCCCTGATCAACTCTTTCGTGTTTTCCAACAAGTGGTATCAGAGCCACCTTGCAACGTTGTATTATATCTTTATTGCTTTTGGAATTTTGATTGAAAATTCTTGAATTTGGATATTGGCTATGTATTCTTGGTTTTTGTTTAAAAACGAATCTGTTAGATTAATACTGTTTCTTGAAAAATTGTTTTCTGATAAATCTGGTTTAAGCTGTTATAATCTGATTTGTTTTGAACTGTTTTAATTCGAATGTGGATTGCATGAATTTGGTGAAATTGTGAAACGAAAATTACGGAACGGGTCCACCCGAGCACGATTGTGCGCGGGATTACGCGTAGCATGTACGCGAATGGGACGGGAACATGCCGCCCCGTTTGTCGAGACCCGCGTACGCGGTTGCCCGGGTGCGCCTAGGCGCGACTGCCGCGCTGTTCCGCCCTGCTCGTAGGCGTGCGCACGGGGTCGCACCCGCCTAGCACAGCCGCACAGGCTGTGTGCGCGGTGCTGCCCGCTCGAGTGTGTTGTCCCAGGCCCGTTTTCATTTCGTGTTTTTTCCAATTTCGTAAAATCCCGTGAAATCTGATTTTAATTTTAAAATTATTTATTTGAAATAATTATAAAATTTTGGATTTTTATGAATTAAAGTAAAGTTCTTATTTTTCTAGAAAATATTAAATATCACTTTGAATTATATTTTTGATAAAAATTTAATTTTGAATTAATTGTAGTTTTGTCATGATCCGAAGTTCGATTTTGAATAAATTCTTGAATAATGAACTAATATTCAAATTACTTAAGTTAGTTGTAACTTGAAGTCAAGGGAATTTTAAATTTAATTGGTAAATTTAAATTCGAGCGGAATCATGCTAGTTTAGGTGATCATGGGTTAGTCTTATATATGTTTTAAATTCTGCATATGGATGATTTCAGCCCCATAGTTGCCCGTTTTCAATTGGGGTTAGGCCCTTCTTATGTGCGTATTGTTATGTGTTTATTATGTGGCTTTCCTTATTATTGTTTTTGGGCCGGGGTATGCCCCGTGTATTTGTCTATGACCAATATGAAAATTGAGTCATATTACTTTATGTAAAGAGAGTAGAACTTAGAAAGTGAGGTTTTATTTTCATTTTGGAGACAAACACTCATGGAATAAGAAAGATCCACAAGGAGCACTTGAAGAACGGTGGCCATAAAAAGACCCCTCAAAATGTTTAGGAGGGTTTCTATTAAATGTAATAGATATGACGTTTTTCCATTAAATTCTTTACCCCTATGTGATATGAACTGTCTTATGTGGCATGAATGTTAGAACTAGTGATTTTGGAGTGGCTCCCAAAATCACATATAAGATAGGATACCCATGATCATCTCATAATTAGTATCATGCTAGGACATGTTATCTGCTAATTGCTTATGTGATGCATTTTATGTGAAACTGCATTAAACAAGACAATTAAAATTTGGATAACATTATATGTTGGTGAGGTCATTCCAGACAACTCTTTGGAAATTCGAAAATCCGTTTATTAAATATTGACCAATTTCGAATAAATAGGTATTTTATCACGGTAATAAAATCCCTAGCATTCCATCAATAGGATTTAGGATTTAATAAGTGAAACTAATTGCTGTCTCACGAGTTGTGGGGTATTTAGTATGTAGCTTATTAACTCTTAGTTTCCTGATTAATTACTTTAAATAATTAATATTTATCGACCATTTTAGAATGGGCGATATCTCATGAGTCGTGGGTCGTTCCGGACTAAGTTTGGTTGAGATCTTATGATTGATGGGTCTTGCTCAACACTAAAGTAGATATGGATGTCTCACGAGTCGTGGGTCCATGATCGAAAGATTAGTAATGCAAAAATATTACTAGGAATTCCTTGGGGATGGAATCGGCAATTCATACCTACCTAAAAATTCTTAGATTTTGGATGTCTCACTAGTCATGGGTCCGAAGCTAAGAATACTTGGGATCCTAGTACCCATTGAGAAAATAAGTTTCTTCTAAAGTCGTTTGGGATTTATAGACTTTTTTAAAAAAAGTGGGAGAACATATTTCTAAAGACCTTGATAATATGTAATCGTTATTATTCAGCATGCTCATGATTTCTCTATTTTTCCATTTAGGTTGTAGTTCTATGATTCTCTACATTCTGAAATGGCAACCAAAAACCCTTTGGTATCCATCCTCGAATCAAACAAGTTGACGGGGTCCAATTACTCTTATTGGCTTCGGAATCTAAAGATAATTTTAGATTCTGAAAAGAGAAGATATGTTCTCTTCGAGGGAGAGTCTGTCGTTGAAGGCGAGGCTTCAACTCGGGCCGAAAGAGAGGCGATCGTGAAATTGTCTGAAGATAATCTTCAAGCCCGTTACCTCATGTTGGCCAACATGTCTTCGGATATGCAAAGGCAACATGAGTCTATGGAAAACGCTTTGGAGATTTATGACCATCTCGAGTAATTGTACCGCCCCAAAGAGTATGTTCTAAGGTACAACACCTCTAAGGAGCTCTTTCATCTCAGAATGAAAGAAGGTACAAGTGTCCATGAGCACGGTCTAAATTTTCTTGCTTTGAATGAGAAACTGACCTCCATGGAAATGCCACTGAGTGAAAAACTCACTGTGGATTTGTTGCTCGCGTTACTTCCACCATCATTCAATCCTTTCGTGCTAAACTTCAACATGAATCATCCTCATGCTACTGTAGCTGAGTTGATTAGTCAACTTGTGACTGCTGAAGGCACGATAAAGAAGGATCATAAGGTAATGATGGTCACTTCCTCTTCTGGGCCTTCTAAAGGCAAAGGGAAGAAAGTTCCCAAGAAGAAGGGATCTCTTCAACCCGAATGAGGGGTTAAAAAGAGAAAGGCCAAGAAGAAAAGGGATCAGAGAGAGGATGTTTGCCACCATTGTGGCAAGAAAGGGCATTGAAAGAGGAACTGCCAAGAGTCCAAGGATACTCTAAAGAAATGTGCGTTTATTGCTGAAATAAATCTATCTATTGATTCTAACTCTTGGCTACTTGATACTGGCTGTGGAGCTCATATCTATAATAATGTATAGATGCTAAATGAGGTTCGGCAGCTCGAAGAAGGAGAATACGTCTTGAAGGTTGGGAATGGATCAAGCGTTCAAGCTCAAGCCATTGGGACGTGTAGATTAGATTTAGGTGTCTTTAATTTAGTTTTGAACGAAGTCCTTTATGTACCTTCTATTATTTGTAATATCATTTCCATTCCAATACTTGATTGTGAAGGTTTTGAGACTTTTTCTAGAAATGGAAACTTTTATCTTAAGAAGAATAAAACTTCCGTTTTACTTGGTACATTATATAATGGACTTTATACAACTAAAGACACTAATATTTTGAATATACAACAATTAAACAAACACAAAAGAGATGACTAGATCTCGGCTTCTTTATGGCACGCACGTTTAGGGCATATTTCCAAAGATAGGATTGCTAAGTTGACTAATTTAGGATCATTCTATGATAATGAACTTAAAGAGTTAACTCATTGTGAATCATGTCTTAAAGGAAAAATGGCCAAAACTCCCTTTAATGGTAAAGTGGAACGTGCCACTAAAGTATTGGATTTAATCCATACTGATGTTTGTGGACCACTTGGTGTAAGTACGAGAAACAATCATCAGTATTTCATAACCTTCATAGACGACTTTAGTCGTTTTGGTTATGTGTACTTAATGAAGTATAAATCTGAAGCCTTTGAGAAATTCTTAGAATTTCAAAAGGAGGTTGAGAACCAAATCGGTCACAAGATTAAGACACTTCGATCTGATCGAGGTGACAAGTATCTAAGTGACGAATTCCTTAGTCATCTCAGAGTTAATGAAATTATCTCTCAGTGGACTCCTCCGGGAACTCCTCAATTAAATGGAGTTTCGGAGAGAAGGAACAAAACCCTACTTAATATGGTTTCTTCCATGATGAGCTTCACTAAATTGTCACCTTCATTCTGGGGTTATGCCTTAGAATCAACAGTTAAGATTCTAAATCTTGTTCTCTCCAAATCTGTACCCAAAACCAAAACCCCATTTGAAATGTGGTTTTGCAAAATCCCTAATTATTCTTACTTAAGAATTTTGGGTTGTCCTGCTTATGTGAAGAGGACAGTGGGAGATAAGCTTGAAGCTAGATCAAGCTTGTGCAACTTCGTAGGATATCCTAAAGAGTCAATAAGATATTATTTCTACGATCCTCTTAAACAAAAGGTCTTTGTGTCAAGAAATGCTACTTTTCTTGAGGACTCGTTCCTTAAAGAAAAGACAGGTAAGATCGCAGAACTCGAAGAGGTTCGAGACCAAGGTCCCATGCCAAGTTTGGAGACTAACGTCCCTCAGCCAATTGCAGAGAGTGATACACGCGAAAATCCTCCTCTAGTAAGACGTTTTGAACGTATTCCTAGACAACCAGAGAGATGGTATGGTTTTCTCCACCAAACATCTCAAATGGATAACGATCCATTAACTTATGAGGAGGCACTGTTAGATTCAGACTCTGAACAGTGGAAAGAAGCAATGAATCCGAAATGGATTCCATGTACTCTAATCAAGTTTGGACCTTGGTTGATCCACCTGATGGGATCAGGCCCATAGGTTGCAAATGGATATATAAGCGCAAGCTTGGAATAGATGGAAGCGTGGTAGCCTTTAAAGCAAGATTAGTTGCTAAGGGTTTTACTCAAAGACCAGGTGTAGACTTTGATGAAACCTTCTCACCGGTTGCAATGCAAAAATCCACTCGGATCTTGCTTGCCATTACAGCATATTATGACTATGAGATATGACAAATGGATGTGAAAACTGTCTTTATCAATGGAGACATTGACAAAGACATTTACATGGAGCAACCCATGGGTTTCACATTCAGTGGGAGCGAACAAAAGGTTTGTAAGCTCCAAAGATCAATCTACGGATTGAAACAAGCTTCTAGGAATTGGAACATTCGATTTGATGAAGCGGTTAAATCGTTTTGCTTTATTCAAAATCCGAATAAGTCCTGTGTGTACAAAAAAGAATTGGAAACCTCGGTTCAATTTCTGATATTTTATGTAGATGACATCCTCCTCATTGGGAATACGAAGGATGACACGAAAGTAACAAAGTCTTGGTTGTCGAACCAATTTGAGATGAAGGATCTTGGTGATTCATCCTACATTCTCGGTATAAAGATCTATCGGGATAGATCTAGGAGATTGTTAGGATTATCACAGTCGGTTTACATAGACAAAATACTAAAGAGATTTAGTATGGAAGATTCCAAACGTGGAAAACTTCTAATGGACCCGGGAACAGTTCTTTCGAAGAAGCTATGTCCGAAGACTGAACTTGAAAAGTCTAGGATGTCTAAAATTCCTTATGCATCAGCAATAGGAAACATAATTTATGCAATGCTATGTACTCGACCGGATGTGGCATATGCACTCAGCGTAACTAGTCGATTTCAATCTGACCCTGGTGAAGCTCACTGGACTGCTGTAAAGAACATCCTTAAGTACTTAAAAAGAACTAAGGATTTGTTCTTGGTTTACGGAGGCCATCAAGATCTTGTCATTAGAGTATACTGTGTTGCAAGCTTTGCATCGACATGGATGACTTTCAATCCATGTCAAGATACGTATTCTGCCTAAATGGTGGAGCAGTGAGTTGGAAAATTTCCAAGCAAGCGACCACTACAGATTCGACTACTGAGACCGAATACTTAGCTACAAACGATGTTGCTAAGGAAGGTGTTTGGGTAAGAAACTTCATCCACGAACTGGGTGTAGTTCCTAACATTAAAGACCCTGTTACAGTGTTTTGTGACAACACAGGGGTGGTTGCTCAAGCAAGAGAACCAAGATCTCACCAAAGGACCAAACACATTTTGAGGAAGTATCACTTAATCCGTGATATAATCAAGAGAGGAGATGTGCAAATTGAAAGGGTCACATCTGTTAGGAATAGTGCCCTAGAAAGCCGATTGTCTATGATGCACGGATACGGACACGATACGATACGGACACGGCGACACGGATTTTTTTAAAATTTTAGGACACGACACGGTTCCGACACGGCTATATATTATATAAATAATTTATATATATATATATATATATATATTTATGTGACACTGAGTCATATTCTTTATTTTATAAATACAAAATATTCTTTAACTTATATAAATTATTTCTAATATTGAATTACTATACCTATCACTACAAAGTGAATATATATACATGTAGTATGTCATATTATGTTTGAAAGAAGGTTATAAAGAAAGAACAAATTGGATAATTTTGTAGGATGTTGGGCCAAAAAGCCCAAACCATTAATATACAAAGTTGGAGACGGAGGGTTTCAAAATTATTGCTGCCTTATTCTAAAGTTCTAAACCCTAATGATTCTTCCGCGCCGCAAAATGCATCTAAAGTTCTCCACCAAATATCACATATATCGGAAAACACACACAACACTCTTCCTCCCAGAATCCACCACTTTCACCTGCACTGAAGCGGAGTCCTCAACATCCGAATGATTTTCATGATCTGCTTTCTTCCACCGCCATAGACACCATTGTTGCTGCCGCAGATGCTAGGATTTTACCACCATCGGAACTAACAAGAGATGTCACGATGCAGGCCGCATCAATTTCCTCCGCCACCATAGCCACCATCGTTGTCGCCGCAGATGCTAAGATTTTACCACCGTCGGAGCTGAAAAGAGATGTCACGATGCAGCCTGGTCCTTCAGAAATCCAAAATGGATGAATCCGTGTCAAAGCCGTGTCGGACACTCCGCGGCCCCTTTTTTTTTTTTTTTTTTTAATTCAGACACGGATCAGGCGTGTCGGACACGTGTCGGACCCGTGTCCGTGTCCGACACGTGTCCGAAACTGCACGGGGCTAAATTTTGAAGTGTCTGTGCATTAGAGCCGATTGTATATCCGCTTTGTGCTTTTCCTTATTGTAATCATAGACAAACTTTGAATAAAATAACGAATTGAGGCAACACTTCTTTATATGCTCTTGTTTGGTATGCGTTTACTTTAGCTGTGCATGTATGAGAACTCCCCTAATCCTGATGACTTTAGGACTCTACCATTTAGGTGAAATGGTTCATGAAACGAGCCATATATCACATAAGTCATGATTAGTAAAATACTCCAAGCCGATGAGTCCTACAGACAGTGGGAGTGTCAATCTAACTCCTCTAAGGCTTGCTTGTGGGATCACGCCCTTAAGAAGGACTAGCTTGTTTCATGGAGGTGCAAAGTATATACTTGATACGTGCGTGATACATGAGGGTGCTTACTTCAATAAGTAAGTTCACTGAGGTACCCCGTGTGAGAACATTCCTAAATGGGAAAGGAAGTTTCTATTTCAGAAAATGAAAACTTCCAGATTAGGAAATATCTCGCGAGTCATTGATGTGATTAATTGATCCTTAGACTTGAGGTTCCATGTAACTTTATGAGTTAACTCTGTAATCTTAGGTATAAGCTTTAAAGGGTGTCGCCTTAGACAACTGATTCAAGGCTTATGCTGGGGCTGCACAAGTGACTCATGAAAGTGAATGAGAATCAAGAAAGGACCTACACTTGCGTTTGCAAGGTGATCTCTTATTGTGTAAGTCATTCATATGCCATATGGAGTCCTTGGCCAAGGCAGTAGATCAAGACATCAAGAAAAGGGTTTCTTGGATTGAGATCAAATGGATAAGAAATGCACTTAGCTTTAAGACCAGATTATTAGGGTTTTGATTAGTCCCTTACCCTAGATCTTAGTTGAGAGATAGTAAGTAGGAGGATTGTATCTCACATGAGTCAATGACTTAGAGGTTCTATCGAATCCGAACATTCAAATTGGGCTAGGGGTTAAACACCTGTTGCTAGACTATAGTCGTTTAATCTGTGGACTAATTAATTAATTGGGGTCACTGCTAATTGATTTGAGAACCTAGAGGGTCACACACAACAACTTGGTTACATGAGTTAAGGCTTTAAAATGATTAAACGAGTTAATCGGGCCACGAGGGTTCCACACGTGTGAAACCACACGTGTGGGTCACGTGAGTGACACATGTCTCACACGTGTATATATATATATATAAAATAATTAAATGTGTTAATTATTTAATAGACTTTGGTTTAATTTTGAATTAAAAAGAAAGTCTTATTTTGGAGAAAAATTAATCTAGTTAATTAATTATGAATTAATTAATTAGATAAAAATAAGTTATTTATTTATTTAATAAATAAAGTATAAAATTATCCAAAAGGAGTTTGGATATTTTTAGCTCTCTTAAAAGTTGATTTGAATTAGAATTCAAAGTCAAAGTTGGAAATTACTTGATGATCAAGTAATAGGAGAGAGGGACCAAATCCTTAGTCCATAAGGACTAGGATTTTCGGCCACCCCTCCCTTTCCTATATATAGGGGAGCTCATGCTCCCCTTAGAAAGTACTTGGCAATTCTTTTGGTTCATGTGTTGAACACCATCCTTTCTCCAAGATAAATTAAACCCTGGGTAAAGCCTAAACACTAACTAGAGAACTAGCATCCTTACTAGTTAGATTCTAGTCAAGTTGGTGGACTATCTCTAGAGAGCTTCAAGTTAGAAGTTTTGAAGATTCGAACTTTACCAAGGAGAGGGGATCAAGCCGCGAGAAGAGCGTTCTTGGGTGGTTTGAAACGCTTCAAGAAAGATTATTGAATAGTAAGTTTCTAATCTCTACGAATTTGGATACACGATTGCGAGTCCATGATCCTTTTGTTGGAAAATTTTTAAATTTCTGCTGCTTTCTGATTCCTATTTTCCAACAACATCGACAGAGAACATGGCAGATCCACTTACAAAAGCCCTTAGTCAACAGGCTTTTGAAGGATATCTTCAGAAGATGAGACTTAGATTAGCACCTGAATGGCTTTGACGGGCAAGTGAGAGAATGTGAGGAATAGTGCCCTTAAAGTAGCATTTGTGCTTTACTATTCTCTTGTAAAATCACAAACAGTCTTTGAATAATAAACGAGATGATTTTATTCATAGACAATCACTTCTTTATATGCTTATTTATGTCCATTTGGGTTGACTATGTTTTGCATGTTTTGAACTCCCCTAATCCGATGAGGCCGTTAAGAACTTTGCCCTTATGGGAACGGCACATGAAACAAGTTCTTAACTCCATAGGCGAGGATTAGAAACTTCTCTAAGTCAATGAGTCCGACAGACAGTGGGAGTGTCAACCTTAACTCTGCTGAGACTTGCGTATGTGATTATCTCATTTTGAAGGATCACTCAGTTTCATGGAGTGATAAGTGCATATGTTGATGGTTTCATAACACATAAGGGTGATTGTTACAAGAACTTCATCACTGAGATGTCCCACGTGAGAACATTCCTAAATGGGAAAGGAAATCTCCTAGAAACTTCCAGATTAGGAAATATCTCACAGGTCAATGACGTGATTAATAATCCTTGGACTTGAGATTCTGTAATGTCTCATATGAGCTAACTCTGTAATCTTTGATATAGGCTCAAAAGGGTGTCGCCATATAGGCACCTGAACCACGGCCTATGTTGGGATTACACAAGTGACATATGTAGAATTAGTAGAATCGATAAAGGACCTACACTTGTTAAGAATAAGAATGAGCTCTTACTGATTGAGTTATTCGTAGTCCATTAAATATTAAACCCTTGGCCAAGGTGGATAAAAGATCAAGACATCAAGAAAATGGGGTTTTCTTTGATTGAGATCTAAATGGACATGAAACGAACTTAACTTTAAAGATCAAGAATATTGAGGCTCTAAGAATATTCCCATGCCTTAGTTCTTGATTGAGAGATGGAGTTGTAGGAGGATCGTATTTCACTGTATGTTATTGACTGAAAGGTTCTTCGATTTATTTCGTTATTCGGCTAAGGGCCACACACCCATTGCCAGATTACGGTAGTGTGATCTGTGAAGTGATTAATTAATTATGGAAATTAATTAATTATTGTATCTGCTAATCGAATAATGAACCTAAAGGGTCACACACAAATGTCAGAATACAAGGGTTATGGTAGAAAGTTAATGTGATTAACGAAGGATCAAATTGTTGATCGAAAATGGGGCTGAAACACGTAGGCATTGCCACGTGTCATGTAGCCTGCGTGGCTGCCACGTGTCACGCACACGTGGTACCTACGTGGCTCCAAACGTGTAATTATATTACACGTGAATTCTTTTCTAGAATTAATTAATTAAATTGTAATTAATTAATTTTAGTCCTTTAATTAATTTTGAATTAATTATTAAGACTATTCTCAAATAAACTTAACCCAATAAATAATTAATTGAGAATTAAATTATTTATTGAATCTTGATTTTTAACTTTAGGAAAGTTGAAAAGTCAAACTTCCTATTGTAGGAGAGAGAAGGTTATTCTTGCAAGACTTGGAGGATAAGTTGAGAACTTATTCTTCCAATTAAATTAATAATTAAATGAGTTAATTAGTGAGCAAGAAAATAAAGTCCACTAGGCTTGGAGAAGCCCTAGTAGGTTCGAACCCCACTAGTATTTATACTAGTGGAGGTGTTTCTCTTATTCTTTAGACCAACACTCAAGAAGTGTTAAGTTTTTGAGAAAATCCAAAAGAAAATTTTTCAAAGTAAATTCTAGCCTAAACACAAGCCACAGAACTAGCATTCTCCCTAGCTTGATCGTGTTCTAGGACTGGTGTGGATACGCTTTGGAGAACTTCTAATTTGGAGTCTAATTCGAAGGCCGTTCGAGGGATTTCGCTTGAAGGGTGTTCGTTAGGCGGTAACGACATCACTAGAAAGCTTCTACCTTTGTAAGTTTCTAAAACACCCTACGATACGATACGAAAATTGCAAGACAACGATTAAACTTTTGGAAAATTGTAAACTTCCGCTGCTCAACTCTTTCGTGTTTTCCAACAGACCGAACATCAAGAATCGGTAGAATTCTCCAACTACTTCTGAATTCTATTTGGAAGTGGGAGTAAATGGCTGAGGACTTTGTGTCTGGTTTGCTAAGGCCAAGGAGATTTCAATGAGAATTGAGGGGTTGCTCGTTTCAACGAGTTGACCTATTTTCTCATATCAAGGTGGTTCAACTAGACTTCGAGAGCTTCGTGGTTTGGAAGAGAAGACCCCTAGAGTCGAGGTGGGAGATCTAGACTTCGTTGAAGCATCTCTTATAAGGGGATTCACTCGGATTCGGCAAGTGCTACCGAGTTACCGGGATATGAGAAATCTCCTTTACACTTTAATTAAGGAAGTAATATCCCGAGGAATCTTCAGCTCACTTGGATCAGAGTGGCGCAGCAGAAGCGTGGAGTTGAATTCATTTCAGAGTGGTTCAAGACCCTGCCTTAGGACCTGAGGACAGGTCCTTTCGAAGGAGGGGAGTTTGTAACATCCCGCTCGTCCGGCCGTACAGGTAGGCTGTTTCGAGAGTGCTAAGTGCGTATCTAAAATTATTTAACTATGTAATTATAAGCTTATTATATTGTTTAATTGATATTCTTGAATTTATTTGAGTTATTTGTTAAGTATATGTTTGAATATTTGAACGTTTTGCCCCTATTTGCCTCGTTTTTAATCCGTTTGAACCCGTTTTCGATTCTAATTTTTTTTGTGACTACGTAATATGCATGAATTATACGTATTATGAACTTCTTTAAATGCTCGTTTTATATTTTCGAGTTTGTTTGTTACGATTCTTAAACCGTTTTATTTGTTAGGGACTCGAGGGCCTAACTTGTTTTAGCGCACCTTGGGTTCCGGAAGGTATAACTCGAGTTCGGGAATTCGGAATCGAATTCCGGACGCGGAGTTGGACTTGTAAAAAAGATTGAAAGCCTTAGAACTTGGCCTCATATTTTTCTAAGCCCGTTTGGTCCCCCGAACTTTGCCCGAACCGAGCCTGTGTGATAGATTTTTCCACCCCCGCCCGTTTTGCTTATATCCGACCTGTTTCTTAACTAAATCAACCAGTTTTTAAACCCATTTAACCCTCTTTTAACTCTATATCACTCTCTCAGCCCCTAATTTCGGATCAACCAAGGAGAAAGAAAGAAAAAGAGTAGAAACGAGACACCAAGGGAGAAATAAAAATGAGAGGAGGGTTATTCATCAAGTTCGATTTTGAGCTCGTTTGACCTGCATTCTTCGTCAAATTCGAAAGGTAAGTACATTTTTGTATCCTACATCTTCTCATGTATCTTTAGAGCTGAGTTTTGTCCATTTTCATCCATTTTTTAGCATACTTTGGGCTGGTATATGGATAGTAAGGGCTATGTGCATAATTGGTGAATTCTTTTGTTTCCTTGATGTATTTCTTGATTGGAAGCTGAAAATATGATCTAGATAACTCCTTTATTTCATTCCTAAGCTTTAATTTCGTTCTACTTGAGTGTAATTTGATCCACCATTGTTGAACTTTTGAAAACTTGAGGTTTAAGATGTAAAAACTTGAGCTGCACTTTGATTCTTGTTCCTGCGTGGTTTTAGGGTTGATTTGGTGTGAATTTTCTTCAAGTTTTTTATCTGAATTATGTGCATATGAGTGCTATGTATTGCCTTGCTTTTCCTTGCCTTCTTCCCCTGTTTTACAGCTCAAAACGAAGCAATACAGCAGCCCAGTGTAGCAGCGAACTGTCGTTCGCCCGGCGTGAAGGAATGGATCGAACGGCCGTTCATTTGTAGCTGCAACTTCTGTACGTGTGAACGGCCGTTTAGTCTGCTAGAGGGAGGGGACTGAACGGCCATTTAGTCCCCCATGCAGGCTAAGGTGCTGCTGCTATGAAGACGTTCGTTCCGGGGCCATACACGCGATCCTTTGCTTTCTTTCTTGAACCTATGTTTTGTTATTGTTATGTTTATGATTTTATATGTTTTCTCCCACCCCAATTATGATTCTAAGATGTTTAATTGTTATATAATATGTTTTTATGCTTATTTTAATTTTATGGAATTATTTGCTAAGTGTAAATATGTTATGAATGTCTAACCGTTCAAGTGCAATGTGAGCTATCTTCTTGCATGTCTTGCTTTTTTTTTTATGTAATTTAAACTTATAAATGCATTATTTATGATATAATTTGATATATTATGTGTTTATTTAATGTATTATATGTTGTTTTACCTTTCGTTTGTGTGATTTCGATTCATGAATACGTGTATGAACTTATATACTCTATATGCTAATTCTTGTTACTTTCTTTGTATCCGTTGCCTTCCTTATGTATTTTAACTTCATGAATGCTCATGATCTGTTATAATGTGATATGTTATGAGGTTATTTGATGTGATATGAGCTCGATTTATGTTTCATTGCTATAATGATATGCTAATTGCTTCGATATGTCTAAACTTGAACACATGTGACGTGCATTGCATCATATGCATCCATATGCATTAGCCGAGCGCCTAATTGGTTCATGTTGAGTCTAAGTTCGTCTCTTGTTCTTTGTTTTGTTCAGAGGTTTGTTCCGTAGGTAAGGAGGTGGTGCTTTAGGTGTCTTTTGGTTCGCCTCGTTCGGTTTTGTCGACAAGGTGAGATTTTCTTTTTTCAGTTAATATGACCTACAACCCTACCTGAGTTTTGAGCCCGTATGCGACTTATGTATATATACATATATAGATACTTGTTTGATATGTACTTTGTGGGAATGGGCCCGTTTGTTATGAAACCATTTGGAAAATGCTTTTATCTATATACATAAACTATATTTTCGTTTGTTTGATTCGAAAAGGGTTGGTGTGAGTTTTGAACTAGCGAGATTCGACTTTGAAAGATAAGTCTTTGAACTTTAAACTCTTTGAATTCTGAACTTTGAACTGGGCCCCGGAGAAGTGGAATGGTAACTCGGGTCGGCCGTAGGGGAGCTATCAACACAACTCCACCTTTGAGATACTTAGCCCAACCTCGGGAGATCGAGGGGAAGGCGAGTTTTCTTGAGCCGATGGTAACCCCGTCGAAGGAGTGGGTAGGATCCCCCGACTCATACTTTTTGATGAGAGAACTAGGGTTAAGAGGACGCTCTCTCATCCCCAAACGAAGAAGGTTGGATTGACTTTAAACTTTGTATTTATTTTTGAATTTTGATTATGAATATGAAGTAGGTTGGTTGGAAACAAGTACTCACCGAGTTAGTGTGATTTCGATTATGACTATTGTTCATGAAACGAGAGTGGACTTATAATTTCTAAAATTTGGTTGATTTTGGCCTTCGGTCTTAAACCCCTTTTCCTTATACGTAGTATCACGGGCTAAAATGATTTAGAATGTAAAAACCACGCCCCGATTCATAAACTCTCTAATTTGAATATGCTCTGCTCTTATGTATATGTACGTGTGGGTGTGTTAGCCCCCCACCAGTCTTTAGGACTAACCCCTCCGCATTGTTTTCTTTTTCCCCTTTTGCCTTTTAAGTTGCAGGTGCTCGTTGGGAGGTTGTGCTAGGCGGCGGCCGTCTTTTAATTCTTTGGTTCTTATAGCGAGTCTCATGCATCTTTACTTTTCAGTTTTGGTATTATGTATGAATATGTATAAGATATGACTTTAAATTCGAATTTTGACACTTGTATAATTTATTTGGCCCGGGATAGGCAAGGTATGTATTATTTGATTTGTTATACTCTTGGTTTAGATGCATGTATATTTGTATGTTTGAAATCCTGTTGCTTCCGCATTTACTTTTGGTTATTATTATTTTTTTTTCGCACTCTGTATTAGGGTCTAGACCGCCTAACCTAGGTGAGGTTTTGTTCGTCTCCCGTTCGCTATAGCTTAGCGCGTGTGCGGAGTTTTCATTTCGTTACACGTGTTGGGCTATGGTGCGGGGGATGTAGTGCTCTGCGCCCGGGGTGCACAGTTTAACTTCAAGATATTCAAATTTTATTTGACGTGCATGATGAATGTACAATACTTCATCTTATCAGAATTTTAGTTCAACACATAGTGGTTTTAATTCTAAGTGAAATCTATCTTGACCAATCTGAAAAATAGTTCGCTATTACTTCTTTTTTACCTGACATAGTTTAGTTTTGGTTTTGCGTTTTGAGATTGTTTTTACCTCTAGTTCCATAGCTTGTTTTCAATTGTAAATCCTACTTAACAGATTTGAAAAAACTGTTTGTCATTACATTTTTTTACTAAATAGAATCCAATTTTAGTTTTGCATTTTAAGACTGATTTTTCTTCCAATTACATAGTTCGTTTTCAGTTTTAAATTCGACTCGATAGATAAAAAAAAATAGTTCTTTATTATTTCTTTTATTTCAGTTCTGCATTTTAAAAGGGTTGACAAAGTCCAACTTTAATTTGGCATTCTAATATTGTTAAATCGGAATGCGAAGTCTTGCTTTCAATAATCAGTTGAAACACTACTAAAAAAAAAAGAATAGTGACTGATCGATCACTAATTTAACAAAAATCAATGACTAATCTCGGGCGCTTGGTAAAAATTCATAACTAATATATTCAGTGACTGAGTTTTATCGAACTAATATTAAAAAATCCGTCACTAACTAAAATTTTCAACTGTATTAAATCGTCACAAAGCAGTCACTAATTCAGTGACCGCATACAATCGGCCACAAAAATTTTGCACGATTTCAATCGCTGATCGGTCACAAATTGTGACCGATCTTGACACCCAATAATGAGTCACTAATTTAACTATTTATTTTATTATATTTTATTTTATTTATATTTTACATTTTTACTTCCTAGATTATTTTCATGCATTAATTAAAAATTCAATCCAAATTAAAAAAAAAAAAATGATATCAAATTAAATACATAAATTCCAAACATAATTTCATAATGGTCATTACAAATGATCCAATTTCGAGTATAAAATTTTCAAAAACGCTAAAATTCAAACTTAAAAGTTTTTCACCAAAACTCTTCAATCATCTTCATTTGTTGCATATAAATACTTCAAAAGTTGCTTGTTGGATCCTTGTGCCAAATTAGTTGCTTTTAAAGTGTTGAATTTCTCCAAGCATTTGGCCAAAGACGCTAATAAAGCTTCTTCTCATGTCTCGCCTCGTCATATATTTGCTTTGCCTAAATAATTGGTATCATGTTGACTACTTAAATCATAGTTGTCCTAAAAAATGTCAATAATACAACAAACTGTAAGTAGGATACAACTTTAGACAAATTAAATTTTAATAATATAAAATTTTCACTAATTAAAACATTATATTCCAATTAGTCTTAAATATCTATTTTTTAAAATTAAACAGTAGGATTTTTTTTAAAAAATAGTTTGATATTATGTTTAATTAAACAACATGTCTTTTTTTCAATGTAAATATCTTCTTCTGTAATATAAATATGTGTATAAAAAATATACATATTTATGAATAAAAATATTGCATTTGATTAGAATGAAAATAAAATTATATTTTATTATATATGATAAATAGTAGAATTTTAGTTTTTATGTATACATTTACGGTTATAAATAATATATTTAATTAATTTACAAGTACAATAAATGTTATTTATGTGAATATAAAAAATATTATATTTATTTTATAAATGATAAAATATTATGACAATGATATGCTTTATTGGGATTTAATTTTATTTTTAAATTTCATAAATTCAGTAAAAATAAATTTTATTAATTATATTATACATAAATGATAAATATTATTATTTCTAATTTAAACACAAAAATGTACCTAATAGTCCTTAAAATTTATAAATATTAACACAACGGGCCTTTAACATTAATATATAACAAAATAGGCCTTGGGGTATTTTCGACAATGCAAAATATTAATATATCTCATAGGGGTATTTTGGAAAATTTATCAAAAAAAAAGCTAACGAAACCCTAACGGGTTAGAGGAACCTCAAACGGAACATAATGGTGAATGACTAATATGTAATTTTCCAAACAAGATCCTGCATTGTAATTTCGCTTAATATGAAAGTAATCAAATGTAATTCGCCATAATTATTAACACGATTAATTGGTAGAATTCTAAAAGTGTAAAAATGCTAATAATCATAATATCATGATACCAAATCTCTAAATTAGTAAACTTCAATCTGTTCATAACAACCGATTTTTTTTCCCCACAATACTCAATAATTCATGAGTCATGGCTCATGACCATACAAAACTAATAAAAGTGAGCACTGAGATACTAGTCGATACAACTTTAGACATCATCATGATGAATTTTCTACATTTGTTTTTTATAAATCCAACACAACCGAAATCCTTGTCACACTTTATATGGTCTATTTTGACCAGGGAACTGTATTAATTTCATACTAATAGATAGTTCACATTGCTGAAAATCAGACAAATCAGGCAATGCTTTGCAATTTCCCAAGAATGGATCACTAACCTTTTTTAGGTGGGACCTATTAAAATAAAATATGGGTATATGAGCACATTTATCATATTGTTCTACCTCGGAAAAGCATAAATATATTTGGACTAAAATCGATCCATAGTATTTTCTTGATTAAATACTAATGGTTGTTGTGAATAGGGCTGTAAATGGATATTCGAAAATCCGATATTCGTCCGCATCCGAATTCGTTTACAGAGGATATTATTCGAATCCGTCTCAAGAGGATATTATCCGTATCCGATTATAGACATCCGAATTATAAACGGATAAGGATATGGTAAAAAGACATCCGATCCGTTTAACATCCGATCCGTTTCATTATCCGTTAGATATATCTATTATCCGATTTATCCGTAATCCGTATTCGATAAATAATATATTATATTAAAATATATACACACAATTGTATATGTATGATAGATTATTAGTATTAAGTAAATTTTTTAGCGCATTTATTAAAGAAAAAACTTAGGTTTTATATTTTCACTTCAATATTCATATAGAGATAATATAATTAACATATATTATGTTATCAATAAAAGTATTATATTTCAAATTAATTATATGATAAAATTTATAATTTCACCAAATTATACATTCGCTAAAAAATAAAAATGATCTATATAGATATACTTATTATTTCTCTATTCGTCTAAGATATATATATTCAAAGTTATATAATTATTAAATAATTTATCTATAAATGAATAGTTGATAATCTGATTAAAAATTCGAAGTTATATAATTAAATAATTTATGTCAAATTTTGAATAGTTTAAAATCCGACTAAAATCCGAATCCGTCCGAATCCGCCTTGTATCCGCATAAAAAGGATATTATCTGAATTCGATTTAGAAGGATATTATCCGTATCCGTCCGAATCATAAACGGATAAGGATATGGTAATCATACATCCGATTCGTTTACTATCCGTTTACACCCCTAGTTGTGAACGTGTTGTATTTTTCATGACTCTATAATCCACCCACAATCCACTAGATTATATCATATATCATATATGACCGTAAAATTATCGGATATTGGTGTAAGTTAATATTTTGATATTATATTAATTTAAATAGAGGTTTCGTATTTGAATTTTTTAAAAATACAACTATCATTAATAGAAAGAATTTTACACTTAAATAATCCGACCCGACTCTAATTCAAATTTAATATCCAATTACTTGTACGTTTTGAACAAGCATAATATATCGACATCAGATGCAAATCGTATACATTTCAAAGTTTACGTGAATAATTTTTTGAATATCAATACTTGCACTCAAAGGTGGAATGGCCCACCCCATATGTCCCTACACCCTGATCCAACAAAATTGTGAGGGGGATAAATCACGGTAAATCTCAATCTGTTTTTCAGAGAAGCGATCCCGTATCTGGTACGCACAAGGAGTTATCACATTGAATAAGACTCTCACACTACTGCTACTAAGACTCGAACCTTAAACCTTACGCTTAATACTTTAGTATATGGTAGGACGCTTATATCCTAAATACATCACGTATTTGATATTACAAGAAAATCCACAATCACTACGTTGATTTCTTACCCTTTTGCCATTGTTACATACTATTAGAAAAAGAAAAAAAAAAGTGCAGAAATTTGGCAGACATGATTGATTCTTCCTTCACATTATCTGAAAGTGATGTTTCTCAAAACAAAATACGAAGACTTTTGACTTTCAGAGAATCAAAATTAGGTTCTGTTGGGTTTGAACAAGTCCAAAACTCAACCCTACTTCAATTTGGATCTTCATGAGTCATGATATATATGCCATTTTTGAGGTCCTCTTTCATCTTTCAAACAAGTCACTTTCTTAGTCATATTATTTCAAAGACACTTCTCAAATTTGATTATTTCTGCTAGACTTTCATGGTCTTTCACATTGGCTAGGTCAATCACTTGTATTATTAATTAATTATTCTTTACCAACTAATAAATGAAATATTTAATACCCATATGAGCATGTGAAATTAAGGAATGGGAGAATTAAGTTGGATAACAAAAAGGCCAAACTATTTAGAATAATTGTCAATTTTCTTTATTAAGTATTAAATATTGTTTATTTAGTGGGAAATCGTGGCTGCGAGAGTTTTCGATTCTTGGTACTTATAGATATGAAGTGATTTTAAATTCTCTGTATAGGTGTCCTATCTTTTGAAATACATGTAATTTAATAAGAGAATTGTGGTAAATTCGATTGAAGTACTTGAGTATAACTTAACAGTGTTTATTATATTTGGTCAGAGCACTTAAAGCCTGAATTTCTTAAAATTTGAATTGAGACTTTGATTAATTTACAAAGTATTAGTAAAATACAAATTATATAAACAAATTAAATGAGGTTAGTGCTTATTATGTAGACAAAAGAATCCATTATGCAAAAGCATGTTTGTCTTTTATCCACCAATAACTCATGGTTGCCTGATAGTTGGTGGACAATAACATGAAACCTTTTTTTTTTTTTTAATCTAATTTTTTCCCAGGATCAGAAATGCCAATGCTATGGTGGAAATTAATCATAATTAAACACTTTAGAAATTATAATTACTCATTCATTCAGAATATATGATACCAATAAATGTTTTCTTGAGCAATTCTAATAATCTCAGCCAAATTCAGAGAAATTAAGCCCTCTCCACAATTCTCAATATAATTTACAAAAAATATATAAATAAAAACTTTGTTTAGCTAGTTATAATAATTAATAGAAGTGACAGCAAAGATACTGGTCCATACAACTTTAGACAACATCATCATGATAAATTGCTACATTTGTTTTTCACATTTCTTGCAAAAGCAAAACCCTTGCTGCTCTTTAAGAGGAACTTTTTGACCAATAAGCTGCATTAATTTCATGCTAATTAGCTCATATTGGTGAAACAACAAACAAACTTTGATGGGTTTTACTCTTTCAGTGGGTCCTTATTAAGTCAAGAAAATCCATATAGATTAACACAATTATCAATGTCTTATGTTACTACAACACAAAAGGGATCCCTCAATTGGTGGCTAGTTTACCCATGAGATATGGTTGCGGATATACAATACGATGATACAGATCTTTTTTACGATTTATCACGTGACAAGTATATAATACAATACAAAAGGATAAAACATTATTTTTAAGTGATTGGATTGTAACCATTTTCATTAACCATCTCTTATTTCTATCCATAATGTGATTTATTTATAACTTTGTTAGAATCTATGAGATACGAATACATAAACAATGCGACAACATGAAACTTCTTTAAAATTTATTACGTGTCAAGTATTCGAATGAAAGAATAAAACATTATTTTTAAAATAGTCGTCTTATCATTGGTTAAAACTTAAAATGAGATACTACACTGCCTTAAATGGTTTTTATTTTTGATTTGACATTGAATAGTTATTTTTTTTTGATAGAATAACTATTGGTCAGTCCAAATACAGCACCAATGGTGGTGAATTATTGTAATCGTATTAATGAGAATTATTACATTGGTCGACCATATAATAATTAATTTGCTTCTTATTGATAAAGATTTAAAGAAAATGCCAAGTGTTTGATATATATTCAGCATTGACTAGGTATTTATTAAAGTGATGTCTCTAATGGCAAAAGAACAAAGACTATTGGCCTTGAACAAGTCCAAGAGTTGAACCTAAATCAATCAACTTGGATAATTTTTTATATTAATTATGTTCTTCTATTCTTGGGAGAAGTTGCTCTGCACGTACGTCATATCATTACTTCTTGTTAGATGGGTTCACGTCATATCAGTCCAATTATACTTCTAATTAAAAGGAATAACGTCAACAGAAACATAGGATTACAAAATTTAGGGTAAAGCACCAATATAAGAATATAATCCAACGGTAGGATCATACTCTTGATAATATTATTCTGGACTGACGAAATCGTTTGAGCGGTAGAAGTACTTGTTAAGATGCTTTGGTGCATCGGGGACATGAAGCTCGGCGTTGCTGTTGTTTTTGATAGTTAGGTGTGGAGCTCCTGTCGAAAAAGAATTTGATTAATTGGTAGTAGTTACAGATAGTAGATAGAATTTGATTACAAAATTATTCTTTTGTGCTCGTAAATACACAAGGGTTCAGAGTATTTATTTCCCAACGCTATTTCACTGTTCTACTTTCAAAGTTTGAAAATTAATTGATTTGGTAAAAATAGAGGATGAGGAATATTATGCTGAACAGCAGATTCTATGGTGGCAATTAAAGACGCACAAGACTAAAATGGATAAAAAGTTAATGGACCAATTGGGCCAAACCCAATAAGGTAGCCCCATACATGTAAAATTAAAGAAAGAAGGAGAAGATACCGGAGGCTCATATATATTCTCTTATATTAGTAACTAGCGTATACACCATGCTATGCACGGTATTTATATAAAAGTTATAATTTATAAGTGATAATATAACATATTAGTTGTGAATATTATAAATTAAGATAATATTAAAAAAAATTATGTCTAGATAAAAATAATAATTATGCAATATATATGAAAAAGAAAATCATCCATACATCAAGTTATAGAAAATATCTTTGAATACCAAATTTGGATTAAATACATAAAAATATATAGAAAAAGAAAAATAAACTGTATATGTGAATAGACATAAACTCGAACTATATGTTAAATAAAAAAGAAAAAAACTCGAACTATATGTAAACTAAATTTAAACAAAATGAATTATAGTTAAACAATCAAGAAAACTATTCATAAAACAAATAAAGGAATTTAGCAAATAAATTTTAAAAAATTTAACCAAAAAATATCGATCCAACCAATTTACAAACTGTATGGAAAAATGTAACATACTTCCACAATTGAAAAAATAAATTAGTTAACGGAAAAGAAAACAACTCTATCATTACCCAAAAAAAGAAGATAAATAAATAAGATAATAAAAGTACTAAATAAATAAAAAAAATACTAACAAAGAGATATACTAATTAAAGAAATGAGATGAAATTAAAATATCAAAAAAAAAAAAAAAATCATCGATTATTAAAAAACATCTAAAAGAATCATAAAAATCATAAAACTAAATAGAATAAAGATTATAACAAAAATATATGAAAATTTGAAGAAAAAAAACTATTAGAATTTTTGCCGAATAAATCAAATAATACTCCAATATCATATATTTTAAATCAAAAGCATGATTATTGAAAAAATAAAAACTTATATATTCAAGAATAATCCAAGTGTATCAAATAAAGAGTCATTATAAATATTAATTTAAATATAATTTTTAAATACAATAAGTTCTCTTTACATAAACAAAAAAATTAAGAAAAAATATTAAAAATTACTCAACAATAAAACCTTAAAAAATTAAACAAATTTACAATATAATCGAGAAAAAAAAGTAGGAATCCCCTAAACAAAATATCTTCGAAAACATAAAAAAAACATTGAAAAAGTAAAAATCAACAATAACAAAATATAAACAGAAAATATGAAACCAAAATAAAAGTGAAAATCAATAAAATTGTGTGTGGGCTAATTCACAAATCTTGAATCTCTCTAATTATTTGAAATGCGATTTTCAACACAAAAAATTAAGAAAAACAATTATATGTGTACCGTAGATAAAAGGGGAAGAAGATGAATGGATGGAGCGTGTGAGGCGAAGAGGCACCAAAGAAGGTAGAGCAAAAAATAATAAAATAAGAGACTTTTTTATTAAACTCATTGCATGTAAAAGAAATATCTATACTTTATATAATGTCAATGAGAACACACTTTAAAAATTCAAAATTTAAAATTAATGAACGTGATAGAAGAGTGTTTCTAAAAAGTAAGAGATCCCCTTTAAAATGTCTCAAATTTATTTTTCAATTAATTGGAATCAATCAATCAATTACGATATTTATTTTTGGAATGTGTCTTTTATTACATGGAATCAATTAAGTACTTAACATAAATAAAATACTATTAGTTGAATTTTCCTAAATTTATGAGATTAATATATTAATTAATATTATTTGGTAAATAATTAAAGTTTTCAAAATATTAAATATTGTGAAGGATTTATTAACCAATGAAATGATTTTTAAGGAATTAAAAAATTCAAAAAAGGAGAAAAAAGTATTCGGTTAAAATTGACATTAGCGTCAAACACACCCTTCCTATATATTATAGCACTAACGTATGCCCCGTGCAATGCACGGTTATAATGATAATATAACTTATATTATATATGAATCTTGTAAGCTAAAATAATTTAAAATAAATAACTAAATCATATATAATGAAAAATATTCTATATAATATACATTTTTTATAAATGATAAATAAATTGTTGCTAAAGTATTTCTTCATTATAATTTTATTTAATTATTAAGTAGAGACGTTGTAAAACAAAAATGATTTTAGAAAGAATATATAATTAACATCTAGTTCTAAATAATAGTAATAATAATAATAATAATATAAAATGAAATGTTGAAATTGTATAAAAATCACATCATTTTTAAATATAAAATATGATAATTTACAAAACTAAAAACAACTCGTACCTTAAGAGATTAAGCCGAGGATTGCGAAAATCTTTTTAAGCCTTGCAGGAATTTCAAACTTTGTTGTTCTTGTCAATGAATCGAATTGCAACTTGATATTCTAAAATTAATTAATTCAAAAAATCAGATTAAATTAATACAATTAAACTTTGATTTAGTTTTCTAAAAAAAATAATAAATTGTACCTTATGAGATAGAGCCAAAAATCTCGAAACTCTTTTAAACTCTTTCATGGATTTTAAACTTTGTCAGTCTCATTAAGAAATCAAATTAAAATCTCAAATATAATAATTTATAAAATCAAAAATTACTCGTACCTTAAGATATTGAGTCAAAAATCTCGAAATTAACTTTCTCAGTCTCGTTAAGGATTTCAAACTTCAATAACCTTATTAAGAAATCGAATTGCAGTTTGATATTCTAAAAGTTTCAAACTAAATTAAGTTCGTTAGTGAACATGTAATAACAAATATAAACATATACTAAGTCCTTAATAATCAATTGAATAGTAGAACTTTAAAAATGTAAATGTAATGCTCGAATAACATTATAGATATTGATGATAAATATTTCAGATAAATAGATTAATAAATAGCAAATGTCAAGTATAAAAATTAATTATTGGTGATCAAATTTTTATGGTATAAATACAAATTTTAAGAAACCAAATAAGGAAGAAAATAAATATACAATCAATACTAAAATTTAGTTAAAATTTGAACATTGTGAAAAGATATTTCCATGAAATTAAAAAATAAAAAATTAGTTGATAATAAAAATATATATACAAAATTTAAAGATGGTGTAAAATGAAATAAATAAAAATAATAATAAATAAGTCAATTAATATGTGAAGAATAATGAATAATTAATTGAATTATTTTAATAGAAAATATTATAAAGATTAAACAAACCATATAAATGTAATGGTTAAATTAGTGATTACGTTCAAGAAGAAAAATAGAATAAATAAAATATTTTCAATTCTCTTATGTAAATTGTGTACATTGATGGGACTCAGAAACGCGCTTGTATCTCAGCCGTCCACATGTCACCTTTAACGAGCTTGAAGATTATACGCTCGGTTTGAGGGATTCGTGGGCTAACCTAGCTCATCCGCTTACCAACTAGTTTGGGCCATCGGGCCTCGGCCGATTGTTCAAACAAGGGGCCCTGACCGATAGGCTTGGCGCTCACATTTCAGCCCTCGGGGGAATCCTTCTCAAGGAAACACTCACACGAGGGCCCATTCTTGAGGCTCGGTATTTCGGCGCTCAAGGGTCGTCTATCGTGGGGAGGCCATCCATACACTCTTCGAGCGTCACCAACGCTCGTGCATGACCATGCCCCGCTACGTTGGATCCGAACCTCGGCAGAGAGAATCTTAGGCCCATCCCCCGCGTCACCCTCGCCAACGACTTCTGACACAAAGGTAGTGCGCACTACGCATCTGACACGCCGCCTCCTTTTCAGAAACGTCCTTCTCATACCTTCACGGGCCGCCACGTGTTAGGGCAACACAGGTTTGGGACCACACGGTCAATTTACCCTTCTACCCTCACCCCTAACATATAAATAGGGAGAACTCATGCACTCTCCCCTAAGCCATCTTCTGCATAAGAACTGCACATATCGTTCTGGGCATTTTCCACTGGTCTTCTCGAGCTTCTCATTCACCACAGTAACACTACCTTGATAGCTTGCACTCTTGGTGTTATCCTAGCTGGAAGAACCCACGCTCAAAAGGAAACCCAGATCCTGAGGCCTTCCCGCCTGTGATGGTCTTCCCTTTCACAAACAAATCTTAAAGTGATTGTTGCATTTAGGAAACTCACATTCCTGCACCATCATTTTTGGCGCCGTCTGTGGGAAACCATCACCACCATCTTCGGTATTACCAGTTTCTTCCTTTAAAAGCTAGTTGAAAAGTGACACCATAGTCTTTAATCATGGTTACTGCCACAAGATCTGGAACTCTGGGGAACAGAGGAGGTCTTCCTCCCGCCAATGGAGAAAACGCTGAAAGCTCCGCTCTCGCCGGGGGCGCACCTCCTCTTGTTGCCGGAGACGTTGATGCCGCTGCTGCTGCTCCTCCCCCAGCCAGAAATGAAGCGGGAGGATCGGGCTCCAATCCTCCCCCTCCAGCTTTTGCCCCAAATATCCCTGCCTCCCATCTTGGCATATACCCTATGGCCATGCCGCCGCCAGGATACACCCTCACGCAGCCCGGGGTAATGCCTGGAACGGTACCTTTGGTCCAGCCGTATCAAGTGGGGACGTTGAACCTCCCCTTATCAATGCCAAGGGAAATACAGGGGGTAGAGATGCCCCAAATCACTACGCACCAACTTCAGGCGCTGTATGCGCAATGCGAGGGTCAAGCTGTGCAGAATGCCTGGGAACACTTCACTATGGCTTATTTCCCTTCATACGCGGGCGCTCGGATAGCCCCACCCTTGGGCGGGCTCCCTGCACATCCCTTAACGATGGCTCAAAATGCGTTAAGGGCCCAGCAACCTCACCTTCCCCCGCTTCAAGAAAATGAAGCCGCTCCGAGGGTCCAGCAAGGGCAGCAGCAAGCGGGAAACGAGTGAGCCCCTCAAAATGAAGGGGCTGGAAACAACGACGAGGTCCAGTCGAGGGTCACAGAGAGGGCAAACCGCAGAAATATCGGTGACCCTCAGCTTGCAGCAGTACAAGACCAAATTCGAGGGCTCCAGAACGTGGTAGAGCAGCTCTCTCGAGCACGGTCTCACGCTTCCCGCGATGGGGGCGAGAGGTCCAAGGCCAGAGACGCTCGCCGACAACGTAGCCCCATTTCTCGGCGCAGGAGGGAAGCCAGCTACGAAGATCCCGACGAGCGGGACTACAGGATCATGGCGGGCGATTCCCCCCTCGTCGAGGAGGTTCTAATGACTCGCGCAGGGAAGGGTAAAATTCCCTCGTCGATCAACAGATATGACGGAACCACGGATCCAGCCGAGCATCTGGACCATTTTGTGCACCTAATGCACCTGTATGACCATCCGAACAACTACTGGGCCAAGGTGTTTGTCACTTCCCTCACTGGAATGGCCCAAGAATGGTACAAAAAGCTCCCCCCGCGCTCAATACGAGGGTACTATGACCTGACGGATACTTTTGTCAGCCACTTCAACTCGCTGAAGGCACCGGCTCCGGCTGCGACCGCTCTTTATAGCCTGGTCCAAGGGCCGAACGAGACTCTCAGATCCTTCATGGGGAGGTTCAATAAAGAGATTTTGTTGGTAGAAAAGCCCTCGATGGACTTTTTGAGGCACGTTCTATTTGGGGCCATCAACATGAAGCATTACGTCAGCAAGGAGTTTGTGGAAGAAGTGGCCAAGAAGAAGCCGCGCTCGTTGATGGAAATTAGGGAGATTGTCGATTCTTTCTTTACCCTCGAGGATATGTACATAGCGAGGGATCAGAAGATGGCAAATGCCCCTCGCCCCAACAGAACCCACGAGGACAAAGTGGAGCCCAACCGCAGTCACCGCCGCAGCCCAATACCCGCTCGTCGTCATTCCCCTCCTTCGCGGAGGCTCGAGCGTGTCCCCCTCAACCGCCCAATTGCCGAAGTTTATTCCCTGGCGGACCAGAAGCTGTTTAAGAGACCGCCCAAGCTGAGAGAAACCGAGGCTCAGAAGCGCTCGGGGAAGTACTGCGCTTTCCATAAGCAGAAGGGGCATGACACTAATGAATGCCGCCACCTGGAGAAGGAAATTCAGCGGCTGATTGCCGGGGGGCACCTCAAAGAGTTTGTGAAAGCACTAGAGGGGTACGATGAATATTGAGCGGAACGAGCGCTCGGGAGGAGAAGAAGCCGTCCACGCTCCCGAAGTCCTCATCGCCAGCGCCCTGAGACCAGCGAACGCGGCAAAGGGAAAGGGGTGGATATGGAAAATCAGCCCTTTGCGGTCATTCACATGATCACGGGAGGGCCCTCAGGAGGCGATTCCAATGCTTCTCGCCGTCGCCATGTCCGGAGCTACAACCAAAGAACGTCATTCCCTCGCCCAGTGCTCTCCGTGGACAGCTCGTCGCGCTCGAAGGAGGATGATGTCATAGGGTTTACTGAGAAAGATCTTGAACATATTGTAACGCCCCATGGGATAGGAAAAACCTCTGACTGTCCCATGGTGGTTAGTTTAGACGTTCATAACCACACTGTAAAGAGGGTTTTATTTGATAGTGGAAGTTCTGTGAACGTTCTCCCGTACTCAACGTTTCAATAAATGAACATAACAAACATCCCCCTCGAACCTCTCAGAACTGCCCTCGTAGGGTTTGGAGGTTCCGAGATCGTCCCTCGAGGACAGATTCGCTTGGCCACCTCTTTTGGTCGCGCCCCACAGCGAAAAACTTTGAGCGTCCTCTACACCATCGTTGAGGTGAATCTTCCTTACAATATCATCATTGGGCGCCCAGCCCTCGTGGATTTCAAGGCCGTAATTTCCACCTATCACCAGAAGGTCAAGTTCCCTACCCCCGAGGGTACCGGAGAAATTCTGTGTAACGTCAAAGAAGCTTGGGAATGTTACATACTTTCGCTTCGAAGCCACAAGCCCAAGCAGTCCATTCAACCTGGGTCTACTAAAAAGTCCATTGACTTCCCCGAATTAGACGAAGATGGTCCCGAGCGCAAAAGAGCCAAGCTGTACCGGAAGAAGAATAAAAAAAGGACCCCTGGAGATGCTCAGCGTTCAGAGAATAGGCCACCGGGGGCCGTCGAGGGTTCCTCTTCGGAAAACGAGGGTGATGAGCCCAAGTGTATGCTCACTGGGAAGAAACGAGCGCTAGAGGCGCCGAGGCCGGAGGTTCGGATTGAGCCCACCGAGGAGTTTTTGATCGTTGAATTGGAGCCTGGGAATCCGGATAAAACCACCCAGATTGGTTCGGGCCTGGATGGGCCCTCGCAAGTTTTAATGATCGACTTCCTACGGGAGAACCTAGACGTTTTTGCGTGGAAAGCTTCTGATCTCACCGGGATAGATCCGAGCGTCATTGTCCACAGACTGAACGTGGATCCAACCTTCAAGCCCATAAAACAGAAGAAGAGGGACGTTCATGGCTTTAGGAAACGGGTTATTGAGGAAGAGGTTAGTAAATTGCTTGATGCTCAGTACATCGAGGAAATTTTGTACCCAGAATGGCTTTGCAATGTAGTGCTCGTCCCAAAGAGCGCCAATAAGTGGCGTATGTGCAACGACTTCACGGATCTCAACAAAGCGTGCCCCAAAGACCATTACCCACTACCGAGGATCGATCAGTTGGTAGATTCTACAACCGGGTGTGAACTCATGAGTATGATGGATGCCTTTCAGGGATATTATCAAATCTTTATGGCGCCCGAAGATCACCCCAAAACTTCGTTTATTGTGCATTTGGGTGTTTACTGTTTCAAAGTCATGTCCTTTGGGCTCAAAAACGCGGGAGCAACCTATCAACGCCTTGTCAATAGAATGTTCGAGCGCGAAATTGGAAAATCTATGGAGGTATATGTAGACGACATGATAGTCAAGAGTGAGCGCCAACGCTCCAATCTGGAAGATCTCAAGCAGACTTTCGATATCCTTCGTCGCTACGGAATGAAGTTGAACCCATCGAAATGCACCTTTGGCGTTCGAGGCGGTAAATTTCTGGGATACATGGTCAGTCAACGTGGCATAGAGGCAAACCCCGAGAAGATTAAAGCAATCCTGGACATACCCTCCCCTCGCAATCTGAGAGAGGTCCAGGTGCTTGTGGGTAAGATCATTTCATTAAATAGGTTCATCTCTCGCTCGGCGGATAGGAACCTACCCTTCTTTAAAATTCTGCGCAACGCTCGCAACTTTACTTAGAGTGCGGACTGCGAAAAGGCCCTGCAGGACATGAAGCAGTATCTTTCGAGCGCGCCTCTGCTGACCAAACCTAACCCGGGGGAGAACTTGTTTATCTATTTATCAGTTTCCTTGGAAGCCACGAGCGCTGTCCTCATGGCAATCCGCGAGCGTATGCATAGGCCGGTGTATTACCTAAGCAAAACCTTGCAGGGGGCTGAGAAGAGGTACATGGAAATTGAGAAATTTGCCTTTGCGCTCGTTAACGCATCCCGAAGGCTAAGGCCATATTTTCAGTCTCACTCCATCACAGTGCTTACAGATCAACCACTCAAACAAGTGCTATCTAAGCCGGATGTTTCGGGAAGGTTAATTAAATGGGCGATTGAACTCAGTCAGTTTGATATCTCCTTCGAGCCTCGTACAGCCATACAGGCTCAAGCAGTGGCCGATTTGTTGGTAGAACGTTTCAATTTGGAGACTGTGCCATCGGCGGATGAGGGTTTATGGCTTTTGCACACGGATGGCTCCTCGACCTCACAGGGGGGTGGAGCCGGGGTGACCCTCAGGGATCCCCTCGGGGCAGAAGTTGACTACGCAATCAAGCTGGCGTTTCAAGTCACCAACAACGAAGCTGAGTATGAGGCCTTCATCCAAGGGCTCAGGATTGCGCTCCAAAATGGGGCCACTCGTATCACATCATACGTTGATTCGCAGTTGATCGCGAGTCAAATTGATGGTAGTTATGAGGCTCGAGAAGCCACCATGGTACAGTACCTATCGAGCGCCAAGGAGGAGATAGCCAAGTTCAAGGAATTCCATCTTTTGCAAGTTCCGAGGGCTGAAAACGAGCATGCTGATGCTCTCTCCAAGTTTACATCGGCCCTAGAAGGCTCTAACAAGCGTGCTGTTACATTTCTTAGGACTGAAGAGCCCTTGATAAGTAGAGGAGAACCTTCGAAAGAGGTACATATGATTGATCCCTCCGAGCCTTGTTGGCTCGACGAGATTGTCAGATTCCTCCAGGATGGAACATGTCCGAGTGACAAAGTTGAGGCTCGTAGGGTCAGGGGCAAGGCCCCTCGTTTCTCATTGGATGCCGAGGGTCGATTATTCAAGCGATCCTTCCAGGGCCCACCGTTGAGATGCTTGAGACCCTCGCAGGCCAAGGAGGTTTTAGAACATGTGCACAGTGGAAGTTGTGGGAACCATTCGGGCGGCCGAATCTTGGCGAAGAAAATCTTAAGGAGCGGTTTTTACTGGCCCTCGGTGTTGCAGGATGCCATTAGCTACTCTAAGAAATGCCCTAAGTGCCAGTTTCACTCTAATACCCCCCGGTTGCCAGCCGCTCAAATGATTCCTATTGATGTTTCGTGGCCTTTCGATCAGTGGGGCATTGATATTGTGGGACCCCTCCCAATGGCGGTCGGGCAAAAGAAGTTCGTAATACTTGCTGTGGATTATTTCACTAAGTGGGCTGAGGCAGAAGTGGTCGCTAAGATAACGTTCAAGGTTGTGAGGGATTTCATTTGGAAAAATATCATCTGCAGATACGGCATCCCGAGGGTGCTCATCTCGGATAACGGTTCCCAGTTTATCGCTGCTGACACACGGGATTGGTGCTATGAACTAGGGATCGAACAACGATTCACTTCCGTGGGTCACCCTCAAGCTAATGGTCAAGCTGAAGTGACCAACCGAACCATACTCCAGCATCTGAAAACGATGCTCGAGAGTAAGAAGGGAGAATGGGCTGAAGAACTTCAGGGAGCTCTGTGGGCGTACCATACTACTCCGCGAGCGGCAACGGGGGAAACCCCTTATTCCCTCGTGTACGGCTCCGAGGCCATGATACCTGCGGAAATTACTCAAGAATCCGCACGCGTTGCCTATTTCGAGCCTGTCGCCAACGAGGCCAATCGGGCGCTCGAGTTAGATTTGCTGGATGAGAAGAGGAATGCTGCTTGGGCACGTATCCACAAATACAAAGCAACCGTTGCTCGCCAGTACAATAAACGTGTTAAGGAAAGGACTTTCCAGCTAGGGGACTTGGTCCTCAAAAAAGTTGAAGTTTCCAAACACGTAGGTAAGTTGGACCCCAATTGGGAAGGCCCCTTCAAAGTCATTCAAGTACGAGCAAATAACACCTACTTGTTAGAGACTTTGCAAGGCGAGCGTCTCCCTAGGCCATGGAATGCATGTAACCTTAGAAGGTTCTACGTGTAAACTTCAATTTCTTTGTAATGGCCCGTCTGCGGCATGAAGTGTTTTCCTTTGACAGAAAGCGTGTTGTAGTCATTTCCAAAAAATGCATCTATATAACAGTAAGTATTTAATTCCTTGTTTTTGTTATCTGCTTGCTTTCTTATTTGATCTAAGGATTCGAGCGAGAAAAGGCCTACTCCGTGTCGAGCACCCTCCACGTCGAATGGCCCACGCGATACACCAATCGTTTCAAAGTTACACTGTCCAAGGTGTTGATAACCATCCACTGGTAACAGTTTGAACGCTCGCAAGAGTTTAAACCCTAGGAATAAGCGTGTCGAAAGGCGGGATGCTAAACGCTCAATTTACGCCCACTAAGTGCTCGCCACGTTAGTTCGCGCTTGTAAACCCCCTGTGACCCTCATCCACTTGGGTAAGAGCGCGCTCGTAAATAGTGGATGCCACTAACACTACGGCTACGCTCGTTTTAACCCCTACTTAGCAAATCCTACAGGCGATTTCTAAGTACGATCAATTTTCTGGAACAATCAAGATAGAGATACACGCCAAATGTCTAAGGCCGATACTTAACTAAATCTTTAGGGATGTCCTGAGTTCAAATTCGAGCCTCAATGAGAACACAGCCAGGGAACATTCATAAGGATCGCCCTCGTGCCCATATTTGCATCTCCCAATATTCCAGCCGTAAGCCAATTCTTGGCTAAAGATTTCCTAAGTTTGGGTTCGAAACTTCATTTCAAAAGTGGCCAGGGAACCCTCTTAAGGATCACCCTTGCGCCTGTATTTCCTCAAAGGTTTTCTAAGTCCAAATTCAAGGTTCATTTCTACTATGGCCAGGGAACCCTCCTAAGGGTCACCCTCGCGCCTGTATTTGCAATAGGCCAACTGCCTAACGTCGTGGGCTTTTAAGCTTAATATGCATGGTGATGAGTGTCAGAGGACCGTCGTACAAGACACCCCTGCATGCTTACACTACCATCACAAACGTTCCAAACAAAAGACATTAATATAGAAATGGCGAGCGTAACAAAGCGGCATCATTCACCATTCAAAAGTAAGGAAGAAAGCATTCATACATTCAAGCAGTAGAAAGGAGTTCAAATATATGGGAAAGCGGCATAAAGGATCCAAAACATTCAGGAAATAACTGAAAGATTAAGTACAGATATGAGAATGTTCGTAAATGGAAAGAGGAATTCAAACTGACAAGGGCAAGAGATTGGTAGCCACGGGAGCTTCACTGGGCCGGAGCGTCAGGCTCGGGAGGAGCAGTTGCAAGGGGAACAGGGGCCAACACATTAGCGTCAGAAGTTTGGGCCTCGCCAGGTTCCTCGGCATCCACTATGTCCATGACGGTGCCCTCGTCTTCTATCAGGAGGGGCTCGGGATCTACCCTGTTGGCAGCTATAAACTCCCTTTGGAGTGTTTCCACCAACTCCTGGTACTCGGGCTCCGCCAGATTCTCAGTAGGATCCTCATCCTGGACCATTGGCTCGCAATTCTCATCCAGATCCATGCGTAGACGAGCGTCGGATCGAGCGCTTTCAGGAGCCAGTCCCAACTTCACCATTTGCCCGATCGCTTTATGGAAGAAGCGTCGAGCGTTGTCAAAGCACTGGATATTTGCTGCGAATACGAAAGCTTTGGAGCGCACAAACTTCTTCACTGCCTCCCAAGACACCCTTGCCTCCAAGCCCTGCACTTTGGCCTGCAAGTCAGCGAGGGCCTTGTTTGTCTCCTCATTTTGGCGAGTGCTCTCCGCCAGCTGCTCCCCCAGCTCCCTATTTTGCACCCTCAACTGGTCCCGCTCCACCTTCACCTCCTTGTGACGCTCGTCAAGAGTGAGATAGGCCTCGTCCGCCTTCTGTAGGTTCTCCCTCAGCTGATCCTTATCGCGGTTGACCGTGGACAGTTGGGCGTGGAGGTTGTTGTAATCCTCCTGCAACTGGACGGGATCAGAAACGCGCAACAGTTTCTTGTACTTGGCCTTATTCTCGGAGTAGGCCTGCGCTCGCCCCTGCAGATTCTTTAACCTAGGGATTACCTCCTGGAAAGTCGGACATAAAGATTAGCGTTCGAATGGGAACAGTGGAAGTTGAAAACCTTCAAGAGGATACTAAGGACTTACCGTCAGAAGGGCATGTCAGGCATCGTCAGCAACACGAGCGGCGTCATGCTCGTTCAGTTTGTCATGATCGCCGAAAAACTGGAGTTTCCCGACGATTTCAGAAACGAGGTTCACGGAGTAGGCGCTCTTTTTCAGAAGCACCGGACCCTCAGTCCGTTGGCGCTTGTAGCGGGAGTCTCCTTTACAGCCTATCTTCCAGAAATCTTCGTCCTCTGACGAAGAAGTGTCGCTGCCCTCGCCCTTGTGCCCTATGACCACCTCTTTCCCCTTGCCAGAAATGGGAATTGAATCCGGAAGCCTTTTTCTCTTCCCTTGGAGTTCGGCCCGGAGGGTTTCATGAATGCGGATGTGCTCGCCCGAGCGGTTCCGTGACCCGCTCGAACTCAGTGAAATTGGGCCCACGGGGGCCGCCGGCAGAGAAGTGGCCTTGTGGGTACCCTCCACTGTCAGATCCTCGATAGGGCCTCTGGGGGGAGCCTCATTCCCTGCTCCCCCTCGAGCATTGTTTTGCCCTCGGCCAGCTCCTCGTCGGTTTACCCTCCCCCTCGGAGCATTGGGAGGGCGGTTTTGCTGCCGTTGCGGGTGTTGAGGATCGACTGCGGGTCCTTGGGCACCCAACATACGGGAAAGGGCTTCAGCATTCATGCCTTGGGATACTATTTGGATGCCTGCAAGTAAAGAGGAACGAGCGTCAGAAGATTGATTGTTTGGATCGTATAAACAAGAAAACAACGATCACTGTAAGTTAGAGGACTATTCTAAAGGTTAGAGATGTTAGTTCCTAGAATCTAACCGTCGAGGGCCATGATGTCAGCTGGAGGGTTGAGTATCATGTCTGGGGGGCAAGATAAACCATAACGGAACAACACTCCCTCATTCTTCATCAGGGTCTCAGCCTTAATCCATTTTTTCTCAGCCCTCATCTCGAAGGCTAACCCCTGTGCCCAATCCTCAAAAGCTTTATTCTTCGTCCTTTCCCTAATCAGAGGACCCTCGCCATGTATCAACCACCCGCGGTGAACCCTGAAAATTCCTCCTGGAGCCCCCACGAAAAAGTACTTCTCCTTCCAATGCTCGCCATAGGAAGTAGATGGGGAATCTATCATCTTAAAGCCTGATTTAGCTTGAGCGTAATAGAATCCATCAGTAGGGGATGAGCGAGTCGAGCGGGCCACCTGTATCAAGCTATCAAAGTTGATGATCGAGGGCTCGCGACCTAGAGCAACCATCATAATCACGAAGGTATTAATCAGGGCTATGCCGTTCGGCAGAATTTGTGAAGGGCAAAGCCTCAAGTGATGGTAGATGTTGGCAACGACGGGCGGAATTGGGAACCTCAAACCCCCGGCAAGGACCGCATCCCAGTAGACCGTCATCATCCCAGGCGGCGGTCGGTTGGCTCTTTCCCCCTCCTCTGGAAGTCGCATGGGAAATACTGCCTCATCCCCATAAGCATTCGCCCTCAACTCCTCCAAATCATCGAGCGTCAAGATGCTAGCGATCTCATCCGGTGATCTATCTGTTTGATGGCGATTATCTTGCCTCACACGAGTGGCAGGCTCCCTTCCCCTCCTTTGGCGCCTTCTTGAGGGCCCAGCTTCAAATTGACGCCCGGATGGCCCTGCTTCGCCCTCGGGGGCCGCCATAGCCACTGTAACCCTGTGATCCTGGGGTCGCGTGGCACTGTTCAAAACTGGGAACACTCTCTCCCCTTGTCTCTGCATCTCCATCACATTGTTCATCTCTTCAAAAATATCATCGACCTCTTCGTCTCTGACAGCGGCTGGAGCCTGGACCACAGGGATAGCCATGGAAACCCCTTCACCCGGGGACATCCTAGCCAGAGGGACAGCTGTGGGAACATTGCCGTGAGGGGAAGAACTCCCCACCGACATCTCATCAATCTCTCTTACGTAGTCTTCAATGGGGTGTCCGGCCATGGTTGCTTTACGATTTTTGAAGATGGGGTTTTTCTTAGAAAACTCAGTCGAGAAGGGGAAGAATTTCTAGAGAAAATTCAGTAGCAGAAAGTGGCTCTTCACTCAAGGGTTTCACTCACTCAACCTAAATCTAAATGTTAGTATTAGAATATTAAGAGTTGTGGAGCTTTACCTAAAATTTGAAGAACGAAAGCCCACCGGAGTCTGTAAAGATTGCAGAAAACTCTTTGCTGCTTAAAGGATGGAAGAAATCTGAGTGCGTGAAAGAGGTTCCAAAGCTCTATAGGACTCTATTTAAAGGGGATAATTTACATGATTTAAGGCTGAGGATTTCAAATGGCAATCATTTCCCGCCTAGGAAACCCCCCACTTTTGGTAACCGCCTCATGACTACCGGAGTCCACGCGCCCACGTTCCCACTTAGCATTAAATGCGGACATGACACCATTTAATGCGTTGTCAGACTATACCCGTTACAGAAGTCAAAAGGTCACATCCCTTGTTGAGGCCTGACCCTCGGATAATTCAAAATCCAAAGCCCTTCATGGCAAAATTCTACAGTACGCTCGAGCGATACTACAGAATTTGGGGGACAAAATGATGGGACTCAGAAACGCGCTCGTATCTCAGCCGTCCACGTGTCACCTTTAACGAGCTTGAAGATTATACGCTCGGTTTGAGGGATTCGTGGGCTAACCTAGCTCATCCGCTTACCAACTAGTTTGGGCCATCGGGCCTCGGCCGATTGTTCAAACAAGGGGCCCTGACCGATAGGCTTGGCGCTCACATTTCAGCCCTCGGGGGAATCCTTCTCAAGGAAACACTCACACGAGGGCCCATTCTTGAGGCTCGGTATTTCGGCGCTCAAGGGTCGTCTATCGTGGGGAGGCCATCCATACACTCTTCGAGCGTCACCAACGCTCGTGCATGACCATGCCCCGCTGCGTTGGATCCGAACCTCGGCAGAGAGAATCTTAGGCCCATCCCCCGCGTCACCCTCGCCAACGACTTCTGACACAAAGGTAGTGCGCACTACGCATCTGACACGCCGCCTCCTTTTCAGAAACGTACTTCTCATACCTTCACGGGCCGCCACGTGTTAGGGCAACACAGGTTTGGGACCACACGGTCAATTTACCCTTCTACCCTCACCCCTAACATATAAATAGGGTGAACTCATGCACTCTCCCCTAAGCCATCTTCTGCATAAGAACTGCACATATCGTTCTGGGCATTTTCCACTGGTCTTCTCAAGCTTCTCATTCACCACAGTAACACTACCTTGATAGCTTGCACTCTTGGTGTTATCCTAGCTGGAAGAACCCAAGCTCAAAAGGAAACCCAGATCCTGAGGCCTTCCCGCCTGTGATGGTCTTCCCTTTCACAAACAAATCTTAAAGTGATTGTTGCATTTAGGAAACTCACATTCCTGCACCATCATACATGATTTAGATAAGTCTACAAAATCTTTATAATATTAGAAAAATCAATACATCTACATTTAATATATTATATTTCGTACTTGCAAAATTAATCCCCTTGATTGACGTCAAAAATTTATTTACAATTTATTAGAATCAATAATTAATTAAGAGAAATATACTCAGATGTTTCTTTTTAGGTCAATTAACCACTTAATATAAATAAAATATTATTAATTGAATATTACCTAAATTTATGAGATTAATAATTTAATTGGTATGATTTGTTAAATAATTGAAGTTTTAAAAAATTTAAAAATCGTGCATCTAATTGACCAATAAATAATTATTAGTTAGATGTTTCTAAATTTATGGAGTTGATAAGTTAATGAATGTAATTAATAGAAAAAAAGTTAATTAATGTATTTGGTAATTTTAAAATATTAAATATCATACATAATTAATTAATTAATGGAATTATTTTTATAAAATAAAACCTTTCAAAAAAGAAAAAGAAAAAAGATTGTTGAATTAAAATTGTCACTGTGACGCCCCGAACGTAGAGCCATCACATCCCCCGCACTAGTACACAGTACATATAGGAAATGGGCAATTCGTGTACACACCAAGAACTAGCGAACGGGAGACACTCAAGACCCACAACTAACTAGGCGGCACTAAACGTATTGTCGTCAGAGAAAGCATACACTAGCGGAAGCGAATAAAGCATTAAACAAGTAGTGGTCACTGACCGATAATATTTAAAGCATGCTAATTCAAACTTCATAACCATATATACACAAGCTAGTTACACGAGTCAAAACAAACATCCTACAGCTAGGCCGTACTGGCCATAGTTATCAAAAGTATAACAGTATTCAACTTATATCATTAGTATACATGCCATCAACTGAAGTAAGCTAACGGACTCACAGTAATCCTAGTTGGACTCAACTCTAAAGAGAAAAGGACTAGACACACACGCCGCCTAGTCGACTCCGACCTGCAACCAATAAAAGGAACAAGAAAGAGAGAGAAAGAGGGTCAGTCGAGTGACTGGTGAGGCGGAAACAATATACAAGGTATATAATGCAAGAGAAGAGATATGCAATACAATACAATGCAATCACCTTGACCAGGTATAGTCCCTTTTTTATCTTCTAATATTGATACAATCATTTTAGATTCAAGAACAATGGGCCTATATCGAATTAAGGGTTTTCAATCAATCAATTTGGACCGAGTTATGCCATTCTCCGACCTTTACTCCACAATCAAACACGATCAATAACAATAACAAGAAATCCTTCCTTCTTCCTCTTGGTGACAGAAGGGTTAATTAGGCCCTTGCGTCAAATAACACTCGAGTCATAGCCCATTTCGGTACTATGCTCCTTCGGCGTACCGATCACAGTAGACACGCGTATTATCAACTACCTCCGATGATAATACGGGCCCCCGTAGAGGTTGCGATTAAGGTTCTCCGTCGGCCCGTTGCCTCCCCGGATCACCTCATACACGTTGCCTCGGATCCCTTCCCAATGGAAATAAACCATTGAGGATTCATTTGACAAGCACTCGTTCATGCAATGCTTGTAAAACATTTTCATTTCATTTGTTTGAAGTCATGAACTCACTCGAGAATATATATGTATAACGCCTTTGATACTTACAACACGCTTTTAATAAAGTCAATAACATGGTAATCAATCACGTATCTATTATGGTATACATATACATATACTAGGCCACAAGCGAGGAGCAAAACCAATCCGTGTAGGTTGTATAGGTATAGGCTATTGGTTGCAGCAAGAAAATAACCTCACTTGGATAACTTCGACAAAAAAGGCAGGAGAATGAGAAAACCTGAACGATTGGATCCTCGGGAGGATCACCTGAACACAAGACACACATATGGGTGACATTATTGTCTAATAAGACCAAATAAGGATGCTCGGCAATGAAGTGCGATGTCATAAGACGGGATAACATGTAATAAAAGTCATAAAATGGCATGAACATGTTTATATGCATGATCAATGCCACATAATCCAATTAGGCATATCATAGTGTCATATCATATACAAAGTAGCATGTATGTGGCTGAAAATCTAGAATAGATACTTTGAAAACCAAGGAAACGAGCTAGGGCAGATATAACAACAAGATCATGCATCATTCATACAAGCACATTTGTGCAGAAACTTTATTCATGCACACGTTGTAGAAAATTCGGCATAACTTATTGCTCAGGAAGTATTTTAACGAACAGCAAAATTTCTAGTAAACTAGACAACCATGTCTTTCAAATGGTATAAGTCTCAATCCCTAGATGTTTCTGTATTGATACAGATTACAGAGCAAAAGTGATGAAAATAGAATTAACGCTGCAGAAACACATTTCCAAAAAGTCTACTATTACCCTATCAAATGAAGTCGGATTAATCTGAAAGTTTACGGGGATATACTTGATACATTCATAAGTACGCCTGTAAAACAGTTTTGAGAAATTCATACATTTACTCACTCTTCTCAAGCCGTTAATCCAGACCAGAAATCAGGGGATAACTGAGTCGTTTCGAATTTTTCTCGGGTATCAAATGGACTCGAATTAACATAAAATTTGACGGACATAACCCTTAATAAACTAGGAATATCCAGTAAAAACAGTTTTGAAAATTGAGGTCTTACGAGTTCGGAATTTACGTCGGAATTCTCTGCGTATAAGCTGTCAAGGTTTTGGTTTATGCACTCCACACTTTTATTCGAGCCAAATTCATCCGAAAACATCAAAACTCGCCCCCTAATCTTACCCACAATATTTCTAAACATGTATAGCACATAAAGAATCAGATATGCATGCCTAAGCTTTAAGATATTTATGTAAAATTACCGGTTTTTCATCAAAGTCACTACAACACAGCAACTCTGCTGCAGTGACGCCTTTCAAAAAAGGTTTGTTTACCATATCAAACGAAGTCGGAAAATTCTGAAACTTAATAGGTATACTCCCAACACATATAGGTACTCCTCTGTAAAACAGTTTTGCAAAATTCGAATGTTTAGTCCCTCTGCTCAGTCTGTACTTTCAGATTAGAAAACAGGGCAAAAACAGGGGACTGCGGCATCTTTCGGGATTTTTTCGAGGTATCAAACGGGCTCGGATAATTACGAAATTTGACAGATATGTACTTTAATATGTTATTAATCTCCAGTTAAAAGAGTTTTTGAAAACGCCATCGCACGAGCTCGGAATTTACATTCGAAATCTGTGCCGACATGCTGTCAAATAAGCAAAAAGCCAAGAACTCATGCCAAAAGAAAACTATATCACTCCTAAGCATATAAACACTTAAAAAATCCAATATTCCAGGCTTTCCAAACTATCAGAATCACAAAGTTCATCAACTCGTTCATCATCTCAGAATTTAAACTAACCAAAGTCATGAATTCGTCAAGGAATCTATCTCCCAATCTAGTCCTACCGTAAGCAGGTATATAACTCTATCTCATGTTCCAATTCCATCATAGCTTGCAAAATTTCCAACTAATTAGACTACTTCAATACTACTTGGATGGTTAAAGCATCACAGTCATGTTCGAGAAAGGAAAGAGGATTAAGGATGCTGCTTTTACCTTGTTGTCGCTGGAATTCAAGGAAAAGAAAAGGAACCGATGAAGGTGGCGCACGCGAAGAGGTGATGAAGATGGAGTTGGGTGGTGTTGCTTATCATACTTAAGAGCTGATGTTTTCTTGTTCTTCGATTGTGAGAGGGGGAAAGAAATGGAACCGGATGTATATGGAAATGAGAAGAAAAAGGGCAGCTCTTTGTTTGTTTTATTTAATCTGAATTTAGAATTAAAAGTTGCAAGCTTAGTAGGCATGTACGTGTATTGCTAGAAAACAAATCTGCTCAATTTTTCTATTTATTTACAATCTAGTCCTTCCGAAAATGATGTTAAGCAGTTAGGCCCCCTAATTTCTAAACAAAAATTAATTAAATTCTCTTGATCTTTCTTAAATTATGCAAAGGCCTCACAATTTCACATATAAGCACATATTCCATAAAGAAGCAATTAAGTTCGATAAAACGCGAAATTATAAATTAGTAAATAAAACGCGTAACACCGAAACTCACTCGTAACGTTGTCTTGTCCTATTTCGGAAATGTGGGGTGTTACAACCTACCCTCCTTTAAAAGAATCTGTCCTCAGATTCTCTTGATTGGTATTGAAAAGTCTTGGATGTAAACGCACATCTTTTCTTAAGTTTCCCACGTAGCTTCTTCGTTCTTTTGATCTCTCCACAAAATTTTAACTATTGGGATGCTCTTATTTCTCAATTCTTGAATCTTATGGTCCAAAATCTTTACGGGTCTCTGAATAAAAGTTAAATCTGGTTCAAGCGGTGTCTCTTCCACTGATAAAATCTCGGATTCATCGGGGAGGTACTTCTTCAATTGAGAGACATAGAACACATTATGTATCCCGGTAAGGTTTGGAGATAAATCCAGAAGATAAGCTGTTTCTCCAGTTTGTTCAAGAATTTCAAATGGCCCCAAGTAACGAGGACTGAGCTTTCCTCCTTTGTATTACCTCGTAAAGCCCTTTCGCGGAGTAGTTTTTAAGAGAACTTTCTCCCCAACTTCAAACTCCAAGTGACGTCTTCTTCGATCGGCGTAATTTTTCTGGCGATCCTGGGCTGCTTTCATTCTTTGCTGGATTATTTTAACCTTTTCTATAGCCTCTTGAATGACTTTCGGCTTGTATGTTCTTTCAATCCCGTCTATGGACCATCTCCATTCGTCTAAGTCCCAAAATAAAGGCGATCGACACTTACGACCGTAGAGCGCTTCATAAGGAGCCATTCCTATCGAGGCCTGGTAGCTGTTGTTATAGGCAAACTTGATAAGAGTTAAATGTTGGTCCCACTTGCCGCCAAAGTCGAGAATGCAAGCCCGAAGCATATTTTCTAAATACCGAATTAACCTTTCAGATTGGCCATCGATTTGTGGATACGAAGCGGTACTGAAGTTCAAACGAGTCCCAAGGCATTTCTGCACGTCTTGCCATAATTTTGACGTAAATCTCGGATCTCGATCTGATACGATGCTAACCGGAATTCCGTGTAGTTTAACTATTTCTTTGCAATAAAGATCAGCTAATTTGTTCACCTTGTCAGACATCCGAACCTTAACAAAGTGAGCCGATTTCGTGAGGCGATCAACTATCACCCAAATACCATCGACGCCGCCTCGAGCCTTCGGCAACCCTGAAATGAAATCCATTGTGATTTGCTCCCATTTCCATGTTGGGATAGGTAACGCATGAAGTAAACCTCCCGGCTTTTGATGTTCTGCCTTAACCTGTTGACAAGTTAAGCACTTCTTAACACACTCGGCGATGTCTCGCTTCATGCCTGACCACCAATAGGCTTGCTTCAAATCCCGATACATCTTGTTTCCACCTGGATGTACAGAATAAGCAGCTTTGTGTGCTTCCTTTAAGATCTCTTGTCTTAATTCCAAAGGAACACATACTCGGGTTTTGAAACTGAAGATACCCATTTCATCAAAGCCAAACGGGGATTGGGGGTCACTCTTGGCTCTCTCAATCTGATTTAGTATCCACGCATCCGTAGCTTGAGAACCTATAATTCTTTGCTTCAAAACGGGTTGAACTGAAATGTTAGTCACTCGAGCTCTAAGGACTAGAGCCTCGGACTCAACACTTCCCAAACCGACTTCAAGACTTGAGAGATTCGTTTTTCTGCTTAAAGCATCTGCTACAACATTCGCCTTGCCAGGATGGTATTTGATCGTGCAATCATAGTCTTCAAGAAACTCCATCCATCGACGTTGCCTCTGTTGGAAAACTAGAGCAGAAACGCAGCGGAAATTTAAAATTTTTCCAAAAGATTGATCATGGACTTGCAATTCTCGTATCGTACCTTAGGGTGTTTAGAAACTTATGTAGATTGAAGCTTTCTAGTGATGTCAGTACCGCCTACTGAACACCCTTCAAGCGGAATGTCCCTCGAACGGTTCTCGATAGATCCCAAAGCAGCGATCCTCTAAAGCCTATCCACACCAGTCCTAGAACACGATCAAGCAAGTGAGAATGCTAGTTCTATAACTTATGTTAATGGCTAGCGTTTTGCTTTGAAAACTTTTCTTTTATTTTTCTGAAAAACTTAACACTTCGTGAGTGTTGGTCTAAAGAATAAGAAAAGCACGACCACTAGTATTTATACTAGTGTGGATTGAGCCCCTTAGGGTTTCCTAAACCTAATGGGCTTCGTTTTCTTGCTCACTAATTAACTAATTAATTATTTAATTTAATTGGAGAAAATAAGTTCCCAACTTGTTCTCCAAGTCTTGCAAGAGTAACTTTCTCTCTCCTACAATAGGAAGTTAGACTTTTCAACTTTCTTAAAGCTAAAAGTCAAGATTCAATAAATTAATTAATTCTTAATTAATTATTTATTGGGTTAAGCTTGGGAAATAAAATCTTAATAATTAATTCAAAATTAATTAAAAGACTTAAATTAATTAATTACAATTTAATTAATTAATTATAGAAAAGAATCCGCGTGTAATAAAATTACACACCGGGGATTCGTACATGCCACGTGTGCGTGACACGTGGAAGCCACGTGGACTGCGTGACACGTGGTAGCCACGTGTGCTGGACATGTGGCAGCTACTCACGCGCCCCTTGCTCTGTTTCGATCAATAATTTGATCCTTCATTAATCATATTAACATCCTACCATAACCCTCGTGTCCTGGCATTTGTGTGTGACCCTATAGGTTCATTATTCGATTAGCAGTGACAGTAATTAATTAATTCCCTAATTAATTAATCACTTCACAGATCACACTATCGTAATCTAGCAATGGATGTGTGACCCCTAGCCGAATAACGAAATGAATCGAAGAACCTTTCAGTCAATAACATACAGTGAAATACGATCCTCCTACAACTCCATCTCTCAATCAAGAACTAAGGCATGGGAATATTCTCAGAGCCTAAATATTCTTGATCTTTAAAGTTAAGTTCGTTTCATATCCATTTAGACCTCAATCCAAGAAAACCCTATTTTCTTGATGTCTTGATCTTTTATCCACCTTGGCCAAGGGTTTAAGTTTAATGGACTACCAATAACTCAATCAGTAAGAGATCATTCTTGTTCTTGCAACAAGTGTAGATCCTTTGTCGATTCTACTAATTCTACATATGCCACTTGTGTAATCCCAACATAGGCCGTGGTTCAGGTGTCTATATGGCGACACCCTTTTGAGCCTATATCAAGGATTACAGAGTTAGCTCATATGAGACATTACAGAATCTCAAGTCTAAGGATTAATGAATCACGTTATTGACCTGTGAGATATTTCCTAATCTGGAAGTTTCTAGGAGACTTCCTTTCCCATTTAGGAATGTTCTCACGCGGGACATCTCAGTGATGAAGTTCTAGTAACAATCACCCTCATGTATTATGAATGCATCATCGTATGCACTTATCACTCCATGAAACTGAGTGATCCTTCAAAAGGATATAATCACATAAGTATGTCTCAACAGAGTCAAGGTCGACACTCCCACTGTCTGTCGGACTCTCGACTTGAAGAAGTTTCTAATCCTCGCCTATGGAGTTAAGAACTTGTTTCATGTGTCTTTCCCATAACAACAAAGTTCTTAACGACCTCATCGGATTAGAGGAGTTCAATATATGCAAAAACACAGTCAACCCAAACAGACATAAATAAGCACATAAAGAAGTGAATGCCTATGAACAAAATCATCTCGTTTATTATTCAAAGATTATTTGTGATATTACAAGGAAATAGTAAAGCCAAAAGCTTCTTTAAGGGTACTATTCCTAACAGCCTCATACTTAGCTCCTTCTGAGTAAATAAGTACTTGAGGCTTTGATGATCCGTGAATACCTCGAACGTGGTTCCATTTATGTAGTGACGCCACTTAGCGAGTGCGAACACAACTGCTGCAAGCTTTAAGTCATGTGTAGGATAATTCAGCTCATGAGGCTTACGTTTCCTTGAAGCGTATGCAATCACCTTACCATGCTGCATAAGGACACATTCCAATCCCTCTTTTGAAGCATCAGTATAGACGGTGAAGCCTTCTAAACCTTCTGGCAAGGTCAAGATTGGAGTTGAGGTCAACTTTTCCTTCAGCTTCTGAAAGCTAGCCTCGCAAGCTTCATTCCACTCGAACTTAGGATCCTTCTTCGTTAATTGAGTGAGAGTAGCTGCAATTTTAGAGAAGCCTTGAACGAACCTCCTGTAATACCCTGCAAGACCTAGGAAACTTCTAACCTCTGAAACACTCTTAGGTTGTTCACACTGCATCACGGTTTCAATCTTTGAAGGATGGACTTCAATCCCGTTTCCAGAGATAATATGCCCCAAGAACGCCATTTTATCAATCCAAAACTCACACTTACTAAACTTAGCATATAACTTATGCTCTCGAAGAGTCTTAAGTACGATTTGGAGATGTTGGGCATACTCTTCCTCGGACTTAGAATATACGAGGATATCATCGATGAAAATCACAACAAACTTATCCAAGTATGGTCGGAAGACTCTATGCATCATATCCATGAAAGCCGCTGGAGCATTCGTCAAACCAAAAGGCATCACGGCAAACTCGAAATGTCCATACCGAGTATTGAACCCTGTCTTTGGAATGTCACTCTCTTTGATGCACAATTGGTAGTATCCTTGTCTTAGGTGAAGCTTGGAATAAACTCTCGATCCTTGCAATAAATCAAACAATTCCTCAATATGAGGGAGTGGATACTTATTCTTGATCGTCATCCGGTTGAGCTCCCTATAATCGATGCACATACGCAGCGAGCCGTCTTTCTTCTTTACAAAAAGAACTGGAGCACCCCAAGGAGAGATGCTCGGACGAATATAACCACAAGCCAAGAATTCATCTAGCTGTGTCTTCAGCTCTTTAAGTTCTGCAGGAGCCATCCTATATGGGTTTTTTGAGTGTGGCTCCTTGCCTGGATAGAGGCCGATCACAAATTCATTATCTCGTTCTGGTGGTAAGGTGCCCAGATGCTCAGGAAACACATCCTTGAATTCCTTGATCACCTCTATTTCTTCAAGTTTGGCTTGATCCTTGGGTTGATTCAACAAGTAGGCAATGTATCCAATTGCTCCATCTCAGACCATTTTCTTTACCTCTATCATCGAAACGAAAGGATTTTCATTTGATCTCTCACCCTTGATCGTTTCGGATCCCAAAACAACTTGCTTTCTAAAGCAATCAACCAATGCTCGATGCTCGTAAAGCCAGTCCATGCCGAGAATAACTCCATAGCGTTTCATTGGCATCTCAATCAACGTAGCTGGATAGACACTGCCCTCGATTCTCACCTGATAATTCTTAAACACACGATTGGTTTCTATACGGCCTCCCAAAGGTGAGCTTATAACAAACATCACCTCAGCACATAAAACAGGTAACATCAAAGAAACAACTATATCATGCTCAATAAACGAGTGTGTAGCACCCGGATCATAAAAGGTATGAATGCATGTATCATGTATGTGTATAATACCTTCAACCACAACAATTGGATCAATCTCAAGAGCATCGTAATCTTCACCTTCGAGGGCATAAGCTCGTCCATAGACCGCTGGCTTTGGCATCTTTTTCTTTTTCGGATAAGTTTCCACTGTATGCTCAGGATGGCCACAAACTAGGCACTTTCCTAACTTAAACCAACAGTCATTCTCCAAATGACTAGGCTTTCCACAGTATTTGCACGGATTAAATCTGGGTCGTCCTTGTTTGGGTACAGGTGCCCCGACTGTGCGTGGCGGTAAAGCAAGTGCCCCAGATGGGCGAGGTGGCATAGATGGTGCCCCAGGCAGGCGTGGTTTTTTCTTATTGCCCCTGGAGGGTTGTGCCTGGTGAAAAGAAGGCCTTTTTGATCCTGAACTCGAGCCTGGAGTCAAATAAGCTCCTTCCTTGAGAAGCTGTGCTATTTGGGCATCAATCATAGATGCCTTTCTGGTAGCTTTGGTCCAGCTATCTACGTTTCGGCCTAACAGCTCCTTTCGAATCTCATAACGGAGCCCATTGAAAAACTTATTACTTTTACGAGCCTCATCGCTAGTAATATGTCTAGCATAAGGGGCCAATCCATTGAACTCTACGATGTAATCGGCCACTGTATGATTCCCCTGCTTTAAGTCCATAAACTCTGCTTCTCGTCGCTCCCGAGCCACTCGGGGAATATAATTGGCTTGAAACTCTCGAGTGAAAACCTCCCATGTAACTTCTATTTCTTCTTGGTCTAGCTGTAATTGCACTTCCTCCCACCAATTATAAGAACTCTCTTGTAAAAGATGTATAACACATTTAGCCTTTTCAACCTCCGATCAAGGGCAAATCTCAAAGATCCTCGTGATTTGCTTCAACCAATGTTCAGCCTGAATATCATCAGTGGTGCCGATGAACTGAGGAGGATTATTCTTCTTGAATTTTTCATTAGCTGTTTCCGTTCGCCCCTGATAGTAATGATACATAGCAGCATACGCTTCATTAGCATTCGGCGGTGGAGGAGGAGGAGGGACTCGTCAAGAGGAGCAGGAGGTGGATTTTGTTCATGACGAGGAGGAGATAGGGGAAGGTCGCGTAGATTCCTATACAGAGGCATTGTCTTTTAAACAAACAATAACACGTATGCATGAAGGTTAGAATGAAACTAATTGAAATAACGCATAAATAAGAGAGAATTCAATCATTTAAACCAAATTTAAACAAGAAAAGCACACACGAAAGCACGTTGTTCCTATGCCGAGCGACTTAGACTGACAAACTCGACACTAGAGCTCCGGTTTTGAACCTAGAGCTCTGATACCACAAAAGGATGTGACGCCCCGAACGTAGAGCCATCACATCCCCCACAGTAGTACACAGTACATATAGGAAATGGGCAATCCGTATACAAACCAAGCACTAGCGAACGGGAGACACTCAAGACCCACGACTAACTAGACGACACTAAACGTACTGTCGTCAGAGAAAGCATACACTAGCGGAAACGAATAAAGCATTAAACAAGTAGTGGTCACGAACTGATAATATTTAAAACATTCTAATTCAAACTTCATAACCATATATACGCAAGCTAGTTACACGAGTTAAAACAAACATCCTACAGCTAGGCCGCATTGGCCATAGTTATCAAAAGTATAACAGTATTCAACTTATATCATTAGTATACATGCCATTAACTAAAGTAAGCTAACGGACTCACAGTAATCCTAGTTGGACTCAACTCTAAAGAGAAAAGGACTAGACACACACGCCGCCTAGTCGACTCCAACCTGCAACCAATAAAAGGAACAAGAAAGAGAGAGAAAGAGGGTCAGTCGAGTGATTGGTGAGGCGGAAACAATATACAAGGTATATAATGCAAGAGAAGAGATATGCAATACAATACAATGCAATCACCTTGACCCGGTATAGTCCTTTTTTTATCTTCTAATATTGATACAATCATTTTAGATTCAAGAACAATGGGCCTATATCGAATTAAGGGTTTCCAATCAATCAATTTAGCACCGAGTTATGCCATTCTCCAACCTTTACTCCACAATCAAACACGATCAATAACAATAACAAGAAATCCTTCCTTCTTCCTCCTAGTGACATAAGGGTTAATTAGGCCCTTGCCGTCCAATAACACTCGAGTCATAGCCCATTTCGGCACTATGCTCCTTCGGCGTACCGGTCACAGTAGACACGCGCATTATCAACTACCTCCGATGATAATACGGGCCCCCGTAGAGATTGCGATTAAGGTTCTCCGTCGGCCCGTTCCCTCCCCGGATCACCTCATACACGTTGCCTCGGATCCCTTCCCAATGGAAATAAACCATTGAGCATTCATTTGACAAGCACTCATTCATGCAATACATGTAAAACATTTTCGTTTCATTTATTTGAAGTAATGAATTCACTCGAGAATATATATGTATAACGCCTTTGATACTTACAACACGCTTTTAATAAAGTCAATAACATGGTAATCAATCACGTATCTATTATGGTATACATATACATATACTAAGCCACAAGCGAGGAGAAAAACCAATCCGTGTAGGTTGTATAGGTATAGGCTATTGGTTGCAGCAAGAAAATAACCTCACTTGGATAACTTCGACAAAAAAGGCAGGAGAATGAGAAAACCTGAACGATTGGATCCTCGGGAGGATCACCTGAACACAAGACACACATATGGGTGACATTAGAGTCTAATAAAACCAAATAAGGATGCTCGGCAATGAAGTGCGATGTCATAAGACGGGATAACATGTAATAAAAGTCATAAAATGGCATGAACATGTTTATATGCATGATCAATGTCACATAATCTAATTAGGCATATCATAGTGTCATATCATATACAAAGTAGCATGTATGTGGCTGAAAATCTAGAATAGATACTTTGAAAACCAAGGAAACGAGCTAGGGCAGATATAACAACAAGATCATGCATCATTCATACAAGCACATTTGTGCAGAAACTTTATTCATGCACACGTTGTAAATTCGGCATAACTTATTGCTCAGGAAGTATTTTAACGAACCGCAAAATTCCTAGTAAACTAGACAACCATGTCTTTCAAATGGTATAAGTCTCAATCCCTAGATGTTTCTGTATTGATACAGATTATAGAGCAAAAGTGATGAAAACAGAATTAACGTTGTAGAAACACATTTCCAAAAAGTCTACTGTTACCCTATCAAATGAAGTCGGATTAATCTGAAAGTTTACGGGGATATACTCGATACATTCATAAGTACACCTGTAAAACAATTTTTGAGAAATTCATACATTTACTCACTCTTCTCAAGCCGTTAATCCAGACCAGAAATCAGGGTACAGCTGAGTCGTTTCGAATTTTTCTCGGGTATCAAATGGACTCGGATTAACATAAAATTTGACGGACATAACCCTTAATATACTAGGAATATCCAGTAAAAACAGTTTTGAAAATTGAGGTCTTATGAGTTCGAAATTTACGTCGGAATTCTTTGCGTATAAGCTGTTAAGGTTTTGGTTTATGCACTCCACACTTTTAATCGAGCGAAATTCATCCGAAAACATCAAAACTCGTCCCTTAATCTTACCTGTAATATTTCTAAGCATGTATAGCACATAAAGAATCAGATATGCATGCCTAAGCTTTTAGATATTTATGTAAAATTACCGGTGTTTGATCAAAGTCACTACAACACAACAACTCTGTTGCAGTGACGCCTTTCAAAAACAGGTCTGTTTACCATATCAAACGAAGTCGAAAAATTCTGAAACTTAATAGGTATTCTCCCAACACATATAGTTACTCCTCTGTAAAACAGTTTTGGAAAATTCAAAGGTTTAGTCCCTCTGCTCAGTCCGTACTTTCAGATTAGAAAACAGGGTAAAAACAGGGGACTTCGGCATCTTTCGGGATTTTTTCGAGGTATCAAACGGGCTCGGATAATTTCGAAATTTAGCAGATATGTACGTTAATATGTTATTAATCTCCAGTTAAAAGAGTTTTTGAAAACGGCATCGCACGAGCTCGGAATTTACATTCGAAATCTGTGCCGACATGCTGTCAAATAAGCAAAAAGCCAAGAACTCATGCCAAAAGAAAACTATATCACTCCTAAGCATATAAACACTTAAAATATCCAATATTCCAGGCTTTCCAAACTATCAAAATCACAAAGTTCATCAACTCGTTCATCATCTCAGAATTTAAACTAACCAAAGTCATGAATTCGTCAAGGAATCTATCTCCCAATCTAGTCCTACCGTAAGCAGGTATATAACTCTATCTCATGTTCCAATTCCATCATAGCTTGCAAAATTTCCAACTAATTAGACTACTTCAATACTACTTGGATGGTTAAAGCATCACAGTCATGTTCGAGAAAGGAAAGAGGATTAAGGATGCTGCTTTTACCTTGTTGTCACTGGAATTCAAGGAAAAGAAAAGGAACCGATGAAGGTGGCGCACGCGAAGAGGTGATGAAGATGGAGTTGGGTGGTGTTGCCTATCATACTTAAGAGCTGATGTTTTCTTATTCTTCGATTGTGAGAGGGGGAAAGAAATGGAACCGGATGTGTATGGAAATGAAAAGAAAAAGGGCAGCTCTTTGTTTGTTTTATTTAATCTGAATTTAGAATTAAAAGTCGCAAGCTTAGTAGGCATGTACGTGTATTGCTAGAAAATAAATCTGCTCAATTTTTCTATTTATTTACAATCTAGTCCTTCCGAAAATGATGTTAAGCAGTTAGGCCCCCTAATTTCTAAACAAAAATTAATTAGATCCTCTTGATCTTTCTTAAATTATGCAAAGGCCTCACAATTTCACATATAAGCACATATTCCATAAAAAAGCAATTAAGTTCGATAAAACGCGAAATTATAAATTAGTAAATAAAACGCGTAACACCGAAACTCACTCGTAACGTTGTCTTGTCCTATTTCGGAAATGTGGGGTGTTACAGTCACATTAATATGTGTGTATATATATATATATATATATATATATATATATATATATAACATGCATTTTGAATGAATAAGGTAATGAGAGCTTTTAAAATTAATTAAAAGTTCAAATTACATAAAGTAATTTTTCAAACAAATAATAAATAGTATTTAGTTCGAATTGTATATTTTAATATATAAAAAAATTAACTCATTTAATTTAACTACCACCATTTGGGATCATTACCTGCATATAATTTTCTTTTCCATTTTTAAAATCATTTAGGCAAGATTTAAGGGATTAATTATAATTGATGATTAGGATATATAAAAAATAATTTATATCTCATAAAAGAATTACTAATGAAATCATATTAAATAAGAAAAGATTTGTTTTGGAACTACCAATAATAATCTTTTTAAGTATTAAAAATAATTCAAAATTTTAAGAATTACACATTATAAAAAAAAAAAAAAGTACACATAAAAAGTATACTATGAATTTTATCAAAGATAGTTATTTTTCTTAATTACTATTTATTTTCATAATAAAATAATATACAAAATAAAGATAAGCCAATTATATTTTTTCTATTTAATTGAAACTCTAAAAAAAACTCAAAATATCATTTAGTCAAACTTGCAAAAAATAATTATTTTCCATAGTTACTACTTATTTTTCATAATAAAATAATATATAAAATAAGAACCAACCAATCACATTCTTTTATTTAATTAAAAATCTCAAAAAATCCACAAAATTCCACAACATCAAAATGCACAAAAAATCAAATAGTCAAATATGGTTTTCAAATATATAATAGTATAGATTTTGCACGGTTAATACGTAAGGAAAATATTACTATTAAAATATATTAAGATTAAAATAATTATATTAATAGAAATAATTATTAAATAGCTCGACGTTTTATATAACTAGTGAAATGAACGTGCATTGCACGTTTATCATTTGACTTATTTAAATAAGTTTAGTAATTATGTTTATTAAATACATTAGGATATTAAAAAATCTAATTTGATTAAATAAATATAATAACATTTTTAATGAATCATTTTTATTTTAGAAAACTAAAAATATAAAAATATTTATATGAAATCTCTGTTTCAAATCATGTGTAACAAGTAGAAATTTAAAGTAGAGAAAGATACAAATAAAAAATATATAAAAATATTTGTAACTATGTTATTATATAAAAATAAAATATTTAAAGTTTATAATAATTTGGCCAAATAATTATAACTTTTAAGCATAAGTAATAGTTTATAACTTTCAAATATATTCAATAAATGAAAAGATATATGAAAAATATAGACAAAAACCTAAAAGATCATACAGAATGTTATGTTTACTATATATACTATGACGCCCCAATTTTCAAGTTACTCAGGTACGCGCGCCACACGTGAGAGTTTGAGGGTTAGGATCTTTCTTTTCCTTTGTATGTGTATTTAATTTTAATTTTGATTATGTGACTTATATGATTTAATTGACTACGTTATTTAAATTCGTTTATAATATGCTTACTTGCTAATTAAGTGTTTTATTTCGTTCATGTACTTATTTGAAATTATATAAAATCCTTGGGACTCTTTTCAACTTTGAATTTAGACCAAATTGCCAACCTATCAAATCTTGGCACCCTAATTCAATCACTTAAATTCTTGGAGGGCTTGGTTGCAATTTCACCCTTTTCTTTCCCTTCTTTGATCGATGTAATATATACATACATATATACGCATTCTCTTCTCATTTTCACTCCAAGAAACAAAGCAAGAACCTCCATTTCTCTCTCTCTCCATTCGGTCCAAGTGAGGAAGTAAGAGGCCAAGTATTTTCTTTCATTTTCTTCAAGGAATCAAGCTCAAGATCCTCTTCTCTTCTTCCCCTTCATTTTCTTCCATTTCCAAGGTATGGTTTGTTGGGTGTGGGATTGATATCTTAAGGGTTTGTTAGAGTTTTATGAACTATATGAAATCCATGACTTGAAATGAAATATTTGTGAAGTATATGAGTTGATTGATGTATATATATCAAGATTTACATGGAACTTGAAGCATAGATGATCATCTTCATTTTCAAGGGTTTCCTTGGCATATTTGATTGGATCCAAGCATGTTTGTTTGGTTTATATGATGTCTAATTGATGTATTTAAGTCTTATACATGTTATGTGTTAGTTTTAAGTTGATTTCTTGCATTGGTTTGGGAGTGGGAATGGTTTGAAACCATTCCCCTGTGTATACCCTGTTTTTTCGCCCAGCGGCTTCCCAAATGCCCGTGTGGCCTCCCAGTTCAATCACCAAACGCCCGTTTACAAACCTACTGCCTCACCCAAGCCTTTCCAAACGCCCGTTTAGGTTTCCAGGCCATTTTGAAAACACCCGTTTACCCCTCAAACGAGCTCCGATTGACCTGAATTTTGAACCTACGGAAACCTCTTGAAGCCTAAAATATTTTAAAATTAGAATCACCTCAATATATTTTCTCATTTGTGAGCTACAATCGATTCATTTTGGTGTTGCCACTTTACCGGAAATCTGCATTCATCCAACTCCGGGCCTACGCTATTTCCTCCTCGTTTTGAACTAGAATACGAGTCATATATCATCGGAAAGGTATATTTGTATAATTTCATATCCAATAAACAAAACTCAATTCCAAATTATAGAACTCAAGATATTCCCATTTTTCCACAGCCTATACATTTCCGAAAATTGTCAACTTTTGCTAAACTTCGCCAAAACCTTTTTTCTTGCGTTCCTTTCACCCTTTTGACTCCCGTATGTGAATTGTATGAGTTGTATGCTTACTTAATTGTTAATTATGCTCTTATGTGACACTCCATGCTGCATAATTGCTTTTATATGACTTATATGCATAACAACTTAACGTTTTATGACTCGTAATCTGCCGTAAGACTTGTTTATGCTTGAACATGGGTTATCAATTATTTGATTGACTATATGAGTGCATTACAATCTATGTGTGCATTCCATCATATCTTCTGCATATTATTCATTTGTCGTGTGTCGTATTTGGTCCATATAGTGTCTAAGTCTTGGGCTTTCGTGTTTTCTTTTCAAACAAGGTTGCAGGTGTCGAGCCCGAGGCCTAGCTTTGTCCGCTTTCACTCTTTTTTTCTTTTCAAGCACAAGGTGAGGTTTAGGATTTTGTATAGTTATCGACCTAAAGCCTTTATGTGATGTTTTCGAGCCTCGCATGTGACTATATATTATATATATAGCTAAATAAGTGTTGAATATGATATGTTTATGACCTTATGAAACAACTTTGTTTTGAAAAGTTAATTATGAAGGCATATGTAAGCTATTTTGCAAAGTTTGGTTATGTTTAAGTTCGGTAGCGATTTATGAATGAAAGGTTATATGAATGATATGTGTGTGTGGATCCAAGGAGCTATGGGTAAGGAGCCCTCGGGAAGGTATTAGGCCGTCGAGGTAAAGCCTGTGCATAGTTTCCATCCGGAGTATCACGTGCGACCTCGGGTGTAGCGACCGGAGCGACGAGCCACCACATCCCCCGCACCTAGCCCTGAACCCACATATGAAATAGAAATCCATACATGAGTCCAAGACTAAGCGAACGAGAACCTACACACACACGCTAAGCCAGGCGGAGCTAAGACAAGACCAGAGCGCGCAAAATAATATTAATGCGGAAGCAAATAATCAAATCCAGGAAGATAAATCCACAAAATATACAAAATAGAAATTTATACATAATTCATTAACCGAATGATAACATATACCTACTACAATCTCCACAATCGAATCATATACTAAAGCACGACTGAATGCAAATGAAAATGCAATTCGAACTAGAAGACTTGAACCCGACCGACTCAAGACTCCGCCTAGCACGCCCAACCTGCAAACTGAAGAGTTGAAAGGAGAGGGTCAGTCCACCGACTGAGTGAGGGGGCTGAACTCACACATACTATACATAATAAGGAGCAGAGCACGTATCAAAAGAAAGATTATGAACCGGGAGTAGGGTTTTGCATACCAAAACTATTTTCAAATCAAACTTATACATATCTTATCTTATTCATAACTTAACAAACTGAGCATACTCATATCTTATTAAAAGAGAAAGCTCCTATCCCATTTCATAATTAACATAACAGATCATAATCATATACCCGGCGAGTACGGGTCTCCTACCTTACTTCCATATCGTATCATAACAGAAAACAAACAAATATCATAAACAATCCAACCCCAACACCATGTAGTTCGGGGAGCAAACCCTCACTACTCATACAGATACAAACACACACGGGGTAGCTAACCCACACTGTGCCTTCCCCGGTTATCCACCGAGGGCTCAAGATAACACGCCTTCCCAACCTCCATAGGTCGCACATGAATATCTCAAATGAGAACGTGCACAGGGGTCATAACCGGCGACCCCATGGTCGTCCCGGGTCTCCCTTACCCACGTCTCGGGGCCCAACACACCAGAACATAGCATAACAGAACAGATCATAACTCGCTACACACCAAACTTATCATATCGTATCAAAATCATACTTACATACCTTATCGAAGCATACCTTACCTTGCAACTTAGCATATGCTATAGACGTACCTCTTCGTGTCATCCTAATCCGTAGCTAGCTTGAAGACACGTGGTTTGGAGCATAGCCTCGTTGCAAAACATTTCAAGCTTACATATGCTCGTATATATAATTCGAAAACCTTTAATCGTATGACAAATTCATAAACATATCATATAAACACATATCTATTATATAAATATATTAGAATAATCACACGCAGGATTGAAAACGAGCACAGAGGGTTGTAGGTCGCTGTAACTAAAACAAAATCCTAAAACCTCACCTTTTACCAAGGCTGCTCACGAACGAGCGTTGACGACCAAGAAGAAGCTTAAATGGTGGAACCGACTCCTCCGAAACTCAACTCTGAGAAAACGAACATAAACTTAAGACTTAGACTCAATCATGGACTACTTAGACGCACGACGATGCATATGAATGCAGATGAATGAAATGAATACAAATAAAATGCAAGAATGCATCATCTAAATCACTTAAGTTCAAAGTTCGTATAAAACGTATCAAATAAATTCATAAACGTAATTCCTAAAATATAACAATTAATTTAAATTATAAAATCAAATTTAGATCACACATTTCATACATAAGAATTCATATAAAATCATAGGATCACCTTTAATTTAAAACCTCAATTTAAATCATTTACAATCATTTAATTAAACATATAACATAATATATATACATACACGTGTGGCAGCCCAAAAACAAACATTTAAAATCACAAATGAATATCATACCATTCAAGCAAAGTTACACTTAATTAAGCCATGCATTGTCACGTTACTACCATGCAACGTCCACAACTAATCATGCAAAATAGGATGGAAAAGGTTAAACATGAAAAAGGGAAAAAAAAAATGGCAACTACAGATTCATCTCTCCGCCCAGGGGAGATTTTCTTCTTTAAAGTACCCTCCCGGGTACTTTGATGCAGAAACTCTCTGCAGCACATACCCGGCCGGGTACTTTTCTTGAAGAAAATCTCCCCGACCGGGGAGACAGTTCAGAGACGGAAATGGCAGAAAAATGCCTCTGTTCAGCCCTGCAACTCACACTACTTGTAACATCCCGATCGTCCGATTTATAAGGTACGCCACGTTTCAACCTTTTAATGTGTTTAATTGTGTGATTTTATATTTTTCGTGGCCCTATTTTGAACTCTTTTAGAGTTTAGGGGCCCCTTTGTAATTTTCTCTTTTTAGGGGTTTTTCGGTCATTTATCGTTCGAACGAGATTTTGCCCTTTTGACCCCTTCAACGCGTTCGGGGCATCGAAATGAGTCCGTAGACTCTGAGTTTGCCCAATTCTGACGTCATTTGCCCCTTCTACCGTTCGTTTCTCGCGCGAGGACCCGGGATAAAACACCCGGATCCTCGTTTAACGTGGCATAACGCAGCAGACTTCAGTCTCTCTCTCTTCTCCCGCGATTCAGCACTGTTCACACATACTCACGGTGTGTTTTCACACACAACCCAAACTCGCTCGTTTCTCGACGGAATTCGACGATCCAATAGTCCATTTCGATGAGCTCGACGACGCGGTCACAACCGTACCAAGAACTCGACCAACCGACGACCGAAGGCGGAGTTATCGGTGATTTTCAGTCGCGATTGGAGGAGGTGGCGGAGCAGCCACTTCGCCGCCCTTTCGCGGCGGCTTCCAACGATCCTCCGGCGACACGCGTCCCAGACCCATGGAGAAGGCTTCACGGCGTTTCTTCTAACGTAGGCGGCGCCGCCATCGGGACGGCGGTTGGGCCGCACGCGCCGGCCGAAGCTCGCGGCGGCGGTGGCGCGACACTGTAGCGACGGGTTTCATCGCCTTCCGGCGGCTTTTTCGGACCAAGGTTAGTGTTTACCAAGGTTTTCGACTACCCCGAGTTCATTTCCGGCTTCGTTTTCACCCAATTCTGGCCGTAGGTGGTGGTTCCGGGGAGGTGTGCGGCGACAGAAACTTCAACGGCCAACGGGGGCCTTTTCCGGCCATCTTTTGGCCTCGGGCCCTTCACGAAAGTTGTTCGGAACGACGAGAACTAGTGGTTTATGATCACACGACTCCTGATTCGGCCAATTGGCGGCGGATCGCGGCGGCACAGTGGCGGTGCAGCGGCGGCGCCACCTCCGGGGATTTTTCCGGCTAGAAAGCTTAGGGCTTTCGTAAAGCTCGTCACGGGTAAGCCGATGCCTCTTTCGGATCTCATTTTGGTTCACCGGTTTGAAAGTAATTGAAGTTTGAAGATTATAGGGTTTTCGTATTCTTGGATTTTAAATTGGAGACAATGGGCTTGGAATTTGTAGAAATTTATCGAGGAATTGGATTGAGCACGACGAATCCTTGCACGGGCGATTTTTCGGGATTTTTCCGACACGTTCCGGCGGTGGCCGAGCGGCGGCCCGCCACTGTTCCGGCGGCTCCGGTAGCGGCGATCCGGCGGGCTTCGGACAGAATGTCCGTCTCGTTATGGTGAGTCCGTTGCCACTTTTCGTTCGTTAATCGGACACTCGGTTTATTTTCTGTGAATTTATTTGTATAATTATGAATATTTAATTATTTGTTCTAATTGTAATTTAATTGCGATTTGCTTGACTTATCGATTTATATGAACTCCGATGTGTACGAAATCTTACAATTAATGAAATGTGATATGCATTGACGCTTTGAATTGTAAATTGAACCCCGTTATGTCAAAATTGTATTAGTTGTTAATTGTTTAAAATGTAATTCGTACTTGTATGTTCGATAAATTGATGAATACGCATTGCTTGGTATTTGAAAATATGTAATGAATTATGAATGTATAAACTTATGAATTGTTGTTGATATTAGTTTCGTTTCATGCCATTTGGGTATAATTCTTGTACAAGGGGTGTTTACGTAAATTTTTAGAAAATACAAATTTGTATAACTTGAATTAATTGAACCTTATCATTTGAAAACGATGAAGCTAATTTTGATTTAAGTAGAAGTTGAATTAGCATGCCTTGGATGATTAATTTGAGACTTTTGCAATTAAAGTTTAATTACCTAAATTGAATTTGGATTTAATATGTAATGCATGAATTGAATATGTAAAATATGAATTGTATGAATTGAGTAGGGTTAGAATTTGATTTGTAACCTCGTGAAATTTGTATGAATTAGGAAGCATGCTATTATGATTTATTGGATTTATTAATATGTGTCAATTGATATGAAAGGTGCTACGTGAATTTGCATGAAATGAATAATATGATTTGTCTTGCCTTTCAGTTTCCCTAATCTGCATTAATTGTGCGTATGAACCTGCCTTAATGTTTTGTTTTGCATAGAATTAATATGAATTTGAAACCTGCTTATGTGATTGCATTTCGTAAGTGCTTGAGCATTGTAGTGCGTCTCTGTGTAGTTGTCTGAGTTTGAGTCTGAGCCCTGTGTTGTGTTTGTGTGTTCAGTTGGTTCAGGTGCACCCGGGGTGGTGACAAGTGAGTCGTGTAGGTTCCGGGGTGGACCTTCTGCTTTGTGTTCGGCTGTGTTTGGTACCAGGTGAGGTTAGGATATAGTTATACCCTATTGCAACGTGCCCGTTTTCGAATGCATGCGGTTTATAAGCCTTATGTATATGTAGATATGTGTGAAGTACGTATTTTACTGGTTTTGTCATATGATTTGATTTGAAAAGTACGAATCGCTATGTATAAGCCTATGTATGCTTTGTCTCAGTTCTGTTATGATTTCGAGATCAGTCTGCGTGATATGTAAGTACGATATGATAAGTGCGATATGCATGAGGTATGTTCGTCTGTCTGTGTGTGTGAGTATAAGTTTCGTCTGGTAAGTGTGATAAGTTTAGGCTTTGTTTCGTTTGTATCGGATTCAAGCAAGTCTCCGATTTTCTGTTGGTTTTGATCTGTTTGGGCCCCGGAGTTGCAGGTAAGGGAGACCCGAGACGACCATCGGGGTCGCCAGTTACGACCCCTGTGCACTTCTCCACCAACGGGAGACTTAGTTCTCCTATGCCGACGGAGCGCATTTTGGCTGGTCGTCGAAGGAACCGGGCGGGATCCTCCGGTTCACATGTTTCGTTCTGTGGTGGGTTGAGAGGGGCACCTCTCTTCCCCAAACGGTGTGGAGGTGGGATTGATTTATGATTCGTTTTGTGTTTTGCTTCGTCTTTGTTTCTGGAGTAAGTGTGTTCTGTCTGTCGGTCTGTCATAAGTTCTTGAAACGGGGGTAGATTGTTAAATTAAGATAAAAATTGATATACTTTTAAGTTAATAAGATATGCTCCGATATGTGTGTTAAGTCTGCATGAATCTGAGTTGTGCCTTAAGAAACTTTTGATTTAAGATTTGTTTGGTCTATCTGATAAGTCTCCCTATATGTATATTATCACGGGAAAATGTTTTGGCGTGCAAAAACTAACCCCGGGTTCACGAACGTCGCTTCTTCTTTGTGTTGTGCTCTATATATATGGATAGTGTGCGTGTGTCAGCCCCTTGCTCAGTCTTTGGACTGACCCCTCCCTTTTTATGTTTTAGTTCGCAGGCTTTGCTTTGGAGGTCGTTGGAGTTCGTGCTAGGCGGCTGTGTGTCGGGTCTGTCGAGTCTGTGTCCATCTGTTTAAGTTTATTAAGTTCTGGCTCTGGTTTATGATTTGTAAATGTTATATAAGATATGTTTGTGCAGGTTTGCATTTATGATTTGAATTTATGGAATTCGGGACAGGTTAGGACAAGTGCTCGGATTAGTTGAACCTGTGGTGAATATATGATTGCTCGGGACAGGTTAGGACAGGTTTGCTGGATTAGTCGAACCTGTTTAGTTGATTTTGATGTTTGTATGGTACTGTGTGTTTAAGGTATGAAAGTTTTTGTAAGTTGGCATTTCGTACTACTTCCGCTGTCATGTTTTGCATATTTTCTTTTGTACAGGGTTAGATACCGCCTAGCTAGTGCGTGTGTTTTTGTTTGTCACCCGTTCGCTGTGACTTGGTGCGTGTGGGGACCTTCCATTTCGTACACGTGTCGAGTTATAGTGCGGGGGTGTGGTGCCTCATGTGCGGGGTGTTACACTACTCCTCAACCACAGCCTCAAGGCATGATAAGGCAGCAAATATCAGCAGCAATTCAGCACATAAACCTCCTTAAACCAGTTGAAAACGAATAGCAGCAGTTAAGGAAAGGAAATGGCACCAATTCATACATATAACTCAACAAAAACTCAAGTATATTAATGGTATCTCACCCATAACACAACTACCACCAAAGTCAGGTATATCCAACAATAAATGAAGCATAAATGATCAATATTCCAGCTCCAATTCAAGCAAAACACCAAGGAATGAGATGGAATTCAAAAAAAAGAATATAAACCTAACTATTCATGTCTTGAATCAAAACTATATCAAACATGGATGAAAATCAGATTCTCTTGGATTAAAATGACCACTTAATCATGTACATATCAAATACAAGCTTACCCTTTGAAGATGGTGAAGGAAAATGAAGATTAGAGCTCAAATTCTCTCTTAGGCACAAAGTGACGGGAATGGGGTGTTGCTGCTCCAAAACTCAGATATTTCTCCATCTTTTCTTGCACAAACCAAGATGAGGGAAGCAAGGGTTGATAATATATTGAGTTGGTGAAAAGTGGGTCCAAGTTTCACATGAAAAGGTTAAAAGATGAGGGACTTATGTGTAAATTAGTGAAAGGTGGTCATATGTGCGCGAGTCAGTTTTCCGGGCAAATTTCGGAGTATCAAATGGGTTTAGAAAAATATGAGGATAGGTTTCTTAGCTTGAAAATCTCGTTACGAGTCCGGCGCCACTTCCGAAATTCGAATCCGAATTCCCGAGCTCAAGTTATAAATTCCGGAACACAAGGTGCGCTAAAACTAGTTAGGCCCTCGAGTCCCCAAAACCAATAAAATGGTGCGTTACCATTTCAAATAAGTCCGAAAATGTAAAACGAGCACATGAACAAATTCATAACTCACAAATCTCGAACATATCAGAAAAGCACGAAAATTCGATCTCAAATCGAACACAAACGCAACACATTTCTACCCATAAACATATTATTCAAATAATTAAAACTAATTTTCAAGAAATAATACATAAAATAAAATTAACTTAAATTAAACGAATTAAAAATAAATAAAATTTTGTTAAAAAGGAAAATTCCAATTAGGTCCAAAACTTTCAAGAAGTTTCAATTAAGTTCAAATCTAAGTTTTCAATTAAGTCTACTATTTTTTAAAGTCATACAATTACATACTTAAATCACGTATATCACATAAATTCACGAAATTAGCATACTCGGGAATTAAATTCAAAATAGGAAAATTAAATACAAAAGTTCAGACGTGAAAATTAAATAATTAGAGCATATAAATCACTTAAACAATTAACTCAACGCATAAATTAGATCAAATGAACACTTAAAACGTCGGAAAAACCTCTCGTGACGTCATACCTGGCTTGTCAGAGAGACGGGGTGTCACATCGGGAGCTAAGGAAGGCGTGATATTTCGATGCCTTCGGTGTAAAATCCGGGGAGGACACGTTGTGGGTTAGCTACCCCATGTGAGTTTGTTAAAGTTATAGATGGTTAGGGCCACACGTGGCTCTTCCATCAAAGGTGAGATGGTTGGATGTGTTTATGAATTTTCTGTTTTATTCTAATCTAAGGAGTAAGGTTGGAAGCTCGTACTCGCCGAGCATGTGTTATGATTTGATATAGGACTATGAATTGGAATAGTGTTTATGAAAATGATTTCTAATTATATATGTAAGTTTGTTTTGAAACGTTTTGGATTGCAAAACCTATTCCCGGTTCATGAGTCCACTTTTGGTTATATGCTATGTTTTATATATGTAGGGTGCGGGTGTGCGTTAGTCCCCTCACTCAGTCAGTTGACTGACTCCTCATTTTATCTTTTAGTTGCAGGTACTTTTGGCATGCGCTAGGCGGAGAGTTGTGTCTTCCGAGTCGCACTTGTCGATATAGGTCTTGTTAGGTTGCATATATCTGCCTACACTTTCTATTATGTATGATTATGTCTTGAATACTTGAAGGATTTAAATATCTAGTTTTGATGAGGCCGTGTGGGCCATTGTACAGGTTGATATTTGTCGGTACCTATATGTAAATATGATATGTGTATATGTGTTGGTACCTACAAGTATCTATGATATGCATATAATTACTTGCTTTGGATGATTTTCTTGCTTCCGCGCACTCTTAGTCAGTTTAATTAGCTCCGTCTGGCTTAGTGGGTGAGTTGGTCTTGTAACACCCCAAGCTGTGGGGCACCACACCCCCCCGCACTATGACCCGACACGTGTATGAAATGGAGAGTCCGCACACGCACCAAGTCACAGCGAACGGGTGGCAAACGAAAACACACACACTAGCTAGGCGGTATCTAGCCCTGTACAAATGAAAGAATGTAAAACATGATAGTGGAAGCAGTACGAAAGGCTAACTTTTCAAAAACTTTTCATACAATACGGATGGAAGCATCAAGCATACTTCAAAATCAACTATACGGGTTCAACTAAACGATCGAACCTATCCTATCCTGTCCCAAACAATTACACAACAAGACGGGTTCAACTGGCCCTAGAAACCTGTCCCGAATAATCATATAATCACAATGGGTTCATCTAATCTGAGCACTTGTCCTAACCTGTCCCGAATTTCACACATTCAATTCATAAATTCAAACCTGCACAGAACATATCTTATACAGAATTTGCGAATCATAATTCAGAACAAAATACTTAACAAACTTAAATGAACAGACACAGACTCAACAAACACGACACACCGCCGCCTAGCACGAACTCCAACGACCTGAACCTGCAACAAAAAACATAAAGGGGGAGGGGTCAGTCCAAAGACTGAGCGAGGGCCTACCCACACACACCTACATATATATAGAGCACAACACGTTCCAAATTAAATGGTCATGAATCCGGGATTAGTTTTTGCACGCCAAAACATTTGCTCGTGATAATATATATATAGGATGGCTTATCAAAACATAACGAACAAAACTTAACTTGTACATTGCTCAAAGCATACGTTCAAATTCATGCAGACTTAGCACACATATCGGAGCATTTTATTATTTTAAAAGTATACCAAATTTTATCTTAATTTAAGAATCTACTCCCGTTTTACGAACTTATGACAGATAGACAGAACACTCGGCGGGTACGAGTTCAAATTCCAACCAACTCCTCAGATCATATTTAAATTCAGAGTCAAACATAAATCAGAGTCAGACATACGTACCTCTTCTCCGGGTGATGGAAGGGTTGTACATACCCTAACCATCCACAAACAGTCGAGGGGAGTGCTCAATGCTGCTCAAACCCTCAGGACTCCGTCCTCCACCAATCTCCTGGTGGATTTTGAGTTGATCCTTTCAGACAGATGGAGACTGCACTCGGGAGTAACCCGACGACCCAATGCCGTCCCGAGGCTCCTTCGCACAAATCTCCGGGGCCCAATTCAAATTGTTCAAAAGTTCAAAGTTTCAAAAGTTCAAACCCTGCTACAGACAGACAGACAGACATATTTCATGCATATCGTACTTATCATATCGCACGTACATGTCACACACTGACCTCGAAATCATAACAAAACTGAGACTAAGCATACATAGGCTCATATATAGTGTTTCGTACTTTTCAAATCAAATCATCTGATAAAACCAGCAGAATACGTACTTCGCACATATCTACATATACATAAGGCTTATAAACCGCATGCATTCGAAAACGAGTATATTGCAATAGGGTATAACTATATCCTAACCTCACCTGGTACCAAACAAAGCTGAAGACACCGCAAACGGTCCACCCCGGAACCAGCACGACCACAAGTCACCACCCTGGGTGCACCCATCTCAACTGAACACACAAAACACAACACATAACTCAGACTCAGACAACCACACAGAGATGCACGACAGGTGCTCAAACACTTAAGAAATGCAGTCACATAAATAAGGTTCAAATTCATATTAATTACATGTCAAAGAAAACATTACCTAGTTCAATCAAATCATGTTAAATATTGGGACATGTTTATAGGCACAATTAATGCAGATAAAAGAAATTGAAAGGCAATGTAAATCACATAATTTCATATCAATTCATATATTACAAATTCAAATAAATCATATAATAGCATGCTACGAATTCATTTAAATCCACGATGTCACAAGCAAATTCCAATTAAGTCATATAATCATTCAAGGTCTAATATAATTTTCCGATGCATAACAAATTCATATATATAATACATAATAGATTAAGTTCCAATTTACGTGATTAAACTTTAATTCAAAGTTTCAAGGTTAGACATAATAACTTCTATAACATAATCGCGATTAGCATATTTATTTACCAAGTGACAAGGTTTAATTAATTCAAGTTATACAAATTTACATTTTCATGAAAATTACACATACACCCTTTAAAGTTAGACAAATAGCTCAAATTTTACATGTCGGGATTCAAATTGCAAATCAAAACATCCGTATATATCAAATTACATTTTATACATGTTTTCATATACATTGGAATTCATTTCGATCGACAATTCAAGCATATGGCAATTAATTTGCATTTAAAACAATTAAATCAAATATGTCCCAAATACACAAAGAAATTCGCAACAAATAAACCGAGTGTCCAATTAACAAACGGAAAGTGGCATTGGACTCACCACGACGAGGCGGACAAACTGTCCAAAGGTCATCGGAGCGCCGCCGCCGAAGCTACCGGAACAGTGGCCGGCCGCCGCCGGAACGTGCCGGAAAAATCCCGAAAAATCACCCGTGCAAGTACTCCTTGTGCTCGTTCCAATTCCTCAATCAATTTCTAAAAATTCCAAGCCAAACGTCTCAAATTTCGGATCTAAGAACACGAAAACCCCAAATCTTCAAATCCAAATTACTTCCAAACCGGTGAACAAAAATCGAATCCGTAAAAGGCATTGTCTTACCCGTGACGAGCTCTTCAAAAGCCCTAAGCTATTCGCTGGGAAAAATCCCCGGAAACCACCGCCGTCGCGCGCCGCCTCTTCTGTCGGTAACCGCCATCTCCGGCCACTTTTAGCTCAAACCAACACCGGAATCGGACTCAGGGGGTCGAAAGCAGTCGAAAACAGTCAAGGGTTGTCGGAAAAATCGCCGAAAACACGCCGGGATTAGGCGCTACAGTAACGCGTCGTCGTCCGTGTCCACTACAGGTGGTACGTGTACCACTGTCCAACGGCCGTTGGTCGCGCCGTCAACGTCAAAAGGAATGCCGGGAACTCTTCTTGCTGGCTCTGGGGCACGTGCACAAAAAGGTGGCCAGAAACTACCGCGGGACGCCGTCGAAGTCGCGGTGGTCCGACACCCCCGCCGCTGTGACTAAAAATGGAGGAAAAAGTCCGCCTCCACTTGTCGTCGGGCCACGTTCTTGGTACGGTTGTGACCACATCGTCGAGCTCCTCGAAATGGACTATTCATTCGTCGAATTTCATCGAGAAACGGCCAAGTTTGGAGTTATGTGTGTGTTTACACCGCGAGTGTGTGTGAACAGTGACTGAATCGCGGGAGAAGAGAGAGAGGTGGAGTCTGCTACGTTTTTGGCACGAATTACGAGGATACGGGTATTATATCTCAGGTCCTCGTACGTGAAAACGATCGGAAAAAGGGGTTAATGACTCAGAATTGGGCAAACTTAGAGTCTACGGACTCGTCTCAATGCCTCGAACGCGTTCAAGGGGTCAAAAACTCTATCGAACGAGAAATGACCGGAAAACCCCTAAAAAGAAAAAATTACAAAAAGACCCCTAAACTCTAAAAGAGATCAAAATAGGGCCACGTAAAACACAAAATCACATAATTAAACACATAAAAGGTTGAAACATGGCGTACCTTATACGTCAAACGAACGAGATGTTACAGGTCTCGCGTTCGTTAAGATTCGGATTCGGGTACGAACTTCCCATTTCGTAACCGGGTTTGGATCTTGGTGCGGGGGATGTGGTCCTTACGGTTGGGGTGCTACATCCTTAAGTGGTATCAGAGCCCCAGGTTACAAAACCGGGGTTCAGTGCTGTGTTGTGTCTGTCTAGGTCGAACGACATAGGACAATTTGGTTATTTGAACATATGCATCAAGATTTGCTACGCTATGCATTTGAAATTTCTATCATTTTGTTGAATTTATACTACGTGATGCATTACATTTCTTTGGTGTTCTTTTCTAATTTATTTTATGATATAACCACTTACTAATCGGCATGCATCTATCTACATTGAAGTTTGTTGAGATTTTCTGGATGCCGCCATGTCGACAACACCACAATCAACCTTCAGACCAATATCCGCGCAACCAAGGACAGTCATCAACCGAGTTGACACCCATGAATCCAATAGCAATGTTATACAGAGAGTTTAGGACCTTTAATCCTTCGTGATTCGGGGGAAAAGATCAAATTCGGGCTGGAGAATGGCTCTCAGAGGTAGAGAGTATATTTGAAGTGTGGCCTTGCAACCCTCAAAACATGGGTCGTCTTGTTACACTACTTCTACATGGACAAGCGAAGCAATGGTGGTTAGAGGTTTCTCAAAAATTAGGGGTAACAAGCGAGGAGTGGACATGGGACGTGTTCGTCTTGGAATTTAGAAAGAGGTACATGTCGTGTGCTATACGAAACAAAAGGTTTGAGGAATTCCTTTCGCTAAAATAAGGAGATAAGATGGTCGCGGAATATATGGAAGAGTTCGAGAGATTAGGCATGTCTGTACCCTATATTATGGGCAATGACAGGATGACAGCTAGACACTTCATGGATGGCCTCTGGGAAGAATTCAAGATGGTTTTAACTGAAGAAGATATGAGCACGTGGGATAAGGCCACGGAGAAAGTTTTAAGGGTTGAAGATTCGATCCTAGCAAAAGGAAAAGGAGAAGAGGTATCGGGGCTTAGAGTTGAGCCGAAATTATGCACAAATATACAAGTGAAAGAAAAACCCCATCAACCTAGAACTCGAGCTAAGAGAATCTGTGGAAAGGAACACAAGATCGAGAATACTTCAAAGTCGGGGAAAAGGCTGTAATTGTGCACTTATTGTGGAGGGACCACCCACACCTATAAAACATGTTGGGACAGATTAAAGATGTGCTATGTTTGCGGATCAGCGGAGCACAAGATCGCCGATTGTGATCGATCGAAAGCCAACAAACAATGAATTTGGGGTCAACAGCTTCAAATTGGAAATCAATACGGACCCAAAAATCGAGGTAATCACATTCATGGCACGTGCATTCATACCACATTTAAGAATTTGTAATTAATACCTTCCGTGCCATAATTGCTAATCATTGCTAAGCGCTAATTAATTGTTATTATGTGCTTGAGTGACAACTATGTGACACATCTCATTTTGATACTTTGACCCGCCATGCATATTTAGTGTTTACTTTTAGAGTGACGTTTCCTTTATATCATCAAGATTGGTCCAACAAAGTTAGAAGAGATGGATTGATGAAGAGGGTTGATTTGATGAATCTATGTACAAGGTTGAAGATTTTGAAAATTGGTGCGTGCGTCGAAGAAGAGTTAAATTTCAAAGGGGTTTATTTTCGAGAATAAGGCATGCATAATCAAAGATTCGGACTCGAGGAATAATGAAAGTGTTGGAAATTGCTCTTGGAGAATAATTAAGAAGATACTCAGGAATCTCACTGAAGGTTGTAATCCAAGTAAGCACAAACTGTGTTGCAATCAGGGTTCGGCTCAAGATCTAGTGAATAAAGGTGTTCAATCATAAATTCGAAACATAATGATAGAGTCATCATTCAACCGCGCCTTTGGAAAAAGAAAACCAATGAGATTACTAGTGGATTTCGGTTGAACTTTTAAAGAACTTTAAAGGAAAGAAATGAAGTTGAGGGAGGTTATCGGACCAAGGGTGAGATAGTCAAGAGCAACATCAATCATGGGGAGAAATAACTCTTTGAGAAAAATTTATGAAGTACATTGATGAGAGAATTGGGTTTTCGGGGCGACTAAAGCACTGAGTAAATTGAATCATGCAAACGAATATCTCCAAGGAATGAAGAAAACTAAGAAAAAGCTACGAAGATAATTTGGACGCACTTTTCCTAAAATTCAAAGGAGAAATGAAGGTTGTTAACCGGGTGAGAATCGACACATTACTTGAGAAAGTCTTGGCGGGGAGGAACTATATTGGTTACTAGACAAGACCCCTTTTCTTAGAATTTCTATGAAGAAACATTCGAGTGAAGGAATTCGAGCCATGAGGTTGATGACGGGGTATTGGATTCACAAATCATACCAAGCTCATAGTGGCTAACCGGAAATCGAGAAGCTTAAATTCTTTGGAACAAGAATAAGACCGAGAACACTCAAGGGTGGAGGATTGGATCGGAGAAATTGCCAAGGATTGAAAACAACCGTGGGATGATAATGAGGATGATATTTGAAGTATAAGACACATCGGGAATACTTTTAGGATTAGGGATTATAATTCGAGCTACTAAAGTTTAGTTTGAGCAATCGAGAAGGTTGAGTATATTTTGTGGTGAAGAATAAATGGATTGGAAGAATATCGAGTGTACACCCAAGATTGGAACTTCGGACCATGGCGGTTACCAAAGATGGGAAAATGGATCGTGGAATGAAAACCGGGTGGTAATTGGCGTATTAAACGAAGAATCAAGTGTCTAAATGGAAGATTCCCAAAACAACGGTGAACGGTACACCAAACATCCACGGCATATGCATACATGCAACTTTTATTTAAATAATTTCATGTTGTTATATGCCTTGATCACTAATTGTATTAGTTGCTTTTGTATGATACTCGATGTATTTGATATTCCCTACCTGTTCCTTGTGTTGTTGTTGTATGATTGTTTATTTGATTTTTGTTTTGGGGGCTTTAGAGGTTTTCGTTCTTTGTGTTTGAGAGACGGGGTTCTCTCGTTGTTTGCCCAAGAGATGGGGTTCTCTTATTTGTTGCTTGAGAGACGGGAAATCTCTCATTTGTTGTTCTTTACCTGTTTAGCTTGCCTCTGGCGTCAGTTTAGACTTTCGATTGCTTAGGTTTTGGTGAGTTAAGGGTCGTGACTTAATAGCAATTGAAGACCCTTGTTCCTTGAAGACCTTCCCCGAACTAATCCCTGACGGGGAGTTGCTAACCCGCGTGGGATGAACATGGGAAAGTTTGTTTAGAAGTTCAGACTCGAGGCTTTGGACCTGAGGACAGGTGCTTCTTAAGGGGGAGAGGTTGTGACGCCCCGATTTTCAAGTTACTCAGGTACGCGCGCCACGAGTGAGAGTTTGAGGGTTAGGAACTTTCTTTTCCTTTGTATGTGTATTTAATTTTAATTTTGATTATGTGACTTATATGATTTAATTTATTATGTTATTTAAATTCGTTTATAATATGCTTACTTGCTAATTAAGTGTTTTATTTGGTTCATGTACTTATTTGAAATTATATGAAATCCTTGGGACTCTTTTCAACTTTGAATTTAGACCAAATTGCCAACCTATCAAATCTTGGCACCCTAATTCAATCACTTAAATTCTTGGAGGGCTTGGTTGCAATTTCACCCTTTTCTTCCCCTACTTTGATCGATGTAATATATACATACATATATACACATTCTCTTCTCATTTTCACTCCAAGAAACAAAGCAAGAACCTCCATTTCTCTCCCTCTCCATTCGGTCCAAGTGAGGAAGCAAGAGGCCAAGTATTTTCTTTTATTTTCTTCAAGGAATCAAGCTCAAGATCCTCTTCTCTTCTTCCCTTTCATTTTCTTCCATTTCCAAGGTATGATTTGTTGCGTGTGGGATTGATATCTTAAGGGTTTTTTAGGTTTTATGAACTATATGAACTCCATGATTTGAAATGAAATATTTGTGAAGTATATGAGTTGATTGATGTATATATATCAAGATTTACATGGAACTTGAAGCATAGATGATCATCTTCATTTTCAAGGGTTTCCTTGGCATATTTGATTGGATCAAAGCATGTTTCTTTGGTTTATATGATGTCTAATTGATGTATTTAAGTCTTATACATGTTATGTGTTAGTTTTAAGTTGATTTCTTGCATTGGTTTGGGAGTGGGAATGGTTTGAAACCATTCCTGTGTGTATACCCTGTTTTCCCTTGTTTTTTTGCCCAGCAGCTTCCCAAACGCCCGTGTGGCCTCCCAGTTCAATCACCAAACGTCCGTTTACAAACCTACTGCCTCACCTGAGCCTTTCCAAACGCCCGTTTGGGTTTCTAGGCCATTTTGTAAACGCCTGTTTACCCCTCAAACGAGCTCCGATTGACCTGAATTTTGAACCTACGGAAACCTCTTGAAGCCTAAAATATTATCCAATTGGAATCACCTCAATATATTTTCTCATTTTTGAGATATAATTGATTCATTTTGGTATCGCCACTTTACCGAAAATCTGCATTCATCCAACTTCGGGCCTACGCCATTTCCTCCTCGTTTTGAACTAGATTACGAGCCATATATCATCAGAAAGGTCTATTTGTCTAATTTCATATACAATAAAAAAAACTCAATTCCAACTTCTAGAATTCAAGATATTCCCATTTTCCCACAGCCTATACATTTCCAAGAATTGTCAACTTTTGCTAAACTTCGCCAAAACCTTTCTTCTTGCATTCCTTTCAGCCTTTTGACTCCCGTATGTGAATTATATGAGTTGCATACTTACTTAATTTTTAATTATGATCTTATGTGACACTCCATTCTTTATAATTGCTTTTATATGACTTATATGCATAATAACTTAACGTTTTATGACTCGTAACGTGCTGTAAGACTTGTTAATGCATGAACATGGGTTATCAATTATTTGATTGACTATATGAGTGCATTCCATCATATGTTATGCATATTATACATTTTCCGTGCGTCGTATTTGGTCCATATAGAGTCTAAGTCTTGGGCTTTGTGTTTTTTTTTTCAGACGAGGTTGCAGGTATCGAGCCCGAGGCCTAGCTTTGTCCGTTTTCACTCTTTTTTTCTTTTCAAGCACAAGGTGAGGTTTAGGATTTTGTATAGTTATCGACCTAAAACCTTTATGTGACGTTTTCGAGCCTCGCATGTGACTATATATTATATATATAGCTAAATAAGTGTTGAATATGGTATGTTTATGACCTTATGAAACAACTTTGTTTTGAAAAGTTAATTATGAAGGCATATGTAAGCTAATTTGCAAAGTTTGGTTATGTTTAAGTTCGGTAGCGAGTTATGAATGAAAGGTTATATGAATGATATGTGTGTGTGGATCCAAGGAGCTATGGGTAAGGAGCCCTCCGGACGGTATTGGTCCGTCGAGGTAAAGCCTGTGCGTAGTCTCCATCCGGAGTATCAAGTGCGACCTCGGGAGCTTAGGTAGGCGTGATATTTCGATGCCTTCGGTGTAAAATCCGGGAGGACACGTTGTGGGTTAGCTACATCACGTGAGTTTGTTAAAGTTATAGATGGTTAGGGCCGCGCGTGGCTCTTCCATCAAAGGTGAGATGGTTGGATGTGTTTATGAATTTTCAGTTTTATTCTGATCTAAGGAGTAAGGTTGGAAGCTCGTACTCGCCGAGCATGTGTTATGATTTGATATAGAAATTATGAATCAAAATAGTGTTTATGAAAATGATTTCTAATTATATATGTAAGTTTGCTTTGAAACGTTTTGGATTGCAAAACCTATTCCCGGTTCATGAGTCCACTTTTGGTTATATGCTATGTTTTATATATATAGGGTGCGGGTGTGCGTTATCCCCTCACTCAGTCAGTTGACTGACCCCTCATTTTATCTTTTAGTTGCAGGTACTTTTGGCGTGCACTAGGCGGAGAGTTGTGTCTTCCGAGTCGCACTTATCGATATAGGTCTTGTTAGGTTGCATATGTCTGCCTACACTTTCTATTATGTATTATTATATCTTGAATACTTGAAGGATTTAAATATCTAGTTTTGGTGAGGCCGTGTGGGCCATTGTACAGGTTGATATTTATCGGTACCTATATGTAAATATGATATGTGTATATGTGTTGGTACCTATAAGTATCCATGATATGCATATAATTACTTGCTTTGGATGATTTTCTTGCTTCTGCGCACTCTTAGTCAGTTTAGTTAGCTCCGCCTAGCTTAGTGGGTGAGTTGGTCTCCCGTTCGCTAAGATTCGGATTTGGGTACGGACTTCCCATTTCGTAACCGGGTTTGAATCTTGGTGCGGGGGATGTGGTCCCTACGGTTGGGGTGCTACATATACTTTATTCCTTCTGTTGTTTGAATTTTTTTAATATAATTTGTTATTTATTTTTATTTATTTTTTTATAAAGTTTTGTAGAATCTTTTTTTTTGGGTCTTATTTGTAGAATCTTTTCGTTTTCATTCAAAATGTAAAAGTTATATTCACTTTGGGTTGATTTACTTTGAAAGAATATGGAGGGTCTACTATTTAGTATGCCATAAGCTACCATTTACTTTGAAAGAAATACGATCTTCTATTTTCTTGGAGCCCCATGATAACAATGGAATGGACAAGACTACCAGGGAGCTACTAATTAATCCACCACTTATTGATGAGATGTAATTACCCTCCTAGCCCTAAAAAACACTTCTAATTTTTTGTCCTCTTTGACACGTCATAGCCTTAAAGTTGAAATGTGGCTGAATTTTTGGGAGAGATAAACTTTTCCCTCCGAAATTTTCCGCCTTCCTTTGAGATTAGAATTTTCACCTCTGCATATACATTTATTTTTGGGTTTATGATATTGTATTGCTCTTTGAAGTTTTTTTGTTTCGCTGCCGCTGTATTTCTCCGTCCAACGTCAATTGGTAAGGGCTAATCCATACTTTTTTTTTTTTTTTTTTTTTTTGTGCCGTAACGAACTAATTTTATATTTCCCAATTCTTGCCCTAATGTTCTCATCAAAACTAAAATTTGATTGCAGTAGCGCCTCATATCCGAGATGAGGCACTTTCTCAGTATCTGGTTCTGCTACTGCTTTGCTTGGGTTCTAGCATTGAGCATTCAAGGTATGTTTTAGTCTAACTGAAATGTTTGAGTACAAGGAAACTGTCGTTATTTGCGCTGTGATATGCATACATGTGAATTTTCTCTACAATTGTTGTCTTTTAGATGTTATTTTGGGTAGATGTTGTGTTGAACTGTTAAATATGGGTCGTCGTTTCGATGTGGCTTAAATTGATTTGAATTCAGCTGCTTAATATCTTTGAAAATGTGCCTGTGTTTGTTGTGGACTGAACAAGTTATAGTTTTTTACATTGGCCATAGTAAAAAGGAACAGGTATGGACCCGAAGAAGACACTAGTCATTGTTGAATTGCTCCGTTTCTATCTGGTTATGCTCTGGGTGAAGATTTTAGTGCTATCCTTGGTTAGTAAGAGAAAAAGGCATAGGATCAACTTTGATGGTAATGATTAGTACAGTTTGAAAGATAGAATCCCAAAAAGAGTGAAATACATGGTAAGACTAACTAAAACCTCAGAACGAAAGTGCAGCAAGCAGCTCCGTATGGGAAGAGATGCATTTGGCCGGTTGTGTATGATACTCCGTCAGGTGGGAGGTTTGACGGATAGCAGACATGTTACTGCAGAGGAACAAGTGTGTTTGTTTTTTAGTGTGTTAACGCATCACAAAAAGAATTGCACGGTTGAATTTGACTTCCAACGATCCAGGCGTACTGTATCAATTTGTTTCGACAAGATACTTATGAGACATTTGTCGTCAAACCTACCCCCGTGGAGCCCGACAGCACGGACCCAACATGGAAATGGTTTGAGATAAGATTTATTTATTTTTAGTTCTTCTCTTTGAACCCATATCATTTTATTTTAATTCTAATTGTCATACTTAAATCTGATTTATTATTCTAGGGCTGTTTGGGCACGTCAGAAGTATTAGTGCTTGAAAGTGAAAAAGGTAGATATCGGCAGTCACGTCCCGTGTCCGCAGACCCGTTGGACGCGAGCGAAAGTCTCCAAGCCCACCGAGTATAACCTGAAATTGGACGTAAACCACTGCCCAAAAGGGATATCCATTGGTTATACTTGGACTCTTTAACTTATAAACTGAACTTAACTCTCATACTTTCCCGATGTGGGACAGGGGTATCACATCGACCGCGTAAGGACAAGTGCAGCGTCAACATTCTTGGAGTATGTGACCATAGTTGTAATTTTACTTACGTTCTAATGGGATGGAGGGTTCTGCGGCTGATGGTAGAGTGTTGCGAGATGTAATCCAAAGGCCGAACGAATTGAAGGTTCCCAGGGGTATATTTTCATTTGCATTGGACCATAGCTGTTATTTTGGGATTAAATTACATAATAATTACTCTTGGTTATAGATTGAGTAATATTCTTTACATTGTACAGGGAACTACAACTTATGTGACTCAGGATATACAAATGGTCTGGGTTTCTTATCTCCATATCGTGGTGTTAGATATCATCTTTAATAGTGGGGCAATCGAATGCCTACAAATTGCAAAGAGTTGTTCAACAAATGGCATTCGTCGGCCAGGACCACCATTAAACGTACATTTGGCATTTTAAAGGGAATGTGGGATATATTACGTAGTCGTAGTTACTACAATATCAGGACACAAAACGAGATTATAATGGCATGTGCACTGTTACACAATTTCATACGACGTGAGATGAAGATTGACCTGGTCGAGCTGGAAATTAATGAGGATGAATTCACAAATAATATTGACATAATAATAACTGAATACATTACACATATTGAACCAAGTCATGCGTGGACTAATTTTCGCGATATCATTGCAACCGAGATGTGGAATTCATATCAAGGCCACAAATCATTTTCCACTAGTAAACCTTTTATTTGTTCTATCTTAGTAGTTGCAATTGAATGTTCTTGAGTTCGTGAGAAAACATATTATATGAATTACAGATAATTTATCTGTAGTGTACTATGTTTGGATTGCCTAAAAATGCATTTATTTGCAAGTTTTTATAATATATTACCTGTGTGGAGATTTTGTGATTTTTCTTGCAATGTGGCTAACTTAAGAATTTTGTTTGCTTAGCATTCATAAATCTTGCTACCTAAATTACAGATGCATCAAAGTCAGTTAATTTCTCAAAGTGGCTCATTCCGAGGTGAAGCCAGTGGTGCTAAAAAAGGATTGTCTAGAAGTTCGTGGTACTCGATAGAGGAGAAAGTTCTATTGAATGCATTCAAAGACATCATTGTAGCTGCCTGGAAAACACCCAATGGTTTTAGAACCGGTTATTTACAGCAGTTAGAAGTTGGTATGAGAATGGCTCTTCCCGGTACGGACATTCGTGGCGACCCACATATACTTTCAAAGTACACAACTTGGAAGAAGACGTATAGGGAAGTACAAGGGGCATTGGGAAAAACAGGTATGGGATGGAATTCAACGCTGAAAACAGTGCAAGGAACAAATGAGAATTGGGATAACCTTGCCTTGGTAAGTTTATTTATTTTTTAGGGATTATTTTAGATTTTAAATATGCAGACTATGAACTATAATAATAAACGTCTTGGTAGCAGTCCTTTTTTCCAGGTATTAATCTGTTAATGTTGAGTTCATATTTCTAGTGGTGACTGTTTTTTTCTTTTACCCAACACACACCGGACTTGACATACGTTAGAGAGAAACCCTTTCCGTATTACGAAACATGGGTCGAGATTTATGGAAAGGATGGTGCTACTGGAAATAGAACCTTCGATTTTGCGGGTGCAGTAGCTGATAATGGTGGCACCGAAAATGGGATTGAAGAGATTCAGGAAACAAATAATGGCAGCCCATTGGGTAATGATGTTGAAATCAACACACAATGTCAAGCTTCTACACCCGCCTCAAATCACACTAGGGCTGACTCAAAAGGAAAGTGTAAGGGGTTGACGGTGTTGACGAGATAGTGGAGACGATCAGTAAAATGATAGGTGATACTACAAATGCTTTGAATAACGTCGCTCAAGCTTTGCAATCTGAAATTAATGCCCGTGTCGAAGTACAAGCGGCTGCCAATAGGAGGAGATTGTATGAAGCAATCAAGGACTTGCCATTGACATTGACGAGAGCGGAACGTGTTAGAGCTACAAGCATCCTAGTCAAGTAATAAGATCACGTGATGTATTCTTTGAATTGCGTATTGAGGAGCGATGCGATCTTATGTATCTTGCTCTCGAGGGTGTTGCCCTTTGATTTTCACGAAGGGTATATCATTTTTTGAGTACAAAATAAAAAGTATTTAACAACTGAAATGCCACCAAACAATGCATCTTTTGGTTTACTGCTAGAACATATGAATTATTTTGGTATCGGCCTTCTGTATCGACGTGTTTATTAGTGAACATTTTAATATTTGTTGTTAAATGTAAGGCATCTACAACGGAAAATGGCACATGTTTATGGAAAATTGGTATGGTTTTGTGAATGATGGAAGAAATTATAAATGAGTTTTAAATAGGGTATTGCAATTTTCATTTATGTGCTGCAAATTTAATTTCTGTGTATAAAGGGTGCTGCAATTTTAATTTCATTGCAAATGGTGCTGCAATTTTAAGTTTTGCATATGGGAAGAACTAACACATTAAAGTATTATCCCAAACGATAACAGTCTGGGAACATGAGGCAGAACTCACAAATGTAATTGCTACAAAACATATTATGATCACATACAAGTAGTTACAGGTTCTGCATAGGAAACATTACAAAAAAAAACCTATGTTTAAACAAACTGTACTTTAATATTTACCGATATTAACATATGAAATTAAGTAGAAATTCTAAAGGTGTGTGCTTTGTTTTTTTGATATTTCACAAGTGTGTGCTCTGTTTTTTGAGACTCTGTTGGTTAGGCTAGTGTGCACCTAAAAACAGATCGTATTGAGAGAATGCTAAACCATTAACAAATTTGATTTAAAACCTAACAAGATGACAAAAGAAAAATGTCCATACATCCATAAATGAAGTGGAATAGATCATAATATCCTTAACATAAACAATGCAAAAGCTTAAACAACGACAACTACATCTACGGTGAACCTTGCTCATAGTCAGAAACTGATATGATGACCTCCCGACGTCGGAGTTCCTCCCCTTGATATTATCCCAGGTGTAAAGATAAGGATTCTCACTCTCCAACAATGCTGCTTTCTTCATAACAAATATGGAGCGCAACTTTTCATAGAACGTGTACCCAACAATCTAAAATTTCTTGAATAACTAGCACTTCTAAGCCAACACAACATAGAACATATTAAACGGTTTCCGATTCACTGCATTTACATCATTGTACAACGAATTTAACAAAAAAAATTTGAGATTTAACAAGTAGCTTGACCCTAAGATCCTGAAAGTACGCAGGACCAACTATGACCTTTTTTTTTGGAATCATCAAGATGTAAGCTTGGAATGATAAGAACTCTCTAAAATGGTAGAACTCGCGTCTCATATCATGAACCGCCTCCGCAATGTGCACGTAAGTGATCATAAGACCAAACTCCCTTTAAAGAGTACTAGCAGTTTGACGACAAGCATTTTCCATCAGATCTTCTTGTTCAACATTATTGGTTTAGAGAACTCATGAAGAAACTTTATCAACATGCTCTTGATGTCCCAAAAATGAAAGGGGTTCGTTGTGTAGTAATGTCATTCCCATTTCAGACGTCTTGTATGCAACTCATATAGCTGGTCCCTGAACACAGGATCCTCAAGGTGTCTCCACATCGACGGGTCATGCAAGTAACTCATTGTGTGGCAGTAGCTTAAGAAGGGATGGAAGTTCAGACTTTGATATATTAGCAATGACGTTTGGGTTGTGAAGAACTTGATATTTATGCTTTCAAACGTCCAACTCAGAATACAAAAAGCTCAACTACCCACATTGCCCATTGGATTATCAAAATTAATTGGATAGAGAGAACATAATTGAAAGTTGATCAGACCTTCCTTCTTTATTACTGCCATATTCCCAATGAAAACAATCATCATAGCTACCGAGCCAATAAAAACTGATTCTTTTCATGAAAAGCAAAACATTCACTATTTAAGCACAGTGGTGGTTATATGTCAATTAGGGATTAATGAGTCTTTTTGAAAGCATACTCTTTGTATGCATTGGATGTTGAGCCGATAGGAGGTACAATGCCTAAATATGTGAAAAATCTGAGCAACATCGATTTCTCTCTCAATTAAAACAATTTTTAGCTGCCCTAAGTTGCCATTGCTAAAGCTACATGAACTGAAACGATACTCACTCGCCAAAGTAAAAGGTCATGAACTAATGACACTCAGAATGGTGGTTGAGTATTTCAGATTAATCATAATTGATATATTCTTGTTCTTTATAAGCCCAACAAACACTCGTATATGAGAACACCACTTGAAACAAAACTAGGACAAAGCAAAAAATGGCAACTTTCATTTGTGAAAATGGCACCTTTTTTGATCAATACCGGACTGAATTAGTGGATGAATGTTTCTTACGTGATTTGGAGAAGTAGGTTGTGGAGTTGGGACATTCTCTAAACTTCAATGACGATGCCATTTTAGCAATGTGCACAGCAACATGGTCTGGTACTTGGATCAGTCGTTCGAGTTGCTCGATATGCATCGGCAGTTCAAGCTAGCAAACTTGCGATACCATACATGGAAAGGCATCATGGAGACTGAAGGGGTTGAGCATGATCCAAAGACAATGTCTGTCAAAGCAACCGTCCGAACACGGATGGAAATTTATGAAATTAGTTTATTTTGTAGATATTATGCGAGCAAGACTTTGTTTTCTATAAATTATTTTAATTAAATGACCATATAATGCAAAATTTTGAACTTGGTTCCCCATATTACAAAGTGGAGATGAAGCACATGTGGCCGGAGTTAAATGCAATATTCGGTCCGAGCAAGGCAAGGTTGCCTGATATGAAAGCAAAGCTTTCCCCGAAGCCCCCAAGGAAATTTGAGCTAATCCGTCCGAATGGACGACCCCTGCCAACCATAGACGATCTCGTCATCGACTACAGTATACATAATAGATTTACTAATTTGTTGTCAGCATTACATAGGACACTCCGATAACAAACTAGAAAGTATCTTTTTTACAGTGGACGAAGAGAAAAAGCAGTGGGATAGGGTAACAGGAAAAGGCAAAAAGAATGACGATGATATTGAAACGTTCATGCCGGCTGATTGTATGAGCACCACAAAGGGAAGTGGATCAGTTTTGGTGCCTGCAAGGGGAACTTCATTGGTCTAGCTTGAGTTGAACAAATGTCGCCGGACCTTGGCGAAGAAGAATGAAAAGTGGCAGCCAAACGCTTTCTGTCCTTCTCAATCATGCATCATCGAATATGATATGAATATTGGCCCTTCAATAGTCCATATTATCATTTCCTTTATTAGTGCTTTATTTTAAGACGTTCTAATCAAGATGTAATTCGTATCATTACATCCCCTACAACTTTATTATGTTAAGACATTTCATTTCAATGTAAGCCATTTGCGCTAACAAAGTGCTGCGGATTTATATGAAGTTTTATTTGTGCAATCATATATTTAAGATACACCTTAACCTCTCACAGAATGTTGAATAGAAGAAATATTAGATGTTGGAAATTGTAAATGTTGATTTCTCTGAAGAAATCATACCTTTGGCAGATGCTTGAGCTACAATTAGAAATCCTGTTTTGAAATAAAAAAGTCATATACATTAACATCCATCTGAAAATTAACACAAAATCAGTACACAAATTAAATTCTAGAAATTAATTCAAATGGAAGGTCATAGTATTCCACGTTTTCATTGCATTGTTACGGATAATACAAACATTATCCAAGCCCTATTTCATCATGAGGACCATATAGAACAACATGGTCGCAATTAGCAATATAAAACATATAGTTCCAAAGTAACAACAACATAGTGTGAGAGAATGATCCTTCTTCTCTGGAATGTATCGTTTTGGGGCAGCTTTTTTCCCGCTTTCAACGGTCGATGTTTGGGAAAAACACTCCATATTGGTGTCTTCACAATTGCAAGTATACCTCCCACGAACATTGTTGTCAGCCTGCGATTGACTAGGAACGAAGCAAGACGAAATGATTGGGTGTAATTTAGCGTGCTCTGGAGTTAGTAGTTCATCAGCCCACACGAAAGAGCAATATCACATATTCAATGGACAACGGTAGTTAAAATGACCTGGAAACTTTGTAAAAATGTCGGCTTGAAGCTAAACCTTCTTACCATGGCCACTGTTCGCGTAAATAATAGACAACAACACGCAAGTGCACGTGTGACGATTGTAGACTAGGCAAGCAAGTGTCGTATCCACAGAGACTACTAAATTATCATGCTAAACACCAACATAATTTCTCTAATTGAATTCTAACCAAATAATTAATTGAGTAGTGCTTACAAAGCTAAAATTGAAACTGCAATAACAACAAAATGCCAACAATTATGAGCTAAATTGGATCACAACTTCACTCAACTCTCATTCACCGTATTCAATTCTCGTGTTGGGTTTTGAAAGACTAGAGAACAATATTGTCAATAAGCTTTTGTCGAAGTCATATAAACCTATATTTAGCTAACGATTCCTATATGTCTATGGTAATCAATCAACTAAATATGCATTCAAGTCCCGCTCTTACGTCAATACAAGGCTAGCAAGTATATGTCTATCTTCCTAGAAAATCAATTAATCTATTCCCAGTTAACTGAACATGCATCGTTTAATTCTCATCCGATATTAACCTTTCTTCATCAATACTCGGTTAATCATCTCTCAAAATAATTGATGGCCAGTCAATTATCACAACAACATCAAATTAAACGATCAAAACAACATGACTTCGCAAAACATACTAAACATGCTAAAATCCATCAACAAGATAGAATTCATCTTCACAAAAGATAAATAGAGAGAAGAGGATAAGAAAAACTCCTAGATGCGATGCGCTTCCGGATTAATCTTCTTTCTTCCTCCAATTCCTTGCTCCGAAGACTCTTCCAAGTTGAGATTCTAACACTCAAGAACTAAAGCTAAGAATATGCAGGAAAAAGTGATGAATGCCTGTTCAGATCTGAGTCCCCCACTAAAAAACGTGTCTCCCCCCTTTAAAAACTGCTCACGTAACTTCCTTTTTAATTGAAACCGTCAGTTGAGTAGGTACTCGAAATTATTTGTGCAGGTACTCAAAAGTATAGGGATTTTAGGGAAGTTTTTCATGCTCCTTTCTTCTGAGTAGGTACTTCAATTTCCTTGAGCAGATACTCAAAAGTACAAGGGATTCTTCAATTTCGCTTCTTCAGTAACTTCCAAAAATTCTTCATGTAAAAATCGAATTCAGCACTTCTTTGAGTCTTTAGGTGCATTTTCTCCTCTTCCCTACAATCGAACCAATTGATTTATTAAGCTACAATTTCAGCACTAAAGAGTTAGAAAATACAATATAAGTCCTATTAATATCACGAATAAAACATGAAAATCCGGCTTATCAACTCCCCCAAACTTGATATTTGCTCGCCCTCGAGCAAGAATTAATCAACACCACAAAAGAAAAACCAAGGGGAGAAGTCACTACCCAACACATATGCCTTGAAATAGAATATACTTAAGTTCAATCCTTTTTCCGACTCTCAGCTTGCAATTCATGAAGTCACAAATTGGTTCAATGCATATACATTCACATCTCGTGCACAATTCAAAACATATATTGCCATTATCGTATTCTCGTGTTGTGTGTGAATGAAGTATGAGTAACAATTGATGATAATTCAGATCAACTTAGCAACATGCACAAGATGCATTCAAGAATTCTATCAGTTGGTTTTTCTCCCCTATCTCCACTATTATAAACAAATGTCAAACTCAAAGTCGGTAGGGCTTTTCTAGGCTTGTAATGTAAGGCGTGGGGTAAGGGTAGGATAAGTTTGGTAAAATGTAGCTCAACACCCAAGATTTACTTGTGTTAGACCAAGTTGGAGGAATCGAAGATATAGATAATTTGACACAACTCCCCCAAACTTATTCGACCCAATACATCTTTTTCTTGCTTTTTCATGAGCCTTGCAATCATTTTTTCTTCTTTTCTTCTGTTCTTTTCTTTTCTTTTCTTTTCCTTTTTTTTTTCTTTTGCTTCTTTTTCTCTTTTTTTTTTTCTTTTCATCACACCGCTCCAGATTTGTCTTGACAGTCCCATCTCCACCAATTTGTTAATATGAATCATAACACAAGCTCTAGGGTGCATAATTGGTGGGATTTCAAAACATTGTGCCTTGGGCTTGTTTATGTAGCTAATGAAAAGAACAAGCACAATGTGGCTAAAAAGGGGGCCAATGGGTATGATTTAGCGATAAAAGGGCATATAAGGCTCAAAGAAAATCAAAAGATGGCCTACGTCATTCTCTTAATTTCACATTATCTATAGTTCACTTCAATAAGGGATCAAACCACTTCTAGTATTTCGAATGAACCTATGCATCCACCATGTTTTTCCAAATCATCAACAATTATCACTCATACTTTGTGCTCAGATTTTTGAGAATACAAATAACAACAACAATGCCTCAAAAGCACACTTAATGATCATGCATGAACAAATTCCCAATTAATTTCATCACTCCAAGCATAATATCATCATAGAATCAGGATTTAGCTCAAGCATACTTATTCCACAAAGGCATATTCTATCAATTTGGGCACGATACATAATTTCATAGCATATTCACCTAACTCAACTTCAATTCACATAAAGATCAGAAATAACGCACATACTAACATGCATTCAACATCATAAACATGAGGACAATAATTCTATTAATCAATCTAAGCATCAAGGGAGATGAATGTATAGCAGGAAATAAAGAGATAAAGGGAGAGAAAACACCCGTAGTTTTGTTTCTCATTGTTCTCTTCCTGCTCTACTACTAGCGGTGGTTGTTTGCAATAATAGTCGAGGCATTGGACAGCGACGGTGCTCGGCTTGAGTCAGGAATGGCGAGGCGGAGTTAGTGGAGGTTGTTGGTGCTTGAGGGTGGAGGAGACAACGACGGATCTACTGGTATGGTGGTGGTGTGGCGGATAATGGTGGTGGTTATTGGTGTTTGAGAATTGAGGGGATGACGGTGGTTTGGTGGTGAGGTGTGGGGGAATGCCGGGGGAGAGATTTGCTGCGTGGGGTGTGTACGTGAATTTGGAGGAATGAAATTGGGGGTAGGGTTTAGCTTTTAATTAAAAGCCAATTTTTCTTTTTTTTTTTCCTTTAAAAAAAAAAAGAAAGTTTGGGTAGGTACTCTAAATACTCAGAGTCCAATACTTAAAAGTACAGGCCCTTTTTTTTCTTTCAACTTCTCGTCAAGAGTTTGAGTAGATACCCAAAATACTCGAATCATACGTAAAAGTACAGGGATTTTCTCGAGAATTTCCTCCCTTAGCCTCTTCCTATAGGTAAATACTCAATTCATTTCTGTCTGATACCTAAACTCTCAGACCCTTATATCCTCCATCCAATCCTGATCTCTATCTGCACAAACAACCAAACAACAAATAAGGCCAATTACTCAAGAACTTCACAAATCATCACTTAACACAGCAAAACACAAACACGAAAGCAATAAAACTTTGGGTTGCCTCCCAAATAGCGCTTAAGTTATAGTCATCAGCCGGACTATCGGAATGGATCAAGGGTTGTTCAATGGAATTGAGGTGTGCTCTCGATCAATTTCACTACCCCAATAATGCTTCAATAGCTGCCCGTTAACCATAAATGATTCACTCATCTTTGTATTGGTTAAATCCACTGCTCCATGAGAAAGAACCTTCCTTACAGTGAACGGCCCGGACCAACGAGACTTGAGCCTACATGGAAATAGCTTCAACCTCGAATTGAATAAAAGGACTTGTTGGCCGGGCACAAATTGCCTTTCATCAAAGATTCTTTTATCATTCCATAATTCCGTCTTTTTCTTGTAAAGCTTTGCATTCTCATGATCTTGTAGACGAAATCCATTATTATCTCTATTTAAGTTAGATGATGTGATAACTTCAAATGGATCATTAGGATATTTTGCTGCATCATGCTTACTAACACAATCATCCACACCATTTACTGCAAAACATTGTTCAGAATCATCAGAAAAGTTCATAGATTTAAAAACCTTAAAAGTTACATGCTCGTTTTGAACTCTCATAGTTAATTCTCCTTTCTCCACATCAATTAGAGTTCTACCTGTAGCAAGAAACGGTCTCCCAAGAATAATAGGCATATCTCTATCTTCCTCATAATCTAAACAATGAAATCAGTAGGGAATATAAACTTGTCAACCTTAACTAACACATCTTCAATAATACCCCTAGGATGAGTTATAGACCTATCAGCAAGTTGTAACGTCACAGTAGTAGGCCTAGCTTCCCCTAAACCAAGTTTCTTGAAAACAGAATAAGGCATTAAATTTATGCTCGCACCTAAATCACAAAGCGCCTTACCAAAACATTTGTTACCTAGGGTGCACGGAATGTTGAAGCTTCCAGGATCCTTCGACTTTGGGGGTAGCTTATTTTTTAAGATAGCACTACACTCTTCGGAGAGTGCAACGGTCTCGAACTCGTGCAACCTTCTCTTCTTGGAGAACATTTCCTTTAAGAATTTTGCATAATTGGGCATTTGCTCCAAAGCTTCCACCAACGGGATATTGATGTGAACTTTCTTCAAAACATAAAAAATCTTGGAGAATTGCTTATCTTGCTTGTACTTCTAAAGTCTTTGTGGGTAAGGGGGTGTAGGTCGCAATGAAGGCTTTTCCACAACTTCTTCTTGCGTTTTGGCTTCTTTCTCCACTTGAACTTCATTAGTTTTTTTCTTCTTCGCCTCAATCTCATCATCTAAATCTCTCCCATTCCTCAATGTGATAGCATTGCAATGCTCCTTTCCATCTCTTCTCGGGTTTGGCTCGGTATCACTTGGTAAGGTACCAAGAGGTCTCTTGTTCAATGCACTTGCCAATTGCCCCACTTGTGTTTCTAATTCCTCAATGTTACAGCTTGACTCTGAATAATAGCATCCGTCTTTCCCATAAATTGAGCTAACACATCCTCCAAAGATGACTTTTTCTCCGGTGCTTGGATCATTGGTTGATTCTGGAATCCTTGTTGTTGCTGAAATCCGGGAGGATGAGTTGGTCTAGGAGCAGAAGTTGAAGCTTGCTGATTGCTCCATGAGAAACCGGGATGATTATGCTAACCGGGATTGTACGTGTTCGAATATGGATTATTCGAATTTCGATTGCTATTTCCCAAGTAATTGACCGACTCCGGATTAGAGGGACAACTACTACCCTAATGGCCATTTCCACCACAACTCTCACAAATGATAATTGCACTATCAATGTTTGCACACAATTGAACTCCCATGGTGTCAACTTTCTTTGTAAGAGTTGCAATTTGTGCTGACAAGGCTGCAATTGCATCCACTTCATGTACCCCAGCTACCTTCTTAGTCTTTGCTCTCTCGACGGGCCATTGACAATTATTGGAAGCCATTTTGTCAAGTAATTCATATCCTTCCTCAACCGACTTCCTCATCAAAGCTCCACCTGCTGCAGCATCAATTGTCATCCGAGTTTGATCAATCAACCCATTGTAGAATGTCTGCAATTCCATCCATTGTGGAAGACCGTGGTGTGGACACCTTCTCAATAGCTCTTTAAACCGTTCCCAAGCTTCACAAACTGATTCTCCATCTCCTTGCCGGAACGTGAAGATGTTATTCCTTAGCTCAGCGGACTTTGCAGGAGGAAAATACCGAGATAGGAATTTTTGAGCGAGCTCTTGCCATGTTGTAATTGACTGTGCCGGCTGAGAGTTAAGCCACAACTTTGCTCGATCTCGTAGAGAAAATGGGAACAACCTCAACCGAATAGCATCACTTGTTACTCCGGCTTGCTTAAACGTATCACATATCCCTAGGAAGTTTGAGATATGCAAATTCGGGTCCTCTGTTGGTGATCCGGAGAATTGTCTCATTGATTGCAACATTTGAATCATTGATGGTTTAAGCTCAAAGTTATTAGCTTGTACTCTCGGCCTCCGAATACTTGAATGTAGCTCATCCAAAACTGGCATAGCATAATCTTGTATGGAACGATATTCCTGCTCTTCACCATGTCCATCCCCATGAACATTAAATGGTAGATTCTGATTATCCTCCATTCTTCCAACCAATCTATTAATTCGTGCTACTTTAAGACGAACACGGAAAGTCCTTTCAATTTCAGGATCAATTGGCACTAGCTTGTCTTCACGTTCTCTTGGCATGAACAAATACCAATTAACCTACAACAAACAACCAAAAACAAAAGTTAGATCTACAACTAGATAAAATAGCGTTAATTTTAGCACAAATATAATTTAAAATAGTCCCCGGCAACGGCACCAAAAACTTGTTCGCGTAAATAATAGACAACAACACGCAAGTGCACGTGTGACGATTGTAGACTAGGCAAGCAAGTGTCGTATCCACAGAGACTACTAAATTATCATGCTAATCACCAACATAATTTCTCTAATTGAATTCTAACCAAATAATTAATTGAGTAGTGCTTACAAAGCTAAAATTGAAACTGCAATAACAACAAAATGCCAACAATTATGAGCTAAATTGGATCACAACTTCACTCAACTCGCACTTAACTCTCATTCACCGTATTCAATTCTCGTATTGGATTTTGAAAGACTAGAGAACAATATTGTCTGTAAGCTTCTGTCGAAGTCATATAAAACTATATTTAGCTAACGATTCCTATATGTCTATGGTAATCAATCAACTAAATATGCATTCAAGTCCCGCTCTTACGTCAATACAAGGCTAGCAAGTATATGTCTATCTTCCTAGCAAATCAATTAATCTATTCCCAGTTAACTGAACATGCATCGTTTAATTCTCATCCGATATTAACCTTTCTTCGTCAATACTCGGTTAATCATCTCTCAAAATAATTGATGGCCAGTCAATTATCACAACAACACCAAATTAAACGATCAAAACAACACGAGTCATAAATACGGGAGTTGAAATTCAAATTACGAGTCAAGATCCATTGTAATCCAAAAGAAAACTTAACTAAACATACTAAACATGCTAAAATCCATCAACAAGATAGAATTCATCTTCACAAAAGATAAATAGAGAGAAGAGGATAAGAAAACTCCTAGATGCGATGCGCTTCCGGATTAATCTTCTTTCTTCCTCCAATTCCTTGCTCCGAAGACTCTTCCAAGTTGAGATTCTAACACTCAAGAACTAAAGCTAAGAATATGCAGGAAAAAGTGATGAATGCCTGTTCAGATCTGAGTCCCCCACTAAAAAACGTGTCTCCCCCCTTTAAAAACTGCTCACGTAACTTCCTTTTTAATTGAAACCGTCAGTTGAGTAGGTACTCGAAATTATTTGCGCAGGTACTCAAAAGTACAGGGATTTTAGGGAAGTTTCTACACGCTCCTTTCTTCTGAGTAGGTACTTCAATTTCCTTGAGCAGATACTCAAAAGTACAAGGGATTCTTCAATTTCGCCTCTTCAGTAACTTCCCAAAATTCTTCATGTAAAGATCGAATTCAGCACTTCTTTGAGTCTTTAGGTGCATTTTCTCCTCTTCCCTACAATCGAACCAATTGATTTATTAAGCTACAATTTCAGCACTAAAGAGTTAGAAAATACAATATAAGTCCTATTAATATCACGAATAAAACATGAAAATCCGGGCTTATCAGCCACATTCATATGGAATGCGAAAACGCTACATCTATAACATAGAAAGAACAATCATATAGGTAAAAAGCACAACTAAACAATATTGAAACCTTAATTAGAGCAAACAAAATCGTCTGGTGTGGGGAGTAACTAATAGTGGCATAGCCATATGGAAATATATATTCTAAAACAAAACATTTGTACTTTCTGTTCTACCAAAGTATTTTTAGCGGGAATCGATAATCGAAGAGCATGAAAATGAAAACCCCCAAACATCAGAACTAAAAAGATGATTCTTTCGTGATTAAATCAACTTACAGTTCATCCTAATTATGTTACTTACATAGGCACACGACCTCGAAAACTAACAATTAATTGTGAAAAATTGAGTAGATCCGTTACCTTCTCCTTCTCCTCGATGCTGCCCTGCTGAACTTCACTTTCTCAGTTTGGGGACATAGGGTTAAGAAGATTTTTGCAGATTGAGTAGAAAAAATGAGTGTTAGGTGTGGTATGAAGAGATCCCTCTCATACTTTTTTTGGGATGGGCAATTTCTTCACTTCACTTTTAAAATGGATGATTATATCCATTAAAGTAAAGCGATGTGGTCTGACGGCAAAATTGGTCCTCATGCCTTGGTAGGTCCCCTTCTTTCACTTGGAGAAGCATCCTTACCTCCAAATCTATCCTCATCGCAGGCTCCAGGTGGCGTATAGGCTAAGGTAATTCAGTGGATATTTGGCAGGATAGGTGGCTCCCAAGGCTAAACTCTTTTAGGCCCCTTATTAGACAAGCCCGAGACCCGATAATAACTAAGGTTTCCCAACTTATCATACCAAATAGAGCAGGCTGGAACCTTCAACTTGTGGATGATACCTTCTGTAAAGAAGATGCAGCACTTATCAGGACCATACCTCTCGGCAGGACCTCTCGCCCAGATAGGCTACCGTGGCACTTCGAGAAAAGTGGTACTTTTTCTGTTCGCAGCGTATATCAAGTGGCTCTGACCCTGGATGGGGTGAGCCGAGCCTCTTCCTCTGCTTCAAATATTGGTACGCTATGGAATAAAATCTGGAAATTGCAAGTCCCCCCAAAAGTCCGTTTGTTTGTTTGGCGGGCCTGCCATGACATTCTATCGACAGCTTCTAAGCTTATCTCTCGTCATTGTTTTGTTGATAATTGCTGCCCGACTTGCCTTGATGGTCCCGAAGATTTAAAGCACTCTCTTTTTGCTTGCGATTTTGCTCGACAGGTGTGGGCGGTCTCGTTCCTCCCATGGACTCCCATCTCTCTCTTCTCTAGGGGAGTCCAAGAGTGGATCGAATCTGTCCTTACTGCTCTTGACGCAATTGGTGGTGCGAAATTTGCTTTGATTTGTTGGGTTTTGTGGTGGTTTCGGAATAACAAAAGGACGGAGGGTTATACTATGCGCCCGAATGAGCTCGTCTCTTTTACCTACTTTTTTTGTGATCCCATCCCATCACGGAATTTTTTGTCTCCTCCCTGCCCCACGACTGTCGATCAATGTGTGAAATGGGAGCCCCCGGAGCTTGATGTTGTAAAACTTAACGTTGACGGTGCTCTATTTGCCGAGATGGGGGAAGTTGGGATTGGTATTGTCGCTCGGGATCATACTGGGACTTGTCTTGGTTGGATGTGTGATCACTTAGTGGGACTTGTGGAACCGGAAGCTATTGAAGCTGTGGTTGTGGTGCGTGCTTTGGAGTTGGCAGCTGATCGGCGGTGGCCTCATGTCTTGGTGGAGAGTGATTGCTTGAATGTTGTTAACAAGCTTCTGGCAGCTGAAAAAGATTGTTCCGTGTTGGGGAACATTATTCAAGATGCAAAGTTGTTGTCCTCTTCTTTTTTGAGTTGTAGCTTTCGGTTTGTTCGGCGTGATGCCAACGTGGTGGCTCACTTGTTAGCTAGGAATGCGGCTCCGGCCTGCGTGGGTGGTTCGATTGTGCCATCTTTTCTCCTCGACTCGATTATGTTGGATTGTAATGCCCTCTGATTTGTCCCCTCTCGGGGGACCCCTGGTTTCAAAAATAAAAAAAAGAAAGGTTTCATTTAAAGTAAAAGGTAGGGTGGACTATTTAATAGAGACTTTTACTGTTCACAATCTATTTCCAATGGATAGCAATCCTTCAAAGTAAACCAAGCCTTTCAAAATTATGAATTTTGCACCTAATCTTTTTTCTATATTTTTGACCTCGATTCCCCTATTTAAAATCGGAACATTGTTATTTTACTTTTTATTTTTTTTAATTCCATAATCTTGAGAGATTGTAACTTTTGGTATATCATTATCACCAATTTTAGTATAATTATCTTAGACTAAATATCCATCTCTCAAAACCGCGAGTTTGACATATCATCATTTTCAATATTACCCATTTCGCAAATCTCCACCTTCTTTTCCATAATTATTGTTTGATTTAATGAGTATTTCTATTTTGATTTTCATTTATAATTGGGGTTGTACCATTTCAATTGCATAAGCTATCGCATGTAATTTTTAATTGATGATAATTTCTACTCTTCGATTAATTGCAATGAGAAACAAAACTCTATAAATACTTGTAAACTAAGTTTTCTATAACATTTTGAGTTATATTCTCCTTAAACAATTAAAATGTTAATAATTTAATTATACAAAATATTAATGGAGCTTTTAATGATTAATTAATTATTTATAAAATATTAAAGAAATAATATTTTATGAAAATTAATTAGATTCTCAATTGATTTTTGATATTTATATACTGAGCAAGTTATATACTCCTTAAAAAATATGATGGAAGCACTATACCCTCGTGTATAACAATTAGTACCACTTTGTACTTGATGGGGTAGAAACACGCTCGACCCACGTTTCGGCACGTGGCTCGGTCAGTTGGCCCACGTTTTGACACGTGGCGTTATCAGCGATGACCGCATGGTAACTTGGTCTCCACGAGCGTACTCTCCCTCGGTTCCCAAGATATCCCAACCTGGAAGAAAGAAAACAGCCCCTCGAGCGTTAGTTGGTTGCACCCTCTAAACATCCACGCGCACTCGCGTTCGGGGAACCCTTCCCACGAGGGTGAACAGGGGAATGCTCCCCCTCGGGAGACTCAAGATCCTGGCTCCAGTTTTCCTTGGATTTGTGAGCCCACCAGGCGTATAGTTACCAACCCAAAACGGCTCTCTGACACATAGTACGCACCCGCGCACCTGCCACTATTGCCCGCACCACCTTTTCGCCAGCTTTTGCAGGAGATTCCTCCTAGGTTTCCCTCATTGCACCACGTGTTAGGGCAACATCAGGGCAGGACCACAAAGTGCAAATTACCAAAGGGTCCCTGACCCTCAACTATAAATAAAGGACTTCATCTCTTCCACTGTAAGCAATCTTCCCCCACTGGAACTCTGCAATTACTTCTTAGTTTCATCTCTTTCAGATCATCATCTGACTTGAGCGTCGGAGAGCCAAACTGGGTATCAACCCTAGTTCCCCCAGCTTGGCCATCTGACATCTGTCTTACGGTGTTTATTCTAGCAGGTTGAACCCCCCCCCCCCCCCCAGCTTTTCCGGCAAATTTCATCCTGTTTTCCTATATCAAACAAATTGTAAAGTGAGAGGATTCTGATCACCCATATTCAGATACATCATTTTTTGGCACCGTCTGTGGGAAACCACTCTTCTTTTATTTTTCTTCATCAGTGCTAGTTGAACAACAAACACACATCTCATAATTTTCGCCATGGTTACTACTAGATCCGGAGCCGCAGGAGGCGGCGATGACCTCCCCCGCGGCGGGAACAATGACACCGCCCTCCCAGCCATCACTGGAGGTGCGCTACCAGTTGGAGGAGCTTCCCCCATGGCGGAGCAAGACGCGCCCACGCCGGGAGCTGCCGCTGAGTAACTCCCCGCCACGGTGGCTGGGGGATCTGGACTTCCTGCCCCCAGAACATTCCTCCCGGTCACCAGCCCATCACCCAAGTCCACCCCGGAGAGTATCCACTCATGATGCCATCACCAGGGTACGCCATGGCTTTATCTCCCATGCTCCCCATGGTTCAGCCTTATCACGCCGACCGGATGCAACTACCGGTGGTCATCCCCAAGGAAATTGAAGGGGTGGAGATACCCCCCATGACGCCTCAGCAGTTGCTGTTACGCCCCAGCTTTCGGCCTTTCAGGTATGAACCCCACGTGTGAGTTTGAGAGTTAGAGTTTAAATTAATCTGATCATTTCTTTTATTTTTCATTCCATGACATAATTTTTATAAAATTTTATTCCAAGTGTTTTTATGAAATTTATACTAAATTGATATTTATTGCATAAATTGAATTTGATTGGAACGTGAATTAATTCCCGAGCATGATTTAATTTCTTCTATGTCCTTACTTGATCATTTTCTTAAATTTGGGGACTAAATTGCATGAATTTTTCATGGGACTTAAGTGATCATTTATTATGGAATTGGACTCAATTGCATGACTTAACAACTTGAGGGATTTAATAGCAATTTGGAGCATCTTTTCCCCTCATAATGCAGCAATCACGTACCATTTCCCCTCATTTCATACAAACATACATACACTTTGCTTTTGTTCCACTTTGATCGATCAAAGGTCCAAGAGAAGGGGAAATTGGATTTCATCTTTCAAGCTAACATTGTGAAGGAATTGTGGAATTAGGAGCATCATCATCACTATATCTTCATCTTTTCTTCTATTTTTTCCATTTAAGGTTACCGTGGAGATTTTTATGAATTTCTTGAATTGAATGTGGTAGCTAGGGTTATGGTTTAAGTTGGATGGATTGAGTATTTGTTGTTGGAAGTATGTTGGTGAACTTTGAGCTTAAGTTTGATGCATATATTATGAAGTTTATAAGCTTGGAGCATAGGTTAACATATGGGTTTGAAATGAGTGATTCTTGATGATCAAGCTTGGATTTAAGTGTTTATATAAGTTATTATTCAACTATAAGTATGCTAGTATGTTTATTTCATGAATTTTATGCTTTTGAGCTTGGTATTTGATCATTTGTTGGATTATGGTTTTGGTTCGTTTTTCCCCTGCATTGCCCTATTTCTGCTGCTGCAACTGCGTAACGGGAACGGCCCTTCCCGTCCTAGTTCATTCTGGGAACGGCCGTTCCCACCCCTGACAGCTGGCGCGCGAGAATGGGAACGACCATTCCCATTTTGGCCTGTGGCCGGAACGGCCGTTCCTAGCCTCACAAATTTTCCCAAAACTTACAGACGTGCAGGATTGAATCGGGGAGCCGGGAACGGCCCTTCCCATTTCCAGTTCAAAATCGGAACGGCCGTTCCCATGCTCCACAGGGTGCAGTGAATTTTCTGCATGAAATGTAGTATTTCAAATCCGTTTCTAATGCCACAATTGATCGATACGTGTTATTATATGCTCATTTTATGCATGAATATGATCATATCATTCCATAAATTGTCAATGCACGTTATAATATTCTTGATCACGCCGTTCGTCCTAATTGGTACATTTGAATCGTGTCTCACGAAAAATTAACTTTCTTGAACAGACCAGCTTCCTGGTGACGAGGAGCAGGCCCCGTGAGCTGTTTCCTTGTTTATTTTGGTCACACAGGTGAGGTTTAATTTCTAGATATATAAAACCTTTACAACCCTTATGTGGATTTTGGCCAAAATGTATTAATATATCTACAAATTTTCATAAACCTCAAGTGTACTGTACTGAATTGACCGTGTTTTTGATGAGTATACTATATTGCACTGTGGGCCCGAGGGTAGTGGCTTGAGTCAACCGGGAAAGCATGGGCTGACGGGTAACTCTAGTGCTATCCACCCCATTTTGGGAAGAACCCTCAATCCACTGGGAGATTAGTGGAGGAAGGAGTTCCGGGCTTAGGGATTCATGTACCCTCTGCTCACACTGACTGGATGGTTGGGCCTTGCAAACCCACCATCACCCGGAGGAAGAAGGGACTGAAACTGCTACTGAATGTACTGGACTGTAATAACTTGCTTGATCACTTAAATTATTGATAACCTAATTATTGTACACAGTCGGAGTAAGGTTGGAGAATTTCCCTCACTCGTCGGGCCACTGATTGACTGAAATTGATATAATTATTAAACTTGATAGTTGTAACCTCGGGCAATATTCTATCTTATTTTCTTAAATTGTATGGTTTTACAAGATATTACCCGAGATTTTAACTTGCATGTATGTGCGCATATATTTACTTATACCCCTAACTCAGTCCGTTGTAGATTGATGCCTCAACCTTTCAGTTTTTGCAGGTGCGTGCTAGGCGGGAATTAGAGTCGAGTTTGTCTTTAATTTGGGTCTAGCACACTTCACCTTCATATTATGTTCATGTATTGATACTTTTGGAATATTGGCATGTTTATGGAATATTTTGGAGATGATAATGTATTGATATGTATATGGATAGATAGCATACTTTTGGTTACTCGATATTTGATAATGGAATTTTATGCTTCCGCTTTTATTGCTCTGAATTGATTGTTTGGTTTGGGGTTAGTCCCGCCTACCTATTGTCAATTTTTTTTATTGTCTCCCGTTCGCTATAGCTTTGGTTCATGTATAAATTGTCCATTTCATATGTGGATTGAACTATAGTGTGGGGGATGTGGTACCTAGCGTTCCGGGTGCTACATCCTAAGGTGGTATCAGAGCCCGGTTGCAAAACCGGGTCTCTAGTGTTGTGTCTTGTGAGTCTAGGTCGCACGTCATAGGAATTAATTGGCAACTTGAGAGTCTTGCATCGTTATTTGAATTATTTGAACCTATCTGAATACTTGAATTATTTAAATCTATTTGAATTCTTTGAAATATTCGAATTATGTGATTTATGTGCAATTTGAGAATTATTTGCACACATTTGCACTTACTAATGGAACATGCATATTAGTGACTTGATTTCAGGATGGCTCGCGATAGACATCACCGTGATCGTTCTCCGGGACATCGACATCATCGCCGTGAGAGATCACCGTTTCATCCTCCACCTCCTCAGGCTTAGCCCCAGGACTTTATGAACGCAGTGGTTGGGCTTATTAATCAGAGGCTCCAGGAGTATGTTCCTCCAGCACCACCCATTCCACCACCACAACCGGGGGCACAGATTTCAGCTGTATTCAGGGAGTTTCAGAATCAGCACCCACCAAAGTTCTTTAAAGGAAATGATATTCAGGCCGAGCAGTGGCTTAGAGAGGTTGAGAGAATTTGGGAGCTCATTCCTTGTGAGTCCCAAGAGAAGGCCCATTGTACCATTTCTTTGATTCAGGACGAGGCCTATTCTTGGTGGGAGAGTGCAAGGATTATACTAGATGCTGCCGGTGAGAAAATTACTTGGGAGGTTTTCACCAGGGAGTTCAGAAACAAGTTTATTCCTCCATCTTCTCGCACACGAAGATTGAAAGAGTTCACTGAATTGAAGCAGGGAAGTAGGTCTGTTTCGGAGTATATCGCCGAGTTTGAGAGATTGTCCCGCTATGGCCCTAATATAGCGAGTGATGATTTCCATAAGGCAATGCAGTTTGTTCAAGGCCTTAGACCGGATATTCAGACAGCGATAGAGGAGGTCGACACGAGCACCTGGTTGAAGGCTACCACAAAGGCATTGAAAGTTGAGGATTCCGTGAATGCAAGGCAATCTACTTATCGTTCAGGTTCGGGTTCAGGATCCGGATCAGGTTTCAGATGTAACACCCGAGCGTAAGGTGTCACATCCCCCGCACCGAGACCCGACCCGAATATGAAATGAACGATCCATACCCGAGCTAAATCACGGCGAACGGGGACAAACACACACTCTATGCTAGGCGGGCTAACCCTTAACCATACGAATCAGAGCAAATCCATAAAGCGGAAGCAATAAACGAGCAAAGCATATCATATATATACCATGAGCATCCAAGCTCCAAAATATAATTTATAAACATCAATGTAAGCCATCACGGCCCAAAACCTATGTACGCTCCAATATAATATCCATATACAATAATCAAAAGTGTGAGATGCAAGTGTAAGACCAAAATACAGAGCTAGAGACGAATGCAAGACCTAGGACTCGTATTCCCGCCTAGCTCTCTCGACACCTGCACCAAACAGCTGAAAACCAAACGGGTTCAGTCCAAAAGGGACTGGTGGGTATAAAACATTGGCATAAATATAATATATAACTGAATTTAAACAATCACATGCAGATTATAATCCCAAGCGAGGTTTTAGAAACGGTTCCCAAGTGGGAAAAAATAGAGGAATCATCGGAAGGGATTATAATGGTCAATTTTACAATAGGTCATTAGTGGCCCGGCGAGTGGGCGTGCATAAACTCCAACCAACACCACGTGTGATTCAATCAATCATTCATTCATTAAGTCTTTCATGCATATCATTCTTTTGTGCTCAATCAATCGATTCTATTCAATCGGTCATATACACCTTCTTCCTCCGGGTTGGTGGGCGGGCTTGCAAGACCCGGCCACCCAATCATTGGCCAAAAGGGGTTACATGACTCCCCAGATGGCACTCAGCTCCCTTTCCCCGCCAATCTCCTGACGAGGTCCGGTACCGCTGTTCAATAGTGGGAACTAGTGTGAGGGATCACCGTCAGCCTATGCTTCCTCGGATAGCCACTCACACCAAGAACCCCGGGCCCCAATCAGTGCAATCAATCAATCAATACTCGCCAAAACATTTGGTAGGTTTCAAGAAATAAGGGCTTTACGTTTGCAATCGTTTACTCGATAAAAGACTCAATATATATATATATATCGTATCACTTTGGCTTAAAGCTTTTCACATAAGGGGATATATCGGGTCGTTTTATCTAAGTAGTAGAGAAACCCACCTTGTACCAACAAAAGAAGATACGAAAGCCTCAAGGATTGGCCTCGTCTCCAACGGGATCGAAATCTGTGCAAGAAAGGTAAAGTGAGACTCAAAATGACCAATTAAGACGCTCGGCAATGAAATGATTATGACATGAGCGTATAAAAGATAAAATTATGTTATGAAATGTTCATGTGCACTATTAAGAAATTTAATTCATATAATCAAGTCATTCCATCATTCATTCACGTTCGTTAAAATCATAATTCACATTTTCAATCAACTTAATTTGAGAATTTCAATTAGATTTTAGCATAAAGTAAATCACATATAAAATTAGAAATTCGATAATTAAATACATTCAATCACATTTACAATAGAAAATAAACAAGTAAATACATTCAATTAAATTTAGGAAATTAAATAAAACATGAATTGAATAACAATTAAATTCTAAAATTTAAACAAATTAAATCATAATTAATATATATATATATATATCACTATTTAACTTAATATTAATATATATATATATACATATATATATAAACACGTATGCATGAGAATCATGCATGCAACTATTAAAATGAAATAACACCATTTATGCATGTATGCAATATTTAAAAAAAAGAGATTTTACAATTAATCCATGCATGCACTTCAACAAATAACTAGCTTTCATGCATGAAATGCCATATATATATACATATATATACACGTCCAACTTCATGCAATGTCATAGCTATATATATATATATATATATATATATAACCTGATCAAATGCATGCATGCAATTAAGGAAAGGAAAAGAAACAAAATTTACAGTTCAACACACACAAGGTTCGCAGGCTGGGATTTTTCAGAAAACAGGGGTCGCGGCCGCGACCCATTTTCTTCACAAAATGGTAGTGGCCGCTACCCTTAATTTCCAGCAATTTTCACCAAATTAAGGAATACGAGGGCAGCGTACTGTGCAATCGCGGGCGCGACCCAATTTGCAGGCAAACAAGGGCGCGACCGGCGCGACTGCAACAAACTGACGCAGCAATCCAAGCGAAACAGAGCATAACCAAAACCAATCTTCTCCCAACAATATCAGGTAAGTATGGACATGAAAAGAACAATAAAACTCAGCACAAACAAGCCACACACCTCCTCAAACGCAGCAGCAAACTGACGCAGTACGTAGCAGCGGAAAACAGAGCATCACAACAACCTTAAATATCTCAAGTATGCTACCTTATGAAAGCTTCAACTACCAGCTAAAACATTACCATAAATGCCAAGAAGAGTTCAAGACAATCATTTTCAAGCTTGGAATCATCCAAAAAGCTCAAGTATGGAAGAAGATCAACCAATTTCAAACCTAAATCTCTATATGTTCATTTCTGTCAAAAACTCACGAATTCATGCTCAAATTTAGGGATGAATGAATGAAAATGACTCATGATGGATGTACATAACATAACCAAGCTTACCTTGTGGATTAATGGAGGTTTGGAAGAGATTTGAGCTTGAATCTCAAGAGGTTGGCTTGGCTACGGGATTTCTGGAAACAGAGGAAAGAGGGCTGATTTTCTCTAAGTATGAGAGACTATTTCGGTTGGGGAGGATAATGATCAGATAGATGGTTGAGTTAGGGTCTCATAGGTTCAAACCATGGTTAATTTGGTCAAGTATGATAAGAGATATGGCTATTTTGGTGAAATGTGGCAGTTTTGGCGCCGTGTAGCTTTTTCGGTTAAATTTCGGAGGTTGAAATGAGTTGGGAAAAATATATGGCTAAGTTTACTAAACTCGAATTTTCGTTGCGAGTTCAGCGAAGTTGACGAAACTCGAATCCGAGTTTCCTAGGTCAAGATATTAAATTCGGAACCAAGGGTGCGCTAAGTGCTCGTTAGCCCCCGACTTGGTTCCACGATTCAAATTTAATTCGTTAACATGTCAAATGAATTCGAAAACATAAACCGAGAATATGAGCATGTTCATAACACACATATTTACGTCATATTACAATTGCACGATATTTCGATATCATTTCAAATAAGAACGATGCACATTTTCGACGAATTCATGCATTAACCAAATAAATGAAATGAAATTCAAATACATATAACCTAGTCAACGATGCAATTAGAATAATTTAATTAATATAATTAAACATGATTAATTAACATAATACTTAATTAACCTTAATCATTAAATTAATCAACCATTAACGAATTATAAATATATATATATATATATATATATATATATATATATATATTTATATATATTTAAAATACAAATTATTTTAAAAAAAGAATTATTGAATTAAAATAAATTATAATAAAATAAAATAATAACAATTTATAATAAAATTAAATATAAAACACGTAAAGACAATTATTTTGCGCAATTTTATAAACACATACGTCATACCTTTACGTCTGAAAAGTCGGGGCGTCACAACCTCTCCCCCTTAAAAGAATCCGTCCTCGGATTCACTGATCGCCTGGAAATAGTTCGGGATGAAACTTCCTCATTTTATCCTCCGTCTCCCACGTAGCCTCTTCTGTTTTATCACTTCTCCATAACACTTTAACTAGTGGGATTTGCCGGTTTCTTAATTCTTGAAATTTCCGATCCAAAATCTTAACCGGTTTCTGAACGAAGGTGAGATTAGGCTCAATTTCTACCTCTTCCTCAGGTAGGATTTCGGACTCATCCGGATAATACTTGCGAAGCTGGGAGACATGAAATACGTTGTGGATTCCCGTCAAACTCGGGGGTAGATTCAAGCGGTAAGCAGTATCTCCAACTTTCTCCAAAATCTCATACGGACCCAGATAGCGAGGATTCAACTTACCTCCTTTTCCAATTCTCGAGAATCCTTTTCGCGGCGAAGCTTTCAAGAACACCCTATCACCAACTTCGAACTGAAGATCTTTTCTCCGTCGATCCGCATAACTTTTCTGTCTATCTTGAGCCGCTTTCATTCTTTGTTGAATGATTTGAACCTTATCAATTGCAGCTTGTACGGCTTTAGAAGGCTTCTCCCTCATTTCACCTCGTTTCACTCCCTCTTGTTTCGTCCAATTCCACTCTTCAAGGTCGAAAAATAAGGGGGATCTACACTTTCGTCCGTAAAGGGCTTCATAAGGCGCCATTCCTATCGAAGCCTGAAAACTATTATTATAGGCGAACTCAATCAGGGATAACTGCTCATTCCACGAACTCGAGAAATCCAATGCACAAGCCCTCAACATATCCTCCAAATATTTGATTAATCTTTCCGAATGACCATCTGTCTGAGGATGGAAAGCTATGCTGAATTGGAGCCTTGTTCCCAGATTTCTTTGCAATTCTTGCCAAAACCTAGAAGTGAACCTCGGATCTCGACCTGATACAATACTGGTAGGCACACCATGAAGTCGAACAATCTCATCAACATACTTCTTGGCTAACTTAGGTACCTTATCCGACATCCGAACAGCCAGAAAATGTGCCAATTTCGTTAGTCTATCCACGATCACCCAAATCCCATCAAGACCACCCTTCACTCTAGGAAGACCCGAAACGAAATCCATCGCCACCTGTTGCCACTTCCATTCTGGGATAGGTAGCGGTTGAAGTAGCCCTGATGGCTTCTGATGCTCGACTTTCACGGTTTGACAAGTCAGACAATGTCTCACGAAATTAGTTACATCCCTTTTAAGTTCATTCCACCAATAGAACTGCTTCAAATCCTTGTACATCTTATTACCTCCGGGATGTATCGAATACCCTGATCTGTGAGCTTCTTCCAAAATAATCCTCTTCAATTCATCCGGAACTACAATCCTGTTCTTAAACCTTAAGAGTCCCGTGTCATCGAACCCAAATGGACATTCGGGATCATCTCTAGCTTTCTAAGCTAATTTCTGAACTTCGGAATCTCTTCTCTGAGTTTCAAATAATCTTGGTTGAAGATCCGGTTGTACTGTAATATTCCGAATACTTGCTCTTAACTTGAAAGACTCGGATTCATATCCAACTTCCACTTTCACACTAGACACACTAGCCTTCCTGCTAAGTGCATCCGCGACCACATTAGCTTTTCCAGGATGGTATCGGATTGTGCACTCATAATCCGCTAAAGTCTCCATCCATCGCCTTTGTCTCTTATTTAACTCTTTCTGAGAAAACAAGTATTGAAGACTTTTGTGGTCAGAAAAGATCTCGAAAGGAATTCCATATAAGTAGTGTCTCCACTTCCCCAAAGCAAAGATCACTGCCGCTAGCTCGAGATCGTGAGTGGGATAATTCTGTTCATGATCCTTCAGTTTCCTCGAGGCGTAGACTATCACCCTACCCTTCTGCATCAAAACACATCCCAGTCCCTCTTTCGAGGCATCCGTCTAAACCATGTATCCTTCAGTTCCTTCAGGAAGTGCTAATATTGGTGCAGTGGTCAACTTCTCCTTTAAAAGTTGGAAACTTGCCTCACACGCCTCATCCCAAGCAAACTTGACTTCCTTCTTTGTCAAACGAGTCAAAGGAGCTGCAATCTTAGAGAAGTCCTTAACAAATCTCCGATAATACCCAGCCAAACCCAAGAAACTTCTGACCTCGGAAGCATTTTTCGGACTCTGCCACTGAATAACTGTCTCGATCTTTGAAGGATCTACTTCCAAACCCTTACTTGAGACAATATGACCTAGAAAAGCAACCCGGTCGATCCAAAACTCACACTTACTAAACTTCGCATACAACCGGTGCTCTCTCAATGTCTCCAATACCAATTCGAGATGCCTAGCATGATCTTCTGGAGTCTTGGAATACACGAGAATGTCATCAATGAAGATTACGACGAATTTATCCAAATACGGCCGAAAAATCCGATGCATCATATCCATAAATGCTGCAGGGGGATTTGTTAAACCAAAGGGCATCACTACGAACTCATAATGCCCATACCGGGTATTGAATCCTGTCTTAGGTATATCCTCTTCCCGGATTTTCAATTGGTAGTAGCCTTGTCTTAGATCCAATTTCGAATAAACCCCTGAACCTTGCAACATATCAAATAAATCCTCAATGTGGGGCAACGGGTACTTATTCTTGATAGTCATCCGATTAAGCTCCCGGTAATCTATACACATTCTCAACGATCCATCTTTCTTCTTGACAAAGAGAACCGGAGCACCCCACGGAGATGAGCTCGGTCGAATATATCCAATCTTAAGTAACTCTTCGAGTTGAATCTTCAACTCCTTCAACTCTGCCGGAGCCATTCTATACGGCGTCTTAGAATAAGGTTCTGATCCCGGATATAAATCAATAACAAATTCAATCTCCCGATCCGGTGGTAAAGAACCTAAATTTTCCGGAAATACGTCGGGATATGCCTTTACCACATCCGTATCCTCAAAACTTAATTGATCCTTTGGTTTGTTAAGAAGATAGGCAATAAATCCCGTGGCTCCATCTTTCACTAACTTGCGAGCTTCCATAAACGATAAGAGAGGTACATTCTTCGACCCCACTTCTCCAATCAACTCTGCTACCAATTTTATCTTCTTTCTAAAACAATCAACCTCGGCCCGGTGCCGATATAACCAATCCATCCCGAAGATTACCCCATACTTCTTCATAGGCATAACAATGAAGTCTGCAGGATAATCTTTTCCCTCTATCCAAACTGAACAACCTCTAACAACCCGGTCTGTCTGCAAATTACCTCCAAGAGGCGAACTCACATAATAACAAGAATTTGAGCAAATAACAGGTAGGCACAGAGAAGCACATAGATCAGAAGATATAAAAGTATGCGTGGCACCCGGATCAAATAATGCGTGAATGCTCGTGTTATGAATGCAAACGGTACCTTCCACCACGGCATTCGGATCAGCTTCCACATTTTGTTCCTCGCCCTTAAGGGCATAAGCACGGGCCTGGATCATCGGTCTTTGTACCCCAGCTTGAAACCCCGGTCTCTTATCAGGACATACGAAAGCCATATGATCTCCCTTCCCACAAATCAAGCACAACTTCAATCTTATTCTGCAATTGGCATAAGAGTGGGTCGGTCCTCCACAATGAGTACACGGAGGTACATCTCGTCGATCTCCCGGGGGAGCCGGTAATGCCTGAGGTACTCGAGCAACTTGAGGAGCATGCTGACCTCCAGTTCGTGGCTTCTTAAAATATTCTTTCTGAGAAGGAGCTGCCGAAGTCATAGGCCTTTTTCCCGGATTGAATCTCATGCTCGATCCCGAAGCTGAGCCTCTACCTTGTCCCATTGGTGCTTTGAAGATTGGATCCCTCTTTTTATACTCTTCTTCTTGCCCTAAGGCCCTTTGCACCGTATCTGAAAAAGATATAAAATTATGGCCCGCTTGTCCGTGTCTCAAATCCTGCCTCAACCCAGCAATAAACTTCTTCGCCTTCCTTTTCTCATCCCGGGTAATATGTGAAGCATACTTCCCAAGTCGGTTAAAAACTGCAAGGTACTGAGCTACAGAACGATTTCCTTGCTTCAGTTCCATAAATTCCTGCTCTTTCCTCTCTCGGACAACCTCGGGTACAAAGCACTCCCGAAATTCCCGTTTAAATACATCCCATGTAATCTCCTCTTCATCCGCCTCCAACTTTTCCTTTGTTCTCTCCCACCAATCATACGCCTCTCCATCCAACTGAAATATAGCAAACTGAGCCTGTTCTTGGGTAGTGAACTGTCGAACCCCATAAATCCTTTCCAATCGAGTCAACCACCCCTCTGAAACCGCGTCATCAATAGAACCAGAAAACCTAGGGGGATTGTAACTCAAGAACACCCCATGAGGATCCCTATGGTTGTTGTTTGGTGGAGCCGGTTGCTCAACAAGTTGTGGTGGTGGAGCTTGAGCTCTTCTATGCTCAACATAATTGAAAACGGCTTCCATAAAATTTCCCATGTCCATCGGCGGCGGCTGTGGTTGTTGTTCTGGTGGTATAGGAGAACGATCACGGTGTCCTTGTCGTCCCGGTGATCTCTCACGCTGTCTACGGGGAGGCATCCTGATCAAGAAACACTGAAATGCATGCTCCTTTTAGTCCATGCATGAAAGTGCAATTAATTCACTCAACTTCAACAATTAGAGCACAGAAGCACTAAAAGGATGCATATGCAATCACATTGTCAAGTAGTCCCTAAAGCCGAACGACCTAAACTGACTCACCCGACACTAGAGCCCAAGTTTTGCAACCCTAAGCTCTGATACCACTTAAGGATGTAACACCCGAGCGTAAGGTGTCACATCCCCCACACCGAGACCCGACCCGAATATGAAATGAACGATCCATACCCGAGCTAAATCACGGCGAACAGGGACAAACACACACTCTATGCTAGGCGGGCTAACCCTTAACCATACGAATCAGAGCAAATCCATAAAGCGGAAGCAATAAACGAGCAAAGCATATCATATATATACCATGAGCATCCAAGCTCCAAAATATAATTCATAAACATCAATGTAAGCCATCACGGCCCAAAACCTATGTACGCTCCAATATAATATCCATATACAATAATCAAAAGTGTGAGATGCAAGTGTAAGACCAAAATACAGAGCTAGAGACGAATGCAAGACCTAGGACTCGTATTCCCGCCTAGCTCTCTCGACACCTGCACCAAACAGCTGAAAACCAAACGAGTTCAGTCCAAAAGGGACTGGTGGGTATAAAACATTGGCATAAATATAATATATAACTGAATTTAAACAATCACATACAGATTATAATCCCAAGCGAGGTTTTAGAAATGGTTCCCAAGTGGGAAAAAATAGAGGAATCATCGGAAGGGATTATAATGGTCAATTTTACAATAGGTCATTAGTGGCCCGGCGAGTGGGCGTGCATCAACTCCAACCAACACCACGTGTGATTCAATCAATCATTCATTCATTAAGTCTTTCATGCATATCATTCTTTTATGCTCAATCAATCGATTCTATTCAATCGGTCATATACACCTTCTTCCTCCGGGTTGGTGGGCGGGCTTGCAAGACCCGGCCACCCAATCATTGGCCAAAAGGGGTTACATGACTCCCCAGATGGCACTCAGCTCCCTTTCCTCGCCAATCTCCTGACGAGGTCCGGTACCGCTGTTCAATAGTGGGAACTAGTGTGAGGGATCACCGTCAGCCCATGCTTCCTCGGATAGCCACTCACACCAAGAACCCCGGGCCCCAATCAGTGCAATCAATCAATCAATACTCGCCAAAACATTTGGTAGGTTTCAAGAAATAAGGGCTTTACGTTTGCAATCGTTTACTCGATAAAAGACTCAATATATATATATATCGTATCACTTTGGCTTAAAGCTTTTCACATAGGGGGATATATCGGGTCGTTTTATCTAAGTAGTAGAGAAACCCACCTTGTACCAACAAAAGAAGATACGAAAGCCTCAAGGATTGGCCTCGTCTCCAACGGGATCGAAATCTGTGCAAGAAAGGTAAAGTGAGACTCAAAATGATCAATTAAGACGCTCGACAATGAAATGATTATGACATGAGCGTATAAAAGATAAAATTATGTTATGAAATGTTCATGTGCACTATTAAGAAATTTAATTCATATAATCAAGTCATTCCATCATTCATTCACGTTCATTCAAATCATAATTCACATTTTCAATCAACTTAATTTGAGAATTTCAATTAGATTTTAGCATAAAGTAAATCACATATAAAATTAGAAATTCGATAATTAAATACATTTAATCACATTTACAATTAGAAAATAAACAAGTAAATACATTCAATTAAATTTAGGAAATTAAATAAAACATGAATTGAATAACAATTAAATTCTAAAATTTAAACAAATTAAATCATAATTAATATATATATAAATATATCACTATTTAACTTAATATTAATATATATATATATACATATATATATAAACACGTATGCATGAGAATCATGCATGCAACTATTAAAATGAAATAACACCATTTATGCATGTATGCAATATTTAAAAAAAAGAGATTTTACAATTAATCCATGCATGCACTTCAACAAATAACTAGCTTTCATGCATGAAATGCCATATATATATACATATATATACACGTCCAACTTCATGCAATGTCATAGCTATATATATATATATATATATATATAACCTGATCAAATGCATGCATGCAATTAAGGAAAGGAAAAGAAACAAAATTTACAGTTCAACACACACAAGGTTCGCAGGCTGGGATTTTTCAGAAAACAGGGGTCGCGGCCGCGACCCATTTTCTTCACAAAATGGTAGTGGCCGCTACCCTTAATTTCCAGCAATTTTCACCAAATTAAGGAATACGAGGGCAGCGTACTGTGCAATCGCGGGCGCGACCCAATTTGCAGGCAAACAAGGGCGCGACCGGCGCGACTGCAACAAACTGACGCAGCAATCCAAGCGAAACAGAGCATAACCAAAACCAATCTTCTCCCAACAATATCAGGTAAGTATGGACATGAAAAGAACAATAAAACTCAGCACAAACAAGCCACACACCTCCTCAAACGCAGCAGCAAACTGACGCAGTACGTAGCAGCGGAAAACAGAGCATCACAACAACCTTAAATATCTCAAGTATGCTACCTTATGAAAGCTTCAACTACCAGCTAAAACATTACCATAAATGCCAAGAAGAGTTCAAGACAATCATTTTCAAGCTTGGAATCATCCAAAAAGCTCAAGTATGGAAGAAGATCAACCAATTTCAAACCTAAATCTCTATATGTTCATTTCTGTCAAAAACTCACGAATTCATGCTCAAATTTAGGGATGAATGAATGAAAATGACTCATGATGGATGTACATAACATAACCAAGCTTACCTTGTGGATTAATGGAGGTTTGGAAGAGATTTGAGCTTGAATCTCAAGAGGTTGGCTTGGCTACGGGATTTCTGGAAACAGAGGAAAGAGGGCTGATTTTCTCTAAGTATGAGAGACTATTTCGGTTGGGGAGGATAATGATCAGATAGATGGTTGAGTTAGGGTCTCATAGGTTCAAACCATGGTTAATTTGGTCAAGTATGATAAGAGATATGGCTATTTTGGTGAAATGTGGCAGTTTTGGCGCCGTGTAGCTTTTTCGGTTAAATTTCGGAGGTTGAAATGAGTTGGGAAAAATATATGGCTAAGTTTACTAAACTCGAATTTTCGTTGCGAGTTCAGCGAAGTTGACGAAACTCGAATCCGAGTTTCCTAGCTCAAGATATTAAATTCGGAACCAAGGGTGCGCTAAGTGCTCGTTAGCCCCCGACTTGGTTCCACGATTCAAATTTAATTCGTTAACATGTCAAATGAATTCGAAAACATAAACCGAGAATATGAGCATGTTCATAACACACATATTTACGTCATATTACAATTGCACGATATTTCGATATCATTTCAAATAAGAACGATGCACATTTTCGACGAATTCATGCATTAACCAAATAAATGAAATGAAATTCAAATACATATAACCTAGTCAACGATGCAATTAGAATAATTTAATTAATATAATTAAACATGATTAATTAACATAATACTTAATTAACCTTAATCATTAAATTAATCAACCATTAACGAATTATAAATATATATATATATATATATTTATATATATTTAAAATACAAATTATTTTAAAAAAAGAATTATTGAATTAAAATAAATTATAATAAAATAAAATAATAACAATTTATAATAAAATTAAATATAAAACACGTAAAGACAATTATTTTGCGCAATTTTATAAACACATACGTCATACCTTTACGTCTGAAAAGTTGGGGCGTCACAACCTCTCCCCCTTAAAAGAATCCGTCCTCGGATTCACTGATCGCCTGGAAATAGTTCGGGATGAAACTTCCTCATTTTATCCTCCGTCTCCCACGTAGCCTCTTCTGTTTTATCACTTCTCCATAACACTTTAACTAGTGGGATTTGCCGGTTTCTTAATTCTTGAAATTTCCGATCCAAAATCTTAACCGGTTTCTGAATGAAGGTGAGATTAGGCTCAATTTCTACCTCTTCCTCAGGTAGGATTTCGGACTCATCCGGATAATACTTGCGAAGCTGGGAGACATGAAATACGTTGTGGATTCCCGTCAAACTCGGGGGTAGATTCAAGCGGTAAGCAGTATCTTCAACTTTCTCCAAAATCTCATACGGACCCAGATAGCGAGGATTCAACTTACCTCCTTTTCCAATTCTCGAGAATCCTTTTCGCGGCGAAGCTTTCAAGAACACCCTATCACCAACTTCGAACTGAAGATCCTTTCTCCGTCGATCCGCATAACTTTTCTGTCTATCTTGAGCCGCTTTCATTCTTTGTTGAATGATTTGAACCTTATCAATTGCAGCTTGTACGGCTTTAGAAGGCTTCTCCCTCATTTAACCTCGTTTCACTCCCTCTTGTTTCGTCCAATTCCACTCTTCAAGGTCGAAAAATAAGGGGGATCTACACTTTCGTCCGTAAAGGGCTTCATAAGGCGCCATTCCTATCGAAGCCTGAAAACTATTATTATAGGCGAACTCAATCAGGGATAATTGCTCATTCCACGAACTCGAGAAATCCAATGCACAAGCCCTCAACATATCCTCCAAATATTTGATATACTTCAAGGATCTAAAGTTTACTCGAAATTGGATTTGAGACAGGGATACTATCAGCTGCGAATCTGAGCATAGGATATTCCAAAGACAGGATTTAATACTCGGTACGGGCATTATGAGTTCGTGGTGATGCCGTTTGGTTTGACTAATGCCCCTGCAGCTTTTATGGATATGTTGCACAGGATCTTCAGACATTTTCTGGATAAGTTTGTGGTGATTTTTATTGATGATATTTTGCTATTCTCTAAGTCTACTGAGGAGCACACGAGACATCTTCAGTTGCTATTGAGGACTTTAAAGGAGCATCAGTTGTTTGAAAAATTCATCAAGTGTGAATTTTGGATCGACATGGTTTCTTTCTTGGGTCATGTGATATTAGGTAATGGTTTGGAGGTTGATCCTTCGAAGATTGAGTCAGTTTTGAAACGGGTATTGCTCGAGGAAGTTCACAGATCGGCTTATTCTATCCACCCTGGAGGAAAGAAGATGTATAAGGACTTGAGACAATATAATTGGTGGCGTGGATTGAAGAAAGATGTGGCCGAGTATGTGAAGCATTGTATCACTTGTCAGAAAGTGAAAGCCGAGCATCAGAAATCGGGAGGTCTTCTACAACCGTTACCTATTCCCGAGTGAAAGTGGGAATAGGTGACGATGGATTTTGTGTCCGGGTTACCTAAAGTGTGACGCCCCGTCTCTTCGGCATTCCAGGTACGGCGTCACGAGAGAGTTTATTTCAGTATTTTGTGAAATTATGTGATTTATCATGCTTACGTGTCAACGTGATATTAATTTTAATTATGTGTGCTTTAGATTTAATTAAATTGTACTTGGACTCAATTGTCCAATATTTGCAATTTAGGGACCTAATTAATTAGGACGTTTGAGCCTTCCTGGCTATTTGAGCTCGGGAATTCGAATTCGAATTCCGACCCTATCATTGAGTTCGTTTCGATGATTCGGATTCAATGAATTACCCTTTTTATTTCTAAAGCCATTGATAGCCCTATCGTTTTTAATCCGATCCGTTTGGACCGGACACCGTTTGAACCTACCCGTTTTAACCGACCCATTTGCCCGGCCCTAAAAAGGGCCAAGCCTTTCCTTCTCTCCCACTTTGATCGATCAGCAGCAAGGAAGAGAGGAAAAGAGAAGCATTTCTCACCATTTTTGGCCAAGAAGCCTTGAGCTCGGGTTTGGGAGATCCAACCGTCCGATCAACGACCTAAGGTAGGATTTGTGACCCTTTCGTTACATGCTTTACTTTAATATCTCTTTCGTGCCTCGGATTGTGCCTACGTGCTTTGTTGGGGAGATGATGAATAGTAACCGGGGTGTGAGTTTTGTGTGTTCTAGGCCGTTTTACGGGTTCTAACGTGGAAATATGTGTTCCATATGTTATATGTGATTTATTGTGTTATTTTTGCATGATTTTAGGGTTGTTTGTGGTTGTGTTTGTGTGTTGGTGGTGTTTCCCGACGCCATTGCTGTTTCTGCTCTGTTTTTTTCGAGCAGGACGGTCCGGAACGGCCGTTTCCGTTTTGGCCTTGGGGCCGGAACGGCCCTTCCCGGGCTGGCGTCTGTGCCGAGAGTGGGAACGACCGTTCCCAGTTTGTGCTGGGAGCGGGAACGGCCGTTCCCATGGCCGGTCCTTTGCGCTACTGGATCAAATCCGCGGGGGTGGATTTTTCCTTTTGGAAAAATCCGCGGGGGTGGATTTGAGGCAGTAGGTTTGGAAAAATCCATGAGGGTGGATTTTTCCTTTGGAAAAATCCATGGGGGTGGATTTTGCCATTTCTTCTCTTTGCTTTAATTATGCATTTGTATGATTTTTAAACGCTTTTCTTTTGCATGTTAATTGTTATGACGTGATTTTATTACATATTAAAGTGTGAATAATTATGTTATGCTATAATTGCAATTATGTGACATTTTATATATGAACATGAACCATACCTTTTTGCCGAGCGTCTTCTTTCGTATGCTTTAATATGCTCGTGAAATGTGAATTATTGTTAATGCATGCTTGTTATATATTGTATACGTGATCCACGATTTTATGCCAATCATAATCATACGCCGTGCGTCCATTTGGTTCATTCTTGTGTCTAAGTCTTGTTTTGTATTCAGTTTGTTCAGGTACACCCGGGGTGGTGTTTTGTTGGCCGTGTTGATTCCGGGGTGGATCAGTTGTTTTGTCTTCGGCCTCTTCGGTGTCAGGTGAGGTTAGGATATAGTTACACCTTATTGCAATGTGCTCGGTTTTGATTGCATGTGATTAAATAAGCCTTATATGTATGTAAATAAGTGTGAAATATGTATTTGTTGAATATGCCTCGAGTTGCAAGTATGTTAAGCAATGTACGAGCCTATGTATGCTTGGTTTGGAATGATTTGTTATGATTTGCCACGTGAAGCTATGCTTCCGACCGTATACTTCTCATGAGCCATGTTTGGCAAGGACCGAGTGGATTGAAACGGAAAGTGGTTTGTGTACGTATATATGTATAAGTTATGTCTGTCTGTCTCTGTTGTAGCGGGTTATGATATGATATGTGTTTGTTGGGCCCCGGAGCTATGGGTAAGGAACCCTCGGGACGGCATAGGGCCGTCGAGGTTAAGCCTGTGCATAGTCTCCATATGTCTGCAGAGGATCACCCCTGAACTCACCAGGAGGTTTGGTGAGGGAAGGAATCCTGAGGGTTTGAGTACTCGCAAGGCGCTCCCCTCGTTTGTCTGGATGGTTTGGGCGTATACACCCTTCCATCACCCGGAGTTGAGGATGATATGATATGATATGATTTGATATGTATGTAAGTTTTCTGTTTTGATTCTGATATGATATGTTATGAGGAGATTGGGGGAGTCAGAGCTCGTACCCGCCGAGTTCTATATGATATGATATGTATGTTCTGTTAAGGTTTATGAAACGGGGATAGATTCTAAGTTAAATAAAAAGGGAGTTTTATAAGATATGCTAAGCTTTGAATATGTTAAGACCTAATAGGTTTTGCTAAGTTTTTCGGTAAGATAAATTGGTTTGTTTGATTTGCTAAGTAAGCCCTTTATATATATGTATATCACAGGAAATAATTTAGTGTGCAAAAACTATCCCTGCGTTCATGAACATTATGAGTTTGATACGTGCCTTGCTCTTATATATATATATAGTGTGAGTGCGTTAACCCCTCACTCAGTCAAGTTAAGACTGACCCCTCCCCTTTTATTGTTAGTTTGCAGGTTCTGCTTGGAGTTCGTGCTAGGCGGAGTGAGTCTGTCTTTTGGAGTCTGTTCCTTGTCTTTGTCTAGTAGGTGGTCTTGCATTCACATTTCTTTAATTCGGTTTATGTATAAGATATGTTTGTTTACGCTATTCGGAATTTAATTATGAATATTTATGTATATTATTTGAGATTCGGGATTAGGTATTTATGCTAGTTGAACCCGTCAACTGTTCATGAATGTCTGTTTATTGCATGACTTGTTTCACTTCCGCATTTTCGTTTTGGTTTGAGTTTTGCTTTCAGGGTCTAAGTTCCGCCTAGCCTAGGTGTGAGTTTGTCAGTCTCCCGTTCGCCACTGTTTGGTTCATGTACGGACTCTCCATTTCGTATGTGGATCGGACTTTGGTGCGGGGGATGTGGTGACCCACCGTGCGGGTGCTACATAAAGTGAAAGGAGGGTTCGACGGTATTTGGGTGATTGTGGACCGTTTGACTAAGTCTGCACATTTTCTGCCGGTCAGGATGTCTCAAGGATTTACTTCGAGCTTGTTCTTTGGATTTTCAATCTTCTTGGCATGATCAGCTGCCTTTGATTGAATTTGCTTACAATAACAGTTTTCAAGCCTCGATTGGAATGACACCGTATGAGCTACTTTATGGTTGGAAATATCGTTCTCCGTTGTTCTTCGACTTGGAGGAATGGAAATGGACTAAACAAGAAGGTGTAAAGAAAGGTGAAAAGTTGGAAAAACCTTCTAAGGCCGTTCAAGCTATGATTGAGAAAGTCCAATTACTACAACAACAGATGAAATCAGCTCAGGACAGTCAAAAGAGCTACGCCGACCGTCGTAGAAGGGATCTCAAATTTGAAGTTGGAGACCGGGTATTCTTGAAGGCGTCTCCACGTAAAGGATTTGCTCGGATTGGGAAAGGAGGTAAGCTTAATCATCGTTATTTAGGTCCTTTCGAAATTCTTGAAAGAGTTGGAGAAGTTGCTTATCGGTTGGACCTACCACCGAGCCTCACGGGGATTCACAATGTATTTCACATATCTCAGCTGAGGAAATATTACCCCGATGAAACCGAGATCCTTCCAGTTGAAGAAGTGGAATTGGAACCGAATCTAACTTTTGTTCAGAAATCGGTTAAGATATTGGATCAGAAGTATCAGGAATTGAGAAACCGGAGGCTTCCGATGGTTAAGGTTCTTTGGAGAAGTGATAAGACTGAAGAAGCCACTTGGGAGACCGAAGACAAGATGAGACGGTTCCATCCAGAGTTGTTTCCTTCCGATCAGTGAATCTAGGGACCAGATTCTTTCAAGGGGGGAGGATGGTAACACCCCAGCTTTCGGCCTTTCAGGTATGAACGCCACGTGTGAGTTTGAGAGTTAGAATTTAAATTAATTTGATCATTTCTTTAACTTTTAATTCCATGACATAATTTTTATAAAATTTTATTCCAAGTGTTTTTATAAAATTCATATTAAATTGATATTTATTGTATAAATTGAATTTGATTGGAACGTGAATTAATTCCCGAGCATGATTTAATTTCTTCTATGTCCTTACTTGATGATTTTCTTGAATTTGGGGACTTAATTGCATGAATTTTTCATGGGACTTAAGTGATCATTTATTGTGGAATTGGACTCAATTGCATGACTTAACAACTTGAGGGATTTAATAGCAATTTGGAGCATCTTTTCCCCTCATATTGCAGCAACCACGTACCATTTCCCCTCATTTCATACAAACATACATACACTTTGGTTTGTTCCACTTTGATCGATCAAAGCCCCAAGAGAAGGGGAAATTGGATTTCATTTTTCAAGCTAAAATTGTGAAGGAATTGTGGAATTAGGAGCATCATCATCACTATATCTTAATCTTTTCTTCTATTTCTTCCATTTAAGGTAACCATGGAGATTTTTATGAATTTCTTGAATTGAATGTGGTAGCTAGGGTTATGGGTTAAGTTGGATGGATTGAGTATTTGTTGTTAGAAGTATGTTGGTGAACTTTGAGCTTAAGTTTGATGTATATATTATGAAGTTTATAAGCTTGGAGCATAGGTTAACATATGGGTTTGAAATGAGTGATTCTTGATGATCAAGCTTGGATTTAAGTGTGTTTATATGAGTTATTATTGAACTATAAGCATGCTAGTATGTTTATTTCATGAATTATATGCTTTTGAGCGGGATTTGATCATTTGTTGGATTATGGTTTTGGTTCGTTTTTCCCCTGCATTGCCCTGTTTCTGCTGCTGCAACTGCGTAACGGGAACAACCCTTCCCGTCCCAGTTCATTCTGGGAACTGCCGTTCCCACCTCTGACAGCTGGTGCGCGAGAATGAGAACGGTCATTCCCATTTTGGCCTATGGTCGGAACGGCCGTTCCCAGCCTAAAAAATTTTCCCAAAACTTACAGATGCGTGGGATTGAATCGGGGAGCCGGGAACGGCCCTTCCCATTTCCAGTTCAAAACCGGAACGGCCGTTCCCATGCTCCAGAGGGTGCAGTGAATTTTTTGCATGAAATTTAGTATTTCAAATCCGTTTCTAATGCCATAATTGATCGATACGTTTTATTATATGCTCATTTTATGCATGAATATGATCATATCATTCCATAAATTGTCAATGCACGTTATAATATTCCTGATCACGCCGTTCGTTCTAATTGGTACATTTGAGTCGTGTCTCACGGACAATTATCTTTCTTTCACAGACCAGCTTCCTGGTGACGAGGTGCGGGCCCCGTGAGCTGTTTCCTTGTTTATTTTGGTCACATAGGTGAGGTTTAATTTCTAGATATATAGAACCTTTACAACCCTTATGTGGATTTTGGCCAAAATGTATTAACATATCTATAGATTTTCATAAACCTCAAATGATTTCAAAATCCACCAAGTCTACTGTACTGAATTGACCGTATTTTTGGCGAGTATACTGTATTGCACTATGGGCCCGAGGGTAGTGGCTTGAGCCAACCGGGAGAGCATGGACTGACGGGTAACTCTAGTGTTATCCTCACCATTTTAGGAAGACCCCTGAATCCACTAGGAGATTAGTGGAGGAAGGAGTTTCAGGCTTAGGGATTCATGTACCCTCTACTCACACTGTCTGGATGGTTAGGCATTGCAAACCCACCATTACTTGGAGGAAGAAGGGACTGAAATTGCTACTGAATGTACTGCATTGTAATAACTTGCTTGATCACTTAAATTATTGATAACCTAATTATTATACATAGTCGGAGTAAGGTTGGAGAATTTCCCTCACTCGCTGGGCCACTGATTGACTGAAATTGATATAATTGTTAAACTTGATAGTTGTAACCTCGGGCGACATTCTATCTTATTTTCTTAAATTGCATGGTTTTACAAGATATTACCTGAGATTATAACTTGCATGTATGTGAGCATATATTTACTTATACCCCTCACTCAGTCCGTTGAAGACTGATGCCTCAACCTTTCAGTTTTTACAGGTGTGTGCTAGGCGGGAATTGGAGTCGAGTTTGTCTTTAATTTGGGTCTAGCACACTTCACCTTCATATTATGTCATGTATTGATACTTTTGGAATATTGGCATGTTTATGGAATATTTTGGAGATGATAATGTATTGATATATATATGGATAGATAGCATGCGTTTGGTTACTTGATATTTGATAATGGAATTTTTTGCTTCCGCTTTTATTGCTCTGAATTGATTGTTTGGTTTGGGGTTAGTCCCGCCTAGCTATTGTCGGTTTTTTTAATTGTCTCCCGTTCGCTATAGCTTTGGTTCAAACATGAATTGTCCATTTCATATGTGGATTGAACTATAGTGCGGGGGATGTGGTACCTAGTTTTCCGGGTGCTGCAGTTGCAGGCCATCTACACGCAGTGCGAAGTCGAAATTGTTCAAAACGCTTGGCGAAACTTCACGGACACCTATTTCCCCTTAGGGACAGCCACTCAGATTGCCCCCCCAATGGGAGGATGGCAGGTTCTGTTGGAAAACGGAATCAGAAAAGCAGCGGAAATTTAAAATTTTTCCAACAAAAGGATCTTGGACTCGCAATCGTGTAACCAAATTCGTAGGGATTAGAAACTTACGTTTTTAATTAACTTTCTTGAAGCGTTTCAAGCCACACAAGAACGCTTTTCTCGCAGCTTGATGTTGGAAAACACGAATCAGAAAGCAGCGGAATTTAAAAATTTCCCAACAAAAGGACCTTGGACTTGCAACCGTGTAACCAAATTCGTAGAGATAGAAAACTTACTTTTCTTTTATTCTTTCTTGAAGCGTTTCAAGCCACCCAAGAACGCTCTTCTCGCGGCTTGATCCCCTCTCCTTGGTAAAGCTCGAATCTTCAAACTTCTAACTTGAAGTCTCTAGAGAAAGTCCACCAACTTGATCACAATCTAACTAGTAAGGATGCTAGTTCTCTAGTTAGTGTTTAGGCTTAACCTAGGGTTTTATTTAATCTTGGAGAAAGGAATGAGTTCAACACATGAACCAAAAGAATTGCCAATTAGCTCCTAGAGGAGCTCGAGCTCCCCTATTTATAGAGAGAGGGTGCCGAAATTCCTAGTCCTTAATGGGCTAGGATTTTGGTCTCTCTCTCTCCTATTACTTGATCATCAAGTAATTTTGACTTTGACTTTGAATTCTAATTCAAATCAACTTTCAAGAGAGCTAAAATATCCAAACTATTTTTGGATAATTTTATACTTTATTTATTTAAAATAAATAACTTATTTTATCTGATTAATTAATTCATAATTAATTAACAAGATTATTTTTTTCTCCAAAATTAGACTTTCTTTTTAATTCAAAATTAAACCAAAGTCTATTAAATAATTAACACATTTAATTATTCAATATATATATACAATATATATATATTCACACGTGTGGGACACGTGTCACAAGGACACATGTCACTCACGTGACCCACACGTGTGGTTTCACACGTGTGGAACCCTCTAGGCCCGATTAACTCGTTTAATCATTTTTAAGCCTCAACTCATGTAACCAAGTTGTTGTGTGTGACCCTCTAGGTTCTCAATTTAATTAGCAGTGACCCTAATTAATTAATTCACTAATTAATTAATCAGTCCACAGATTAAACGACCATAGTCTAGCAACAGGTGTTTAACCCCTAACTGAATTGGAATGTTTGGATTCGACAGAACCTTTAAGTCACTGATTCATGTGAGATACAATCCTCCTACTTACTATCTCTCAACCAAGATCTAGGGTAAGGGAATAATCAGAACCCTAATAATCCGGTCTTAAAGCTAAGTGCATTTCATATGCATTTGATCTCAATCCAAGAAACCCTTTTCTTGATGTCTTGATCTACTGCCTTGGCCAAGGACTCCATATGGAATATGAATGACTTACACAATAAGAGATCACCTTGCAAACGCAAGTGTAGGTCCTTTCTTGATTCTCATTCACTTTCATGAATCACTTGTGCAGCCCCAGCATAAGCCTTGAATCAGTTGTCTAAGGCGACACCCTTTAAAGCTTATACCTAAGACTACAGAGTTAACTCATAAAGTGACATGGAACCTCAAGTCTAAGGATCAATTAATCACATCAGTGACTCGTGAGATATTTCCTAATCTGCAAGTTTCCATTTCCTGAAATAGAAACTTCCTTTCCCATTTAGGAATGTTCTCACACGGGGCACCTCAGTGAACTTACTTATTAAAGTAAGCACCCTCATGTATCACGCACGTATCAACTATACACTTTGAACCTACATGAAACAAGGTGGTCCTTCTTAAGGGCGTGATCCCACAAGCAAGCCTTAGAGGAGTCAGGTTGACACTCCCACTGTCTGTAGGACTCATCGGCTTGGAGTATTTTACTAATCATGACTTATGTGATATAGGGCTCGTTTCATGAACCATTTCACCTAAATGGTAGAGTCCTAAAGTCATCAGGATTAGGGGAGTTCTCATACATGCACAACTAAAGTAAACGCATACCAAACAAGAGCATATAAAGAAGTGTTTGCATATGATATTAATCAATCGTATATTATTCAGAGATTGTCTGTGATACTAGGAAAGTCCCAAAACGGATTATGACTAATCGGCTTTCTAGGGCACTATTCCTAACACTTGATCCCCACTTCTTGGTAAAGCTCGAATCTTCAAACTTCTAACTTGCAGCTCTCTAGAGATAGTCCACCAACTTGACTACAATCTAACTACTAAGGATGCTAGTTCTCTAGTTAGTGTTTAGGCTTAACCCAGGGTTTCGTTTATCTTGGAGAAAGGATGGTGTTCAACACATGAACCAAAAGAATTCTCGTTTAGCTCCAAGAGGAGCTCGAGCTCCCCTATTTATAAGAGGGAGAGGACCGAAAATCCTAGTCCTTATGGGCTAAGGATTTTCGTCCCTCTCTCCTATTACTTGATCATCAAGTAATTTTGACTTTGACTTTGAATTCAAATTCAAATCAACTTTCAAGAGAGCTAAAATATCCAAACTATTTTTGGATAATGTTATACTTTATTTATTTAAAATAAATAACTTATTTTTATCTAATTAATTAATTCACAATTAGTTAACTAGATTATTTTTTTCCAAAACAAGACTTTCTTTTTAATTCAAAATTAAACCAAAGTCAATTAAATAATTAATCACATTAATTATTTAACACATAAATAAATATACACATATATTTACACACGTGTGAGACACGTGTCACAAGGACATGTGTCACTCACGTGAGCCACACGTGTGGAACCCTCTTGGCCCGATTAACTCGTTTAATCATTTTAAAGCCTTAACTCAAGTAACCAAGTTGTTGTGTGTGACCCTCTAGGTTCTCAATTCAATTAGAAATGACCCCAATTAATTAATTCACTAATTAATTAATCAATCCACATATTAAACGACCATAGTCTAGCAACAGGTGTTTAACCCCTAGCTGAATTGGAATGTTCGGATTCGACAGAACCTTTATGTCATTGATTCATGTGAGATACAATCCTCCTACTTACTATCTCTCAACCAAGATCTAGGGTAAGGGAATAATTAGAACCCTAATAATCCGGTCTCAAAGCTAAGTGCATTTCATATCCATTTGATCTCAATCCAAGAAACCCTTTTCTTGATATCTTGATCTACTGCCTTGGACAAGGACTCCATATGGCATATGAATGACTTACACAATAAGAGATCACCTTGCAAATGCAAGTGTAGGTCCTTTCTTGATTCTCATTCACTTTCATGAATCAGTTGTGCAGCCCCAGCATAAGCCTTGAATCAGTTGTCTAAGGCGACACCATTTAAAGCTTATACCTAAGACTACAGAGTTAATTCATAAAGTGACAAGGAACCTCAAGTCTAAGGATCAATTAATCACATCAATGACTCGTGAGATATTTCCTAATCTGGAAGTTTCTATTTCCTGAAATAGAAACTTCCTTTCCCATTTAGGAATGTTCTCACACGGGGCACCTTAGTTAACTTACTTATTGAAGTAAGCACCCTTATGTATCACGTACGTATCAACTATACACTTTGCACCTCCATGAAACAAGGTGGTCCTTCTTAAGGGCGTGATCCCACAAGCAAGCCTTAGAGGAGTCAGGTTGACACTCCCACTGTCGGTAGGACTCATCGGCTTGGAGTATTTTACTAATCATGACTTATGTGTTATAGGGCTCGTTTCATGAACCATTTCACCTAAATGGTAGATTCCTAAAGTGATCAGGTTTAGGGGAGTTCTCATACATGCACAGATAAAGTAAACGCATACTAAACAAGAGCATATAAAGAAGTGTTGCCTTAATTCGTTATTTCATTCAAAGATTGTCTGTGATTACAATAAGGAAAAACACAAAGCGGATATACAATCAGCTTTCTAGGGCACTATTTTTAACAATCTCCCACTTGCCCATCAAAGCCATTCTAAAGCTACTCTAAGTCCAATCTTCTGAAGATGACCTTGGAAAGCTTCTGGGCTGAGTGGTTTAGTAAGTGGATCTGCCACGTTCTCTGCTGATGTGACCCTCTCAATTTGCACATCTCCTCTTTTGATAATATCACAGATTAGGTGATACTTCCTCATAATGTGCTTGGTCCGTTGGTGAGATCTTGGTTCTCTTGCTTGAGCAACCGCCCCAGTGTTATCACAAAACACAGTAATGGGGTCTTTCATGCTAGGAACAACATTCAACTCTTGAATGAAGTTTCTAATCCAAACACCTTCCTTAGCTGCATCATTTGCAGCTAAGTATTCGGCCTCAGTGGTCGAATCTGCAGTGGTCGTTTGCTTGGAACTCTTCCAACTCACCGCTCCGCCGTTTAGGCAGAAAATGTATCCTGACATTGACTTAAAATCATCTAAGTCAGATGCAAAGCTTGCATCGCAGTATCCTTCGACAGTAAGATCTTTCTGACCTCCGTAAACTAAGAATAAGTCTTTGGTACTTTTCAAGTACTTAAGAATATTCTTCACGGCAGCCCAGTGACCATCTCCAGGGTCAGATTGGAAACGACTTGTTACACTAAGTGCATAAGCCATATCCGGTCGAGTACATAACATTGCATACATTATGCTACCTATTGCTGATGCATAAGGTGTATGAGTCATTCTTTCCTTCTCAAGGTTAGTCTTAGGACACATCTTCTTAGAAAGACATGTTCCTACACTCATAGGAAGGTTCTTAACCTTTGTTGACTCCATATTGAATCTCTTCAATACTTTATCAATGTACATCGATTGTGATAGTCCTATTAACCTTCTAGATCTATCTCGATAGATTTTAATTTCAAGGATATAGGACGCATCACCAAGATCTTTCATCTCGAATTGGTTCGATAACCATAACTTAGTCACTTTCAAGTCATCCTTCGAATTCCCAATAAGAAGGATGTCATCTACATAAAGTACTAAGAATTGCACTGAGGTCTCCAATTCTTTTCTATACACACATGATTCATTCGAAATTTGAATGAAGCCAAACGCTTTTACTGATTCATCAAATCGAATGTTCCAATTCCTAGAAGCCTGTTTCAATCCATAGATTGATCTTTGGAGTTTGCAAACCTTTTGCTCACTCCCACTGAATGTGAAACCTATGGGTTGCTCCATATAAATGTCCTTATCAATGTCACCATTGAGAAAGGTAGTTTTCACATCCACTCGTCATATCTCATAGTCATAATATGCAGCAATGGCAAGCATGATCCGAATAGATTTTTGCATTGCAACTGGTGATAAAGTTTCATCAAAGTCCACGTCGGGTCTTTGAGTGAATCCTTTTGCAATCAGTCTTGCTTTGTAAGCTTCAATGCTTCCATCAACTCCAAGCTTTCTCTTAAAGATCCATTTGCAACCTATGGGTTTGACCCCATTAGGCAAATCTACCAAGGTCCAAACTTGGTTGGAGTTCATGGAATCCATTTCGGATTTCATGGCTTCTATCCACTGTTCAGAGTCAGAATCTGAAAGTGCCTCCTCATATGTTAAAGGATCAGTATCCTTTTGAGTGATTTCATGGAAGAATCCATACCATCTCTCCGGCTGTCTAGGAGTGCGTTCAGAACACCGTAGATGAGGATTTATGTGTGTATCGAAATTCATGATCGGTTGCAGTTGATCAGAAGGGGACGTTTCTTCAGTGGGTGGCGTGTGGTCACTTTGTACTTCCTCTAATTCTATGATGTTACCTTTCTTTTCTTTAAGGAACGGTTCCTCCAGAAAAGTGGCATTTCTGGAAACAAACACCTTTTGCTCAGATTGATCATAGAAGTAGTATCCTATGGCTTCCTTAGGATAACCTACAAAGTAGCATAAGTTAGAACGAGATTCCAACTTATCTCCCATTGTCCTCTTCACGTAAGCAGGACAACCCCAAATTCTTAAGTAAGAATAACTAGGGATTTTACCATACCACATTTCATAGGGCGTTTTAGGGACTGACTTAGAAGGAACTAGATTCAAAATCTTTGCTGCACTTTCTAGGGCATATCCTCAGAAAGAAGGTGGTCAGTGAGTGATACTCATCATGGAACGAACCATATCAAGTAGAGTTCGATTCCTTCTCTCAGAAACTTCATTAAGCTGAGGAGTTCCCGGAGGAGTCCACTGAGAGATAATCCCATTATCTTTGAGATGATTAAGGAATTCTTCACTAAGATATTCTTCTCCTCGATCAGATCGAAGTGCTTTAATCTTGTGACCAGTTTGGTTCTCAACCTCCTTTTGAAATTCTAAGAATTTCTCAAAATCTTCAGATTTATACTTCATTAAGTATACATAACCATACCGACTAAAGTCATCAGTAAAGGTTATAAAATACTAATGATTGTTTCTTGTGCTTACACTAAGAGGTCTATAAACATCAGTATGGATCAAATCCAAGACCTTAGTGGCACGTTCCACAGTTCCTTTAAAAGGAACTTTGGATGTTCTTGGAAATGTGTCCTAAATAGCGTGCCATGAGGGAGCTGAAACTTTGTCATCTCTCTTACGTTTAGTTTCTCGTTGTATATTCATAATATTGATATTCTGAGTTAGATAAAGGCCATTACTTAGAGTACCGATGTGAACGGAAGAGTTGTTCCGTTTGATAAAGTATTTACCATTCTTAATACAAGTTTCATAACCTTCACAATCTAAAATTGGAACTGAAATTATATTACGAATAATACTCGGTACATAAAGGACTTTGTTTAAAACTAACTCAAAACTACCTAAATCTAATCTAATTGTGCCTAAAGCTCGGGCTTCAACATTTGAGCCATCGCCGATCTTCAAGACACATTCTCCTTCTTTGAGTTGTTGAACCTCATTTAGCATATGTACATCATTACAGATATGAGTTCCACAACCGGTATCAAGTACCCAAGAACTAGAATTAATAGAAAGATTTATTTCAACGAGAAACATACCTTTCTTTAGAGTAGCCTTGTACTCTGGGCAGTTTCTCCTCCAATGTCCCGCTTTGCCACAATGGAAGTAAAAATCCTCTTTCTGATCACGCTTTTTCTTTTGGGCCTACCCCTTCGAAACGCCACCAGTGGGCGTAAGGGGTTTCTTCTTCTTCTTTTGGGCTTTCTTGCCCTTACCTTTAGAAGGCCCAGAAGATGAAGATGGAGCATTCACCATCAAAACCTTATTGTCCTTCTTGATCGTGCTTTCAGCAGTCACAAACTGACTAATCAGCTCAGCTATAGTAGCACCAGCATGATTCATATTGAAGTTAAGGACAAATGGGTTGAATGATGGTGGGAGCGAAGCTAGCAACAAATCCACTGAAAGCTCATCTTTCAGTAGCATGTCCATGGAAGCAAGTTCCTCAGTAAGGGCGAGAAACTTGAGTCCATACTCATGGACACTTGAACCTTCCCTTATTCTCAAGTGGATCAATTCCTTTGAGGATAAACCTTGTAACACGTTCAAGAGGGCGGTAAAGTTGCTCTAAGTGGTCGTAAATCTCCCAAGAGAATTCCATGGCCTCATGTTGCCTTTGCAAGTTCGGAGACATGTTAGCCAACATAAGGCAACGGGCTTGGAGATTATCATCTTTCCACTTTTGGATCGCGTCCTGCTCGACCCGAGTGGGAGCGTCCCCTTCGGGACTAGGCTCCCCTTCGAAAAGAACATAAGTTCTCTTCTTAGAATCTAAAATTATTTTTAGATTCATCAGCCAATCAGAATAGTTTGGACCAGTCAACTTGTTTGGCTCGAGGATCGATACAAGAAGGTTTTTGGTTGCCATTTCAAAACACGTAGAGAATCACAGACTCTACGACCTAAATGGTAAAACAGAGAACTAGTGAGCATGCTGAATTATAACGATATACAAAAGATAAGGTCTTTAATCTAATGTAGCTCCCACTGCTTTTCAAAGATCTATAATTCCCAAAGATCTAAGAGGAACACGCTTCCCAATGGGTACTAAGATCCTAGGCATTTTACCTCGAACCCAGGACTCGCAGACATTCTAAGTAAGAACCCTAGGTAGGTACAAATTACCAATTCTAACACCTTTAGAACTCTTAGTAATTATTTTTGCATCACCTATCTTTCAATATGGACCCACGACTCGTGCGACATCCATATTTACTTAGGCGTTAAGCTAGACCCATCAATCATAAGATCATGATCAAAACTTAGTTCGAACGACCCACGACTCGCGGACATCGCCCTTGCCAAAATTGACCACGAAATATTGACCATTTAAAATGATCAATTAGGTAACTAAGAACTAATAAGCTCCACTAGTTATCCCACGACTCGCGGACAATAACTAGTTTCACTTACTAAACTTAAAACCTATTGATGGAATGCTAGGAATTTAATTCAAAATTTGCACCTCGAATTAAACACCTATTTATTCGAAATTAGCTTAATATTTAATGGAAATTTTCGAATTAACCGGAGAGCTGTCCGGTTCGACCTCACCAACATATATGTTATCCAATTTCATTAGTCTTGATTAATGCAGGTACAACTTAAATGCATTTCAAACAAGCACATAAACAGATAACATGTCCTAGCATGATACTAACATGTAATGATCATGGGTTCTGCCTATCTTATGCGTGATATGTGGGAGCCACTCCACAATATCAAGTTCTAACATACATGCCACATAAACAGTTTAAATCACATAAGGGAAAGCGGTAACAAAATACGAGCCCTATCTCTATTACATTTTTACAATTGAGATTCCCCTCCCTAACATTTTGAGGGGTCTTCACTTATGGCCTCCTTGTTACTTGAATGTGGTCCATCTTACTCCATGGGTGCATTGTCTCCAAAATGAAAATAAAAAACCTCACCACCTATCTCTACTCTCAAATTACAATAAAAAGAAAAAGACATAAAGTAATAAGGCTCAATCTTCATATTGGCCTTAGACAATTACACGGGGCATACCCCGGCCTCAAAAACAGTAATATGGAAAGCCACATAATAAATCACATAACAGTACGCACAAAAGTGAGGCTCCAACCTCAATTGAAAAACGCAACTATAGGGCTCCAACCCCAATTTAAACCATCCATGTGCATAAATTAAAACCATACATAAGTCTAAACCTATGATCACCTAACATGTTTTTGCGAAAATTTAAATTTACCCAATAAATTAAAATTCCAGTTTCAAGTCCTAATGACTTAAAACACGACTTGATGCGAGTCTTATTTACAAAAGCTTTCTATAAATCCCAAATTAGCAAAAACTAATAAAATTTCAATTAATTTCTGAAAATTAATAATTTTATCAAAGATACAATTTCGCAAAATATAAATCGTTTCTATTTCTCAAAAATCCCAATTTTAAGTTTCATTCAAAAATTAAAATAAATATTCAAAAATAAAATTTTAAAATTAAAAATAAAAAATTGGGACCGGATTGCACGAAATACGAAAACAAATCACGAAAACGGGGCCCGTGCACGAAAAAAAGGGTTACACGTCGCAGGCGTGCGCGTGCGCGCGCGCTGGGCGCGGCCCTTCTCGGCAGGATGGCCGGCGGCTGGGCGGTGGCGGGGCGCGCCCAGGAGGCTCCTGCACAGGCGTGCGGGAGGTGCTGGACGGTTGCCCTACGCACGTGCCTGCGAGAGGCGGGCGGCTGCGCGCGAAGGAGTTTCGCGTGTTCGTAATAGAGGCTTTTCGTTTCATGTTTTCGTTCAAAAGCAAAACCAATCCAAGAAATCCAAAAACAATTTATACAGTTTCAAATCTAAAACAGTTTTTAAAACGAATTTTACGAAACAGTTTCATAATTCAGGCTTTCTAAAACAATTACAAATACTCAATCGCATCAAGCCTAAGAATTTCTACCAAATTCAGAATAATTGAGACGAATCAGAAACATGATTAACGAGGTGGCTCTGATACCACTTGTTGGAAAACGGAATCAGAAAAGCAGCGGAAATTTAAAAATTTTCCAACAAAAGGATCTTGGACTCGCAATCGTGCAACCAAATTCGTAGGGATTAGAAACTTACGTTCTTAATTAACTTTCTTGAAGCGTTTCAAGCCACCCAAGAACGCTCTTCTCGCGGCTTGATACCCTCTTCTTGGTAAAGCTCGAATCTTCAAACTTCTAACTTGCAGCTCTCTAGAGATAGTCCACCAACTTGACTACAATCTAACTAGTAAGGATGCTAGTTCTCTAGTTAGTGTTTAGGCTTAACCTAGGGTTTCGTTTATCTTGGAGAAAGGATGGTGTTCAACACATGAACCAAAAGAATTCTCGATTAGCTCCAAGAGGAGCTCGAGCTCCCCTATTTATAAGAGGGGGAGGACCGAAAATCCTAGTCCTTATGGGCTAAGGATTTTGGTCCCTCTCTCCTATTACTTGATCATCAAGTAATTTTGACTTTGACTTTGAATTCAAATTCAAATAAACTTTCAAGAGAGCTAAAATATCCAAACTATTTTTGGATAATTTTATACTTTATTTATTTAAAATAAATAACTTATTTTTATCTAATTAATTAATTCACAATTAGTCAACTAGATTATTTTTCTCCAAAACAAGACTTTCTTTTTAATTCAAAATTAAACCAAAGTCAATTAAATAATTAATCACATTAATTATTTAACACATATATTTACACACGTGTGAGACACGTGTCACAAGGACATGTGTCACTCACGTGAGCCACACGTGTGGAACCCTCTTGGCCCGATTAACTCGTTTAATCATTTTAAAGCCTTAACTCATGTAACCAAGTTGTTGTGTGTGACCCTCTAGGTTCTCAATTCAATTAGCAATGACCCCAATTAATTAATTCACTAATTAATTAATCAATCCACATATTAAACGACCATAGTCTAGCAACAGGTGTTTAACCCCTAGCTGAATTGGAATGTTCGGATTCGACAGAACCTTTATGTCATTGATTCATGTGAGATACAATCCTCTTACTTACTATCTCTCAACCAAGATCTAGGGTAAGGGAATAATTAGAACCCTAATAATCCGGTCTCAAAGCTAAGTGCATTTCATATCCATTTGATCTCAATCCAAGAAACCCTTTTCTTGATATCTTGATCTACTGCCTTGGCCAAGGACTCCATATGGCATATGAATGACTTACACAATAAGAGATCACCTTGCAAATGCAAGTGTAGGTCCTTTCTTGATTCTCATTCACTTTCATGAATCACTTGTGCAGCCCCAGCATAAGCCTTGAATCAGTTGTCTAAGGCGACACCCTTTAAAGCTTATACCTAAGACCACAAAGTTAACTCATAAAGTGACAAGGAACCTCAAGTCTTAAGGATCAATTAATCACATCAATGACTCATGAGATATTTCCTAATCTGGAAGTTTCTATTTCCTGAAATAGAAACTTCCTTTCCCATTTAGGAATGTTCTCACACGGGGCACCTTAGTGAACTTACATATTGAAGTAAGCATCCTCATGTATCACGCACGTATCAACTATACACTTTGCACCTCCATGAAACAAGGTGGTCCTTCTTAAGGGCGTGATCCCACGAGCAAGCCTTAGAGGAGTCAGGTTGACACTCCCACTGTCGGTAGGACTCATCGGCTTGGAGTATTTTACTAATCATGACTTATGTGTTATAGGGCTCGTTTCATGAACCATTTCACCTAAATGGTAGAGTCCTAAAGTCATCAGGATTAGTGGAGTTCTCATACATGCACAGATAAAGTAAACGCATACCAAACAAGAGCATATAAAGAAGTGTTGCCTTAATTCGTTATTTCATTCAAAGATTGTCTGTGATTACAATAAGGAAAAGCACAAAGCGGATATACAATCAGCTTTCTAGGGCACTATTCCGAACAGGTTCATCATCTAATGGCGGCCCAAACCATCTTACAAGCCCGACCACCACCTCCACCTGCCAAGGAAAAGGAAGTCCCTACGAGGAGGAGAGGAACGTCCGCTGCTGACAAAGGGAGAGAGTCTCAAAGAATTGATGTTGATGATGAGGGCCACTCATAAGCCTCAAAACGAGGCTCCCACATCTCCAGACGAGGGAGCAAAGCTAGTGGAGAAGATCCCAACCTTCTCGTGGTTGTGCAAGACCAGTTGCAGGGGTTGTAGGATATTGTGGGACAGCTCTCTCTAGCGTGGTCTCAAGCCCCCCATGCTGGGGACGAGAGAGCCAATGCCAAAGACGCTCGCCGCCACGCCCGACAGTAACACGCCCCTCCAAACCATGACCAAGAGGAAAACTACGAGATTTATGACTACCACCCCCTTACGAGGGGCTCTCCCCTCGTTGAAGAAGTATTGATGGCCCTGGTAGGAATAGGCAAGGTCCCCACTTCCATCAACCGCTATGACGGGACCACCGACCCCACAGAGCATTTGGACCACTTCCTACATTTAATGCATTTTTATGAGCATTCGAGCTACTACTGGGCCAAGGTGTTCATTACTTCCCTCGTCGGAATGGCATAGGAGTGGTATAAGCGTTTGCCGCCCCGCTCGATCAGGGGGTATGAAGATCTTTCCAACGCCTTCTTAAATCATTTCAACTCCTTGAAGGCTCCTATTACCGCGCCCACGGCTCTGTACAACTTGATCCAAGGGAGAAGTGAATCCCTCAGATCCTTTTTTGCTCGCTTCAACAAGGAGATGCTATTGGTTGAGAGGCCCCCAATGGATTTCTTGATCCCAGTGCTCTTTAAGGTTGTTGACCATAAGCAGTATGTGAGCAAGAAGTTTGCGGATGCCATCGTTGAGAGAAGGCCCAGATCGCTTATGGCCATGAGGGAAATTGCCGAGCCATTCTTTGTGCTCGATCATATGTATGGAACCAATGCGCCTAGACATCCTAGTCCTCTGAAGAACGAGCGGGGGCACGATGATTCGCGAAAGGAGCACCGGAGGTCTCCACCTCCACCTCGCAGGCTCGAGTGTGTCCCCTTAATCGGCCCAACTTCGAAGTCTACTCCCTATCCGATAAGAAACTCTTCAAGAGGCCTCAGAAAATGAAGGAAACAGAAACATCGAAGCGCTCGGGGAAATATTGCGCTTTTCACAAATAGAAGGGGTACGACACTGATAAGTGCCGCCAACTCGAGAGCGAAATCCAAAGGCTCATCACCAGGGGCCACTTAAAGGAGTTTGTGAAGGTCTTAGAGTGCTACGACAAGCACTGCCATGAGCGAACAAGGGAGAAAAGGAGAAGTTGATCGCGCTCAAGGAGTCCCCGAGGGTGGGGTCCCCCGTAGAGTACTTCCCGAGGCAAGTAGAAGGCGTCTGAACAAGACAACGCTCCTTTCGCGGTCATCCACATGATCGTGGGAGGCTCATCGGGAGGACATTCCAATGCCTCCCACCGTTGATACGTCAGGAGTTATGATCAACGCCCCTCAATGCCCAAGCAGGTCTATGCCATCAAAGAAGCTTGGATGTCCATAACCATGTTGTAAAGAGGGTTTTAGTTGATAGTGGAAGTTCTGTCAATGTTTTACCTTACACTACGTTTCGAAAAATGAATATTACCAACATACCCTTCGAGCCCCTCAAAACAGCCCTCATTGGCTTTGGGGGCTCTGAGGTGGTCCCTCGCGGGCAGATTCGCTTGGCTACCTCTTTTGGTCGCGCCCCACAGCGAAAGACGCTCATAGTCACCTATATGGTGGTCGAAATTGAGATCCCTTATAAAATCATAATTGGGCGGTCCGGCCTCGTTGATTTCAAGGCGATCATTTCGTCCTACCATCATAAGATCAAATTCCCAACCCCCGAGGGAATTGGCGAAGTCCTTTGCAATGTACTAGAGGCTTGAGAATGCTACATGTTATCCCTCAAAAAGCCCAAGGCGGAGAGGGCATTCCAATTAGGATCCGCTAAGAAAGCAATGGACTTTCCCAGCTTGGATGAAGATGGCCCTGTGCAGAAGAGGGCCAAGATGAATAAAAGAAAGGTCCCAGTGCTGGGAGTAATCCCAAGGGTACCCCACCCGGAGCGGTCGGGGAATCCTCCGCGGAGAAAGACACAAACGAGGGTGATCAGGAGGCCACTGATAATCGCTTGACGGGAAAGAAAAGGTCCCTCGAACTCCCTCGTCCGGAGGTGCGGATCGAGCCCACCAAGAAATTCCTCACCATCGAGTTGGAGCATGGGAACAAGGATAAGACCACTCAGATCGGATCTAATCTCTTGGGACCCTCCCAGATCATGATGATTGTCTTCTTGAGGGAGAATATTGATGTCTTTGCTTGTAAAGCGTCCAATCTCACAGGGATTGATCCGTGCGTCATAGTCCACAGGTTCAATGTGGACCCCGTTTTCAAGCCTGTCAAACAAAAGAAGAGAGATGTTCACGGGTTTCGAAAGGTTATTGAGGAGGAAGTGAACAAGCTCCTCGAGGCTCAGTATATCGAGCCCATACTATACCCAGAATGGCTTTGCAATGTGGTTCTGGTACCAAAGAGCGCCAACAAATGGCGCATGTGCAACGACTATACTGATCTCAATAAAGCTTGTCCCAAGGACCTTTACCCTCTACCCCGGATTGATCAATTGGTGGATTCGACCGCAGGATGCGAACTCATGAGCATGATGGATGCCTTTCAAGGGTATTATCAAAACTTCATGGCCCCTGAGGATCGCCCCAAGACCTCATTTGTTGTGCATATGGGAGTATATTCCTTTTTGGTTATGCCCTTCGGACTCAAGAATGCAGGAGCCACATACCAAAGCCTTGTCATTAGGATGTTTGAAAATGAAATCGGGGAGTCCATGGAAGTATACGTAGACGATATGATAGTTAAAAGTGAGCGCCAATCCTCACACTTGGAAGACCTTAAATGCAAGTTTGGTATCCTGCGCCAATACGGCATGAAATTGAATCCTTCCAAGTGCACATTGTGTGCGAGGGGGAAAGTTCCTGGGTTATATGGTCAGCTAGCGAGGAATTGAGGCTAACCCGGAAAAGATCAGGGTTATCTTGGATATTCCTTTCCCTCGTAACCTTAGGGAAGTGCAGGTGTTAGTAGGGAAGATCATCTCTTTAAACAGGTTCATTTCCCACTCCGCAGACAAGAACCTTCCATTCTTCAAAATTTCACGCAACGCTCAGAATTTCTCTTGGATCGAGGAGTGTAAAAAAGCGCTCCAGGACATGAAGGCTTATCTCTCGAGCACCTCGCTCTTGACAAAGCTAATGGAGGGTGAAAATTTATTCATATATCTCTCTGTTTCTGCTGAAGCCACGAGCGCGGTGTTGGTGGCTGTACGCGAGTGAAAGCATTTGCCCGTTTATTACTTGAGTAAAACGTCATAGGGTGCTGAAAACAAATATCTGGAAATCGAAAAGTTTGCCTTTTCCCTTATTAATGCATCAAGGAGGTTGAGGCCCTACTTCCAAGCACACTCAATCACTGTCCTTACGGATCAACCATTGAGGCAAGTTTTATCCAAACCGAACGAATCCGGAAGGCTAATAAAATGGGCTATTGAGTTAAGCCAGTTTGACATTAGTTTCGAGCCCAGAGCGGCGATACAGGCGCAGGTGATGGCAGACCTATTGGTTGAACGGCTCGGTTTAGAGGCCGCATTTCCTGAGAATGACGACTTGTGGATCCTACACACAAATGGTTCCTCGACCTCTCAGGGGGGAGGAGCAGGGGTGACCCTCAGGGATCCCAGCGGAATTGAAATAGACTTCGCAATTAGGTTAGATTTCCAAGTTATAAACAACGAAGCAGAGTACGAGGCTCTCATCCAAGGGTTGAAAATTGCTTTTCAAAATGGAGCTTCCAGGATCATGGCGTATGTTGATTCGCAGCTGATTGGAAGTCAGATTGAAGGAACTTATGAGGCTCGAGAAACCACAGTGGTGCAGTATTTAGGAAAAGCGAAGGAGATAATCAGAAAGTTCAAGGAATTTCACTTACTTCAGGTCCCACGGGCAGAAAATGAGTATGCGAATGCCTTGTCTAAGTTTGCTTCTGCCCTCGAAGGATCCTGTGAGCCATCATATTCTTGAGAACGGAGAAACCATTGATACAAGAAAAAGATGTTGGAAAATACGAATCAGAAAGCAGCGGAATTTAAAAAATTTTCCCAACAAAAGGATATTGGACTCGCAATCGTGTAACCAAATTCGTAGGGATAAGAAACTTACTTTTCTTTTATTCTTTCTTGAAGCGTTTCAAGTCACCCAAGAACGCTCTTCTCGCGGCTTGATCCCCTCTCCTTGGTAAAGCTCGAATCTTCAAACTTCTAACTTGAAGCTCTCTAGAGATAGTACACCAACTTGATCACAATCTAACTAGTAAGGATGCTAGTTCTCTAGTTAGTGTTTAGGCTTAACCAAGGGTTTCGTTTATCTTGGAGAAAGGGTGGTGTTCAACACATGAACAAAAAGAATTGCCAATTAGCTCTAAAGGGGAGCTTGAGCTCCCCTATATATAGATAAGGGAGAGGGACACCGAACCCAATCCTTGTTGGGCAAGGATTTGGTCCCTCTCTCTCTCCTATTACTTGATCATCAAGTATTTTCCAACTTTGACTTTGAATTCTAATTCAAATCAACTTTAAGAGAGCTAAAAATATCCAAACTATTTTTGGATAATTTTATACTTTATTTATTTAAAATAAATAACTTATTTTTATCTAATTAATTAATTCATAATTAATTAACTAGATTATTTTTCTCCAAAATAACACTTTCTTTTTAATTCAAAATTAAACCAAAGTCTATTAAATAATTAACAAATTAATTATTTAATCACCAAATAATTATTCACGCACATGCACACGTGTCCATGAAGGACACGTGTCACGCACGTGACCCACACGTGTGATTTCACACGTGTGGAACCCTTTGGCCCGATTAACTCGTTTAATCATTTTAAAGACTCAACTCATGTAACCAAGCTGTTGTGTGTGACCCTCTAGGTTCTCAATTCAATTAGCAGTGACCCTAATTAATTAATTCACTAATTAATTAATCAGTCCATAGATTAAACGACTATAGTCTAGCAACAGGTGTTTAACCCCTAGCTGAATTGGAATGTTCGGATTCGACAGAACCTTTAAGTCATTGATTGATGTGAGATACAATCCTCCTACTTACTATCTCTCAACCAAGATCTAGGGTAAGGGAATAATCAGAACCCTAATAATCCGGTCTCAAAGCTAAGTGCATTTCATATCCATTTGATCTCAATCCAAGAAACCCTTTTCTTGATGTCTTGATCTACTGCCTTGGCCAAGGACTCCATATGGCATATGAATGACTTACACAATAAGAGATCACCTTGCAAATGCAAGTGTAGGTCCTTTCTTGATTCTCATTCACTTTCATGAATCACTTGCGCAGCCCCAGCATAAGCCTTGAATCAGTTGTCTAAGGCGACACCCTTTAAAGCTTATACCTAAGACTACAGAGTTAACTCATAAAGTGACAAGGAACCTCAAGTCTTAAGGATCAATTAATCACATCCATGACTCGTGAGATATTTCCTAATCTGGAAGTTTCTATTTCCTGAAATAGAAACTTCCTTTCCCATTTAGGAATATTCTCACACGGGGCACCTCAGTGAACTTACTTATTAAAGTAAGCACCCTCATGTATCACGCACGTATCAACTATACACTTTGCACCTCCATGAAACAAGGTGGTCCTTCTTAAGGGCATGATTCCACAAGAAAGCCTTAGAGGAGTCAGGTTGACACTCCCACTGTCTGTAGGACTCATCGGCTTGGAGTATTTTACTAATCATGACTTATGTGATATAAGGCTCGTTTCATGAACCATTTCACCTAAATGGTAGAGTCCTAAAGTTATCAGGATTTGGGGAGTTCTCATACATGCACAGATAAAGTAAACGAATACCAAACAAGAGCATATAAAGAAGTGTTGCCTCAATTCGTTATTTCATTCAAATATTGTCTGTGATTACAATAAGGAAAAGCACAAAGCGGATATACAATCAGCTTTCTAGGGCACTATTCCTAACAATCTCCCACTTGCCCGTCAAAGCCATTCTAAAGCTACTCTAAGTCCCATCTTCTGAAGATGACCTTGGAAAGCTTCTCGACTAAGGGGTTTAGTAAGTGGATCTGCCACGTTCTCTGCTGATGTGACCCTCTCAATTTGCACATCTCCTCTTTTGATAATATCACGGATTAGGTGATACTTCCTCATAATGTGCTTGGTCCGTTGGTGAGATCTTGGTTCTCTTGCTTGAGCAACCGCCCCAGTGTTGTCACAAAACACAGTAGTGGGGTCTTTCATGCTAGGAACAACATTCAACACTTGAATGAAGTTTCTAATCCAAACACGTTCCTTAGCTGCATCATTTGCAGCTAAGTATTCAGCCTCAGTGGTCGAATCTACAGTGGTTGTTTGCTTGGAACTCTTACAACTCACTGCTCCTCCGTTTAGGCAGAAAATGTATCCTGACATTGACTTAAAATCATCTAAGTCAGATGCAAAGCTTGCATCGCAGTATCCTTCGACAGTAAGATCTTTCTGACCTCCGTAAACTAAGAATAAATCTTTAGTACTTTTCAAGTACTTAAGAATATTCTTCACGGCAGCCCAGTGACCATCTCCAGGGTCAGATCGGAAACGACTTGTTACACTAAGTGTATAAGCCACATCTGGTCGAGTACATAACATTGCATACATTATGCTACCTATTGCTGATGCATAAGGTGTATGAGTCATTCTTTCCTTCTCAAGGTTAGTCTTAGGACACATCTTCTTTGAAAGACATGTTCCTACACTCATAGGAAGGTTCTTAACCTTTGCTGACTCCATATTGAATCTCTTCAATACTTTGTCAATGTACATCGACTGTGATAGTCCTATTAACCTTCTAGATCTATCTCTATAGATTTTAATTCCAAGGATATAGGACGCATCACCAAGATCTTTCATCTCGAATTGGTTCGATAACCATAACTTAGTTACTTTCATGTCATCCTTCGAATTCCCAATAAGAAGGATGTCATCAACATAAAGCACTAAGAATTGCACTGAGGTCTCCAATTCCTTTCTATACACACAGGACTCATTCGAAATTTGAATGAAGCCAAACGCTTTGACTGTTTCATCAAATCGAATGTTCCAATTCCTAGAAGCCTGTTTCAATCCATAGATTGATCTTTGGAGTTTGCAAACCTTTTGCTCACTCCCACTGAATGTGAAACCTATGGGTTGCTCCATATAAATGTCTTTATCAATGTCACCATTGAGAAAGGCAGTTTTCACATCCATCTGCCATATCTCGTAGTCATAATATGCAGCAATGGCAAACAAGATCCGAATAGACTTTTGCATTGCAACTGGCGAAAAAGTTTCATCAAAGTCCACGCCGGGTCTTTGAGTTAATCCTTTTGCAACTAGTCTTGCTTTGTAGGCTGCAATGCTTCCATCAATTCCAAGCTTTCTCTTAAAGATCCATTTGCAACCTATGGGTTTGACCCCATCAGGAAAATCTACCAAGGTCCAAACTTGGTTGGAGTTCATGGAGTCCATTTCGGATTTCATGGCTTCTATCCACTGTTCAGAGTCAGAATCTGAAAGTGCCTCCTCATATGTTAAAGGATCATTATCCTTTTGAGAGATTTCATGGAAGAATCCATACCATCTCTCCGGCTGTCTAGGAGTGCGTTCAGAACGCATTAGAGGAGGATTTTCATGTGTATCGAAATTCGTGATTCGTTGCGGTTGATCAGAAGGGTACGTTTCTTCAGTGGGTGGTGTGGGATCACTTTGTACTTCTTCTAATTCTATGATCTTGCCTTTCTTTTCTTTAAGGAACGGTTCCTCAAGAAAAGTGGCATTTCTGGAAACAAACACCTTTTGCTCAGATTGATCATAGAAGTAGTATCCTATGGATTCCTTAGGATAACCTACAAAGTAGCATAAGTTAGAACGAGATTCTAACTTATCTCCCACTGTCCTCTTCACATAAGCAGGACAACCCCAAATTCTTAAGTAAGAATAGCTAGGGATTTTACCATGCCACATTTCATAGGGCGTTTTAGGGACTGACTTAGAGAGAACTAGATTCAAAATCTTTGCTGCACTTTCTAGGGCATAACCCCAGAAAGAATGTGGTAAGTCAGTGAAACTCATCATGGAACGAACCATATCAAGTAAGGTTCGATTCCTTCTCTCAGAAACTCCATTAAGCTGAGGAGTTCCCCGGAGGAGTCCACTGAGAGACAATCCCATTATCTTTGAGATGATTAAGGAATTCTTCATTAAGATACTCGCCTCCTCGATCAGATCGAAGTGCTTTGATCTTGTGACCAGTTTGGTTCTCAACCTCCTTTTGAAATTCTAAGAATTTCTCAAAATCTTCAGATTTATACTTCATTAAGTATACATAACCATACCGACTAAAGTCATCAGTAAAGGTTATAAAATACTGATGATTGTTTCTTGTGCTTACACTAAGAGGTCTATAAACATCAGTATGGATCAAATCCAAGACCTTAGTGGCACGTTCCACAGTTCCTTTAAAAGGAACTTTGGACATTTTTCCTTTGAGACAGGATTCGCAAGAAGTCAACTCTTTGAGATCATTTTCAGAGAATGATCCTAAAGTGTTTATCTTGCTAATTATGTTCTTGGAAATGTGTCCTAAATAGCGTGCCATGAGGGAGCTGAAACTTTGTCATCTCTCTTACGTTTAGTTTCTCGTTGTATATTCATGATATTGATATTCTGAGTTAGATAAAGTCCATTACTTAGAGTACCAATGTGAACGGAAGAGTTGTTTCGTTTGATAAAGTATTTACCATTCTTAATATAAGTTTCATAACCTTCACAATCTAAAATTGGAACATAAATTATATTACGAATAATGCTCGGTTCATAAAGGACTTCATTTAAGACTAACTCAAAACTACCTAAATCTAATCTAATTGTGCCTAAAGCTCGAGCTTCAACGTTTGAGCCATTGCCGATCTTCAAGACACATTCTCCTTCTTTGAGTTGTTGGACTTCACTTAGCATCTGTACATCATTACAGATATGAGTTCCACAACCGGTATCAAGTACCCAAGAACTAGAATTAATAGAAAGATTTATTTCAACGAGAAAGATATCTTTCTTTAGAGTAGCCTTGTACTCTGGGCAGTTTCTCCTCCAATGTCCCGCTTTGCCACAATGGAAGCAAACATCCTCTTTCTGATCACGCTTCTTCTTTTGGGCCTTTCCCTTCGAAACGCCACCAGTGGGCCTAAGGGGTTTCTTCTTCTTCTTTTGGGCTTTCTTGCCCTTACCTTTAGAAGGCCCAGAAGAGGAAGATGGAGCATTCACCATCAAAACCTTATTGTCCTTCTTGATCGTGCTTTCAACAGTCACAAGCTGACTAATCAGCTCAGCTACAGTAGCACCAGCATGATTCATGTTGAAGTTAAGGACAAATGGGGTGAATGATGGTGGGAGCGAAGCTAGCAACAAATCCACTGAAAGCTCATCTTTCAGTGGCATGTCCATGGAGGCAAGTTTCTCAGTAAGGGCAAGAAACTTGAGTCCATATTCATGGACACTTGAACCTTCCCTCATTCTCAAGTGGAACAATTCCTTTGAAGTGTTTTACCTTGTAACACGTTCATGAGAGCGGTAAAGTTGCTCTAAGTGGTCGTAAAGCTCCCAAGCGAATTCCATGGCCTCATATTACCTTTACAAGTCCGGAGACATGTTAGCCAACATAAGGCAACGGGCTTGGAGATTATCATCCTTCCACTTCTGAATCGCGTCCCGCTCGGCCCGAGTGGGAGCCTCCCCTTCGGGACTAGGCTCCCCTTCGAAGAGAATATAAGTTCTCTTCTCAAAATCTAAAATGATTTTTAGATTCCTCAGCCAATCAGAATAGTTGGGACCAGTCAACTTGTTTAACTCGAGGATCGATACAAGAGGGTTTTTGGTTGCCATTTCAAAACACGTAGAGAATCACAGAATCTACGACCTAAATGGTAAAACAGAGAACTAGTGAGCATGTTGAATTATAACGATATACAAAAGATAAGGTCTTTAATCTAATGTAGCTCCCACTGTTTTTCAAAGATCTATAATTCCCAAAGATCTAAGAGGAACACGTTTCCCAATGGGTACTAAGATCTTAGGCATTTTACCTCGAACCCACGACTCGCGGACATTCTAAGTAAGAACCCTAGGTAGGTACAAATTACCAATTCTAACACCTTTAGAACTCTTAGTAATTATTTTTGCATCACCTATCTTTCAATATGGACCCACGACTCGTGCGACATCCATATTTACTTAGGCGTTAAGCTAGACCCATCAATCATAAGATCATGATCAAAACTTAGTTCGAACGACCCACGACTCGCGGACATCGCCTTTGCTAAAATTGACCATGAAATATTGATCATTTAAAATGATCAATTAGGTAACTAAGAACTAATGAGCTCTACTAGCTATCCCACGACTCGCGGACAATAACTAGTTTCACTTACTAAACTTAAAACCTATTGATGGAATGCTAGGAATTTAATTCAAAATTTGCATCTCGAATTAAATACCTATTTATTCGAAATTAGCTTAACATTTAATGGGAATTTTCGAATCAACAGGAGAGTTGTCCGGTTCGACCTCACCAACATATATGTTATCCAATTTTATTAGTCTTGATTAATGCAAGTACACTTAAATGCATTTCAAACAAGCACATAAACAGATAACATGTCCTAGCATGATACTAACATATAATGATCATGGGTTCTACCTATCTTATGCGTGATATGTGGAAGCCACTCCACAATCACAAGTTCTAACATACATGCCACATAAACAGTTTAAATCACATAAGGGAAAGCGGTAACAAAATACGAGCCCTATCTCTATTACATTTTTACAATTGAGATTCCCCTCTCTAACATTTTGAGGGGTCTTCACTTATGGCCTCCTTGTTATTTGAATGTGGTCCATCTTACCCCATGGGTGCATTGTCTCCAAAATGAAAATAAAACCTCACCACCTATCTCTACTCTCAAATTACAATAAAAGGAAAAAGACATAAAGTAATAAGGCTCAATCTTCATATCGGCCTTAGACAATTACACGGGGCATACCCCGGCCTCAAAAACAGTAATATGGAAAGCCACATAATAAATCACATAACAGTACGCACATAAGTGAGGCTCCAACCCCAATTTAAACCATCCATGTGCATAAATTAAAACCATACATAAGTCTAAACCCATGATCACCTAACATGCTCTTGCGAGAATTTAAATTTAGCCAATAAATTAAAATTCTCGTTTCAAGTCCTAATGACTTAAAACACGACTTAGATGTAATTCTTGTTCAAGAGCCTTTTCAATAAAATCCGAAAAACAATAAACCAATAAAATTCCAATTAATTTCCAAAATTAATAATTTTATTCTTTCATTATTTTCAGGAAATAAAGTTCATAATTTTCCCAAAATCCAAATCGCTTTAATTTCTCAAAAATCCCAATTTAATCAAAATTTTTAAAATAATTTTATTTCAGCAAAACTGATTTTAAAAGATAAAATTAAAATAAAATTAAATCGGGATTTTCAAGGACCGAAAACGCGAAACACGAAACACGAAGATTGGCCCGAAACCACCCGCCCAAGGGAGGGCATCGCCGCCCGGCATCAGGCGCGCGCGCGCCCCAGCTGTGCGCAGAGCGTGCGATAATTGCCGCCCGTGTGCGCGCGCTGGGCGCGCGGCTCGTGCGCTTGTCGCCCGCAGCATTGCCCGCCCGATGGCGGGCGGTCTCGGCCAAGGCGTCCCGCTCTGTTGCGAGACGGTGCGGGCGGCTGTCCCGCGCGGTTGCGGGACAGGCGAGCGGGCGCGCCTAGGCGCGGTTGCGGGAGGGCTGGGCGGTGGCGACGGGCTGGGCGTCCGACTTGCTAGCACGCCTAGGCTCGTCCTATTTCGTGTTCGTTTCGTGTTTTTTTTTCTAAGTTTCTCCAAAACCCGTTTCAATTAAAATTCGATTTAGATAAATTTCAACTAAAACAATTTTCAAAAACACGATTTGAGAAAACAGTTTTAGAAATGCAGGAAAAGTTACAGTTTCGTATTTCAGGCTTTCTAAAAGAACTCATGAATACCTAATTCGCATCTAAGCCTAAGAATTTCTACCAAATTCAGAATAATTGAGACGAATCAGAAACACGATTAACGAGGTGGCTCTGATACCACTTGTTGGAAAATACGAATCAGAAAGCAGCGGAATTTAAAAATTTTTCCCAACAAAAGGATCTTGGACTCGCAATCGTGTAACCAAATTCGTAGGGATAAGAAACTTACTTTGCTTTTTTTCTTTCTTGAAGCGTTTCAAGCCACCCAAGAACGCTCTTATCGCGGCTTGATCCCCTCTCCTTGGTAAAGCTCGAATCTTCAAACTTCTAACTTGAACCTCTCTAGAGTTAGTCCACCAACTTGATCACAATCTAACTAGTAAGGATGCTAGTTCTCTAGTTAGTGTTTAGGCTTAACCTAGGGTTTCGTTTATCTTGGAGAAAGGGTGGTGTTCAACACATGAACCAAAAGAATTGCCAATTGGCTCTAAAGGGGAGCTTGAGCTCCCCTATATATAGATAAGGGAGAGGGACGCCGAACCCAATCCTTGTTGGGCAAGGATTTGGTCCCTCTCTCTCCTATTACTTGATCATTAAGTATTTTCCAACTTTGACTTTAAATTCTAATTCAAATTAACTTTAAGAGAGTTAAAAATATCCAAACTATTTTTGGATAATTTTATACTTTATTTATTTAAAATAAATAACTTATTTTTATCTAATTAATTAATTCATAATTAATTAACTAGATTATTTTTCTCCAAAATAAGACTTTCTTTTTAATTCAAAATTAAACCAAAGTCTATTAAATAAATAACAAATTAATTATTTAATCACCAAATAATTATTCACGCACATGCACACGTGTCCATGAAGGACACGTGTCATGCACGTGACCCACACGTGTGATTTCACACGTGTGGAACCCTTTGGCCGGATTAACTCGTTTAATCATTTTAAAGCCTCAACTCATGTAACAAAGTTGTTGTGTGTGACCCTCTAGGTTCTCAATTCAATTAGCAGTGACCCTAATTGATTAATTCACTAATTAATTAATCAGTCCACAGATTAAACAACTATAGTCTAGCAACAGGTGTTTAACCCCTAGCTGAATTGGAATGTTCGGATTCGACAGAACCTTTAAGTCATTGATTAATGTGAGATACAATCCTCCTACTTACTATCTCTCAACCAAGATCTAGGGTAACGGAATAATCAGAACCCTAATAATCTGGTCTTAAATGTAGCGCCTCCCCAACACTACAACCCCGCACCGCAATACTCCCTGAGTGGAGGTTAGACCCAACACCCAGGAAATACTACGGCGAACGGTCAGGATAACATATGAATGGAGTACGTGACACAGTGCAGCGGAAGATAAAGAGATTCAACTTTACCAATGAACGGGGAGGATAACGTACAATGAGCAAGGATTATCATTATTGATCAGAGTTGTTCGCAAAAGAGTACAACAGGTTGACATGCAAGGACAAAGTATGAGATGGTTTGTTTCTACAGAGAATAAGCTCAAGACAATGTACTCTTAGAATCGGATCCAACCTACGGTTGTAGTGCTTCAAGATACCTCTAGTTGACGTTCATTGATTCCTGAAATCATGCATTTTAAAAATAGGTGAGAGGGTTAGTCAAAGTGACTAAGTGAAGGGGGTATGAGGGTTTATAGATATATGTATATATATATATATATTTATATTTATATGATCAAGAAGATCTTGATCTATAATATTAACAATAGGATATGGCAAATAGGAAACGGTTCATAATAATTGTAAAACAGGGATGGGGTAGTTTGGAATCTTTTGTAGAAATATGAACCGTTTGTAACAAGAACATTAATGCCCGCAAGCTAGGCCTCTCCACCCATAAATCCTTAAATAATTGGTAAAATAGTATCGGGCTGATCAGGCTCCGATACTTCAATAAAATCAAGAATATTAACTCCGCTACTCCTTGATGTCAATAGGGAATCAAACCCTAGAGACCACGAACTAGATTCGGGAGGCAACTATCTCTCCCTCATCCCTTGGCGTGGAGTAACTAACCTCCAGTTAAACCACTACCAAGAGGTGGTGGCAGTCCGCAGCACCAACAATACCCTCGGCCCGATACCTTCCGGGTAATTGCTCGCTACGGTTACAGCCGGGGCCCATAACAGGAATCGAGAACAATATTTTGCTTGCATAACCCGGAATCAATGTTTCGATAAAGTGGACTTGAAATATATAATGTTCTAGAAAAACGTTGATTCCGGCAAGAAAGTATTTTTCCCTTAAAAGGGATAGTGTAGTAAAGTAATATATATATATTGATGAGGCCTGAAAATCACTCTCGAATCAGAGCCGTCCACGTGGCAGCACACCGCTGACTAATACCCTGACGCTCGCCTTGGTGGGCTCATGGGCCTTCACGCCGCTCAATTGCCAGCTAATGTCATCCATCAGTCAGCGGATGACCATTCGGACCAAGGGCCCTAACCAATGGGTTTGACGCTCGGATAGCGGCCCTCAGGGTTATCCTTCACAGGGAAGCACCCACATGAGGGCCCCACTAATACGCTCGGGATTCCGACGCTCAAGGGTCATATATCGCGGGGAGGCCATCCATGCACTCTTCGAGCGTCACCAGCGTTCGGGCATGACCATGCCCCGTTTCGTTGGATCCGAACCTCGGCAGAAAGAATCCTAGGCCCATCCCCCGCATAACCCTCGTCAACAACCTCTGACACAAAAGTACTGTGCCCCGCGCACCTGACACGCCGTCACCCTTTTCAGGGATGTCATTCTCACTCCACCAAAGTCTGACGCGTGTTAGGGCAACACAGGTTTGGGACCACATGGTCAATTTACCCATTTACCCCCATCCCTAACATATAAATAAGAGAGAAGTCATGCATTTTCTCCCAAGTGATCATCTGCATACTAAACCACACACACTGTTCTGGGCATTTTCTCGTTGATCTTCCCAAGCTTTTCATTTCGCCACAGTAACACTACCTTTGAAGCTTGCATACTTGGTGTTATCCTAGCTGGAAGAACCCACGCTCAAAAGGAAACCCAGATCCTGAGGCTCTCACGCCTGTGATGGTCTTTCCCTTTTCAAACAAATTCTAAAGTGTTGTTGCATTAGGAAACTCAGATTCTTTGCACCATCATTTTTGGCGCCGTCTGTGGGAAACCATCATCACCATCTTTGGTATTGCCTGTTTCTTCCTCTGAAAGCTAGTTGAAAAGTAACACCCAAACCTTGGATCATGGTAACTGTGACAAGATCAGGAGCATTGAGAGAGAGAGGCTCTCTTCCCCCCGTCAACGAGGAGAACCCAGAAGGCAACGTCCCCGCCGGGGAAATAAACCCCCCAGCCGCAGGAAACGGGGGCGAGAACACAGAACTTGCGGGAACCAATCTCCCGTTAGGTGGGAACGCCGTGGGAGGACCTAGCACCGTAATTCCTCCAACAGCTCCCACCGCCCATGCTTCCTATCCTTACCCCGGGATGTATCCCATGGCCTTGCCACCTCCAGGATTCCCGTTCATGCAGCCGGGGTTGATACCCGGAATGTTGCCGGCGATCCAGCCTTACCAGGTGGGGACTCTAAATCTCCCCACATCGTTACCAAGGGAGATACAAGGGGTGGAGATGCCCTAAGTTACAGCCCAGCAACTCCAGGCACTGTACGCGCAGTGCGAGAGCCAGGCCGTTCAAAATGCCTGGGAGCATTTCATGGCCGCGTACTTCCCATCGCAGGCTGGCGCTCGTCCGGCCCCACCACTTGGCGGGCTCCCCGCGCATCCTTTAACAATGGCCCAGAACGCGTTAAGGGCACAGCAACCTCCCCAACCACCGAATCCGGAGAATGGAGCCCCACCGAGGGTCCAACCAGAACGACCTGTGGGAGGAGATGGAAGGGCCCCTCGAAATGAGGTGGCCGGAGAAAATGAAGAGGTCCAGTCAAGGGCCACAAGGAGGGCAAACCGCAGAAATGTCGGTGACCCTCAGCTAGCAGCTGTGCAGGATCAGATACGAGGGCTCCAAAACGTGGTAGAGTAGCTCTCTCGAGCGCGGTCTCACGCTTCCCGCGATGGGGGCGAGAGGTCCAAGGCCAGAGACGCTCGGCGACCACGCAGCCCCGTTTCCCACCGAAGAGGAGAGGCCAGCTATGAAGATCCCGACGAGCGAGATTACAGGATCATGGCGGGCGATTCCCCCCTCGTCGAGGAAGTTTTGATGACCCGTGCAGGGAAGGGTAAAATTCCCTCATCAATCAACAGATATGATGGCACTACGGATCCGGCCGAGCATCTGGACCATTTCGTGCATCTAATGCATCTCTATGACCATCCGGACAACTACTGGGCCAAGGTGTTTGTCACCTCCCTCACAGGAATGGCCCAAGAATGGTACAAAAAGCTCCCCCCGCGCTCAATCAGAGGATATTATGACCTGACGGACGCCTTTGTCAGCCACTTCAACTCGCTAAAAGCGCCTGCCCCGGCCGCGACCGCTCTTTATAGCCTGGTCCAAGGGCCGAACGAGACCCTCAGATCCTTCATGGGGAGGTTCAATAAAGAGATCTTGCTGGTTGAAAAGCCCTCGATGGACTTTTTGAGACACGTTCTGTTTGGGGCCATCAACATGAAGCATTACGTCAGCAAGGAATTTGTGGAAGAAGTTGCCAAGAAGAAACCACGCTCGTTGATGGAAATTAGGGAGATTGCCGACTCCTTCTTTACTCTCGAGGATATGTACATAGCGAGGGATCAGAAGATGGCCAATGCCCCTCGCGCCAACAGAGCCCACGAGGACAAAGTGGAGCCCCACCGGAGTCATCGCCGCAGCCCAATACCCGCTCGCCGTCATTCCTCTCCTCCGCGGAGGCCCGAGCGTGTCCCCCTCAACCGCCCAATTGCAGAAGTTTATTCCCTGGCGGACCAGAAGTTGTTCAAAAGGCCGCCCAAGCTAAGAGAGACCGAGGCTCAAAAGCGCTCGGGGAAGTATTGTGCTTTCCATAAGCAGAAAGGGCATGACACTAACGAATGCCGTCACCTAGAGAAGGAGATTCAGCGGCTGATTGCTGGGGGGCACCTCAAAGAGTTTGTAAAAGCACTGGAAGGGTATGACGAACATTGCGCAGGACGGGCGTTCGAAAGAAGAAGAAGCCGCTCACGTTCCCGAAGTCCTCGTCGCCAGCGCCCTGAAACCAGCGAGCGTAACAAAGGGAAAGGGGTAGACATGGAAAATCAACCCTTTGCGGTCATTCACATGATTGCGGGAGGCCCCTCGGGAGGCGACTCCAATGCTTCCCGCCGCCGCCACGTACGGAGCTATAATCAAAGGCCGGCACTCCCTCGCTCAGTGCTCTCCGTGGACAGCTCACCGCGCTCAAAAGAGGATGATGTTATAGGGTTTACAGAGAAAGATCTTGAACACATTGTAACACCCCATGGGATAGGAAAAACCTCTGACTGTCCCATGGTGGTTAGTTTAGACGTTCATAACCACACTGTAAAGAGGGTTTTATTCGATAGTGGAAGCTCTGTGAACGTTCTCCCTTACTCCACGTTTCAACAAATGAATATAACAAACATCCCCCTCGAACCTCTCAGAACTGCCCTCGTAGGGTTTGGAGGTTCCGAGATCGTCCCTCGGGGACAAATTCGCTTGGCCACCTCTTTTGGTCGCGCCCCACAGCGGAAAACTTTGAGCGTTCTCTACACCATCGTTGAGGTGGATCTTCCTTACAACATCATCATCGGGCGCCCAGCCCTCGTGGATTTCAAGGCTGTAATTTCCACCTATCATCAGAAGGTCAAGTTCCCAACCCCCGAGGGTACTGGAGAAATTCTATGTAACGTCAAAGAAGCTTGGGAATGCTATATACTTTCGCTTCGAAGCCACAAGCCCAAACAGCCCATTCAACCTGGATCTACTAGAAAATCCGTTGATTTCCCTGAGTTAAACGAAGATGGTCCTGAGCGCAAAAGAGCAAAGCTGTACCGGAAGAAGAATAAGAAGAGGACCCCTGAAGGCGTTCAGTGCTCGGAGAGTGGGCCACCGGGGGCCGTCGAAGGTTCTTCCTCAGAAAACGAGGGGGACGAGCCCAAGAATACGCTCACTGGGAAGAAACGAGCGTTAGAAGCACCGAGGCCGGAGGTTCGGATTGAGCCCATAGAGGAGTTTTTCACCGTCGAATTGGAGCCCGGGAATCCGGATAAAACAACCCAGATTGGCTCGAGCCTGGATGGGCCCTCACAAGTTTTGATGATCGACTTCCTACGGGAGAATATAGACGTTTTTGCTTGGAAAGCTTCTGACCTCACCGGGATAGATCCGAGCGTCATTGTCCACAGACTGAACGTAGATCCAGCCTTCAAACCCATCAAACAGAAGAAGAGGGATGTTCATGGATTTAGAAAACGGGTCATCGAAGAAGAGGTTAATAAATTGCTTGATGCTCAGTACATTGAGGAAATCTTGTACCCAGAGTGGCTCTGCAATGTGGTGCTCGTTCCAAAGAGCGCCAATAAATGGCGTATGTGCAACGACTTCACTGACCTCAACAAAGCGTGCCCCAAAAACCACTACCCACCGTCACAGAAAGATTAAGGGAGGATAAAGCTTCCAGGAACAAATTCAACGGTGGGTAGTGGTTTCTCCTTCAGGGGTTTGTCTCACACAACCTAAAGCTAATGTTAGTACGGGGAAAATCAGAAGAAGAATCAGAAATTCTTTTACCTAAGATGTGGAGAAGAAGAAATTCGCCGGAGCAAAGGACTCTTGCTATGGATATGCTTGAAGGAAGTCTGAATGCGTGAAAAAAGCTTCCAAGGCCCTGCAAACCCTTATTTATAGGGGAGGTGGAGCATGGATTGGGGTTGAAATTTCAAAAATGCAATCATTTCCCGCCTAGGAAACCCCCCACTTTTGGTAACCGCCTCACGTCTCCCGGAGTCCACGCGCCCACGTTCCCACTCAGCATTAAATGCGGACTTGACAGCATTTAATGCGATGTCAGTTTGTGTCCGTTACAGAAGGCCAGCAGTCTCCTCGAGGGTAATGCCCCGTCCCTCGGATATTTGAAATTCAGGATCCCTCCTTTATAAATTCTACAGTACGCTCGATGCGATACTACAGAATTTGGGGGGCAAAATGATGAGGCCTGAAAATCACTCTCGAATCAGAGCCGTCCACGTGGCAGCACACCGCTGACTAATACCCTGACGCTCGCCTTGGTGGGCTCATGGGCCTTCACGCCGCTCAATTGCCAGCTAATGTCATCCATCAGTCAGCGGATGACCATTCGGACCAAGGGCCCTAACCAATGGGTTTGACGCTCGGATAGCGGCCCTCAGGGTTATCCTTCACAGGGAAGCACCCACATGAGGGCCCCACTAATACGCTCGGGATTCCGACGCTCAAGGGTCATATATCGCGGGGAGGCCATCCATGCACTCTTCGAGCGTCACCAGCGTTCGGGCATGACCATGCCCCGTTTCGTTGGATCCGAACCTCGGCAGAAAGAATCCTAGGCCCATCCCCCGCATAACCCTCGTCAACAACCTCTGACACAAAAGTACTATGCCCCGCGCACCTGACACGCCGTCACCCTTTTCAGGGATGTCATTCTCACTCCACCAAAGTCTGACGCGTGTTAGGGCAACACAGGTTTGGGACCACATGGTCAATTTACCCATTTACCCCCATCCCTAACATATAAATAAGAGAGAAGTCATGCATTTTCTCCCAAGTGATCATCTGCATACTAAACCACACACACTGTTCTGGGCATTTTCTCGTTGATCTTCCCAAGCTTTTCATTTCGCCACAGTAACACTACCTTTGAAGCTTGCATACTTGGTGTTATCCTAGCTGGAAGAACCCACGCTCAAAAGGAAACCCAGATCCTGAGGCTCTCACGCCTGTGATGGTCTTTCCCTTTTCAAACAAATTCTAAAGTGTTGTTGCATTAGGAAACTCAGATTCTTTGCACTCCTCCGCCGGCTGCCCCCGTGGGCCCAATTTCCCTCAGTTCCAGCGGGTCACGGAACCGCTCGGGGGAGCCCATCCGTATTCATGAAACTCTCCGGGCTGATCGATCAATTGGTAGATTCTACAGCCGGGTGCGAACTCATGAGTATGATGGACGCCTTCCAAGGATATTATCAAATTTTTATGGCGCCCGAAGATCGCCCCAAAACTGCGTTTATTGTGCATCTGGGGGTTTATTGTTTCAAAGTCATGCCCTTCGGGCTCAAAAACGCGGGAGCGACTTATCAACGCCTTGTCAATAGAATGTTCGAGCGTGAAATTGGAAAATCTATGGAGGTATATGTGGATGACATGATAGTCAAAAGTGAGCGCCAGCACTCCCATCTGGAAGATCTCAGGCAGACTTTTGATATTCTTCGTCGCTACGGAATGAAGTTGAACCCTTCAAAATGCACTTTTGGCGTTCGAGGTGGTAAGTTTCTGGGATACATGGTCAGTCAACGGGGCATAGAGGCCAACCCCGAAAAGATCAAAGCAATTTTGGATATACCCTCCCCTCGCAATCTGAGAGAGGTCCAGGTGCTCGTGGGTAAGATAATTTCGTTAAACAGGTTCATTTCCCGATCAGCGGACCGGAATTTACCCTTCTTTAAAATTTTGCGCAACGCTCGGAACTTTACCTGGAACGAGGATTGCGAAAAGGCCCTGCAGAGCATGAAACAGTACCTGTCGAGCGCGCCTTTGTTAACCAAGCCAATCCCGGGGGAGGATTTGTTCGTCTATCTATCAGTCTCTTTGGAAGCAACGAGCGCTGTCCTCGTAGCAATTCGCGAGCGTAAGCATATGCCAGTATATTACCTGAGCAAGACTCTACAGGGAGCAGAGAAAAGGTATATGGAAATTGAGAAATTTGCCTTTGCGCTCGTTAACGCGTCCCGAAGGCTGAGACCATATTTTCAGGCTCACTCCATCACAGTGCTAACAGATCAACCACTCAAGCAAGTCCTCTCCAAGCCGGATGTTTCGGGAAGGTTAATTAAATGGGCAATCGAACTCAGTCAGTTTGATATCTCCTTCGAGCCTCGCACAGCCATACAGGCTCAGGCAGTGGCCGATCTGTTGGTAAAACGATTTAATTTAGAGACTGTGCCACAGGCGGACGAGGGTTTATGGCTTTTGCACACGGATGGCTCCTCGACCTCACAAGGGGGCGGTGCCGGAGTGACCCTCAGGGATCCCCTAGGAGCAGAAGTTGACTACGCAATCAAGCTGGCGTTCCAAGTCACCAACAACGAAGCTGAATATGAGGCCCTCATCCAAGGGCTCAAGATTGCGCTCCAGAATGGGGCCACTCGTGTCACAGCATACGTTGACTCGCAGTTGATCGCGAGTCAAATTGACGGTAGTTATGAGGCTCGAGAAGCCACCATGGCACGGTATTTATTAAGCGCCAAGGAGGAGATAGCCAAGTTCAAGGAATTCCATCTTTTGCAAGTTCCGAGGGCAGAAAACGAACGCGCTGACGCTCTTTCGAAGTTCGCGTCCGCTCTGGACGGCCACAGTGAACGTGTAGTTACATTTCTGAGAACGGAGGAACCACTGATAAGTAAAGATGAACCCTTGAAAGGGGTGCACATGATTGACCCCTCCGAGCCTTGCTGGCTTGACGAGATTGTCAGATTCCTCCAGGACGGAACTTGCCCGAGCGACAAAGTTGAGGCTCGGAAGGTCAAATGTAAAGCCCCTCGCTTTTCATTAGATGCCGAGGGTCGGTTATTCAAGCGATCCTTCCTAGGACCACCGTTGAGATGTTTGAGACCCTCGCAGGCTAAAGAAGTTTTAGAGCATGTACATAATGGGAGTTGTGGGAACCACTCAGGCGGACGAATCTTGGCAAAGAAAATCTTAAGGAGTGGGTTCTATTGGCCCTCGGTATTGCAGGATGCCATTCAATATTCCAAGAAATGTCCCAAGTGCCAGTTCCATTCCAACACTCCTCAGCTGCCGGCAGCTCAAATGATTCCTATCGATGTTTCCTGGCCCTTCGATCAATGGGGCATTGATATCGTGGGACCTCTCCCAATGGCGGTCGGGCAGAAGAAGTTCGTAATACTTGCTGTGGATTACTTCACCAAGTGGGCTGAGGCAGAAGCGGTCGCTAAGATAACGTTCAAAGTTGTGAGGGATTTCATTTGGAAAAATATCATTTGCAGATACGGCATCCCGAGGGTGCTCATCTCAGATAACGGATCCCAATTTATCGCTGCAGACACGCGGGATTGGTGCTATGAATTAGGGATCGAACAACGATTCACCTCCGTGGGTCATCCTCAAGCCAATGGTCAAGCAGAAGTGACCAACCGGACCATACTCCAGCATCTGAAAACGATGCTCGAGAGTAAGAAGGGGGAATGGGCTGAGGAACTTCAGGGAGCCCTATGGGCATACCGTACTACTCCGCGAGCGGCAACGGGGGAAACCCCTTATTCCCTCGTGTATGGCTCCGAGGCCATGATACCTGCGGAAATTGCTCAAGAATCCGCGCGTGTAGCCTATTTCGAGCCCGCAGCCAACGAGGCCAACCGGGCGCTCGAGTTAGATCTGCTGGATGAGAAGAGGAATGGAGCCTGGGCACGTATTCACAAATACAAAGCAACCGTCGCTCGCCAGTACAATAAACGTGTTAAAGAAAGGACTTTCCAGCTAGGGGACTTGGTCCTCAAAAAAGTTGAAGTCTCAAAGCACGTAGGTAAGTTGGACCCTAATTGGGAAGGCCCCTTCAAAATCATTCAAGTACGAGCGAATAACACCTACTTGCTAGAAACTTTGCAAGGCGAGCGTCTTCCTAGGCCTTGGAATGCATGTAACCTTAGAAGGTTCTACGTGTAAACTTCAACCTCTTTGTAATGGCCCGTCCGCGGCAGGAAATGTTTTTCTTTGATGAAAGGCGCGTTGTAATAATTCCCAAGATTGCATTTATATAACAGTAAGTACTTAATTCTTTGTTTTTGTTATCCATTTGTTTTCTTATTTGATCAAATGATTCGAGCGCCAAAAGACCTACTCCGTGTTGAGCATCCTCCACGTTGAACGGTCTACACAATACATCAATCGTTTCAAAAACTACACTGTCCAGGTGTTGATATTCATCCACCTATAACAGTTTGAGCGACTTGTAAGAATTGGTCCTAGAAATGAGCGCGTCCGACAACGGGGAGCCCAATGCTCAACTTACGACCAGCTGAGTGTTCATCGCTCCAGCTCGTGCACGTAAGAATCCCCTGTGACCCTCATCCCACTGGGTAAGAGCACGCTCGCAAATAGTGGATGCCCTCATCCCCTACGACTACGCTCATCTTTACCCCTACTAAACCAATCCTATAGGGATTTCCTAAGTTCAAATTCAAGCCTCAAGGAGAATACAGCCAGGGAATATTCACGAGGATCACCCTCGCGCCTGTATTTCCTCAAAGGTTTTCTAAGTCCAAATACACAGTTCGTTTCTACCGTGGCCAGGGAGCCCTCCTAAGGGTCACCCTCGCGCCCGTACCTGCAACGAACCTACCGCCCGATGTCGCGAGCATCTAAACTTAATATGCATAGTGATGAGCGTCAAAGGACCGTTGTAAAAGACGTCCTAGCTTACTTACACACTAATCGCAAACGCCCAAACGGCTGATATCAATATGAAAGCGGTGAGCGCGATGGAATAGCGTAATAACGTCATTCATCATTTAAGAGCAAGTAAGATAACATTCAGACGTTCGAGCATCAAAGAAGAGATGCAAATATATCAGAAAGCGACACAAAGGATCCAATGTACTCTGGAACTAAAAGAAGGATTAAATACAAAAGTAAAAATTGTTCATAAAATGAAGAAAGTGTTCAAATGGACAAAGGCTAGAGATTGGCAGCTGCGAGGGCTTCACTGGGCCGGAGCGTTGGGCTCGGGAGGAGCAGTCGCAAGGGGAACTGGGGCCAACACGTTAGCATCGGAAGTTTGGGCCTCACCGGGTTCCTCAGCATCCAGGACATCCATGACAGTGCCCTCATCTTCTATCAGCAGAGGCTCGGGATCCACCCTGTTGGCAGCGATGAACTCCCTTTGGAGTGTTTCTACCAATTCCTGATATTCAGGCTCCGCTAGATTATCCGTGGGATCCTCCTCCTGGACCATGGGCTCGCCGTTCTCATCAAGATCCATGCGCAGACGAGCGTCGGTACGAGCGCTTTCCGGAGCCAGTCCAAACCTCACCATCTGCCCAATCGCCTTGTGAAAGAAGCGTCGAGCATTATCGAAGCATTGGATGTTGGCCGCAAACACAAAGGCCTTAGAGCGCACGAACTTCTTCACCGCCTCCCAAGATACCTTCGCCTCCAAGCCCTGTATTTTGCCCTGCAAATCAGCGAAGGCCTTGTTGGCCACCTCATTCTGGCGGGTGCTCTCCGCTAACTGCACACCCAGTTCTCCGTTTTGAGCCCTCAGCTGGTCTCGCTCCTCCTTCATTTTCTTGTGACGCTCGTCCAAAGTAAGATAGGCCTCGTCCGTCTTACGAAGGTTCTCCCTTGCCTGATCCAAATCACGTTGGGCCGCAGTCAGCTGAGCGTGGAGGTTATTGTAGTCTTCTTGCAGTTGGACTGGGTCAGAGACACGCAGCAATTTTTTGTACTTGGCCTTATGGTTGGAATATGCTTGCGCTCGACCCTGCAAGTTCTTTAGTCTCGGGATTACCTCCTGGGAAACAGTAAACGAGGGTCATAATCCGAGCGTGGAAGGAAGAAAGGAAAACTTGGTAAAGGGGAATACAAACTTACCGTCAGGAGAACATGGCAGGCATCATCCGCGACCCGAGCGGCGTCATGCTCGTTCAATTTATCGTGGTCAGCAGAAAATTGGAGCTTTCCGACGATGTCGGAGACCATATTAACAGAGAAGGCGCTCTTTTTCAGTAGGACGGGACCGTCCTTCCTTTGGCGCTTGTACCGAGCGTCGCCCCGGCAACCAATCTTCCAAAAATCTTCATCCTCAGACGATGAAGTGTCGCTGCCCTCGCCACGGTGGCCCACAACCACCTCTTTCCCCTTGCCGGAAATAGGGAGGGAGTCCGGCATCCTTTTCCTTTTCCCCTGGCGATCAGCCCGGAGAGTTTCATGAATACGGATGGGCTCCCCCGAGCGGTTCCGTGACCCGCTGGAACTGAGGGAAATTGGGCCCACGGGGGCAGCCGGCGGAGGAGTGGCCTCGTGGGTACCCTCCAACGTTAAATCCTCGATTGGGCCCCTCGGAGGAACTTCATTTCCTGCGCCCCCACGGGCCTGCCCTTGTCCTCTGCCCGCCGCTCGACGGTTTACCCTCGCCCTCGGTGGGCGGTTCTGCTGTGTTTGCGGCTGTTGAGGATCCGCGGCGGGCCCTTGAGCACCCAACATCCTTGAAAGGGCCTCAGCATTCATCCCTCGTGAGAGTATTTGGATACCTGCAAATGAAGGGGAACGAGCGTCAGAAGAACGGTTGTTTGAACTATATAAACAAGGAAACAGGGATAACTGCCAGTCAGAGAACTATTCTAAAGGTTAGAGATGTTAGTTCCTAGAATCTAACCGTCGAGGGCCATGATGTCAGTAGGCGGATGGAGTATCATTTCAGGGGGGCAGGATAATCCGTATCGGAACAACACTCCTTCATTCTTCACTAAGGTCTCCGCCTCAATCCACTTCTTTTCAGCCCTCATCTCGAGCGCCAACCCCATCGCCCACTCCTCAAAATCCTTGTTCCTCATCCTCTCCCTAATCAGTGGACCCTCACCATGAACCAGCCATTGTCGGTGAACTCCGAAAATTCCCCCGGGAGCCCCCACGAAAAAATATTTCTCCTTCCAGTGCTCGCCATATGAGGAAGATGGAGAATTTATCATCTTAAAGCCTGATTTGGCCTGAGCGTAGTAAAATCCATCTGTGGGCGACGAGCGTGGTGAGCGGGCCGCTTGGATCAAGCTGTCAAAATTGATGATCGAGGGTGCTTTGCCCAGGGCCTTCATCGTTATTATGAACGTGTTGATTAGGGCTATGCCGTTGGGAAGAATTTGTGAAGGGCAAAGCCCTAAGTGTTGGTAGATGTTGGCGGCCTCGCGAGCGATGGGAAACCTCAGACCCCCAGCAAGAACGGCGTCCCAGTATACAGTCAGCATCCCGGGCGGTGGTCGATTGGCTCTTTCTCCCTCCTCCGGGAGCCTCGTGGGAAACACGGCTTCATCCCAATATGCCTTCGCCCTCAACTCATCCAAGTCACCGAGGGTCAGAATACTCTCAATTTCATCCGGAGACCTGTCAGTCTGATGGCGGTTGTCTTGCCTTACTCGAGTGACAGGCTCCTTGCCTCTCCTGTGACGCCTCCTGGAAGGTTCCGCCTCGAATGGACGCCCGGATGGTCCCGCTTCACCCTCGGGAGCCGCCATCGCTACTGTGATCCTGTGATCTTGGGGTCTCACAGCACTGTTCAAAACTGGGAGGGCTCTTTCCCCTTGTCTCATCATCTCCATCACATTGTCCATCTCCTCAAAAGGATCTTCCTGCTCATCGAGAACACGCTCGTCCATCCCTTGAACAACATCGTTCACCTCTTCCTCCCCGGCGTCAACTGGAGCCTGGGCCACCGATATAGCCATGGGAATACCTCCAACTGGGTGCGCCCTAGTTAGGGGAACGGCCACGGGGACATCGCCATGAGGAGAAGAGCTCCCCACGGACATCTCCTCAATCTCCCGCACATAATCATCGGCTTGATTTCCGGCCATGGTCAATTTTCAATTTTTCGGAAATGGGATTTCTCACAGAAAGATTAAGGGAGGATAAAGCTTCCAGGAACAAATTCAACGGTGGGTAGTGGTTTCTCCTTCAGGGGTTTGTCTCACACAACCTAAAGCTAATGTTAGTACGGGGAAAATCAGAAGAAGAATCAGAAATTCTTTTACCTAAGATGTGGAGAAGAAGAAATTCGCCGGAGCAAAGGACTCTTGCTATGGATATGCTTGAAGGAAGTCTGAATGCGTGAAAAAAGCTTCCAAGGCCTTGCAAACCCTTATTTATAGGGGAGGTGGAGCATGGATTGGGGTTGAAATTTCAAAAATGCAATCATTTCCCGCCTAGGAAACCCCCCACTTTTGGTAACCGCCTCACGTCTCCCGGAGTCCACGCGCCCACGTTCCCACTCAGCATTAAATGCGGACTTGACAGCATTTAATGCGATGTCAGTTTGTGTCCGTTACAGAAGGCCAGCAGTCTCCTCGAGGGTAATGCCCCGTCCCTCGGATATTTGAAATTCAGGATCCCTCCTTTATAAATTCTACAATACGCTCGATGCGATACTACAGAATTTGGGGGGCAAAATGATGAGGCCTGAAAATCACTCTCGAATCAGAGCCGTCCACGTGGCAGCACACCGCTGACTAATACCCTGACGCTCGCCTTGGTGGGCTCATGGGCCTTCACGCCGCTCAATTGCCAGCTAATGTCATCCATCAGTCAGCGGATGACCATTCGGACCAAGGGCCCTAACCAATGGGTTTGACGCTCGGATAGCGGCACTCAGGGTTATCCTTCACAGGGAAGCACCCACATGAGGGCCCCACTAATACGCTCGGGATTCCGACGCTCAAGGGTCATATATCGCGGGGAGGCCATCCATGCACTCTTCGAGCGTCACCAGCGTTCGGGCATGACCATGCCCCGTTTCGTTGGATCCGAACCTCGGCAGAAAGAATCCTAGGCCCATCCCCCGCATAACCCTCGTCAACAACCTCTGACACAAAAGTACTGTGCCCCGCGCACCTGACACGCCGTCACCCTTTTCAGGGATGTCATTCTCACTCCACCAAAGTCTGACGCGTGTTAGGGCGACACAGGTTTGGGACCACATGGTCAATTTACCCATTTACCCCCATCCCTAACATATAAATAAGAGAGAAGTCATGCATTTTCTCCCAAGTGATCATCTGCATACTAAACCACACACACTGTTCTGGGCATTTTCTCGTTGATCTTCCCAAGCTTTTCATTTCGCCACAGTAACACTACCTTTGAAGCTTGCATACTTGGTGTTATCCTAGCTGGAAGAACCCACGCTCAAAAGGAAACCCAGATCCTGAGGCTCTCATGCCTGTGATGGTCTTTCCCTTTTCAAACAAATTCTAAAGTGTTGTTGCATTAGGAAACTCAGATTCTTTGCACCATCATATATATATATGGCAGTAAATCAATATGATGGGTAGGCTTGAAAATAGTTTTTATATAGATACGTATGTATAGGCATGATTCCAGTTGAAAACATTTTAACCCTCACCTATACCGGTAGTCAGACATTGTAATGTGGATTCCAGTGCGCCTGAAAGTAATAACTACTATAGGCTTAGAACTAGGTTCCTAATTTTAATCAAATAAGCACATAAAACACATAATGTTCATGCATAAAAGGATTACATCAAGTAAACACATAAACTATATCATGTTAGAGAATTCCCGGTAAACTCTAATTTTAACCATTTAAGGGAAATTAAATAATTAATCAGGTCTCATGAATTCTTTAACCACTTAAATATTTATTAATCACATTATAATCTTAATTATAACATTAGAAATGAAATTTAGAATTTAATTTGACAATGTAGGTTATATTTCGAAAATAATCCATAATTTACCGATTTTTGGAAAATTCGGATAAAATCTTTATTTAAAAATTCCAAAACTAATTTTATAATTATTTTAATAATATTTTCGAAATTATCAGCTTATGGGTTGACCAAAAAGTCAAAGGTACTATTGAAAACATTTACTATTCAATTTCTTGTGAATTAAACACTTTATAACACAAAATCGAACACACATACTCACACACTATCACAAGTGCACTTAAAATTATTCAAGAACAACATGAACATGTTCTTGAGCCTATTTGAATATTCAAAGAAGGTATGTAACACACTTGATCATATTCATATTTATAACATAGAATTTGAAGCATAATATAGCAAAATATATTAATTCTCTATGAAAAATAATTCTAAATAAATTATTCTTGACATGAATTTAATTAAACAAGATCATAATTATTTAAACACATATTCATAGCATATCATATCATAACTCATGCATTTAATTAAATAAAATTCATATATGTTATCACATTTTTCCTAAACTAGCATAAATAGCATATATTTCATAAAATAAATTCCTAAAGTATAATTTAATTAATCCTAGGCGTGCTACTATTATTTTTATACTAAGAACATTATATAAAGCATGAAATAATAAAAGAAAAACATACCTTAGAGAGAGAGAGGGAGAATGGCGTGAGAAATGGAGAGAAGAGAGTGATTTTGTGTGTTGATTTGTGAGGTATAAATGAGGCTTGAGGGGGGTATTTATAGGTAGTCATGAGGGGTTTCTAAGCAATAAATGAGAGTTTATGGGAGATGTGGTTGCTTATGATTTCAACAAATGCTTGGTAATAAATTAGGAGATGTGGTTAAATTACATGTTAAACAAATGCTAGGTAATTAACTAAGTAATGTGGAGAAATTATATTCATTTAATTAAATCTTCTAGAAGCTCATGTGGTCATGAATGATGTCATCTTGAATAAAAATAAATGTAAAAATAATATAAAATTTATTCAAGAGTCGAGAGGTAAAAGATTGAAGTAGTGAATTAATGAAAGAATGGGTGAAAAATGAGCTTTGTTTTGATTATAAATGTTGAAATATTTAGAGCTTTCGTTTATAAATTATGAATATTAAAGATGATGAAAATCATAGGAAAATTATATAAACGAAGCTATGATAAAGTTTAGAGTTTGGAAAAATCATTATAATGTAGAGGAAAATTCAAGGATCGTTTCAAGTATAATTTCGACTATTGAATAAGAGCTAATTTGTTCAAAATAAAATGATGATTTTTAGAAAGGAAAATATTTATAAAATATGCTATGGTGAGATCGAGTTTTTGGTAAATGTATGAAAATTCATAAAATAATTTAAGGGTCGTTTTGGTTATAATTTTGAATATCAAAAAGTAGATGAGTAGGGATTTATTGATGATCGAATCATAAGCTAGGGTTTTTGCCGGTTTTTGATACTACGGGAGTTAGGATGGGAATTATGGTTTACGGAGAGTATCACGATCCTCGAAATAATGTGAGGATTCTTTTGATTAAAATATTGGGTAATGAAAGTATTTCGGGAAATGTAGGAATATTTTTGAGCTATAGGGGTATTTTCGTAATTTCCAACTTGCCCCTGTTTCGGGCTGTTACAATCCTTCCCCCTTAAAAAGAATCTGTCCTCAGATTCTCCTCATGTTTCATAATAACTTTAAGTAATATTGATATCCTCCATTTATGATAAGACAGGTTTCCAAAGGAGGGCTTATTTTAAACACATAAGGTAATTGTTCAAGTAAGAAATTTGAATGCGCACATAAATGATGCAATGAATGCATGGCGCCAGGATTAGTAACTGGCGTGTTTAGAATGCATACCTTTAACAACTTTGGGGATGACAATTTTAAACTGCAACCACCCTTATAGAGATAATATAATGCATGGTAGTTGAGAATGATGTGCAGATGATCACAAAATTAAAATTTCCAAGTAATAGCAATTAACAGACACAACATCCTTAGCGAAGATAAAGCATATATAGAGGCATAGGAAATTAATAAGTTAGTTTTCGGTCCTACTGGTATCTTGAAGCAATTCTAATAACTTAGGATTTGAACGAATTAGAAAGTATAAGTGAAGTGTTTCCATGAGTTAGGAATACTAGTATGATGAAGGAGATGTAGATCTTGTAACCGAATCTACCAAGAATTTGATAATTGAAGGATTTGATAGAACTCGGGATTTTGGTGTGGATTAAGACTGTATACTTGACTTGATCGAGGAAAGGTTTAGTACTACAATTGTAACAAATCACATGCTGGTCGGCCGCCCCAACAGTGATTGATCACAATTTAAGCACTAAAGACACGAGAGTACATATGAGACTCTATGAATGATGAACCCCAAATTTCCGCAACCTGGGGCTCTGATACCACTTTAATTATAGCGCCTCCCCAACACTACAACCCCGCACCGCAATACTCCCTGAGTGGAGGTTAGACCCAACACCCAGGAAATACTACGGCGAACGGTCAGGATAACATATGAATGGAGTACGTGACACAGTGCAGCGGAAGATAAAGAGATTCAACTTTACCAATGAACGGGGAGGATAACGTACAATGAGCAAGGATTATCATTATTGATCAGAGTTGTTCGCAAAAGAGTACAACAGGTTGACATGCAAGGACAAAGTATGAGATGGTTTGTTTCTACAGAGAATAAGCTCAAGACAATGTACTCTTAGAATCGGATCCAACCTACGGTTGTAGTGCTTCAAGATACCTCTAGTTGACGTTCATTGATTCCTGAAATCATGCATTTTAAAAATAGGTGAGAGGGTTAGTCAAAGTGACTAAGTGAAGGGGGTATGAGGGTTTATAGATATATGTATATATATATATATATATATTTATATTTATATGATCAAGAAGATCTTGATCTATAATATTAACAATAGGATATGGCAAATAGGAAACGGTTCATAATAATTGTAAAACAGGGATGGGGTAGTTTGGAATCTTTTGTAGAAATATGAACCGTTTGTAACAAGAACATTAATGCCCGCAAGCTAGGCCTCTCCACCCATAAATCCTTAAATAATTGGTAAAATAGTATCGGGCTGATCAGGCTCCGATACTTCAATAAAATCAAGAATATTAACTCCGCTACTCCTTGATGTCAATAGGGAATCAAACCCTAGAGACCACGAACTAGATTCGGGAGGCAACTATCTCTCCCTCATCCCTTCGCGTGGAGTAACTAACCTCCAGTTAAACCACTACCAAGAGGTGGTGGCAGTCCGCAGCACCAACAATACCCTCGGCCCGATACCTTCCGGGTAATTGCTCGCTACGGTTACAGCCGGGGCCCATAACAGGAATCGAGAACAATATTTTGCTTGCATAACCCGGAATCAATGTTTCGATAAAGTGGACTTGAAATATATAATGTTCTAGAAAAACGTTGATTCCGGCAAGAAAGTATTTTTCCCTTAAAAGGGATAGTGTAGTAAAATAATATATATATATATATGGCAGTAAATCAATATGATGGGTAGGCTTGAAAATAGTTTTTATATAGATACGTATGTATAGGCATGATTCCAGTTGAAAACATTTTAACCCTCACCTATACCGGTAGTCAGACATTGTAATGTGGATTCCAGTGCGCCTGAAAGTAATAACTACTATAGGCTTAGAACTAGGTTCCTAATTTTAATCAAATAAGCACATAAAACACATAATGTTCATGCATAAAAGGATTACATCAAGTAAACACATAAACTATATCATGTTAGAGAATTCCCGGTAAACTCTAATTTTAACCATTTAAGGGAAATTAAGTAATTAATCAGGTTTCATGAATTCTTTAACCACTTAAATATTTATTAATCACATTATAATCTTAATTATAACATTAGAAATGAAATTTAGAATTTAATTTGACAATGTAGGTTATATTTCGAAAATAATCCATAATTTACCGATTTTTGGAAAATTCGAATAAAATCTTTATTTAAAAATTCCAAAACTAATTTTATAATTATTTTAATAATATTTTCGAAATTATCAGCTTATGGGTTGACCAAAAAGTCAAAGTTACTATTGAAAACATTTACTATTCAATTTCTTGTGAATTAAACACTTTATAACACAAAATCGAACACACATACTCACACACTATCACAAGTGCACTTAAAATTATTCAAGAACAACATGAACATGTTCTTGAGCCTATTTGAATATTCAAAGAAGGTATGTAACACACTTGATCATATTCATATTTATAACATAGAATTTGAAGCATAATATAGCAAAATATATTAATTCTCTATGAAAAATAATTCTAAATAAATTATTCTTGACATGAATTTAATTAAACAAGATCATAATTATTTAAACACATATTCATATCATATCATATCATAACTCATGCATTTAATTAAATAAAATGCATATATGTTATCACATTTTTCCTAAACTAGCATAAATAGCATATATTTCATAAAATAAATTCCTAAAGTATAATTTAATTAATCCTAGGCGTGCTACTATTATTTTTATACTAAGAACATTATATAAAGCATGAAATAATAAAAGAAAAACATACCTTAGAGAGAGAGAGGGAGAATGGCGTGAGAAATGGAGAGAAGAGAGTGATTTTGTGTGTTGATTTGTGAGGTATAAATGAGGCTTGAGGGGGGTATTTATAGGTAGTCATGAGGGGTTTCTAAGCAATAAATGAGAGTTTATGGGAGATGTGGTTGCTTATGATTTCAACAAATGCTTGGTAATAAATTAGGAGATGTGGTTAAATTACATGTTAAACAAATGCTAGGTAATTAACTAAGTAATGTGGAGAAATTATATTCATTTAATTAAATCTTCTAGAAGCTCATGTGGTCATGAATGATGTCATCTTGAATAAAAATAAATGTAAAAATAATATAAAATTTATTCAAGAGTCGAGAGGTAAAAGATTGAAGTAGTGAATTAATGAAAGAATGGGTGAAAAATGAGCTTTGTTTTGATTATAAATGTTGAAATATTTAGAGCTTTCGTTTATAAATTATGAATATTAAAGATGATGAAAATCATAGGAAAATTATATAAACGAAGCTATGATAAAGTTTAGAGTTTGGAAAAATCATTATAATGTAGAGGAAAATTCAAGGATCGTTTCAAGTATAATTTCGACTATTGAATAAGAGCTAATTTGTTCAAAATAAAATGATGATTTTTAGAAAGGAAAATATTTATAAAATATGCTATGGTGAGATCGAGTTTTTGGTAAATGTATGAAAATTCATAAAATAATTTAAGGGTCGTTTTGGTTATAATTTTGAATATCAAAAAGTAGATGAGTAGGGATTTATTGATGATCGAATCATAAGCTAGGGTTTTTGCCGGTTTTTGATACTACGGGAGTTAGGATGGGAATTATGGTTTACGGAGAGTATCACGATCCTCGAAATAATGTGAGGATTCTTTTTATTAAAATATTGGGTAATGAAAGTATTTCGGGAAATATAGGAATATTTTTGAGCTATAGGGGTATTTTCGTAATGTCCAACTTGCCCCTGTTTCGGGCTGTTACATTAAAGCTAAGTGCATTTCATATCCATTTGATCTCAATCTAAGAAACCCTTTTCTTGATGTCTTGATCTACTGCCTTGGCCAAGGACTCCATATGGCATATGAATGACTTACACAATAAGAGATCACCTTGCAAATGCAAGTGTAGGTCCTTTCTTGATTCTCATTCACTTTCATGAATCACTTGTGCAGCCCCAGCATAAGCCTTGAATCAGTTGTCTAAGGCAACACCCTTTAAAGCTTATACCTAAGACTACAGAGTTAACTCATAAAGTGACAAGGAACCTCAAGTCTTAAGGATCAATTAATCACATCAATGACTCGTGAGATATTTCCTAATCTGGAAGTTTCTATTTCCTGAAATAGAAACTTCCTTTCCCATTTAGGAATATTCTCACACGGGGCACCTCAGTGAACTTACTTATTAAAGTAAGCACCCTCATGTATCACGCACGTATCAACTATACACTTTGCACCTCCATGAAACAAGGTGGTCCTTCTTAAGGGCATGATTCCACAAGAAAGCCTTAGAGGAGTCAGGTTGACACTCCCACTGTCTGTAGGACTCATCGGCTTGGAGTATTTTACTAATCATGACTTATGTTATATAAGGCTCGTTTCATGAACCATTTCACCTAAATGGTAGAGTCCTAAAGTTATCAGGATTAGGGGAGTTCTCATACATGCACAGATAAAGTAAACGCATACCAAACAAGAGCATATAAAGAAGTGTTGCCTCAATTCATTATTTCATTCAAAGATTGTCTGTGATTACAATAAGGAAAAGCACAAAGCGGATATACAATCGGCTTTCTAGGGCACTATTCCTAACAAAAGATTCTACCCGAGCGGTAGTCATGATTGGTCCCACCGAGCCCTGTTGGCTCGATGACATCATCAGGTTTCTCAAGGATGGCATTTGTCCTACTGACAAGGTGGAGGCACAGAAAATCCGGAACAAGGCCCCTCGTTTTTCCCTGGATTCCGAGGGGATACTCTTCAAGAAATCCTTTCAAGGTCCAGCTATGAGATATTTGAGGCCCTCACAAGCCAGAGAGACCCTCGAACATATTCACGATGGAAGTTGCGGAAATCATACTGGAGGGCAGGTTCTCGCCAAAAAAAAAAATCCTGAGAAGAGGGTTCTATTGGCCCTCGGTCCTCCAAGATGATATTGCATTTTCCAAGAAGTGTCCTAAATGCTAATTTCACTCTAATGTTCCCCAATTGCCAGCTGCTCAAATGGTCCCTATAGACGTCTCTTGGCCCTTTGATCAATGGGGTATTGACATCGTGGGCCCCTTGCCCATAGCGGTCGGATAGAGAAAGTTTCTCATCCTAGCCGTCGATTACTTCACAAAGTGGGCCGAGGTCGAGGCCATCGCAAAAATCACCTTCAGGGTGGTAAGGGACTTCATATGGAAGAACATCATTTGCAGGTATGGCATTCCGAGGGTACTCATTTCGGACAACGGATCCCAATTCATAGCAGCAGATACTCGGGAATGGTGCTCGGACTTAGGCATTGAACAATGCTTCACTTCCGTGGGTCACCCTCAGGCTAACGGTAAAGCTGAAATCAACAACAGGATCATTTTGCAACACTTAAAGACTATGCTTGAGAGCAAGAAGAGTAAATGGGCCGAGGAGTTACAAGGGGCTTTATGGGCTTACAGCACCACCCCACGAGCGGCCACTGGGAAAACCCCTTACTCACTTATCTATGGCTCAGAAGTGATGATACCTGCAGAAATTGCACAAGAATCCGCTCGAGTGGCATATTTCAAGCCGGGAGCCAATGAGGAAAATAGAACGTTCGAACTGGATCTTTTGGAGGGAAAAAGAGACAAAGCCTGGGCACGTATTCATGATTACAAAGCGTCTTTGGCTCGGCAATACAACAAGCGTTTCAAGAAAAAAGTGGAAGTATCTAAGCACGTGGGTAAATTGGATCCCAATTGGGAAGGTCCATTCAGGCTTATTCAAGTCAGAGCTAACAATACCTACACGCTCGAGACACTCCAGGGCAAGCGTCTACCCCGACCATGGAATGCATGTAACTTTCAATGGTTTTATGTTTAAATTTTGCAAAAGCTTTGTAAAAACCCACTTATGGGTGCTATGTAATCCTTGTTTACGAGCGCATTATATTAGAATAAATTCACTTCAAAAGAAGGTCTTTTATGATTCTATGTGTGATAAACGATTCCCCCTGGAAACCTAGGCAATAGCCACATAGGTCCAAGGCGCGCGAATCCCCTCTCTGGCGAGGGCAAAATATGTTTAGCGAGTGCCAAACTCCCTCTAAGAGGTTCACCCTCGTCGGAAAATTGGATACACACTGAAGGCAATCCCAAGGCGAAGATCGAGTCCAACCGAATCTCATTTCTGGTTCACGCTCGGTTTCTTAAAGCAGATCATGCCCGGAGTAGCAAAACAGATCGCGCTCCCAGCTCACGCTCAAATTCTCCAACACTTGGGAAATTCTCCTAGCAAACACATACGCAGGGACGCCTGTGGCGACCTCAGGCCACTCTTGAATGAACCCCTCGTGTCCAGACACTTGGGTGGAAAACTTTTAGACAAGTTTTCCTAGGTCTTGACCAGGGCACCCTCGAAGTGTGACTCTCACGTCTATCGAGACTTGGTAGATTTCTTAGTGACCAGGGGTCCCTCGTGAAGGACCTCCTCCTGAACGAACACTTGGGAGGAGTGTTTTCACCAGTTGGCGCTTGAGGCACGTGTTCAGGAGGACCCACAGGGGCAAGTGCAGCATCGTTAGCCCCCTCGGTTGTTAGTTCAGTGCGAGACCTTTCTTCCAATTGGAGAGCCACCATAAATTCATCTTGTAGGAGTTCAACCAAGTAATTATACTCCGGCTCGTTCAAGTTGGCCACAGGGTCGTCTCCGCCCTCCTCAGGCACCACGCAACGGCCGTCAAATCTCAGCCCCATGTCCGGGCGCCCTCGTGAAGAGGCATGTGTTAGGCCCAAGTGTATGAGATGCTCAATGGCCAGGTTGAAGGCATTTTGGACCTCATCGTAGCAATGGAGCGATGCGGCAAATCCAAACGCCTTAGTGTGGCAGAATTTGATCAAGGCTTCCTTGTTTGCCTTCTCAATACGCTCGGGAAGGAGCCTTTGGAATTCTTCTTCACAAGTTTTCCTTGTGGCTTCCATAAACCGCTGTTCGGTTGCGTTAAGCTTGGCGATCCACCCGTTCTCTCCTCCATCAATTTCTTATAGTTTTCCTTGATGCTCGAAAGCTCAATATGCTATTTTTTCTGAGACTCCTTAGAATTTTTCAAATCTTGCTTCAACCTGTCACGCTCGGCCCCAACCTTGGCATGCTCCGCCTCAAGGGACTCAAACTTGGCCCTTAACACCTGGTTTTCCTCTTGGAGTTGGGCAAGGTTGGCCGCTCGCACCATCTTCTTGTACTTAGCTTTGCACTCGGTGTACACGGTCGCTCGGCGCTACAGGTTTCTGACCCTCGGGAGTATTTGCTATATTTTTAGAAGGAAGTTCCTATACTTAGCGTTTTTTAGGAGCAAAAAGGAAACACTTGAAAAGGGTGAAAGGGATGAGAAGTCTTAAGGAAATGACGGCATAGGCGAGATCCTCAGCTACCTACTCCGCGCTCTAGGAGTATAACTTCCTGTGATCCCCAGTAAATTGGACCCTCTCGTAAAGCCCATATGTGATGTTCTAAGCGAATGCATGAGTACTCAACATGAAAGGACCCTCGCTCGGGGGACGGCTAAAAGACTTATCGCCAGCACGCTCGAAGCTCCACAGCTGGCCTTCCTCAGATGAATAGGTCTCTCCATTACCACTGTCTCCATCGACCACTTGCTTGTCCTTGCCCATGATTGGGATGGCATCGGGCATCCTCTTTTTCTTTTTTGAAGGCTGAACCTGGCCCTCTTGAAGTTCTCTTATCACCACGCCCGAGCGTGATCTCTGTTGGTTGGCTTGATTGGTTGTTTGGGGCCTCCCTCCGCACCTTGGGTTTGCATTGTCTCCCTGTCTTGGGATAATGTGAGTTTCTGGGGTGGCCACACGACTATCTGGGAAGGACTCAAGTTCAAGAGGTTGAGGATACTTGCAACAGGGACAGAAATGGGGAACCTTAACCCCCCAAATGTTACAGTATCTATGTAAACAGCCATTTGCCCAGGGGGGATTGCTAGCTCTTTCATGCGGTTCTGGGATTCTGTACATGTAGCGTTCGTCCCAATAATGAGGAGCCCTCATTGCTACTAAATCCCCCAGAGTTATGGTACTGGGGGTCTCATCAAGTGTCCTCTCTATCGCTTGCATACCCGAGGCCGAGCCCTAGGTAGATTTATTGGTTTTCTTGTCCTTCTTTCTACGCTTGACTGAGGGTTTTTTCGAGGTCCCGGCATCTTCTTCTCCCTCTGGGATAGGAGCAGATATAGCCACCATGACAGTGCGGCGGTGGGGATGTGTTGCACTCTCCGTCAGTGGCAACGCAACCCCCTGTCTCTCCGCCTCCATCACCAAATCCATTTATTCAAACAGGTGCTCTATACCTCCAGGATTTCTTTCCTCCATGGTAGAAACAACGGCATCCAACTCTTCATCCCGGGCTTCTTCAAAAATCTCCTCCACTGATTGGTGATGAGAAGTGGGGTTATGGGAGGAAGAACTGGCAGAGGGCATTTCATCAGTTTCTCTTACAGTCTCATCTATAACTTGTTTTGACATTGTACTTGGGGAAAATGGAATATGGGATATTGATGAAAGATTAAGGGAAGGAGAATTAGCAATCTATGGTCAGCAAGTCAGAAAGTCAGAAGAATTAAGAAATTACCTTAAGTTTTTGGAAAGCTTGAAGGAGGTTTAAAGTTCTCTGAAGGTTGCTCTGAAGATTTTTCGCAAATTGCTCTTGGGAATGTGTTCGCGCAAAGGAGGAGGTGAAGTTGAGTTTGAATCCCCTATTTATAGGGAAGGGAATTAATGCTGTTTTGGAGTATTAAATTCAAAACGCAATCATTTCCCGCCTAGGTAACCTCCCACTTTTGGAACCGTCACCCACATCCCAAGATTCACGCATCGTTTCCCGAAAAGTCGCACCCACTCGCCCATCAGCATTTAATGCAGGACTCTTCGAGCAGTCAATTGATGGGACAACATTTAATGCATATTCAGAAGAAGACTTCGCCGTACGCAATCTCTCCTCACGAGCGTCACCCTCGGGATTTGGAAAGATTTGAATTCTACAGTCCTCATCACTACAAAATTTTTTTTTTTTGGGGGGGGGGGGGGGGAGGGGGGAGGCCAAAATGATGGGGTAGAAACACGCTCGACCCACGTTTCGGCACGTGGCTCGGTCAGTTGGCCCACGTTTTGACACGTGGCGCTATCAGCGATGATCACATGGATCCCTCGGTTCTCAGGATATCCCAACCTGGAAGAAAGAAAACAGCCCTCGGGCGTCAGTTGGTTGCACCCTCTAAACGTCCACACGCACTTGCGCTCGGGGAACCCTTCCCACAAGGGTGAACAGGGGAATGCTCCCCCTCAGGAGACTTAAGATCCTAGCTCCAGTTTCCCTTGGATCTGCGAGCCCACCAGGCGCATGGTTACCAACCTAAACGGCTCTCTGACACATCGTACGCACCTGCCACTGTTGCCCGTACCACCTTTTCGCCAGCTTTGCAGGAGATTCCTCCTAGGTTTCCCTCATTGCGCCACGTGTTAGGGCAACATCAGGGCAGAACCACAAGGTGCAAATTACCAAAGGGTTCCTAATCCTCAACTATAAATAAGGGACTTCGTCTCTTCCACTGTAAGCAATTTTCCCCCACTGGAACTTTACAATTACTTCTTAGTTTCATCTCTTTCAGATCATCATCTAACTTGAGCGTCGTAGAGCCAAACTGGGTATCACCCCCAATTCCCCCAGCTTGGCCATCTAACCTCTGTCTTGCGTTGTTTATCCTAGCAGGTTGAACCCCCCCCCCCCCCCCAAGCTTTTCCAGCGAATTTCATCCTGTTTCCCTACATCAAACAAATTGTAAAGTGAGAGGATTTTGATCACCCATATTCAGACCCACCAGTACCTATCATTAATTCAAAAATAATTTATAATATGAAATTTATAAATAAAAAATATACTTATTGATGGTTTGATATTTTTATAGGAAATACCCATTTCAAATTTGCATATTGATGTATTGCATTTTTTGTATGTCTTATACTATAAGAAGGATTTATTTTCAATCCTCACAGTCACCATTAAAACAATAACATGTATCTTATATAGTAAAAAAAATATAACTAATGTTATTTCTTTTGTATTATATTTATACGTCCATTCATATTCTTTTTTTTTTCTATCTCACTAATGATTTTTTTTTTTTTTTTTGGTCCTAAACGAAAGAACCCAACACAAGAAAAATAGCCTCAAGTTAAGAGTCTATGACTCATCCACTTTTCTTGTTGGAGCATATACTAGATGCAGTAAACATCTTGAACCTTGTGATAGATCCTCTTCAATTTACCCGTTATCATGTTTCTTTCTCGTGATTTATTTAATCCAAGTTTCTCATGGTTTTTGGAGTAAATATCGGCAATTAAATATTATATTTCTCATTTGTTACTTTTCAATGTCATCCGTTGTTATCCATTTTACGACCGCCTCCAAATCAATTTCAATATTAATTTTTGAAAAGTGACTCTCCTAAGCTAGTGTTTATCCCTCATGTAAGCCCAATAATTCGCTACATTATTAAAACACTATCAAGATTCATACCGTATCCTAGCACCATCTTCAGTGGTAATCTCGAATGACACCCCTGGCCAAAGCATTGTTGGTGTGGCTATAAAAGCTTCCATCCGACACTACAAAAAATCTACCGAATTTCGATAAGAAAAACCTGTTGGGAGGTGGGCCCTGAACAGTAGCATTCCGGGACCACATTTTAAAATTTTTATTATAATATAAGTATTAAAATATTTCTAAAACATTTTAATACAATAGCGGAAGACTAGCCCGATCGACTCAAGTATATACATGAAATTGATAATAAATTTTAAATCACTTAAGCAGATAAATATCTAACATGCAATTAACACTTAAGAGCACATAATTTATCATGCTTAAAATAAAACAACTGTAAAATATTACCGTACTGCAAACATGGCTATCTAATGGCATTTTTTCAACTCCCGAATTCACCTTCCGTGAACCCGATACCCGATCTCCTCGTGAAACCGGCAGAGCTTCCCTGCAATAACCCCAGAGAAACCCTCGGAGTGTGGGCTCCGAAAGTATTTCTCTAAATACTTAGAGAAAACAAACTTTAAACTAGGAAACCCTTTTCAGTGTTTAATCTCCCGAAATTAGGCTTTTAATATAAACACCTAATTAAAATTAATTCCAAAATAAATCGCAATTAACTAGGAGAAAAGGGATATGGTTTCAAAGCTTAAACTCAGCCAAAACCACCTCCCAAACTTGTGAATGAAATGAAGGGTCAAGACCCCTATTTATAGGGGAATAACCGAGGGTAAAATAGTAATTTCACACTCCCACTTGCGTGTACAACTTGGATACGAAAACCAAGGTGACTACGTTCAAGGTCTCGTTGCCACGAATCCAACGCCACTGAGCACGCGCCCATCGGAGCTCACACGGGCCTACAAGCGCGGCCTAAAGGCGGCGCGTGTCATGTACTCGCGGCTAGGGCTTGAGGCTGACGTGGCCTCTTCTGAAGCGGCCACGTGTCCGGGTCGGTCCAACCCTATCCGAGAACCAACCCGTGACCCGTTTGACCGGCCCGGTCCAGACAAATCTGGACCGTTGTTTCACGCTGACGTGGCGGGATTGGACCGTCCACGTGTCGCACACGTGGCGCCCAGTCAGCGCCACTTGGCAGCTGACCCGCTGACGTGGCATGCAACGTCAGCTGCCACGTCAGCACCGAAATTGTTTTTGTTTTTTTTCCGATGAAAATTTTATTTTCTCCAAAATAAAATTCCGGGCATTTCCAACTCTTTGGAACTTCAATTTATTCTCTTAAAATAAATTCCCTGGCTATTTTCAAACACTTTGAAAAATCATTTCTCTTTCTCCTTTTAATATTTTCTCTTCGGTTTTTTTCAATTTGGGGCTTACAGGGGGACCTGCAGGACTAATTAATTTTAGCTCCAAACGGGTTAATATATTATCATCTCATGATAGAAATTAATTACCGTTTAACAAAATTTAATTCCACTAAATAAATATTGTTTCACTATAAAATTAATTAAATTATTCACGAATTTCTTGATCTAGAATAATTTCGCATTTCACTCCTCCGTGTAGATATCTATGAAAAATAAATTGCAACTACTATCATTTATTTTTCATCTTCAATCTGAAATTTATTGATTCGTCTTAAGTTCAAATTCTCTGTATGTGAAACACATTCAACATACAATTTCGGTGACGTATCACACGAAGTGCTTTGGCCAAAAGTCTTAATTCGAACTTTTACAAATCTATTTCAAGGATATCTTTTACCTTCCACCAAGACCACAGATTCCTCGATCAATATAACTCTTTAGCACATTTCATGTTGTCACTGAACGTACAAAGTATTTTGGCCACCCGTTACCGAGACCTCACTTCGAGTATGTTACAGTGACTAACACTACATGCCTAAAGCCGAAATATTATCAGGATTAAGAGTACAATGCTTCCTGAGATTTTATTCATTTTAGATAGCAGTATAAAATGAATAATCTCAGTGGTCCAGTTCGATGTTTCCAATCCTATTGAAAATCATCAACGTGTTATAATTGGAATCACCATTCCCTATGACGAAAGACTAATCATCTTATATAACCACGTTATAGTCTTGATAAGAACATATTCTTATCGTACCGACAAGAACTTTAATGACACCTGATTTCGGTATTCAAAGTCTTTTCCTATGAAACACATTTAATATAAGAATACCATCACACGCCATTAATTATCAAAATGTGAAATACTCACAACTTGCTGCAAATTCAGTTTTATTAATTCAATAAATTGAATTTTCAGGGCACCATTCCCAATAATCTCCCACTTGCCCTAAATTCAATTTGGCTACACATCTAAGTCTTATTCCTTTCACATGAGTGTCAAAACTCGTTTTGTACTCTATCGCGCCAATAATTTAGTGAAGGAATCTTTTAGATGTTTCTCTAACCCAACAAGTAGGAAATAATAAAGCCAATATTTCTAACTGGTTGCTTCTCAAGATACCATGTATTTGGCTTTCATGGCAATGTAAGCAATACAAGTCTGCTTAACATTCTCTAATTAACGGTTACTCTTTCTAAAGTAAACACGTATTCTGATGTCAAATATCTAGAATACAAATCAAATTGTAAATCCGAATTTGTGTACTCTATTGAAATGAGCTCACCACTGTGGTAGATAAGCATATAATCTTAAGTTCTTCTCAAGTACTCCAATATATGCTTTCACTACTACCCAGTGTCAGATTCTAGGATTTGACTAATATCCGCTGACTTAGACTTATTTCATAATAGACATCTGGCCCTGTACATAATATGACATACATAAAGCTTCCGCTGCGGAACTCTAATCATGTCTTCTATCTCTTCAGTTGTCTCAGGACACTGATCCCGAGATAGATAAATTCCATAACTAAAAGGTAGTGAACCTTTCTTGGAATTTATCATATTATACCTTACCAGCATCTTATCTATATATGCTTCTTGTGATAAACCAATCTCCTTATTCCTGTTATCACGACAAAAGTCTGATCCTTGGAATATTATTGGTCTCACTTAGGTCTTTATTTGTCAAATAGATTTGACAATCAAATCTTGGCTACTGATAAAACTCTTGCATCATTCCCAATGAGCATAATATCGTATACGTATAAAACTAAACTGTTACAACATTATCTTGATGTTATTTTGCACACTTATGATTCATCGGGCAATTGCTCAATTCGAAAGAATTTAAATTGCCTCTTTAATTCTGATGTTTCATGATCCAGACGCTTACTTAAGATCACAAAATGATCTATTGAACTTGCATACTATATGCACCTGATTTCTAGCTGTGAAGCCTTCAGGTTATGCCATGTTTTTCTTCTTGAAGGTGCCCGTTCAAGAGCATAGTCTTTACATCCGTTTATCTAATATCATAATTGATAATGAGATAAAATGGAGAGGACAATGGACTTAAGCATTATTATAGGCGAGAAGAACTCATAAATGGTTTCTTCTTACTGGGTAAAATCCCTTGCCATAAGCTTTGCTTTAAAGTCTCTACTTTTGTCCATTTCTTTCCTTTTGTTTTCTTGTAGAACCCAATTGCATCTAATGGGTTTAATGCCTTCACAAGCTCAAGACTTTGTTAGAATATAGAGATTCTAACTTAGATTCCATGGCTTTTAACTAAACGGTTAGCGTCTATATCATCCACATCTTCATTACATGTGACAGGATCAGATACGTTAGATTCAACCACTTGGGTTAATCTTAGGTACCTTGTCAGGTGTCCTAACAATCCTCCCACTACAATGATGCTCTCGTGTACACATCTCTACATCACATGTTGTATTTAGTACATCACATGTATCTAATACATTTTCAATTATCACGGGTTTATGGAAATCAGTATCTAATAGTGTTATTTCTTTTAACACTACTTTGCTTCCACCCATTGTGGTTATCTATGTAATTATCTTTGAAATATTCACAAACATCTTTTGTGATTTCTCAAATTACAAAATATACCACCTCTTGTTCTTCTAGGATAACCTTAGAACAAGTAAACATTTGTTCTTTATTCTAACTTGTCAGGATCCATCCTTAACTCGTGGACCAGACTACCTCAAATCCGGAGATAAGAGATACAGGGTTTTCACCCTAGCTACAGATCCATCAGTGTTTTAGGAACTGACTTAGATAGAACTAGGTTTAGTGTATTTGTTGCTTTGAGTGCAAGACCCCAAAACAAACTTCATAGGGTAGCATGACTCTTCATGAATTTTTACCATCTCTATCAGAGTTTTATTTCTCTTTTCTGTAATACATCTTTGCTAAGACGTATCTCATACAGATAGTTGAGATCTAATCTCATTTGAGAAATTCTATTTAACTCTCAACTTAGATACTTATCACTATTTCAATCTAATCGAAGTGCCTTGATATGTTTTCTGATTTGACCTTTTGACTTCAGTCTTATATTCCTTGAACTCTTCAAAATACAGACTTAAGTCTCATCAAATAAACATATATGTATCTAGAGTAATCATCCAAATGAATGATGAAGTACCCAAAACTTTCTCTTGCTTGAACACTCATAATATCATACGTCCGTATGAACTAATTCAAGCATGTTCATGTCAAAAAGGGCTTCTTGGTCATTTTAACTTTCTTAATAAGATTCGCAGATTGATACTGTTTTCAAGTCAATAGGACTCAACGATCAGTCTTTGGATCCTATTCAGATTCAATTGACCAATAGATAGGTGCCACGTAGAAGTTTTTCTTCTTAGATGGTAAGTCAAGCTTCTTAATGTTAAACTTAAATTAGGATTTTCATTGAGGTATAAAAGACCATCTTTTATTGTGCCAGAGCAAATAAACCTTTTATTTTGCTTAATGGTAAACTTTTATTCAAAACAAACTATTAGACCATTAGTTATCAAATAACTTACAGAAATCAAATTTCTGTATATATGGCACGTATAATATTAAAACCCTATTGCTAAAATACGACTTTATAGTCCTCACTACTAATACAGTTAGATTTGTATTATCCTCGAGCAGTAGTTGTGTGTTAGCCGTTTTTCAAAATTCCTGGTTAGTTTGAATCTTCGCAACGAATTGCAAATATGATTAGTTGATCTCAAGTTCACACACCAGGAGTCCGGTGAATTTTCAACTAAACATATTTTCAACGAGTAAGATATCTTCATATCTTATCTAAACGGCGTAGCAAACAGACAGACTAAGTATTTTGGATAATTTTTTTTTTCCAATACCCGTTACCACCGAAATAGAAACACTTTTCCATTGTCGGATTTGACTTTCTATTTCTGAACCTTAGATTGGAACTTTTCCTTTTTGTTTCTTCCACTTACTGGCTTTTGAGGCCGTGGATAATGATGCCTGATTTAAGAGAACTTTTCTCTCAGTCTATATCACCCTTTTCTGCCATATTGAAGTCGTTCATTGGTTCAGGTTAGGTTAAAAAAAATTATTTAAAATTAATCCTGAATGTTCAAACGACTTAAGCAGAGAGTATAGGATCGTATCTTATCTGTTAAGATTATCTCTTTAAGCACAGAGGCTTTCAATCTCGTTCAGATTAGCTATCATATTCACAATATGATTCTGAAACAGTGATCCTTCAAACATCTTTAACTGACAACCGTTTTCATGGCTTGTACCTTCGTATGAATCTGTCTTCAACACATGTTCTTATCAGTGGGCATCTCATGCATCTGATGCTCAAGAACATCTAAAACAGATGTCAAGATATAAGACTAGCCTGATCATCACACTTGATCTATCTGGGATAAGCGTCTTTCTAATCCTGACTGGTTGTGGTTTCCGAAATTTTCGAATAAGGTTCAGTGAGTATGTAAACTTTCGTGTCTCAACACGATGTCAAAATTTATTTCCTAGTCAGCATAGTTGAACCCTTACTGGCCTATTTCCTTATAGACAAATAGTTTGGAGTGGGCTAAGAGAGATCGTAATTATAAAACTGAAATAAGTAAATGCAAGTTATGATTATGTATTTCACTTTCTTCTGCGTCCAACCAATAAATGAAATCCACATAAGCATTTTGATTTACGCAATGGTGACTTAACTAACTGCAGTTGACTCCCCGGAGGCGAGGTCGAAAACCGCTTAGAAAAGCAAGAACTATTCTTAATTAACATGTCATCTAAGTAACTCTTATCAAACAATGTCAATCCACCACGTCAACCCTTAGCCTCTAAGTAAATGTAACATAGCTCCGAAGGGAGGTTAATACATTACTTAGTCAAGTGTGTACCATTACCTAGAAGTCCGTACGAGTAGGTCAAGACACTCCACGGAGGCGTGGTCGAGCTGACTTTCCCGTATTTCATTCTATCCGTAGAAGTCTAATCTTGTATACCGCGAATATATACCCACCGAAGGGAGTAGTACATATTCACTATACTATAGACCGGTAATGGAGGCCGAGAGAATCCAACTCTTTTCATCTCGCTCCCACTTGAATTTTTTAAAAGTGTGGATTATCTGTTGATTATCTTATAATCACTTTTGGCATCTTATTTTCGGAAGTAATTAATCTAATTAATACCCTCCCACTAGGATTACTAAATCACATTTATAATCCTAATAATATTTTAAGGCTTTAATAACAATTTATTAATTAGGCTGAAAAATATTAGTTCAATTATGCATCGCGTCTAATCTCTATTAAACAATATCATTTAATCACATTAAATAAAATATGCATTATTGAAAATAGCATAATATCTCATATTATCATGATCATGCCAAAAAAAAAAAAAAATTAAGCATGCTTTTATATAATTATCACATAATTATCATGCTTAAAATAAATGGCATAAAGTAAACATGTTATAAATAAATTATCTCATAATTTAAATCATGTTTACTGATTCGGCAATTAACCATGAAGATTATTGAAATCGATTCCCAAAAAATTACCATTCCACGTAAATTCCCAGGAAACACTGGAGGGGTCACAAACGGTCCCACTTAAAAACCTGCCTCCTTTGACAGAATTTACGTGCACAGTAGTAGATTTAAAATTATGCATCGCATGCATCATATCAATGCGTGTATATATCTAGACACGGCTCTGATACCAGTTGCTGGGAGGTGGGCCCAGAACAGTAGCATTCCGGGATCACATTTTAAAATTTTTATTATAATACAAGTATTAAAATATTTCTAAAACATTTTAATACAATAGCGGAAGACTAGCCCGATCTACTCAAGTATATACATGCAATTGATAATAAATTTTAAATCACTTAAGCAGATAAATATCTAACATGCAATTAACACTTAAGAGCACATAATTTATCATGCTTAAAATAAAACAACTGTAAAATATTACCGTACTACAAACAAGACTATCTAACGACATTTTTTCAACTCCCGAATTCACCTTCCGTGAACCCGATACCCGATCTCCTCGTGAAACCGGCAGAGCTTCCCTGCAATAACCCCAGAGAAACCCTCAGAGTGTGGGCTCCGAAAGTATTTCTCTAAATACTTAGAGAAAACAAACTTTAAACTAGAAAACCCTTTTCAGGGTTTAATCTCCCGAAATTAGGCGTTTAATATAAACACCTAATTAAAATTAATTCCAAAATAAATCGGAATTAACTAGGAGAAAAGGGATATGGTTTCAAAGCTTAAACTCAGCCAAAACCACCTCCCAAACTTGTGAATGAAATGAAGGCCAAGACCCCTATTTATAGGGGAAAAACCGAGGGTAAAATAGTAATTTCACACCCCCACTTGCGTGTACAACTTGGACACGAAAACCAAAGTGACTACGTTCAAGGTCTCGTCGCCACGAATCCAACGCCACCGAGCATGCGCCCATCGGAGCTCACACGCGCCTACACGCGCCGCCTTACTCGCGGCTAGGGCTTGAGGCTGACGTGGCCTCTTCTGAAGCGGCCACGTGTCTGGGTCGGTCCGACCCTATCCGAGAACCAACCCGTTGCCCCAACCCGTGACCTGTTTGACCGACCCGATCCAAACAAATCTGGACTGTTGTTTCACGATGACGTGGCGCGATCTGGACCGTCCACGTGTCGTACACGTGGCGCCCAATCAGCGCCACTTAGCAGTTGACCCGCTGACGTGGCATGCCACGTCAGCACCGAAATTTTTTTTTTTTTATTTTTTCGAGGAAAATTTTATTTTCTCCAAAATAAAATTTCGGGCATTTCCAACTCTTTGGAACTTCAATTTATTTTCTTAAAATAAATTCCTTGGCTATTTCAAACACTTTGAAAAATCATTTCTCTTTCTCCTTTTAGTATTTTCTCTTCGGGTTTTTTCAATTTGGGGCTTGCAGGGGGACCTGCAGGACTAATTAATTTTAGCTCTAAATGGGTTAATATATTATCATCTCATGATAGTAATTAATAACCGTTTAACAATATTTAATTCCACTAAATAAATATTGTTTCACTATAAAATTAATTAAATTATTCACGAATTTCTCGATGTAGAATAATTTCGCATTTCACTCCTCCGTGTAGATATCCATGAAAAATAAATTACAACTACTATCATTTATTTTTCATCTTCAATCTGAAATTTATTGATTCGTCTTAAGTTCAAATTCTCTGTATGTGAAACACATTCAACATACAATTTCGGTGACGTATCACACGAAGTGCTTTGGCCAAAGTCTTAATTCGAACTTTTACAAATCTATTTCAAGGATATCTTTTACCTTCCACCAAGGCCACAGATTCCTCGATCAATATAACTCTTTAGCACATTTCATGTTGTCACTGAACGTATAAAGTATTTTGGCCACCCGTTACCGAGACCTCACTTCGAGTATGTTACAGTGACTAACACTACTTGCCTAAAGCCAAAATATTATCAGGATTAAGAGTACAATGCTTCTTGAGATTTTATTCATTTTAGATAGCAGTATAAAATGAATAATCTCAGTGGTCCAGTTCGATGTTTCCAATCCTATTGAAAATCATCAACGTGTTATAATTGGAATCACCATTCCCTATGATGAAAGACTAATCATCTTATGTAACCACATTATAGTCTTGATAAGAACATATTCTTATCGTACCGACTAGAACTTTAATGACACGTGATTTCGGTATTCAAAGTCTTTTCCTATGAAACACATTTCATATAAGAATACCATCACACGCCATTAATTATCAATATGTGAAATACTCACAACTTTCTGCAAATTCAGTTTTATTAATTCAATAAATTAAATTTTCAGGGCACCATTCCAAACAAAACCGACGGGATCTTCCCGTCGGAAAGCCGTTTGAAACTTCAACGAAAATACAGCGAATTTTCGACGGCAACCAAATGGGTACCGAAAGCTACAGTATGACGAGATGTTCGTGGGAAATCCATAAGAAAGTCGTCGCAACCTTTGGTAGCCTTATAAAAAAAAAATTGCACCAAAAGTTTTCGACAGCGGATCCATTGGAACTTCGTTGTAAATTTGGAGCATTTTTTGCGCCAAAACATTGCGACCAAGAAGTCATTAAAATAACTATCAGAAGGGACGTTGTTATTTTATGTACCAAATATATCCACGGGTTTCCAATGGGAAATAACCGTTGGAAACCAATAGCCGAATAATTGAGTTCCCGACGAAAGATATCTGTTGGAAAGCCGTTGGTATTTTCTTGAACATTAAAGTCCCGACAGACTTCCAATGGTCCTTTGCCGTTGGAATTGGTTAAGTTGATTTTGTATATATCCAACAGAATTTGTTCGTGGGCTTTCCGTCGGTATATTTCATCTAATTCGCTTATTGACGAATTTCCAACGGATTAGTTCCCTTGGAATTTATAACATCTATGTTGATTAGACCAACTGGATATATCCATCGGGTTTTCTTCCTTTTTTTTAATTTTCTTTTCTAATGGGAAACCAACGATGTTTTCCCGTCGGAATTTGAAATGTAGAATGACTAATGTAGCCTTCGGATGTTAACATCAAAAAACGATGAAAATCATTCCTTTTCTTTGTCTGAAATCCAAACACACTGTCTGAATATAGCGTCTGCAACCCTAGCTAAATTTTCTTTGCGTGAGAGTCGGAGGTGAAACTCCTAAAATTGGAAGCTTGAAGCTGGAAGCGAAGCTATTTCCTTCCCATTTCTTGGTCGTGGATTACCCTGTGGCTAAAATCTTGAAACTATTTGGTCGTCGCTTGTTCGTCGATTCGTGGGTGAACCGTCTCGTTGGTTTAAAGCTAATAGAAGGTATGTTCTTAGCCATTTTAGCTATATTTTAGTTCAGTGAATGTGCGTGTTTATTAGGTATTTGTGATGTTATGTATTAGTGGTATGTTGAACAGATTTGAAGCATAAAAATTTAGGGATTTTTTATGTAACGTGTTGTGATTGGAAGGTCATTTCATATCATTGTTTCTTTAGTTTCGTGGTTTAGATCTATACAATGTAGAAAAGTTATGAATTCATTTATTGAGGCTCATAAGCCAAATATTATGTGCCTGCTGTTGTTCTAATAAATTATTATCTTATTAGAGGTTATTGGGATAGGGTCTGAGCTTTGTTTTAATCTACAGTTGTTTTAATTTATTAACTGAAGCCCTTTTAAATTTCTAAAAGACACAGGCTTGTAATAAAAGGCCGTTCCACCATGTATTCAAGTAGAGTGTTCTGAATAATGCATGTTAGTAAATGTTGATTACTAACTTCTCCAGTTTAACAATGTTTGACGTTGATATTTGAGTATTAGATCACTTACTCATTAGTGGAAAAAAATATGTGAAGTTGGGCAATATTTGAGCTATTGTGTAAGATGTTGTTTGTGTTAGTGTATTATTGTCAAAGACAGAAGTAATGAATGTTGATTGAAATTTTTAAGCTTTGTTGGTTGGCATTTGATTATTCAAGCAGGTTTGGTTTTGTAAATTTACATATTAATATTTGAAACAGGTTTTCAATAAGAAATAAACAGTAATAATGAATAGATACTTCAAAACTTTCAACGGAATTCCGATGGCATTTCGACGGAATCCTGTTGGAATATATAAAAAAATTTCAAAATAAAATCAAGTTCCAACGGAATCCCGACGCCAGCAGCGTTGTAAAAATGAAAAATAAAAGGGTCGTCGGAAATCCATGGGAATATATTTCTTACAGATCTCCGACCGCGGCATTCATCGGTTTATTCAATATATACACAGAAAGAAAAGGACGTTGGAAATCTTTCAGAGACAGCTTCCAATGGAATTGTAGCGACAGATGTCCGTCGGAGAATTTTAAAAAAATAAAGCCGTTGGAAATTTTCAACGGCTACCCCGTTGAATATTCGTTGTAAATCCATTGGTAACGATTTAAGTACTAACCAAAAATGAACTTCGGATATTCGTTGGAAACAAGTACCCACGAAAAACCGACAGGGAAGCCGTCGGTTTCTGGAATGGAGTTTCGCATCACATAGCCTGTTAAAAATCCATTAGAATTTCATCGGATCTTTTCAATTCCAAAGAAAAAGTCGATGGGAATTTAAAAAATCTCGTTAGTTTTTCCCGTCGGAATTCGATAGATTTTTTTTATTGCAAGTATTGTTGAGCATAAAATGTTTAATGGTTTTAGTATATATTTTGTACCATTTTATGTTATTTTTGTGTCTTATATTGGTAATTTCATCCGTTTTTAGGTACTTTTCATTTCGAAGTCATAAATAGGAAAAATGGCATGTTGTAGCATAAACAAGGCATTAAGGCACAAAAAGGACAAAAAACGAGCTCATGATCACAGCCTAAGAGATTCAGTCGCGAAATGCATTGCACCCACGAAGAGAGAAAGCAGGCTTGCGACGAAGACATTCATCGCGGCCGCGACTCAAACGTAAAGGAGTCCTTCGCGGCCGCAATGAAGCAGATTCTCGAAATAAGAAGGCTCTGTACCCGATCGCGCCCGCGACCAAGTACACGCAAATTCCTTTGCGGTCGTGACGCGGTACATTGATACGCATAAATAGCAGTTGAAAACCTAGTTTTAGATATACTTCACACGTCGTAAATCATAATTTCAGTGCAACTTTTAGATGAGATTAGGTTTCGAGTTCGGAAGTCTTGGAGAGTCGATGAAGACTTGAAGATGGAGAAATCCACTCTTGTTTGAAGACAACAACTCTATGACATCTGAATTCTAGTCAATATATTCCTAAATTTTTCTAGAACAATTCTTAGTTACATTCAGTTATTTAATTCAGATTTTATTGATTAATTGTTGTTTAATTATGATTGCAATGGAATTATTGACTATTTATTGTTTTATGATTCCTTCGATTATGTTTCATGAGATGTGTTCTAACCAAAGAATAATGATTGTGTAGTATATGTGTTCGATGAAATGCCTAGATGAATTTGTAGGATATCATGTGATGGAGTTACGATTTAATTGCATGTTAGAGCCTGCACAACTTTAGCATGATTTTAGAATTTATCTTTTAATTGAGAAATAATTGTTGAATTCTGATTATTAATTCCATGACACTTGAAGTTCAAGACACGAAGAGATTCGGTCTTTTTTTGAGCAATTTGTGATTGAATGGTGTATGACTAGTCGCTGCTAATTGATCACAATAATCCTGTTTAGTTGGTTTAGATTGTTTATGCATGTTAGACCACGAGAGCGGCGTACACAAACACCTGAGCACATATGCTTGATTTTGAGCGAAACTAGCATATATACTTGTGATTAGCATTGTGATATTCCATGAATTTGTTGAAGCATGAATCCAACCACTATCTATGCTATTGTTACTTCCTTGGCTATGTGTTAGTTTGTTAGTTTCAATTATTTACTTTCGTATTTAGTTTATGTGTTTTTTCGTAGTAGTTTAGTTAACCCCTTTATTTTTCGTGTTGGTCTATAGATTGGAGAGTATATAGGAGTGATTGATTGGTTTTCCTTCCCTGTGGGATCGACACCTTATGTGCTACACTTGATAAGTGTACTCTTGCATGCATGTGAGGTTTAATTAAAACTTTTCTTACTAACAAGTATAGTTTCAGACGTCCGTTCTCGGGTTTATTCTACAACTCAGTGCAAATTTTATTTTACCCGTGTTTTTTTTCTCACTGATTAGTACTGAGGACTCAAATAACTCTTTTATATAGCGAAGAGTGACACTTCTAAGTTTTATAACATTTTGATAGCTCCATCAGTTCCATACTTTCCAAAGATTCCATAAAGTCAAGATCAAAACATCCACCCATGATATTCTGGTAATGTATTGCTTTGAATGTTTCTATTAAAGCTCGTTTTGAGCCCGTCCGACCCTTGCAAGCCATGAAGATTTTGTTCAGTCTGTGCATCAACAATTTTGTCCCACACCTGGAGAGCGAACGGGTAACTTATCAGAACTTAGTCCACATATTCATGTCATGTACAACAACATGTATATATATTGCTTTTTTCATATTTTCTATCATGCTTTTGTACATTCTTGAGCAAGCTATCATGTTGGAAAAATAACGGAAAATTTATCTTGAAATTTTGGGGATAAGGTAATTTCCAATTCATTTTTAAGTTTTCTCGCATGTCACATCCGACACCATAAGCAAACCATAGTTCGTTTTATAAGAGAATTTATTGTTAGTTGACCCAATCCAGACTCTCTTATTTCGGTTATCATACAGTGCGGTTAGGATTATCAAATGAAAAAATTATTTTGGTTGTTCCTTAATTTTGGTATGCATGTGTATATGCATTAAAATCAAGTAATTCTTTCTTTTAACTAACTTTTTGTTCTCTCTTTTTTATTCTCTCTTTGCCATTTGATCTTGCATTCCATTTTCTTATTTATATTTCTCTAATGAGTATTATTTAAGATTTATGTTAGAGTTTTACTATTAATTTTTATGTATGTATTAGAAATAATTAAAAGAGTATATTTATATAAAAATTTCAAGGAGTGTTTAATCGAATATTATAAAAATTATTTATAAAATTAGATTATATTTTATTTTTATAGTTGAGTACAAATATGATCTTATTTTTATATGCATACATATTGAGTTTTGTTAGGCGAAAAATACTCGATATTTTAGGCCTATTTTCCATATGTTTCCTTGTCAATTATAAGCTATTTATTGCGTGAATTTACTCTTTTCAGGTAGATTTCACTACGGAGGCGGAAATGGCAAGTTTGGAGCAAAAACGATGAAACAAGAACGAAAGAAGAGCTGATCGAGGAAACTCGCTGCCGCGAGAAATTTACACTGCGAAGTTAGCGGCCGCAAATGAAGCTGAAAGCGTATTAGCGATTCTTTAACGATCGCGGCTGTGAATAACTTTGCCTTGGATCGTTAGCGGCTGTGAATCAGCTCAGGCGTGGACTTTCGAAAATTTTGGGCTTTGTGATTATTGAACGGATATTTAAATGTGAAAACCCTACACCCTAGATGAGGAGAGCCAGAAGTGAAGCGCAGCAGTCATGATACAGAGGAAGAGAGAAGAATGACCACAAGTCTTCTTCAACCTTGACAAAAATATTCGGTTTTTTCTATGTTGAACTAGTTTAATTCTTACGTTTGATTTTATACTTTGTTTTATGATTGGATTGGGAAACTATTACTATCGTTATTTATGAGTATGCATATTTTAGACTATATTTGTGCTTTGTTATTGATGATGATGAGTAGCTAATTTCCTTGTGAGGGAATAATGATGGACTGGAAATAGATATGTGATGTGCTGTTGATGAATGAATTTTATGCTACGAAATTGGATTGATAGACATATTAGAGCTTGATCACCTTTGACATAGTTTAGAGTTTCTTTGATAATCGAGAAATGCTAATAAACTTGGATTGAATTTCGTATCAGTTAGGGCTTCGAGTATAAAGAAATTTAACTTGACTCTAAGCAATTGGTAATTGGTTAGTGTATAACAAAATAATTGTTGATCAATTACAATCATCTTGTGCTAATGGCTTGATTAGGGAGACATTGGGTTATGACAATAGGTAATGAGAACTAATTGAGTACATGTGCTTGATCTTGAGAAAGACTAGCATTTACATGAGTGGTGATAATTGTGAAAATTTAACATTCATTGAACGGTGCATTACTATCAAATTCCATGAAATTATTATTCCCTACTTCTCACCATTGTTGATTAAGTTTAGTTAATTTGCTTAGTTCTTGCATGCTAGTATAGAAACTCCCCTTGAATGATTGATTCAGTCTATTGATTGATGAAA